>VZDJ01000782.1:10297439-10414621 GCA_008694505.1 Cyanoderma ruficeps
CCCCCCCCCCATCTTCTGGCCTCACCAAAGAGCTGGGCTGAAGGTTTTGGGAATATCTACTGTAGCTTTTGGGTTGGGTGGGGTGGGCCTGTAGCTCCCTGCTGCAAGATCTCTGGCTACAGATCCATGTGAAGAGTTACCAGTACCAGCTTAAGGCAAACTGCATCAAGGTGAAACTTTGCTGCTTTTTTCCCAGGGCAGTACCAAAGAATCCTGTGTAAAATTAATGTATGTGATACTTAAAAGCTTGGAGGCAGGGGGAAGTTTGCCCTTTCGGGGATATAGAAACAGGTGTTCTGAGAAGCAGAAACTTCTGGGGGAGAACAGAAATCTCTTTAGCAAAATGTGACTTTGAGTCCCTGAAATGATTTGATTTTATTCTTCAATTTCTTGCATTCCGGTTTAGCTGTTCATGCAGGTGTGGTCTCTACAGACCCTCTGGTGTTGGCAAACGAAAATTGTTTAAAGTGGGGAACAGAGGGCTTTTCTGTCTCTCTGCAGTGGAAAAACTCACGTGTCAGTACTCTGGGGTTTGGAAATGCCATGGGGTTTACCTTACTGTTTGCAAGAGAAGATCTCTGAAATGTAAATACGGTCGTTGTCAAAAAGTCTGAAGAGCCTTAACCATCCTGCAAGGAAAGGGTTCATCTCTCTGCCAGCCACCATGCACAAAAGTGACCTGAGGTTGAAAGGCTCTTTACAAGTTTGTGAGAAATCACAAGGTGCACTTTCCTTCTTGCTGCTTTTCCCCTCCAAGGAGTGTGAACTTTCTGGGTTTTGTAGAGATACCGATGGTGTGTGCAGACAGAGAAAGCTGCCATTTTAGAGGAGGCTTAAACTAAAGGACCAGAAAGAGACAAGAAAGATTCATGAGATGGAAAAATCTCTTTCAAAAGAAGGGTGAGACAGACCACCTAAATTAAGTTGGATAAAACAACTGTGCTGCCTTTCAGACAAAGCCTCAAGGAAGCAAACTCTTCAAAGCAGTGTGTTTCAGTTAGGCTTAATCCTAGGATGGCATGGTTTAAAAACAGTCTTGAAAGGATAATCTATTTCTGTGGCCACATAAAATGTGTATGAGAGAGAGCTAGTTTACCTTCAAGTTTTGCAAGTTCTGCCTGTGTACACACCTCCCTTCTTGGGAGTGGCCTACAGTTGTGACAGGTGTCCATGGTTGTTTTGTATTATTCAGCCCAAGAATTATTTGCAGCTTGGGCTGTGAAAACTAATAGCCTGCAAGATCTAGATACCAAAGAAAACTGGTTTTAAAAGCTTTAATGTTTAGTCTGCAGTGTCCTTGCATTTATCCTAGCATGTCTTAATGAAAATGCCAGTGACCAGAGTGGCTGACAGTGTTGAAGTGTCCTAGAAATGCTCTTGTGCTTAAATGCTTGTGGGGTTTGCCCTTCTCTGGGGCTAGAAGGGAGTTGTTTTTCCAGGCATTTAAAAGAAAAATGAAGTGTGCAGTCAAGATTGTGTTGAACTGGAGGAATGTTTTGGCCCCCCCAGCCTGCACCGTGTGGAAGGTGGCAGACACTGAAGTTACCCATTGCTGTTTTGAATGGAGCCCTTGCACAACCCCCCCGGCCCAGCTCAGTCAGGAAGAGGAATGAATTGAACTCTTTCTGAGTTGCTGTCTATTTAACTCAGTGGGATTTGCTTGCAAACCGAACCTTGAGTGTTTGACCTCATGTGTTGGGAAGCTTTTTCGTTTTAAAAACACTACTATTTAGCTACCCAAAAGAATTCCTTATCTTTGTGATAGATAGTGCTAAGCACACTTGGTCTCATTGAAAAGTGGTAGTTGTAGCTTATAAAATGGAGTGTTTTATATGCAATGAAAAAAAGTAGTGCTAATATACAATGCCAACATCAGATGCCCCACAGAGGCTTATTAAAAAGTAATATACTTAAACGAGATTCAAACCTTGCTCTGCTTTTCCATGCATGTTCTCAGGTTAATGCCCCAGTATCATAACATGCATGCATGCAGAGAGGAAAAGCAAGGCTTGGAAGCTGGATTGCAAACCAAACAAGCATTCAGAGTAACCTTCTTAACTAGGGGAAATGGCCTGGAGGAAGGGTAAAGTGAGTGTGTGCCTCTTCGTTGGGGAGCAGCAAATGTGGGGGACAGAGCTGTCTACTCGAACTCCCAAAGGATTTTCTTTATGCCAGGTTAAACCAGTGGCTCTCTGTAAACCTTTTGCTTGACAAAATGTTATCAACAATCAGTGTGGCTGGTTTGGATTTTCAGCATATAAAGCAATCTCGTCCTTTCTCAGAATTATTTAAGCAGAAACTTTAGTAGCAAACTGAAGTAGATTCAGTACTTGATTATGCAGGTCCTTCACATAACTCACTCCTTTTTGTTTAGTACCTTTTAAATATAACTTATTTAAGGAAGCCCATAAACCTGAAACTTTTGAAGGAAGTAGGGAAAGGAAGATAACACCTGAAAACTAATGCATGTTAGGGCCAGATGTAACCAGCCTGGGAGAAAGAACGAGTCACTTGGATGTGGCATTCCCTTGGAATTGAAGGAAAGTGGGCCCAGTCTGTTATGTTGCAGTTAAACCAAAATTGATTTCCGAAGAGAGCAGGTTTATAGGCTCATCTTGCCATAACTTTGATCATAAGATTTCTTTGTTCAGTTCTAGTTTGAAAAAATATTGTGCCAAAGTTTTGTTTATTTTTTAAAGGAGTGTAAGCCAAATGGTGCCAAAAGGTAATAGGGTATTTAAAAGTAGAGATATTTAGACAAACAGTTTGGAACTGTATAAAAAAGGAACACTGGTACTTGCGTTAGACAAATATTGTACCTTTGGTCTTTGAGTCCTTGGGAGTTTGAAACCCAGTTTGCTGTGGTACAAAATGCACAACTAGAGATGCCACTATGTTTTGCTTGAAGTTCTACCTCACTTTGCAGAAGTAAATCGTCTACCTCAATTTAGCATCAGACAGGTTTGGGAAATAGTTGAGAATCTGCCTGGGGGAAGGATTCATCCTGCCTGTTGGAAAAGCATTTTAATTGAAAGAGATACTAAGTGGTGACTGCTTGCTTTTGTTTGCTTTTGTTTTTGCTGCCTGCCTATGGAGATATTAAGCTGCCCTTGCTAGAGAATCTGTAAATAAAACCAAATGTTCAGGCAAACTCAACTGAGACCTGAAACGCTTTCGAGTTTGTTCTGGTTTCACTACGAGGTATGGAAGTGTAAACTTTTGTTCAGTATTATGACACTACTGGCTGACGTGACATACTTCATGTTCATTTGCAGTGTTCTTATGTCTGTAAGACCTTTAGGTCTTCTCTCTGCAAGAGAAAAATTTTTATGCATGCCTACCAATGTGTCCTCTTTGGGAGGACTGGTCTTATGATTGCTGTAAACACAATGCTATACCAAATGCTTGAAGGGAATAAGGTCCTGGTTTTTTTTATTTTAACGACTTGGTGATTGTATTAATAGTTTGCTTGACTCAATGGGATTTTTTCCACCATGACAGAGCAATCAAGTTCTTATTCCTGGAGGGCAGCTTAGGTTCAGACATACTCAGGAGAGGCAGTTTAAAACCAGTGTCTTAGGGTTTTAGGCAAGTTAAGTAGTGATGTGCAACATACCCCGTTTTACCTGTGGAGTTAAGTTGCAGAAGCACATTTTCAGACTACTCTACTGGAGGGAAAAAAAACGTCCTTTTTCCTCCCCAGCTCATATTAAGGGGTGGCAGAAGTGGGTACAGGAGACCCCTAATAACAATGGGTTGTGTTGGGTTTGGTAAGTGTTGTGGTGGGAAATGTACATTGATGTCTCTAAGTGATCTTACGGGTTAACAAGCCAGACTGGCATCTTTTTCCATCATTGTTCAACCAATAATGGTTCTAAAAATGCTTTGTGTACCTGCATGGTCTTAGACCTTCTATTAATGATTGTATCAACTTACAAACTCAGGTAGATAATTTTTTAAGCTCTTTTCATAGAGCCTTACTGACTGAATGTTAAGTGTCTGTGTACTGATGTAGTTAAGTAACTTCCTTTTGAACTACCAGACTAGTTTAAAAAAAAAAAAAGTCCTTTTATAGGTTTGTAGTGTACTTTTCAGACAATGTAGTAGTTTTTCCTTCAGAGGGAGAGATGTCTGTTTCTGAGTTTTGTTTTTAGTTGGGTTGGGTTTTTTTGGTTTGTTTCTTTTTTTTTTTTTCTCTAAAATGACTAAGAGGTTTTTAACTAGTTTGTAAGGTTGCTTAGTCACCTGAGTTGGTGGGGGTTTCTTATGTCTGTGACTCTTTGTACTGTGCATTACCTGTCATGCCCTGCTCCCTTCGTGCACAGGTCCTTGGAGGAGTTGAGGGTGTGAAACACATGCCTGTGATTTAACTCAAATAGAAATTGCAAACCTTGAAAAAAATGAAGCTCGGCCCCATTAAACCAATGTCAAACATGCCTTTTTCTTCTCCTCCTTCCCTCCCCCCTTTAATTGGCTGTAGACGCATGCCCAATCTTACAAAATTTTCACTACTGATTTATAAGTAGCATTGCCTCAGTGCAGGTGTGCATTGGGATCTAGGCTGATCTTGTCAGTCTTTGGATGTTGGGCATGTTGAGTTGATTTGTTTTCTCAGTTTCCTCTTCTGTTATTTCTTTTCTACTTCAGTAATTAATTATGCTGCTCTCCTAATAACAAAAATATCTCAGGAGGACAGACAGTGCTCTGCTTTCAATGAGCTGCTCATAGCTTTTAGATCTAATTGGTAATGAGTCGGGCTGTGACAAGAATTGCCATGCTCCAAGAAGGGCATCACATTTCTACTTGGACAAAAAGTGACGTAGTTTTTACTTGTCACATGTTGAGTACTGCAGAGAAGAAAGCATGACAGGTTATGTGCAAACTTTTACATAGAATAAGTGAACAAAATGTTAGAACCCTTGTGTTAATGGAGGCTTCTGAATGTATCTTTGTGGTCCATAGGGAAGGCTGAAGGATGTAGCAAGGAGACGATGTATCAGCTACTGGCAGCCTTAAAACAAAGTCAGTGTCTCTCTGGACTTTAAAATGTTCCTATGCAGTTTATTTTATTTTTGTTTAATCAAATAAATGTGAGGGTTTTTTCACGGCAGCTTTGTGTGTGTGTGTGTTTCTTCTATACTACCCAGAAAAAGCCTTCTCTCTTATCAGGATGCAAAAAAGAAAAAGCTATTTTGTCTGTGCTATTAGAAAAAGTCCTCATTGTCATGACCGGAGGAAGGAGTTTTGATATTGAACTCACTGCTTCAAACTTCATGCTTTTTTTTCCAATATTTTGCCAGAAAGTTTCTGGTTTTACTTTTTTAGGTCCATTTCTAGGTTTCCATTCCTTCACCTTGGCCACTGAAAGAATGCTTCTTCTGCATGGCAGTGTAAAGCAAAGCCACCAGAACATTTAATAAGTCTCTCTGACATCTTACAGGGCAGGCTGTCAACAAAAACTGGGTGAGTGGAAAGCTGCCCTTTTTCCTCACTACCTTGGAAAAGGTTTGAAAAGAAACGGTGAGCACAGAAAGATGCTCTTCAAGTAAGGTTTGTGAATTAAAGCCACCCACTGAATTCCCAGCATATGGATAGCAGTGGAGGTGGATTCCAGGCTCTGGAAGCACTGGCTACTTTAGCTTTCCAAAGCCAAGATGCCTTCTGTACAACTGTAGGGCTCTCAGCACCATGCTGTGCTCTATTCATCAAATCCTTGACCAGGCCATTGCTTTCTTCCTGCTGGAGCAGCTGGCAACGTGTCAGGAGTACAGAGATCACATCAAGTGGGAGGGAGGGAGAAGGCCCTGTGGAGGTGGGGACAAAGGCTGCCCAGGTGAGTTTGTCCAGCTCCCTGTGTTACTCTCTGTTCCCTTGGCTCCTCTGTGCCCTCTTCACAAAGACAACTGGAACCCAGAAGCTCCCTGAACACCAGGCGATGGCTCAGGACGCTCCTGAATGAGTGCTGTCCAGTCCTTGCACGGGGGCCATGGGCAGAGCTGAAGGTTCTGACGAGAGAAACAGCAGTGGCCGAGAGAAACAGCAGTGGCCGTGGCCATGGTGCAGGCACAGGCCTGAGGCAGCGGCAAGGCTTGTGGCCTGTGAGGGGGAAAAGGGGATGCACCCCCTTTCTCCTGCTGTGGGAAAATGAGCCAATACATGGCTGCAGTGGAGAATCCAGGAGGTAAAGGGGAGGGGGATGGGGGGAGGGACAGGCACTCTTTCTTTCAGGAAGTGGCCCAAACCAAACTGCCAAGCATTATTGGGTTTACTAACTTAGCCCAGTGCTGAGCCTGGCCTGCTCGTGCTCCCCATTTTTCTACCCAAGGACGGCTCACCGTTTCACATGACCTTCACTCCTTTCCTACCAGAGACTAACAACAGCTGAGGGAAAAGGATTGAAGGGAGAAGCCAGGTCCTTGGCTGCCGCCTCCCTTGATGTGTTTTGATATTCATTTTTTCCTTTCTGTTAAGAGTAAACGACGAGAGCTGAAAGCGTCATCCCCACTCATCCACGCTGCTGTGGGGGCTGAGCCGCCTCGGGGCACAGGAGCGCGGAGAGCTGGGGCCGAAGGCTGCGGCTCACGTGCACACGGCTGCGATAAGATGTGCCTTATCTGGGAAACAACTGCATCCTTCACCGAGCCCGGGCACGGCCGGAGCATCTTTTGCATGTGAATGCCCCGCATTCCTGGGGGGGTGGGGAAGAATCTCCTCTATTCAGGGCCCGGGACCACACGGGGAGCATCTTGAACCTTTTTGTATGTAGTCGATCTACTCTGACCTAAAGGATGTATCAGCTCCCTTTCTTCCTTCTTTCAGAAAGGTGATCGCTACGTACATTTTCCTGATCTTTTTTTATTCCTAGTGTTTCTAAACCGTTTGCCCCTACCTGAGGACAAGGGTGCATTGCAGCTCCTGCAGTGATAGAAAAGTTACTGAAAATGCAGCTACTGAGGTGTATTCTGGAAGGATTGAAAAGCAGGGCCCGCAGGTATCTGACACGACGGGGAGTAGCAGGTCTCAAGTTTGCTGCTGTCCTGCTTTCTGCTGGAGACACACCTGTGCTCACTCCACATCTTGCACATTGTTTAACACAATTGCTGTTCTGTTTCTGTCAGCTGGTTTCTTGAAGATGATGGATACAAACCCAGGGCTTTCCTGCTGCCTTCCTGTCCTGGACACATCTGCATTCCCTCACACTCACTGAGTTACTGAGAGCAGAAGTGGCAGGCCTGAATCCAAGGTGCTGCTTGGAGAAGTGACCTTCTTGGTGCCGGCTGGAGGCAAAGTACAATGCCAGCAGCACAGGGAGATAAGGTGGTGGCTCAGCTCTACCCTGGAGATTATCAGGATAGCTGTAATGGCACAAAACTGCCCTGGAGGGACTGTGAAACCAGTGCTGGGCTCCAATTATCTTATGCCTGCATTAGGTCTCAAGGCAGGATGGCTCCTCCCCTCCTGTGCTCACAGTAAATAACCACAGGGCCCTTGATTATGCTGCCACCTTCCTTTGAGTAAAAGGCAGAATTTTTTTTTTTAAAGACAGAAGTATTCCTCTACACTGGAAACGAGATTAAAAAACTGCCACAACCCCCCCAAAAACAACCAACCAACCCCCTCTCCCCCCCCGAGACCCCTGTTCCCCCTAAAAAAAATTGCTACCAAAAAAACACCCCAAAACCCAACCTTTTTCTTAGAAACAGGCCCATGCTTCCTCTGTGCCTGCACCACTACACCTTTCTGTTGGGCAAAGGAAAACCAGGTAGAGGGAAAAAAAAACCAAACAAAAAACCACATCACAAAAACCAACAGGTTCCTTCTTCACTGAGGAAGAGCATGGCTCATATGTGTCAAAACGGCAGCCAAGACAACAGCTCCACGGCTCTTTCTGTAGGACTTTAGTTCAGGTAAATGGTTCTCACCACTCACTGCTCTCCCCTCTATTCTCTTCAATAAGAGCTGAATTACACATTTGGATAACCTTTTTTTTTCCTGTAAATAAACTGCCACTCCCATTCAAAGCAGGTACCAACCTCCCATCATTCATGAAAGAACCTTCACAGAACAAATTTTTCGGTTTACATATTTTATTAAAAATTTACATAAACAATCACACTCCAGCAATTGGGGTTTTCAGATGTCCTAGGTTAAAAAAATATACAAAAATTCAAGCCCCCATGATCAGGGCAGCTGCAGGTTAAAGCACAACCCTCACTTCCTTTGAACAGTGGTGAAAGCTGGCATCTGAATGGGCTGGAGTGAGTGGACTGGCTGGAAAACAGGCTTTTTCCGCATGTCAGAGAGTGTTTTCACAGAAGGGAGCAGCTGGTTCCTCTTGATGATCTGCAGTGCCAGCTGCGTGTTACCTATAAGACAAGTTTCAATTAAAAAACCCAAAATACCATTTTATGACATATGAATTACTGTGCAGGGACAGAGCTGTGAGCCAGCCCTGGGCCCAGGCCAGGTATACACCAGCAGTCCTTCCTCTCCAGTGAAGTGCTGGCATGGATAGGAAGAGCAGTAGACAACAGGAAATTTGAAAAAAATAGTTGTGATTGAGTCCACCTATTCTTAGCTGAAAACATTAAGCTTTTACCTGAGAGCTGGAAGATGCCAAAAGCACCTTCTAATTTCCCAAAGGTCACCTCTTCTCTCCCAGGTGCACAATGAGGTGCTAGATCTCACACAAAGTGCCTCACACTGTGTGACACTGCAGACAGTAATGTGAATGCCAAGGGGATAAAACATGGTTTTTTTTAAAGAAGAAATCTGATTTTCAACTGTATGTATGGTCCATCAAATAATCACCAATACACATGGAAAACTTGCTCTTTGTTAAAAATAAAACTTGTAAAATTTCAGGAGAAAAGACACTGAGTTCTGAGGAGAGTATTTCTCCCTCATACTTTTCTTTCCCTGAAGTTTTAGTTTCAGAAGAGATGCACCATTTGTGATTTATAGAACAAAAAATGTCTTTAACTTCTTTTAGTTACAGACATAGAAGAGGGTGGGGGATGTAAATCCCACTTTCTACTCTCTTCTGCTCTGTACATCTTTGTTGCAGAAATAAAGGTTTCCAAAATTCCAACTTAGAAACACCTTTGTAAGAAAAGCTTTGCAGAAGTCTCAATTTCAAACGCAAATGCTCAAATCCTCTGCCTGCCTGCAATGCAACATCACTGAAGGGGAACAGGCACACAGAACATTTCACAACACTTGGATATGAAGTGCCCCCCAAGGGGCACAGGTCTGCAACCATGACAGCTTCAATCAGCAGCTGCACCAGTCTGCTCACACTGCAGAATTCAAGGGCTACCTTTCCAGTTTCCCGTTATGTACAGCTTTCCCCTCACACAAACAGAGTCAACCTTCAAAAGAACGCATTGTGGAAGAGAGAGTTATCAGTATTACAAGTTGTGCTGCCATACTTGCTACACAGGCCTTGACACAGCTTCTTTGGGAAACCTGGATTGTGGGTTGCCTTTTAATGGAGAAAACTTTTCAAACCCCCTTTATAGTATAAACCTCATCAAGGGTTTTACCGAGCCTATCCAAGACTGCTGACTTCTGCACCAAGATAGAAAACTTCAACTCAGGAAATGAATGTTTAGGAGGTCTGGAGTCTGTAAGAACAGGATGGCAATAAACTATGGAAGTGAAGATGCACATATAGGGCCCGTGAGGCCCTGCCTCCGTTTTTACACTGCTGTGGATTCATGTATGTGCATCTCCACTTCTATATCATTCAAAATACTGGCACAACCCTATATAGAGTAGGAATGTTGACTACGGCCCTCCTCCTGTTGTATCCCAAACTTAGGCTGAGGAACATTTCCTAACTTACCATTCTGCAACTCAAGATACACAGCCAGCAGGATGGCCTCTGGCGGGATCTCTTTGGGGTGGATCAGTGAAGCAGCCTTGTTGAAAAAGAAGAGGGTGGAGAGAAAAAGTGTTTTAAGAGAAAGATCCAGCACAAAGAAAGTCCCTTTGACCAAAGATTGCTACCACCATCTTAGGTAACGAAACTAAACAACAATTCATCAATAAGACCAGATTTTTTCAAACTCATACACTCCATCAGGTTTAAGCATGCAAGGAGAGGCTGCAAGATTATCAACATAGCAAGATTGTTTCACACTAATTAGCAGGACCATCTGCTGTGTGCTTATGTTCGCATGGGTCTGAATTTCTTGGGCTGGCCTAGCGTGGTTTCCTGGTGAGGTGACAGGTGAAGAAGGTAACCTCCACTGCTCCTAAGTTCAGAATACAAAGTTAACAAGGATTGTTCATTAGCTTCCCATATACAACCATTTTTCAGCTATGAAGTCAATGAATTTATTGTAGATGCAGAGCCCCACTGTATTTTAAATCCATGGGTGGCCTTGCACTCCTTTGGCCTTTACACAGGTGTTACAGAGCTCAGGCACAGACACCTGTCCCATCATAAGGAGCCTCAGGAGGAAAAAGAGCCAGACAGCTGCCTTAAGTAGCTGACAGCCTCATAGGATTTGAATCTGTTCACACACACAACTACTGTGAAATAATTTGGAAGCCGCTGTTTCAGTTTGTAGCTCAACAATGCATCCAAGCAGTCTTCCTGACAGACAGGAGTGGCTGCAAAAAGAGAAACATCATGACTGAAAGAGATGGGTCCCAGCCATGAGCAAGACCAAGTGATGTGACACAGGCTAAGTGGAGACAGCATTTCAAAAGCAGTACTTGAGAATTCTTGGGACAAGAGGCAGACAAGGAGCATAACTCCAGCAGAAATGCAGTTTGTTCTCACAGCCCTAAAGATAATAGTTCTGATGGTGAGTTATTAAATGACTTGGGAGAAAACCTTCTCTGAATTATAACAATTACTACTAGACCATTAGAAAGACCACACAAAAACCCAAACAAAAAAGTAAACTTGGAAAACGTGAAAAGGCTTCCCGGCCATCTTGCACTGTTCTGATATGACCTAAGGAAAATAAAATGTTGCCTATAGTGGCACTGAACTTTTTATACAAGTAAGAAATTTGGAATTCATTTTGTTTCTAATAGAGAAAAGACATAAAGACAAATGCCTTTATTTTCTTCATAAAGGGAATTGAAAGCCACCATCGCTGCAGGGTCTGCAAATAAGCCTGGGCTGTGAAATCGCCAGAATTCGCTGTGATCTGAATGGCACTTTGAAGGAAGTACATTTATTTGTCCCTAAAGCTGCCTTGAGATTTGTTTTTCATACCTGATGAAGACACTTTCGAGCTTTGTCATATTCACTCCTCAAGCAGTAAGCACTTCCAAGGTTAAATAACATCATTGTTCGTGCAGATGTGACCGAACTGGGGTAACACTGTGGTGTCTGCTTGCCAGCTGCAATTAAAAAAAAATAAATTCCTTTTTTTCTTACATTTTTATTCCAACTGGCCAAGTAAGTTCTTGTACTCTGCTGAATTTAGTGGCTGGTACTTACAAGATTCCATTGCCTCATTCTCTCCTTTGTCAGACCCTGCAAAGAAAAAACAAACACAAACCCATCATGTTCTGTAACCTTTTTTAAAGGTTATTACAAAAATAGTACAAAGATACAAATTTTCTGCTTTCTTCACAGTCTAACATTAAAGAGGGAAAACAGGTAAGTTTGCTCAAGAGTTTATGTCATTTAAGACTTCCTATCTTCACTGTTATGCTTTTAGATTTGCAGATGAGTACAGTGAAGTTTAAACTGCAGGCATGTCGCTGGAGTCAGAGCTGCTGTAGACTTCACTATACAGATAGTGCTGAAGTACTTTTCTCCTACAGAATACACACTCCAACAAAAAGACTTAAGATACAGGTTAACTAAGTTGTCCCCACTCCTATATCTCACTAAAGCAGACTCCAGTAGTATGACAAAGCCTGGTTTAAAGACCAAAAAGCTGGAAGAGATGGTATAAAACCCAAACTTAACCATAATAGCACATTTTAAAAAAGCAGCTTTCAAAAGTTTCCTTCAAACAAGTTAGAATATTACAATATACAGTCCTATCAATGCTACAGAATCAACCGCTTCATAGGAATGACAAACAAGGAAAAGACACACCAAACACGAAGTAGGAACTGAAGTCAGGAAAATAAAAAAAAAAAACAACAAATACACAAACAACACCCTCCCCCATCTGGCAATAACCTACAGGTCTTAAAACAAGATGTCTTAATCATTATATTTGTGTCTAGAAAGTTACAGCAGGAAGGCAGTGTAAAGCATAACCAGTTATAATGAAGTGTGGATGCATTAACCTTGATCCTGCTCATTTGAAGAGATCCCAAGGGAAACATCAGTGACATTCTCGGGGTTCAAGTGAGTGATGGCATCAGATATTCTGTCTAGAGAGATGAGAGCTTCTGCTGCATACAAATGCCCAAGAAACCTACAACAGCAAAGGGTCAGGGTACAAATGTCAGCACAGCAATCCCCACAGTTTGTTATGGGAGACAAACAATGCAGTCTTTAATGTGAGCACATGGGAACTATTACTGGCAACACTTGCATAGAAGGTAACTTGCTCATAAGGTATTGTCATAATATCCAGTTCTACCATTTACTGCTTTTAGGCACCAAAGTTATAAAAAAAATCCACACCTGAATAATGACTATTCATCCATGCACAGGAGTTGCCATTCTACAGAGAAAGTGCCTTGGTGAGGCTTTACTCAGATAATTAAGAAAAGCCACCCCAGAATATGGATATAACTACAGTTTAAAGTGTTACATTATTTTACATTCAATAAAAATAAAGCACCTCTTTTCCTGGGATCAAGATACACACCTCTTTGTCTTTGCACAAGACCTGCTATTTACCATTTCCTTCATTACATAACAGTAACAAAAAATTATGCGTTTCCTTGCAAACTTCTCAAAGATCTCGCTAATACAATGACTGCAAAAGGATGAGCTCCTGCAGTAGTGTGAAGAACAGGAGCCAAAGAATTCAATTGGCATGGACCAGTTTAGAGCAAGGTGCCAGCATATAAAAAATAAGCACGAGTTACCTTGCCTTCCACAAGTACATACCAGTTTTATATTACTACTGTAAAAACCTCTGCTATACTTTATCTTGTGCATTAAATGCACAGTGTCGGAAGGATAGGAGTGAAGTTGCCTTTTTTGAATTTGTAGAGCTCTATGAGAACTAGTGGGTAGAAAAAGAATGCACTTTGAATATCCTTCAAAAAAATACAGTGCTAAATGAGAGGTGAACAAGAGAAGCTGTAGAATAAAACAGCAGTTGCAGGTGAAGTGACAATCCTGCACACACAAGATGTGTTACCCTGAATGACTGAGCAAACCTTTCCCTCTGAGGCTGTAGTTTCATAAGCAACCTTTCAGCTGTGTGGGTTTGGGCTGACGTTGGGTACCTACAGCTGCACATCCCTGCCCCTTGTGCTGTGCCAAGCATGTGCAGCCCCACAGTGAATCACGACAGAGACCTGATGGTCCTGCTGCTGCATGGGACCCAGAGCTGGAGAAACAGCAACAAAAGCAGCAATTGATTCCAAATTATGTGGAATTCATGCACAAAGGAGGGAATTCATGTTCCTGTGTGTCAATGGACATTTAGTCAGGGCTTCAACAAGAACAGGAGCAGGCCAAGCAATTCTTTCGTCAGACACAAATTTGGCAAGCAACTACAGACATTGGAAGCTTCAACTCGGAACTCCCCAGCAGAAAACAGGGCTGAGAAAGAAGAAATGACCCCATCAGACTTACTTAAGAGACCCTGAGAGCTTTGGTTGCTGCAGAAGTTTATCTGCGTGATTCAGTGCCATAAGGTTATCCCCCAAAGCCAGAGCCACGTAAGCACTACACGCTAGGATCGAGCACCTGGAAGGAAACAGACAGAAAAAGACAGGGGAGAGAGCCAATATGTTAAATGAAAAATTCTGTGATTCCAAATACACCTGTAAAATTTTCTTTCTTATTTAGTGCTAAATAAATAAATAAATAAATCAAACTTTCAATAATGACTTCCCATCTAACTATGAAGTAAAAGTTAGTTTTCATTATTTATGGGCTCAATTGTCCTACCAATATAAACCAAGGATCGCCATGGTAAGCTCAGTAAGATTTTGCAGTTTTTGTCATAAATAACAGACTAAAACAAGACGGACTTCACCATGTGTCATTTTTCTCATGGACAGTTTCCCTTTCTCACACTCTTGTTACTGGTCTTGCCTTGGACTCTTAATTTGTACTCCTCTGCCCTCACCTTCTGTTGTAGAGAAGAGTAGCAGATTTCTAGATTGCTGTAAGACACAGTAGCTATCAATTAAGCTGTAACATATTTCACTCTTCTATTGTACAATGTCTGCACACAGGGAGACAAACGCTGGAGAATTTGGCATTTCCAGTTTTGTGTTCAACTGAGGGCTGTAACCCAGTGCCAAGACTCTAATTGATCCATGGCATTTTGTTGCCATCACAGACTTGCTTATCTTTCCAAAACCAGAAAATCTCTGGCAGTTCTTTTAATGAAATCTGAACTACTCACATTTTCCATCTTCAAACAATAACCCCACATCAGGACGCCATCATTAGGCCAAGCTTCACACTTTGTAATAACCGCCCCCTCTCCAAACACCGTTCTTGGGGATATTTTCCACTTGGTAAAACATCATTCAGTGCAGGCTGCCTTGTCCTCAGGGCACAAGCCTCTGCCCAGGACGCCCTGCTGTGAGCAGGACTCTGTTCTTCTCCAGGGAGGACAAGTGGATGCTCTGAGTGGGGTCTCACGTCGGGAGCGATGGGAGAAGAGCCGTCGGCTCTCCCGCTGGTAGGCGGGCTATTATTGCGCCAACCTTCTGGCAACTGTCAAGCCCACTTTCGGTCCAGCAGTAAGTCATGTAATTCATGGCAGGACCTGGGGTGCCTTTATTCCCCTTTCCCAGGAGGCATGCTCCTTAATTATGCACAAGCAGGATAAGAAACTTCTCCAGTGTTTCCCCCTACCCCCCACTTCCTCTCCACCGTGCCCAGATGTCACATCAAATCTGAACACATACAATAGCTTGAGAGAGGGAGAGGAAAGCTTCCCCAGCTCAAGGCCCAAACCTAAAATATTTCTGAAAGGTGGTGACTGGGGAGGGGGATGGAATGGGGAAACAAAATCTCTGTAATAACAGCCTGCTTCTAACTAACCTCTTTTTGTCTCTGCCTCAAGGAAGTACAGCTTTTAAATCAGCAGAGATGCTGTCACCAGCAAAATACCCTTAGACTCAAGTCAGGGCCTGCAGAGTTGGTTGCTATTGCCCTTCCCATCAATGTGTCTTACATTTCCCACAACTTTTTTAAAGTCTATTTTTATTTCTGCAAGTGTAAATTCAAACACAACACATGCTCCAATCACACAACAGGATGAAACCTACTCCTCTGCTCTAAGCACTAGTCACTGTTTGGGCCACATAAGAGTTGGCAAAAGCCTTCGGCAACAACCATCTAAGGAGGACAACATTAAGGTTTCCTCCCCTGCACTTGTGTTCTTGCATTTGGATCCATTGTTGAGTTGACTGAACCAAACACTCAGGAGAGTTGACAGCCAAGCAGAGCAGAAGAATTGCACCACAAGGGAAAAGACAAACTAGTTTTTCACCCCGGTCAGGATTCTGACAAAACTCCACAGGTCGCCTTTGAGACGGCAGACTTCCAGCATCACCGAGCCTCCGCATGCCTGAAATAAAACTGCCTTTGCACTAGGAAAAAGAAAAATGTTTTTTTAAACTGCCAGATTATGTCAAGCAGCCTCTTGTGTAGGTCTAGGCAACAGGATTTGTCAGCCCACACAGACTGTAAGTTTATGGAACCCAAACTCCACATCTGACTTGCCTTATTTCTCAGGGAAATGACAAGCCAGAGAAAATCCAGTTCTTCAAAACTTAGTATGAAGGCACCAAAAATGACACTTCTAAACCATTAAGAGAACGTCACTAATCTGAAATAATTTCAAATAGCTAAGCCCAACAATGGATACAAACTATCTACTTTTTATGTTTCAACACAGGCAAACAATACAAAATATTAGGAAATACACAATGCAGACTGTGCTTACTCCATGGGGGAAATCATCACCAGCAAAGGGGAGATGGGGAAGAACTACACAGTGGCTAAGAGTGAGGAAGAAGAGAATGAAACACCTAAGGGTGATGATCACTGTAAGCTTCTAGTATCATGACAGGGCCAAACAAACCACTGCAACCTTTAAATGGATAACTGAGGCAAAACTGGGTAAGTGTGGAGAAAACAAATGATCAAATTATTCCTTTATCTCTATCTGTTTTGAGGGGGGAAATTAAGGTTCTCACACAAAGACCTTCAATCTAGGGAGAAGGACTACAACAACGTCTGTTGCTGTCCGTCCCAACTTTTACAATAAAATCCACAAATTTTTCCAAATGTAGCACTGTAGTCTACCAGAACTTTTCTCTTCATGTATCCAAACAATGTTAGGTGGTTGTGGTATATGGAACATACAGAGCAGGGGAATTGGCTTGTCTAAGGATGAGAAGCAGCAAAAATTGTTTAGAAGAAACTCAGAAGAAAAAGCTGGAGTTTCTACTGCCAATGTATAAATTCTTAGCAATGATTGATGTCCTCAGACTTCTGCTTGTTGCTTTTAAAACCTTGCAATTGAATTACTGCTTATTATGAGAATAGTCCACTCAACCAATTTGTGCAGAAGTATCAAGCAATGTGTAGGACATACAAACCTTTTCTAGATGATATTTTTAGCTTTTAAAAATGGTTTGGGGGCAAATGTAAGTCAGGCATTTTGAACTCTTACAGGGATGCACAAGTGTATAAAATCATCCAAAAAAAGCATTCACAGTCCCTTTCCAGTTCTAGAAGCAATAGAAGTTTTTTAACTCAGAGACTGTCGCTCTGATTTTTCAGTCTTCTGATTGTTTCTCATCTTTACTGGAGTTTTCTCATGATTTGTAAGATAAACAAAGAGTGATGTTTTGTAAAGACATTCCTTCCAGGGGGAAGGACAAATTGATGAACTGCTGGTTTGACCAGTGGGGTCTGAGGGGTGTCAACCTCGTCCCCCTAGTTGCTGGTCAAAATCCAAACTCTATTTAAACCCTGAATCTAAAAATAAAGTTCTTTTTTTTTCTCACTCTCAAGCTGATGGATGAGTGTCCTTCTTTTCATGTCCTCTTCCAACAAGAGACTTACCAGGAAAAAAGTGAACAGATACCTATTCCTTAGGGTAATCCTTGACAACATCCAGAATTTTTTTTCTTAATTTTCCCCGACTCAACAAGAACTTCTATTTCCTTACTTAGCTCCTTAGTGAGCAAGGCTATAGGAATTTACTATTTACAATATAAATATACAAGACCACTATTTGAGTGTAACGTATTTTGCTATTCACATCTCCAGAAGCTTAGAAACAGCTTCAGCAGAATCACCTTCTAGGAACGTGTAGTCCTCTAGATTAACCCAAAGCATGTAGGGGGGGAAAAAAAAAAAAATCTCTATATCTATATATATATATAAAAAAAATCAATGCTTTTCCTTTTCTTATATGAAGTTCTTTACCAGAAGCAGCTCGCTTCTTGCTGAACTGCTAAGTTTTTCCTGACATGTTGTCAGATTTCATCAGTAGATAACAACAGCTGATTGTGAAAGATAAGACTATGTATTAAGAAAAAAAAAACACAAAGTGACACCGTGTAATTCTGACATGTGGCAGCCACATTTCCAACAGCCAGGAGGAGAAAAAACCCACAAAACCCACAAGCAACCCACACTGTTTTTAATCCAGCATGTTCTATTTCAAGTAGCACACTCTTGTACCACTTCAGAATAAATAATTGACGTCGCCTCACAGATTCCTCCTGGAGTGCTTTTAAATGAGTACAAGAAGATTTGCTACATGTAGTGGAGCAAAGGAAAGGTTAAGCTGGTCATTATAAAACATAGGTTACCGGGGTTAGGCTGAAACAGAATGTTTACCTAAGAGTTCAAGTGGGAAATTACTGTATGCTTTGTCCATAATGGAAACTTAAAACAGATTGCTTTTTCCTGAACAGGTGCAAGCTTTATAATGAGAGATTTTCAACAGGCTGGAAGCCACCTGAAATAATTAACATTGCCAGTAAATGGTAATCTTGCTGGGGAAAAGTAAAGAGGCTCCAGATAACAGGAGACTTATTTACACACATGTGGGTTATTCTATCTGGAGAACACTCAGACTCCTGAACAAGCAGTTTAAGGATCTTTGAGAACACATAAGAAATCTACAGTGAAATTTTACCTGTTTTCCCATTGTGAGAAAGTCAAATGCCTGGGCAGAGGCATTCTTGCTTTCTATTTCATGTAAACTGGATTTATTCCTGCTGAAGCAAACACCATTCTCATTGGTAAAAGCAGCTATGCTGCTTTCCACTTTCGTTTTTTTTTCCCATCTAACAAACACATAATGTGGGGACTGGATCCAAACTAGCCTTATCGTGGCTTTCAAGGGAAAAGGTACATACAGTAATTTCCATCCCCTTCCACCAAAGTCAACAGCCATTCTCAGGTTTTTAGATTTGTCCTCATGCGATTTTATATATGGGGTTTTAGATTTGTCCTTACAGGACTTGATATTTTTAGCTTTACCCAATATGTAATGCCAAACTTACAATACTGGGATCAAACAGACTGATCTACCTAAGGTGAAATTCTGGATGGATTCTATTTGTTTCAGATTCAAAGCCCACAAGAGAGGAAGCACACACATTTGAAAAAAAGATTACCAGCTAAAATTCAACATCACAGGTGCCTACAAAAAAGCCCCCTAGAAATCACAATTAAGGAAGAGGCTTGTTTAAGGGTGGATATTTTATATTATTTACTTGCCTTAAATTCTCCAATTCCTGTTTCTTCAAAGGTGAAGAAGGAGGAGCTGCAATGAATTTATCCCCTTCATGACTTTTATTGCTAGAATAAAAACAGTATATTGTTATAATACGCAGTTTAAAAATCCTCAGTATATTTATTATTCATTATTTATTATTCACTCCATTTAAAAGAACATAAAAAATTCTACAGCCTAAAAGAGAGGGAATTGAAGTTATGCAGAGATTGAGGCACATGCTCTTATCCTAAACCATTCTATTTAAGAAGGAAGAAGTGGGACACTTGCTGGAAAGGATTTGACTGACAGACCAAACAACCCACACCATTCTTCACAGCCTTGAGCTATTTTTGAAGTTCAGTGTAGGATAAGCATTTTTAACTGGAGGGACACAGAATTTGCTGCATTTGTAGTTTTTCTTCTTTTAGCCTGTAAGAAAAGCAGTAAACTAGTTCTCTCTCTACACATCTCAAAAACTAGTTACATAAATATTCTAGAAAGATAACCCACAAAGTGCTACAGCTTCCTTTAGACTTCTAGCTACCCTTTATTACAAAATGTGGGGTTTTTTTCCCCTTTTTTTCAAATAAAATTCCACTTACTTAAAATTACACCTTGTTTTTTTGGAGGGAGCATTTGGGGGTATTCATTCTATTTAAGAAGTATGAAACTTCACCCTCCAATAAGTGGAAAGAACCTCCTTCTGGAATGAGAACTGAAGAGACAGCTAATGGCTGTGTCTTGGCAAAGAGAGACACCAAGGTCTACAAAAAGATTTAAAAGAAAATGCAGAATTGAAACTGAATCTGTCCACTTAACAAGAATTTAATTTATGAGTTTCATGTCTATTACAAATAGGTAAGATTACTCCAACATTCAAAACATACAACAGAAAACTTCAAGGAAATCTCAATACTGCTGTAGAGTGCATACTTCATGCCTTTACCAAAAATTAGCTTTAAAAAATACCCTTAACTAATAAAAGTATTCACTGTTTTCTTGTGAATAAGAGAAGAATCTGCCTTAAGAGTCAGCTTGCTCAATTAGTGGGATTTGCTTTAAAACCATCCTGTTCAATTAGTGTGATTTTCTTCAAATGCCTTGTATGTTTTACTGTTCTCTCATAGAGGTTCCCTTGTCAGAAGGAACAAATCCTTAGAGAACCTTTCAGAATGTGACATAGAAATTCAAGAACAGCCTCCTTTGTTGGATATTTTGAAATTGGCAATGACTACTGGGAGATATGAGGGAGTCCTTTCTTTAGCTTTTTTTCAGCTGAAGAAGCATCTGGTTTTGAAAGCAGAAGGTAGCAAAGGATCTTCCCATACAGGGCATGTTTTCCTTTCCTCACTCCTACAAAAATAAACAAAAGCCACCCCAACAGAAAACAAAAAAGGAGGTCTTGTCTGAGTACGGGCCACCATTTTGTTTCCATCACTGCACCTTAGTGAACCCCAAAAGCTTAAAATTTAAGTCCCATTTAAACCAGAGAAGCTTCATCTCAATGGGCTGCATATATACTTGCCAGAGAACCTCCAACCTCAGTAAAGAGAAAAAGAAAACCTACAACAAACAACCAAACAAAAATAAAAACCCACAATCATCCCTTCCCCCTCTGATTTTTATAAATCATTTGGTCACTTGACAAGATAGACTGTAATTGGAAAAACAGGATTATAGAGAACAGCTTTCAAATATTGCTGTAACAGTAATAGCCACTGACCCCCAGCCACAGCCTATCTGCAGACAATCTCAGAATATGAGGATGCACCTTGTGCCTACACAACACAGTATGTGTGCAGTAAATCCTGCCTTGTAACAAACGGATTTATCTTCTTAACGTTTATCTGTACTCAGGTCTGACAAAACCTGTGTGGTTTTTCATTACTCTCTAAATAGTTCGAGTTCTACCAGAGACACTTTTTCCAGATGAACTATTGTAACATTTCCCCTCAAAACAGTCTTTAATGGAAGTGAAGACTATGATCAAAAGTTACTCTTTGAAAGGAAATCCAGAATGTATGAGGTGATGCAATAAATTAAACCACCTTCCTTTAACATCCACTGTCTACAAATTACTTTTTCTGAAACTTTATTAACAAATTTTTTTTTCTTAAATTCTTTTCTGGAAAATATGATTTATTAAACAATAGCTCCATGCTGCTCTCCTACTTACTTTCTAAATCTAGTTTCCCATTTTAATGCAAACACAACAAAGCATACTAGGGCTGATGAATGTCAAATCTGATAATGGGGAAATGTTTACAACTGAGTTTCCAGACATTCATCTATATATTGAATCAAATACATGGCACACGTGCACACACACACAAAATCACTGTAACATGTGAAACTTCACTTACAATTACAGAAATACCAATATGCACAGCAGGAGGGTGTGGGAAAACATAACATTTGCAGCACAGAAAAAAAGAGGGACAAGGGAAAAAATAATTTCACTGTCTAATTTAATAAAAGTTCTTAGGGACAGGAGGAATCAACTCAGTATTTTATTCTTAAATTAAACAACAAGCAGCGAAACAATTTCCTTGAACACTGTTAAGAGAATTTACAAACCTGTTCTATTTTTCTGCTGGGCAAACAAGGTAAGCAGACACAGACTGTGGGTATAGAGTTACTCTTGACAAAATAAAGCTTTATATTCAATTCTGTTTACCTGCATGCTTCACTACTTTCAGTGTTTTCTGTATTTCCCCCCAGCTGATTACTAGTTTTAGATCCATTTTCCTGCTTGGGCTCCTGTTGATCTTCTGGCAGTAGCAGCAAGGCATTTCTTAGACAAATCGCTGCAAACTCCATGCTGGCTACAGGTATTGCTGAGGACTGCCCATCACTTAAAGAGACACAGAATTTTGACCAATAAGTAGCAATCCTACTAAATTAAAAACGAAAGCAGAGCTCCAGAAATATCTAAATGCAGAGAAAACTTCACCCTAAAAATGTTAAATAACATTTTAATGTACCTAATTTAATTTATGAGGATGTAGTATCTTGTTATTTTTACATATTGAAAATACATCACAATGCCCAAATAGATTCAACCACATAATTTCTTGATTTCACTTACTGAAATTTTATGGCAGAGCAAATACATTCTTCCTGCATTTTTCTAAAGTGGATTACTG
Source organism: Cyanoderma ruficeps (assembly GCA_008694505.1). Taxonomy (NCBI): domain Eukaryota; kingdom Metazoa; phylum Chordata; class Aves; order Passeriformes; family Timaliidae; genus Cyanoderma; species Cyanoderma ruficeps. The sequence continues at coordinate 10,319,458 of VZDJ01000782.1, forward strand.
AATACATTTATATTTTATATAAGTGAGAAAAAGAGGACAGATTTAGCCATCTGAAAATAAAAATTTCAGATAGATAAATTTTAAGCTATAATGCTCATCTTACTTACAATAAACACACAGTTAAGCCCTCTGCTGGCTTTCACAGAGGAGGCACAAAATGATGTTTAAGACTCACCAAGAATTTTAGCATGCCTCTCTCTTTGCTACATGAATGAATAGTTATACCACAACAGTTTAAAATCTCTGATAAACACATATGTATCCTTAACAAAGCTATAAAAACAAAATAAAAAACCCATGGGAAACATACTCACTTATAAACAACATTCTGTATGGACTGGGATGCTAGGACTATCTTACGGTGGTAGCCTTGACCTACTATTGATTGCACAATTCCCTTTTTGCTGGGAAGACCTTTAGTCTCTTGTTCTGATGTCTAAAAGGAAAAAGGAAAAAAAAGAGCTTAAATATCAAGGCTGTTGAATGAGAGCTTGACAAAATAAGTGAAGGCTGAAAGAAGACCTTGAACCCTGCTAAAATATAAGAATAATGGATACAGTTTTAAATCTAAAGTACAATGAAGGATCAGGCACCTTCTATTGTCTTTGTGTTGCAGAGGGGTTTTACTGCACACAGTGTAAGCACAGATTAGTTCTGACAGCTTGTCTGATAGCCTACTGACCTAGTTTCTCCTCTGTTTTGAAAGCAAAAGAACAATGAACCAAGTCATATTAAAAGAACTGACAGGATATCTAAAAAGAAATTATTTGATCTGCCAAATAACATTCAGACTTGGCACTGTAACGCTTGCCATCTTCTCTCCCTGCTTACACAGCACTCAAAAAGCTCTTTGGGAAAGCAGCTCCCAAACTGCTCCATGGGGAGCACAAACTGAACAACAACATATGCAAAGATACGTTAAATTAACTTGTTTAATGGATTGTTGAGTATGCAGATACATTCTGGGGGTGAAATGAACTTAAAGTACCCTAATTGTCAGTCCCAAGAATTATCTCTACACCATGTTTACTGGGATTTGTTTGGCCATTTTACCATGAGACATCTTAACTTCATTGGTAAGTTTAGTGAGTGATGAAGAGTTGCAGTTTTAAGAAAAAACTTCTAAATCTGGACTTTCAATAGTTATCACTTCTCAAAAAAATTATCAGAATCTAGTGCAAAAATATTGACATAGTAGCATTTACTGCCAAATAAAAAATACATACATACTGTGTTTGGATATGAAGCACATATTTCCTAAAAGGTGTTTGAAATGCAGGTGTTTAAAAGGGAATCTTCTTCCATTTGTATTTTATAAACTAAAATACTAAAGCAGGTGAAAATTAGCTTCAGTGAAATTGCTTTTCTGTATGGTGTTCAGAGCATAAATATGAATCCATGCTTAGATATAAAGGAATATTACTGAAAATTGAGTTACAAGGTCAAATTAAACATATTATTGACTTTAGGGTTTCACTTGTCATGTTGCAAATCTAACAACTCAAAAACACTTTCTCTTTGCCTTTAATATCAATAGCATCCAAAGTTAATTTTTTTCTTTTAAGATTACAGATTTAGGGAACAACAAGCTGGTTTTTTGACATGAATTCAAGCTCTCCACACATCATCGTAACTGTACAGGAAGAAAGCCTGAGGAACCTGGCATAATTTACTACTTTGGCTAGTCTGCAGTAAATAGGGAAGTGCCCCATAAGGATCTGTATTTCCCTTTTCCAGACTGCTAAACACTGTCCTTGTAAATGGAATCCAGCTCTGGATTTTTGCCACAAAACCTAAGGTAATCCATTCTCATACTCAGCTTTTCACTAGAGATGATCAGATGTGTCTTCTTTATCTATGTGTGACTTGTGCCCAGTAGGATTGATACAGAAAATTGCAAAATCAGTATGAAGAAAGCTGTTCTTCCTGCATTTGCCGTGCTTTATAAAACTCCGGCAATTTGACAAGTAGCACAAACAGAATCACACTCAGTCCAGTTTTGACCCAACACTCTTGAATCTTCAGTACTCTGCCTCTGAAATCAATGTACAAGCAAACCTCTTTCTTAAGTTCTCTGAAATAGAGATACCAAAATATTGAGAACTATTCAAATTCCCAAGGAAAAAGTTTTTGTATTTGGATAGTGTGCAGTAAATAAATGCAGAGAGGCCACCCAGAGAGGAAAAACAGAGAATTCAGGGTTGGGGGAAAAATAGAGCGAATATTTGTTCAATTCATCCCACACATCCTGTGTAAGGAGTGAGAAATAGGCATACTGCACTGGGAAATAAGTGCATAGGATCATGCAATTACAGATTACATCATCACTCCCCCACACTTAAGGGGTGAATTACAGTTTTACAGGGAGTCAAGTACAGAGTATCTTAATTCACAGACCTACTATTTAGGTGCAGTTTTTTCTTCTAAGAGCAAAGGATCCTGTCCTCAGCCCTCTGAATTATATTGTACGGGTTTATCCTAAACATACATGGATCAACAGGTTGAAAACAAGATGTCCCAGAGGACATGCAATATGCCTGCCATCAGCAGGTTTCCACCAATTTTGCCAGGAGAAGGTGAAGACTTAGCAATTAGAGATTCAGTTTCCCAGCAGGTGCAATCCCAACAGCTTCAGGATGGAGAAGGCAGATCTCTGCTTCCTCAGCCTCTGTCACCTTCAGGCTACCCAGACTACAAAGTTTCACTCTGCTTAATCTCTAGGGACAATGAGTGAGGAAACAATAAAACTTGAGGTGAGCTTTGGCTGCATGAAGAGAAAAAGACCACATGCAAAGAGTTCCCTTCACCTGTTGCAGCTCCAGATGAAACACATAAAAATACACATACACAAGAAATAATTAATCTGGATTTACAGAGGTGTTACAACATCAGGCCTTCAAAATACACATCTTAACTCTAGGTATTAGTTCTACACGTAACCACATGCCATTCTTTAGAAGAATTTTCCAAAGCTACTTACCCCTTTATTGGCAGCAATGCAGCATTCTGCTATTCTCAGCCACAGACGAGGGTTTGAGTGATAAACCTGGACTGCCTCAATCAGGCATTCAAAGGCAGCTAAGGGCCTGCCAATATGCAAGAGCTGAATTCCACAGTTATACAGCAACTCATATCGTTTGTTAGTCAGTAGTGTACACATGGGTCTCCCTGAAAATTTTTTACCTGCAGAAGAGGATTACATCATATTGGATGGGCAGCTCAAGAGAGCACAACACTCTAAGAGGAAGAAGGAAGCTGTGAGAAACACCCCAAAGCTACCAAGCCCCCCCTCATTGCTGAAATCCACTAGCCTCCCTCTGTAAAATTTCTTTCATACCAAAACTGATTTCAAAGACAAATATAATTATATTCTTAATAAAGATTAAAGTACATTAAATGCTAACCTCATACGTTCCTTATCACACAAGGTAAGTGTTATACAATAATACTGAATCCCAGATTTGTGAGAATACACATCTACACACATTCCAGAGAATACAGAAGATTCGAGAAGAAAACCACTCTGCTGTTAACAAGCATAAAATGCTTTCTGTCTTTACATTAATACCTAAGGCTCCACTTAGGTCCAGGGGAGAAATAGGAAAAACAACAAAATGCCTGATAGTGAGTATACTTTAAAGAAAACAAGAAAACAATTTATAACTTTATCATAAAATGATGAAGACTGTGTGATGAGGCCCTCTATAGTCAGGATAGGTCTCATATTCACAAGCCCTCATCCTGTTCTTTGGGACAACACAGAAGGGCATAAACAACCCAGGAGATTCCTGGAATGTGTTTATGATAACATCGTTCTCCAAATGTTGAAGGAGCCAATGAGGACAGGTCCTATACTGGACCTCATTCTCACCAACAAGGAGGGGCTGGTTGGGACCGTGAAATAGTGAAGAACTTTAGGACAGCAAGAAGCTGCACAGCAAGCTCACTACACTGGACTTCAGGCTAGTAGACTTGGGCATCTTCAGGGGTCTGATTGGTACAATACCATGGGATAAAGCCCTGAATGGAAGAGGAGCCCAAGAAAGCTGATTTATATTCAAGGGTCACCTCTCTCAAGCGCAGGAGTGATGCATCCCAACAAAGAAGTCAGGCAAACATGCCAGGAGGCCTCCTGAACAAGGAGCTCCTGGACAAACTCAGATACAAAAAGAAAGCCTACAAAGGGTGGAAGCAAGGACCAGTAGCCTGGGAGGAATACAGAGAAATTGAGCAAGCAGGGATCAGGTTGGAAAGCTAAAGCCCTAACAGGATTAAATCTGACCAGGAACAACAACAAGGGCAACAACAAAATCTATAGGTATGTTGGTGACAAAAGGAAGACTAAGGAAAGTGTAAGCCCCCTCCACAAGGAAACAGGACACCTGGTTACCCAGAATATGGAGAAGGCATCCTTCATATCCTGATGATTCTACACACTGTCAGCAGGACTATAAATAACCTATGTAAAATAGGTCACAAAACCTTTTTTTTGGTCATACTTCCCTAACTGATGGACAAAGTCTATAAACAAGAGAAGTGATTGTCTCAGCACCATGATACATCAAGAAAAACAAAAAAATTAAGAACGTACTTAATCATCATCATCATCATGTATTTCTGGCAACAGTAGATATACGTTTACATCAGGTTATCATCAAAATTCTCACCCCTCTTACCCTGCCCTCTGTAAAGAGATGGATGGGGAATTTTGCTGATAATTACTCAAACCTTCTGTTCTCTATTTCCTAAACTTGCCAACCCCTCTTCCACCATCTGTTTTATTTTCTTTTTTACCTGGATCCGAGCTGCCCGTTCCCAGCTGTGCACATGCATTATCATTTTCTTGCAAGGCTTTTTTAAAGTAAAAAATTCCTAAATTGTGCTTTCCCATTGCAAAGTGGATGCAGCCAAGATTGTTCCAGAACATACACCTTAGGCATTCACCTGAGAAAACAACAAAAGACCATTTTCAGAAAGTGAAAGTTGTTGCTAAGCCCATGAAATGCTCCAACCACTTTCTCATGGGTCACCATATTATGGCAGTCTATTAAACATGTTTTTCAGTGAGACATTCGTGGTTGATGGTGTTATATCCAATATAACATACATATGTAATTATGCCAACCTAACCATACAAGCAGGAAATGCACTCTTCTTCCTAAATATATGTTCAGGTAACATTGTGAGAGATTCTTTCTAAATAATAAAGAACAAAAAATCAAACTTTTCACTTACCTGCTGGTAAGTGAAACTATCCTAAAGTTTTACAGGGCTAACATGGATAATAAGGCAAAACAAAAAAAAAACCCACCCTAAAAATCCAAATAACCAGACCATTAGCAAATTAAATAGACATTATTTTAGTCATAGCCTAGGAATTCTACTAAGTGAACATTATACTGTGCAAAAAAGCTATTGCAAAGAAGTTACGTGACAGTAAAGTTTTCAAAAAAATTTTAAATCATAAAGAGAACTTTGAGCATGAAAACTGCCAGAGAGGCCTCAGTTCTAGATCTAATAAGTTGCCTTTTGTTTCATTTATTGATTAAGAGACTCAATTATGAGTCTTGCAAATATAACACAGCTCATAAATCCATTTTCATGGATAATCACAGCCTTCTGTAGAAGAATGTTCAATGCAAATCACCACAGTGTTACGTGAAAGAGTACAAGAAGAAAGATGAAACACATCCAGCATATAAACCTATGATTTTCAGGGCTGACACTGTAAGCTAATCATTAATAACCTTAAAATTGATATCAGCAAGTAGTCCTATTGTACTAGACATTGAAGTACCAGTCCTATTGTACAAGACATTGAAGTAGCTGCAGGATGAAGGTGTTTTTATTTTACCTGTTTTCATGAAGCCTGGATGTTCAGCAATGTTGGCACTGTTTAAAAGTTTGACAGCTTTACGGTAATTGCCTCTCAAATACTCAAAATTGCTCTTAAGAAAGAGAGAAGGAGCTGACTGTGAAGGAGAAAACAATAGTTAGTTACCTCTTGGTTGATGATTTCTACTGCTTGTGTTATATCCCTTCACAAACTTGCCTCTGCTGCCATTTAACAATAAATGGGTTTAGGCCATAATACTTCCAAGAACTGTCATGAACTTTGGGGAACCCTGTCATGGAAATGGCTATGGGCAGAGGATGTCTAACCTGTCTAATACCTTCCTCCCCACACTGTCCTCCCTGCAGAGTTCCTTGTAGGCTGTAATCTTCCTGGTCTGCCAACAGAAACCTCATGATCCAGAAGGTTTTCTGTTAAACTTGCTTCCCAGCAAGACATAAGCCTCCAAAAAATGTCAACAAAAAGAAAAAAAACCCAAACCAAACCCACCAAAATGCCCACATATTCCAGAATTAATATTTTATAAATGGGTTTAAACTACCAATTACATCAAATTTCTAATATGCATAACATCTACAGTAAACTAAAACCTATTTCATTTCAATTCTAAAGAATGCTGAACCTGTTTATTACAAAGTGTTTCACTGTTGTTTTGGCACCACAAAGCGTAATTTTTAGCAACTGAAAACAGCACAAATAAGAAAATTCTACATTAATTACATTCACAGAGATTACAAACCCAACTGCATAAAGAATTACTTCAAACATCCACCCTCAATAAGACCTTTTTGGTAAAGAACATTAGCAAATTCAGTTTTAAGATAGAGAACACATCTAGATTTGAAAAACAACAGTGTTAAGAATACTCACATTCCCAGCTGTATTCATAACAGACTTGATCTCTCTTTTGCATGCTTTTAATGACTTCATCTGGATATAGGCTCTCACCTTATACTGTTAAAAAATCAAATTTGTTACATAATATACAATAATTTCTGCAGGTTTGCAAGAAAAACTGTATGTAGATATTTACTGCAGAATATTCTATATACATCTTTAAAACAGGTAGCAAAAAGCTATTCAAAAAGTCTTCACAAAAAAGAAATTCTATTCAGACTTTAAACACCACGTTCATAGGATTTGTATTTACAATAAGCAGATGAACATTTTGTTGAGTGGCCAACAGCTGCTCTATATTCAAACACAGACATGAGCACTTTAAATGACAAACTAATTAAAATAATCTAATGTCTTAATCCCAGACATTTACCTACTAAACTGAAAACACCAGTAAGTGAATGCTAATAGAGAAGCACTCTGATTCTTCACATATTTTTCAACAGAACAGTACAGTGAAATAAAACCTCAGTTAATTTTGACTACTGGAGGTTGAACAGACAAATTCAATGCAGTGAACTGCCATGTAAAGAAATTATTATAACACACAGGGACTGAAATGGTGGTGGTGGGCAGGATGTTAGGTCAGTTTTTCCTGTATATGGATCTTACAAAAAGGAAAACTTAGATAAATTCATTGTTTTGCTTTAGAACAAGGATAGAGAAAGCAGCATAATTTGGGCTGAACTATTTTTGAAGGAGATGACACTCAGATTTAGAGAACCCTTGAAGTAATGTTGTTGTATAAAAAACGTGCAGACCCTTACCTGATGTATCTTAGATTTAGCAACTTCTATTAAAGCTCCACTTTCAGATTTTTGATTTGAGGAATCTTTATTGGTATTATTACCTGACTGTCAAACAAAAAAAAGGAGGCATTACTGTTAGTCACTTTTTACATTCAGTTGACAGATTCAATTCACGTGAAGAAAAATAAGTATTTAATAGAATTACTAATAATATAGTTTTGAGTATTTAGTATCAAAATATGCACATCCCACCAGAAACTAACTTGAGTTTAACAATCAAAATCCCCGAACTACACCAGCCTATGAAGAGCTGAATTCTGTACTAACAGTAGTGTTACAATGTGTTGCTCTGCAGCTAAGAAAAATTCTTTTGCCTAGAAGGATGACATGCACATTCTAGAATACCTCTTCAATACTTCCTTCAGTAGAATTACTATATGCTTAAGGAGAAAATATTTTATCTTAAGTGTGATATTCCATCAACAGGAAAACACTGAAATGCCCTCTCTTCACTTCCAAGCCACCACTGATTCTTCTGATTTTTCCGAAAGGCACATGAAAGATTTCATTTGAAAGTGTGCCTCATACTTTCAGATACTGTGTAAAAAAGATACTTAATTTCCCATTCTATGCTATGCAACTGCAGCTCCTCTGACACTGACTTCACTTTCAAATTTAGGGTCTCGTATAGTCATAATCAAAGACAAACAATATTTGACCCTGGAGACAACTGTCTTTCCAATCCAAGTCTCTGACTGAAGAAAGACATCTTAGCTCCCTGGAGTAAGAGAAAAGGGTGAAAGAGAGGGAATAAAACAGCTGCTGTTCATAATCAATTCGGTTACTAACAGGTTTCAGCTGCTGTCTAAAGTTACAGGTGATCTAACATAGTTTTATCGTTCAAAAGTCTTTTAAGATACTCATTTTGGATTGAGCTAAAGCACACTTCTGATAAACATTTAATGGCATTTGTATGATTTTAAGCTTACCTCATTTTTTCCATTCTTGCTGTTATTGTTGCCCTGTGAAATCATTTTTTCCAGAACAGCGAGCAGATGCAAGGCTTTCTCAGCTTGGTAAGTTAACAGGTATAAGTCTACAAGCAAGAAGCACACAGCCTGGGCAAACTTCTCTTCTGTGAAAAGCAATGAAGAAAAAATTGTTTCACAGCTCTAATACCAACCCCTCCAAACATGGATGGAAAAAAAAATTACTATAAAGCGCCATCTATGCAACATTATGAGAAAAATCAATATATTACATAAGAAAAAAATAACGTGGCCATGTCCAACCCACAGCTAAGCACATACACTGAAAAGAAAGCTCATTCATTCAAATGGCATCAGCAGAAAAGCACAGACTAAAAACAGCTTAACAAGTATTTCATGTTCATAGGTTCTGCGAATTGACCTAAGCAGATCAGCACCAAAGATGCAGCATCTAAACAGACAGAGCCATATGTATATGTAAAATCCCACAGAAGTCAAAAAGATTCTGTACAAACTCATCTCTATCTAGCTGACTTCACAGAGTAAGTCCCAACTATGCATACTGAAAACTGGGAGGAATTGAAGCAGAAAAGCAGTAGCATTTACTTAATTTACTGAGACCCACATATACACATGTACCCTTCAGCCTTCTCACTTCTAAAATTTAACAGGGATTATGAAATTATTTCATACAAGTATGGCAATCCCACTACACAAGGTATCATAGCTCATAAAAGTCGCAGACTTTGTATTCAGACATAAATATATACAATTACATATTACCTAATAAAGGTATGTAAAAATGAGTGCCCTGAGAAACAGACATGCACCTGTGAAGTTGCATGATGACTCAAAACATTAGATTTAAAATAATTACATTAACTTATACATACTATTTACATAAATACCTTCTCAAGTAGAAAAAATCCATTTCAGTTTCATAGCACTTGTCTGCTAAAGCTCTTTGAAGCACCTTCCCCCAAATTCATTTGTTGTCCTTGACATAAGTAAAACATATTCTTCATTCCAAACCCTAGCTATTTTCTTAAAACCCTATCAGAGAAATTACAAATCACTTGTCTGAGAGTGAAAAAGACTGAATTGTCTTTCTGCAGCTCTTGAATGAACAAGATTCTTCTTTCTGCCTACATACCAAAAGGCTCTATGAACTGGTACAGCTTCTCCCCAACAGATATAGCTTCAGTATACTGACGCAGATGGTACAGGATTACAGCTTGATTGTAGTATAGCATACTGTTCTCAACATCATCCAAACCATCCATTTCTTCAACAACAGAGTGAACCTGAAAAATCCCCACTCATTTCATTAAACCTTCAGTACCTATGATTTTAAAGTACCAGGTATTAAAAAAAAAACAACCTCCAAACCTATGAATTTCTCTAAAAGTAAATTATAACTCACTGATCTAACAAGCTTCACTGTTATTGCACATTAACACAGCAAAAAAAACCACCAAAACCATGAAATAGAAAATTGTCAATTGAGTAGTAAAGTAACATTTTCACTTTTTTATTATTTCACAAACTATTCCATGTTAAGGAAGTTTTACTAAAAGAACATAGCAGGTCCTTCTATTGTTATAATCTCAGACCAATTTCAACAATAGTTAAAAACACAAGACTAAACTGACTCATATGTTTAAAAGTAATGTTACTTTCTTATTTTATTAAATCTATGGGACCAGGGGCAGAAATTTAACTCCTACTTCACTGAAAGATCCCACCACCATTCATAGTATTCAAAATCAAGTACCACGTCAATACAGTTGCATTACCTGGTTTTTCAGCTGGTTAAGGGTTTGTCTCAAATTGTCTGTGGTAGTCTGATTACTTTTACAGAACTCTGCAACAGCAGTATTCAAAGTAATTTTGTAGTCATCTTTGTTTATGTCTTGAAGGGTATTTAGGTGTTGTAAACAAGCATCATAGTTTCCAGCCTGTAAATTGCACATACACCAGCAGCATGCATTAGAAGATACAGTCTTTCCTTTATCAGTACAAGTGAACTAAATGTCTATACACATACTTCATTATTTATGCAGACTAACATGGATGAGAAGCAAGTCTAAATGTTGAAGCCATACCCTAACTTCAAAAATAATTTGATGGAGTAGGGACAAATTAAGCTGACTATTAGCAACAGATGTTTTCATGAAAAGAGTTATTCTCTTTTCTCTTATCATATTAAGTTTCAAGACTGTTTCCTCAGTTTTCATAATCTTTCCCCATTTCATGAACAGTGAGCAGCTACAGTTGCTTACACAAGTTCCAGCCCAACACTTTATGTTCAGTCTTCAGTTCATCTGAATATATAGTGATTTCCAATTTGATCTATGGAAGTTAGCTCAAGAGAGATTGAAAAAAGAAAGTGTCACCTTCCCAGAATAGGTTTAAAAACATTTTTACAAGCTTTAGCTGTTGGAGGAAGTATTCAATCACCTATGTCTAAACAGAAACCAGGAGCCAAGCATGATGCTCCACTGATGTGTGATTTAATGGAAAAATCACTTTCTTTGACCACAGGAATAAACAAGGACTTCAGATTCAGGCACCTCTGCCTGAATCCAGTTTTGGTCTTTTCTGTGTTGGTGCAGGAGGACTTTAGTGGCATCAAGGTATGAAAGAAAACTCCTCACTCTTTCAACTACATTAAGCCTAGGTGATGCTTCACTTTCAACTGCTCAATTCCTGCACAGGATAATCACATTCACCTCTTCCATATCAGAGTTACTTCCAATGTGGTCAGACAGAAGCAGATGCATTTCCATCTCTGTCAATGGCTCACATCCAAAAGCAAAGCTCCTGAGTACCACCCTCCACTCACTCCACCTTTTCAGGTGCTGCTCCACAGAGCTCCTCCCAAACTCCTGAATAATTTCATATTAAGGGCAGAATATAACAGAGAAGAGCTCTGGGGTCCTTCTGCTCTTCCCAAGAAAGTTGCCATTCTGCAGCTCCTTTCCATGGAACCATTCCAGTTCCTTCAGTCTCCCAGGCAGGCACAGTTATACAACACAGAGAGATGTAGCAGGACATTGACATTTTCACAGCTGTAAGCACCAACAGCGTGGATTGCCTTGTGATCATGTGCATAAGCACAGGAACTTACAACTCAACTGCTGGCATGCTCCTCAATTGATACAGTTCATCTCCCAGTGATTCTCTTCCTGCGCTCACACTTGGAGCTTCTCTTCAGCAGGAGCTTTCAGATCACTGCAACAAGGCTTCTAACAGTGGCTGGACTACAACCCTTGAACCTTTAAATGCTCAGCTTACTTTGTGATGTTTTACATCAGCTAATAGTCCTTTATGCCACTCTACTAGATAGGATCTAGAATATAATACCCAATTTTATAGGAATTCTGTCAAGACTGAAACTGGACGTGTAACATGATAAAGCAGCATGTGAGGCAGTCCACAATGCTATGTGGAATTACTCAATAGCAAGAAATTGGCAAACAAGGCATCAAATTAATTTGGCTCACATCTGTTGCCACCTCTCTCCATGAATTCAGAGAATTCTTAAAGCAAGAAAAGATCTGACGAGATAAACCAGATACACTGGACCAGGATGAAAGTAAAGGTGAAATCATTACCAGATCAAAAGTATTTTAGGCATTTAAATGTGTGGGCAAGGTGGAAAACAAATGACTCTCTCATGTGTCTTTGGTTCTCAGGATCAAATACCACTGATTAAAATGTTAATGAAAAAGAGTGAGCTAGACAGAGTTCGAAGACAACAGTGAACAACACAGTGTTAAGAATCAACTACATGTGTTTCAAGTAACAAAATGAGTGAAACATAGAAGTACTAAGTGAAACATTGAAGCAAAACTCTCAACACTTAAATTTTTCCCTGACCTATTTCACAAATTTAAAACTGAATTTAAAGCAAGGCATTTTGGAGACAGATACAATTGAAAGGAAAACAATTATACTTCCTTCACACTACATAAAATTAGGAGACAATACAAAGAAAGAAACTGAAAGACCTGATACCTGAACTTTAACACAGAAGAAAAGAAAAAATCTTCCAAGAAACACAAAACAAGTAGTAGATACTGATGTTACGCATTCAGAAACATGCTTTAATGCAAAGTGACAGGGCATTATACAACACTTTGTGTGAAAGAATATAGCATGATGCTAAAACACCAGTGTTTCATTGCTGTTTTTTAAATACATGTGGTTCCTTTAAACACTAACACACCATTTTTAGCTTGATGTGATTAATTCTTCCAAGAGCATGCATTTTCAATGCTGATGCAGAAGAGAAGCCTGCTTCTTCTAAGTAACTCATCATATAGCTTTTAAGGTTACTAAGTTTTGAGAAACAAGTTTAAAAGTGCTCTTGTTCAAGTATCCTGTTCAGTCTTCTCGCATCACAGCAGACAGAAAATGCATGTGCTGTCTTTATAACATAACTAGCACTACTTAACATCCCCTTAATCCATTTGCAACTGTATTAAGAAAACAGGAAAAACAATTAAACAAGCCCATTAGCAGTAATGTGGTAACTTAGAAGTCTCACAGTTCGACTTTGCCTTACCTGAAAAGCTTGTAATGCACTGCTTGACAATTCCTTTTCCTGATCAGTAATCCCAGAAGTACCTGCTCCTTCATGTTTTTCAGTACCTTGATCTGTAAAGAGGACAGGAGATTACAACAAAGCTTGCAAGTGTGATGACACCTGTGCAGCTTAAAAACTTTGTTTCTTCCAGTTCTCAAGGTCCTCCTGCCAATGCAAGTAATTTTCCAGATAACTGTAGCAGCGCCCCTACTACACTATCTATATCCCAAGTTACATCTCCTAGCACAATATATCAAGTTATTCTATACTCCCAGTGAATTCCTCTCCATAACATGTAAATCATGGTGCTCAACAAATAACCAAAGCGCTGCAAGTGAACTGACAACCCATACATTTTAGATTTCTCTTTAAAGCCACAACCATACACTAGGATTGCCTCATTTTCCTCAAAAGTCAGCAGTGAATGCCATGCATCATGAAATATGTACCACAGCGTGTTAGATGAAAACCCACACAAAATCCTGTAAAATGCTTCCTAAACAAGCAAGCAAGGGATACTCTAGAGTGCAACAAAAAACAGAGTAAACACTGGAACTTCCCCAGCTCTCTACTTTGGAAGAGTATCTCTCCAAATAAGAGAATGCACTTGAACCATCATTGTTAATAATCACTGACAGATCTAATATATTTTGCAAAAAACCTCTCTATGCTTTTGTATTCTCCAATATACTCCATCAAATGCTGCCTGGTGATTATACTGCAAGGCACAAGCACATGCTGTCTGTTCACTTTTTCAGCCTCACTCCAAATCCCACAGATCTTCCTTTGAACCACCCCTCTTCCAAAAGGAGCAGGAGCAGTTTATTCTACATCTTCCTCACATTTTTTTCCCAGAATCTTCTCCGGTTCTATTATACCCTTTTACGGATTAAGACAAGAACAACATGTAGCAACAATGATGGTGGCCCCTTTATGCATTTATATAGCAATGTAACAAGGTTTTAATTGCCTTCAATTTTTTTTCATAGAATTCCTAATGATTTATGGTTCAGTCACTATTGAGAATATTTTTCAGAAAAGAAGTCTACTAAATTCTTTTGTCACCATGTAATTAAAAATTCAGTGAAGTTGCATTAAAAAGCACAGTACAGCCATTCCATGTCAAAGAAGCTAAAAAAAAAACCCACTAAGCCCTTCCTTGTGCTGAACACAAACTACTGAGAAAAAATAAAACAATCACACAACCACCACACTGGAGATTATTTCTAGGGGCATTAATTAATGTGCTAGAACATACAAAAATCATTCCATGTTTTTGAAACGAAGCCTTTATAAACCAGCAATGGTTTCTGCCTCTGCAGAAAATTATTTCTTGAATTTCAGAGTGGAAGATGTGCTCTAACACACGTTTTTGCTATCTTAATAGATAACATAGGCTTTGTAAACTCAGTGTCTGCTTTCTCTTCCCTATAATTCAGAGATGTAGTGCAAACTCTGCTTGTTTTGTTTTCACTTTGAACAAATGAAAACACTTAGCTGTGAGCTCCTCTGCAAAATCCATTCCCCATCATCACCAATATATCTGGATCTTCTACTACTAACCATGAAAATTTACAAATACAGGACAAATGACAATTGCAAGGGGCAGCCAAACCTCAGAAGGTTCATCAAATAATATCCTTGGTAAGAACAAAACAGACTTAGTAATCTATTAAATTTGTGCCTGGTGCTTGCTGGGAAATAGTGAGATTCCTTCCACCTGCACTAACACTATTGTCCCCTGCATTTCAGCAAGAATTGTAAATATTTGGTTGGGACTTCCATCCTGCATTAAGATGTCAACAAAGTAATTATTTAAAATCTCAACAGATCTTACACCAGCAGAAGTAATCCACTGTCATTTGGACAAAATTCAGGATTCAGCCATTTCAGTACTCTGGAGGGATGGATCCTCAAGGGGCTACACCTGCTATGAAATCTGACTGCAGAATGCATTGATCAACACCACTTGTACTGACTTGTCCTTCAAAAGAAAGGCAAAAGAAATTTAAACCACAAAAAAGCTCAGAACATTTCTGATGTGCCAAAAGCTTTCCATAGTGAAAGAGGAAAGGAACAGGAAGTACCTCTGCTTCAACCTAAATATAGCATAGATCTGATTCCAGCTCTAAACCCTGTGATTATACAGATGAACTGAAAGCTCTCACCCTCCAAGGATCTCTAGAACAGCAGCAAATAAGCAAATGCATCTTCCCTTTTGCACTAACAGTGGCATTATCTGCTTTACTTGCTCAGCATGCCTGTCAGATTGTGCTGGTAAAGGTAACCACAGTGCAGAGCCTGGAGACTCTAAAGCTTTTGAAGCTGATAACACTCAATCTGATCAGATTCCTCACAGAGGGGTTCACCTAGCAGAGAGCCGTCAACTACCACGTACATTACTGACTGCTGCCTTTGTATGCAGCTTTGTAACACCAAGGTCTCAAAGGAAGTCTGAATTCTGAGGTAAAATGTCATCAGTGAAGTGACAGATAAACCAAGAGACACTTGTCTAAAAGCTACACTTACATAGCTTGGCTGCTGTAATTCCTAAGGAAAAATCAGGACAGGTCTTCAAATTTCACTGTCTCTCTAAGCTTGTTGGTACATTAAACAAACACAAAGCATAAAATGAAACTGGGGACTACTTTAAGCAAAACCAGAGCTGTCTCTGTAATCCAATCAACTGCACCTACTACCACTGGGTAAACAAAGCAGGTTTGTGAAACCTGAACTGGAAGCTTATCAAGAAAAAATTAAAATCCAGCTGATGTGGTTCACAGCACAGCTCCTTCCTTTGAAAAAAGCACAACAAACCACTCTGGCTACTCTCTACCCTTTTTGTCCAAACACACCTGAAACTGGTTAAAGACCTAAAAGCCATTCTAGACTAATCTGATACTGCCATTCTTGTTTAAATGGGGATCTACTGCTTCAGCTGATCTTTGCTATCACAGAAAAGAGGAGTCACCTGAAAGCTGGCTGGCACAAGATACTGAACAGAAGCCACCAATTCCACTGAAGTGGCAGGGGTGGTGGGGAGGGAGTGCCCTTGTTCTCTTGGCTGCAAATGGCTATCCCAGTGATTCCAAATAAAACTGTTACTTCCATGTTCCTTGAAGCATTTGAAAGTGAAACAGATAGGAAACTTGTTCCCTGGCAAAAGAAACAGCATGCCTTGCTCACTTGGGCCCCTGTGACCTTTGGCATTCTTGCAGAAGCACCTGGTGTGGCTCCCACATGGCACACCAATCATCTCCAACATGCTCCCATCTCTACAGCAGCCACAATTATTGGCTGAAATATCCAGAGCAATGAAGATTCTCTACTTCACAAGTGAGAGAATTTGTTTTATCTCTGTGATTTGTATTTAAATGTGGACCTGTTTGTTTAACTTTTAATCTGTGCAACCTTCATGAGTACAGACCAACTCTAAACCAAAAACTTGTGTAGGCTCATGATGAGGGCCAGAAGGGGCAGCCTAGGAAAGGATGTAAAAATCAACCACTCAGATTTTGATCTGGAGGTTGCTGCACTGAGTTGGAAGTTAAAGAATCAAGTCAGGAATTATCTTCCTAGCTATCAATCCTGGGGCTGAGCAGCTGCAACACCACATCACAGAGGCTGCTCTGCTTTGTACAAGCAGGAAGCTGCTCCTGCTGGAGAAGATACATCATGGTGGACAGCAGAACTTCAGGAAAACTGGCTCTATGAGAGGACAGCAAGGAAAAGTACCAGACTGCCACCTGAAAAGGAAGATTGCTTTCCTCATAGGCTTGCTGCCAGGATTTCATAAAAGCAACAAGAAGTCACATCTCCCACATACACATGAGTGTGACCTGAGAGTGACTGCAATAATTTTCCTTCTTATACCTGCTCTCCATTTCTCCAAGGACTGCTGTTCTGAGCTCTCTTGTTCCTACACCCTGCAAATTACATCTTGCATGAACTGTGCTGTAGAACACCAGAACATCTCTGGAGATATTTTTAATTTCCAAAAGGCAGAGAGATAATCTCTTTCTTGAAAGGGGAGGAATCTATCACATGACTCTTGCTCCAAAAGAATTTTGAAAGGTATGAAGCCCAGCTAGTGTCCAGCCATTACAAGGTAAGAGTTTGTGGCACCAAGACTTAATTTTAATTTTTGTATGAAGCCCTTCACTACTAGTATAATAGGCTTCTTTGGTGCTGTGCAATAAAAAGCAAACACTTCTCAGTGGAAAGCTACCTGTAGCTCACTGTTATGAACAAGTGCAGCATGTGGAGTATCTTGCCATAGTTCACATCTTTGCTTCACTTGGCACATACTTTTAAGAAAGTAAAACTGGAAAGTTCCTTCAACGCTTCAAAGAACATCAACAAAAAATACTAAAAACTTGGTGCCAATTATTTTTCTTAGAGTTTAGCAGTCACTTATGGTTCTTATAAATAAACACAATAGTTTAGTAAATATCACTCAGTACAGTATACTTATTTTCCCTATAATTTTTTCCAAATACTGAAGCATTTAATATTTAGCATCCAGAGGCAAAAATGCTTATGGTGATTTTAAATAATGCTCCCACCACGTAAAAACTAGGAAAAAAAAGTGATCAGAAAGAGGACCACAGGAAATGGCATGAAGCTGTGTCAGTGAGGTTTAGATTGGATATTTGGAAAAGGTTCTTCATTCAGAGGGTGTTTGGGCACTGGAATGGATTCCCCACTTGGCACCGAACCGACAGTTCAAGAAGTGTTCTGAAAATGCTCACAGGCACATGGTGTAATTCTTAAGAGATGTCCTGTGCAGGGCCAGGAACTGGAATTTGCTAATCTTTATCAGTCCCTTCTAACTCAGGATATCCTACACTTCTATTATGTAGACGTATACAATTCTGTAAGTAAGGCTTTCCTCCACATCAGCCTCTTCTCCATCCCCCCACGAGTTTCTATCTGATGGAATGACCTTTCCTGCGATGAAGACTTCTTGCATGATGGGGAGATGGACAAGCAGTACTTTATCAGTGATACACAGCAACTGTATTTGAAATCTATTCTGTCTGTTTACCAGAACATGGTTTAATTTTTAGTCTTGGTGATGTCTCTCTGCAGTGTCTTTTCAGGCCCGAGTTCAGTGAGGACACACTCATCCCCGGAAACCAAAGCAGCATCCCTGAGGGAATCAGACCGAACTCCAGCGATCGAGCAGCACCACCAAGAGTTATAACCTCCCTCGCACCTTCTGCATGCCCTAGTTTAACAAATTAACTCAATAGCTCGACTTCTGTAGGGGTTATGAAGCTCTGGGAGACACACACACACGCACACATACACACCCGCNACGTCCCTAGGCCCTCCCCGCCGAGCCCTTCCCGGCCAGGAGGGGGCAACAGCTCGGCGCCGCTTGCCGAGGGCACGGCGGGCCCCGTGCGCACACGGCCCCGCCGCTGGCCCGCAGGTGTCACAGAGGCCCCTCACAGCGGCCCCGCGCCCGCCGGACAGCGGGGCACTACCTTCTCGGCGGAAGGACACGGCACACAGCCGCACCGGCGGCCGTTTCTGCCGGCGCGCACGACCACCCGCGGGGCCCGTGTCCCTCCGCGCCGGGCGGCGCAGGCCCGGGGCGGGCACGGCGGGGCCGCGGCCGCTCACCCCCCGCGCACACCCCCCCGCACTCACCCGCAGCCTTGTCCGCCGCCATCTCCGCCTCGGCCGGAGCTCCGTGAGGGACCGCGCAGCCCGAGCACACCGGTAGATGCCGAGAGTCCCCCGCGCGCTGCGCCACAGGCGCTGCCCGACCGCCGCCACCAACCGGCCGCTGCCCCCCGGCACTACTTTGCCGCTGCCCTGCGCGCGCCGGGCCCGCCCCGCCGGTTGTGCCGCCCGCCCCGATTCGCCCGCCGCTTCCGGGTTCCCGGCGCGCCCGCTACGTCCGGTCGTTGCCGGGGCACCGCGGATGTGACGCCAGGACGCGGCGGGGGGGAGGGAGAGGAGAACGAGAGAGGGCCGCCATGGTGGCGTGTGGGGGCCGGGGTGCCCGGTCTTCCCGTGGCACGGAGTTCGCCGGCCGCTGCTGGCCGCTGTCTCGAACGGGTTTTGTCGTTTCTGCCCGTTCAGACAGGCCGGCGGTCGTCAATGTATGTAAATATCTAAAGGTGGGGTGGTAAGAGGATAGAGTCAGGCTCTGCTCGGTTGTGCCAAGCAATGGGACAATAGGCAACGGACAGAAACTCATCCATGTGAAGTTTCACCTGAACATGAAGATGAACTTCTTCACTGTGTGGGTGACCGAGCAGTGGAACAGATTGTCCCAAGAGGTTGAGGAGTCTCCGTCACCGGGGATGCTCAAGAACCCCCTGGACACAATCCTGTGCAGTGTCTAGGATGGTCTTGCTTGAGCAGGGAGGTGAGACCAGCTGACCACTGTGGTCCTTTCCAACCTGACGCATTCTGTGATCCACTC
Source organism: Cyanoderma ruficeps (assembly GCA_008694505.1). Taxonomy (NCBI): domain Eukaryota; kingdom Metazoa; phylum Chordata; class Aves; order Passeriformes; family Timaliidae; genus Cyanoderma; species Cyanoderma ruficeps. Next base: position 10,338,980 of record VZDJ01000782.1, read on the forward strand.
CGGAGCAATAACGGCAACCTGGAGGCTTCTGTTCAATATGTTCTCTAGTTTATCTGGAGTATCAGGCAGACTATCTAAAATGTTGTTAAGGTGCTTCTCACCATACTAATTAATGGCAATAAGTGCCCGGTGCAGGTCCGATGCCTGCATTGCACATTCCTTCCTAAGTGGCTCTTTGGGCACTGAACAGTCAAAGCCTGGGTGGGAAGACAAAACCCTCATCAGACTGAAGACCCCAATTAGCCTTTGTAATGGTCGTTATTGTATTTGTCATCAAAGTAACAGGCATGGGATAAATGGCACTGGCATAGTCATGAAAATTAGAGGTTCTTAAGTGTTTGTGTCCAGTTCATGGCATCTCAATTCTGGAAGGACATAAAGGTGCTGGAGTGGGTCCAGCAAAGGTCAGTGAAGCTGGTGAAGGGTCCAGAGGATAACAAGGAGCAGTCAATGGAGCCAGGGCTGTTTAACCTGGAGAAAAGGATGCTCAGGGGTGAGTGACTTTATCACTCTCTACAACTGTGTGATAGGAGGGTGTAGTGAAGTGGAGGTCAGGCTCTTCTCCCGGGCAACCTGTGACAGGACTAACCTCAAGCTGTGCCAGGGCAGGTTGGGCATCTGGAGGAATTTGTTCATGGAGAGAGCAATTAAACATTAGAATGGATTGCTCAGGGAAGTGATGGAGTTGCTGCCCCTGGAAGTGTTTAAGGAAAGCCTGAACATGGCACTTAGTGCCATGGTCTGGTTGACAAAGTGGTGTTCTGTCATAGGCTGGACTTGGTGATCTCAGAGGGCTTTTCCAAGCTAATGGATTGTGTTTCTGTGATCACTTGGATCTGCTATACATAGTATTTAAGCATTCACCTTTGCTACGATGTATCTTGGTAGTCTCAGCAGCCACTTCTCCTTCTGACTCTTGGCCTGGATTCTGTGGATGAGTGCAGAGGAGCCAGGTAGGGGGTTCTCTTTTGAACCCTCATAGTTGTATTTACAACAGGATGTGGGATGAAGCTAGAAAGCACCCCAGAGATGTCCCCTTCAAGCACCAAAAGGCTCCCTGTGTCTCTGTCCCTTGGAGTCGAGCTCCAGAGACACAGGGACAGTTACCCTTAATGGCCATCATCGACATGCACTGTGTGCTTCTTCTGTGTCACTGCGGGGTTCCTGTCAGACACTGCTTCCACAGTGATAGTCAACGGTTATCTGTTGATATGGGAACGCTTTCTCCTATTATTTCTGCAGATGTGAGTCTCCAAGATTCCCCCTCCCCCCACTCCTTCCTCATTTGTTCCTGTTAAACATCACCTTGTGACAGCAAGTGTAGATACACTCAGTTCTGATTAAGAGATTTTAGCTTGTACGGTTTTTGCCTCGTTGCCAGCAGACAACACTTTTCAAGATAGCCCAGAGTGTCTCACACACACACTGCAACTGTGGCATGCCTCTTGTACATTAGAGAAAAGTTTAAGGAGGAAAGTTGTCCTTGGGGAAGTCAGCAGGTAAAGAGATTTAGTGGACGCAGGATTTCTTAGCAGTCTTCTTGTAGTGGCCTTCAGTGACAGTGTTCTCCCTAACTCTGCTCTCAGGCCCCTCAGACAGGTCAGGTTTGTAGGCAAGGAGAGATTTAACATTGGGATACAGTTGGGAAGAAACATATTCTAACACAAACCAGCTCTGAACACCTTTACATCACAGCTTTTAATGAGACAGGCCCTGTAACATGAAGGATTCTGAAAAGAAACAGGGTTATTTCAGGAATTTGAAGAGTAGGATGGTTTTTCCTATTTTGTAATTGAAGTTCTGAATATTCCAAATTATGTCTAATAACATACCATTGGTCACCGTTTCTCCAATTCATCTTCACTCAACTCTGATCTTCAGGCTTTCTTTTAGACATAGATATGAAAGAATCACACAATCCTTATTCTTAAATATCTTACTCCAAGTCTCTGAATTTGTTGTATCTTCTTTTGTAAGAAAGAGCTGTTGGACAAGACCTGTATGTATTTACGAATATCTGCAAGTAAAGTCAAAATAGTAAGTCCTCCTAACGTGTATATATTTAACAGTGTAATTATTTATCTATGCTGCCATTCTATTTATTTATATATATGTAAAAACCATGCTCTTTTGGTAAGAAATAAAACCAAAATAAAATAAAACTGTGCTCTTGTGCATCAGTGTAACTGCATATTCTCTCTGATTTTATCAAAACAAGGAAGTCACCAAAAATCTATGCTGAGTGACCAAGCCAGAATGGCCAGTGTGGACTTGATGTGGATGTCTGTATCCCTGTCTCCCAGGCATGGTCCAGTGTTTATTGCCAGTAGCTGAGCAGGAGCCTGCTTGCTCCAGAGCATGTCACATCAGGATGGGGGTCACGGTGAATTTGCCATGCTCTACTCTAGCTTTTCTTTAATGATCATGTCAAAACCTATTTAGCTTCAAGTGTGGCATCCCTGGTATCCAGCTGCTCCTCTTCCACATCATGACATCTAGAGGACAGCAGTAAGAGTTTGCTTTATTCATGATGCCATGATTTTACCACAGGACTTGTTGACCTGAGGGGTACTTACAGCGAACTTTGGCACAACTTCCATCATCATTTTCCATGTCTGTGGCTTGTAGTTCCAAATTTATTTATTTGGGGTTTTTTTCCCATTTCTAGGGGACAGACAAAGCAATTTTTGTCAGCTGGCCTTTTTTTTAGTATGGATTATTTTAAAAAGGAACTTAACACAAGTAAAATCTCTTCTTATTAATACTCAAGTTTGCTTATATGTGTGGCAGTTAGTGAAGGAAGGGGAGAGACCTCCCCTATATTACAATTCAAACACAGAGTCATACAATCAAAAATGTTGACATTTTTCCTTCAAAAATATTGTGGTAGCAGCACTACTTCCATCTAAGAAAAGAGGAGCAAGTTTCTCCCATAATTGTTTCTTATATTATACAACTGTTTCTATGTTATACAAGTTTCTTGTATCATTTACATTCTGCTTGGGATCTCTGGTCTCAGGGAGGCAGGCACGCCATCTGCTGTGAAAGATAGAGAATAAAATCAAATACCATTTGAGAGAATAAAACAAGTTTGTGGGGGAAAAAAACCCTAAAAAACACTGCTGAAATATTACCTCTCCTGGAATTTTGGTTTTTCAGGAAAGAAATTACTACAATTCAGGCTTTTCAAACAATCTCATTCTGAAGAAAATAAACACAGTACAGAGATGGGCAGTTTTTCTAGGTTTCTTTTGCCCATTTCTAGGCTAAATTGTTAGAAGCCCAAAGGAGTCAACTGTAATTTGCTGGAGAGTGGAGGAAGTTTCAGGAGGAATAAAACCTATCTGCTCTCAGACGGAGTAGTCTCAGCATCTCATTCCTGCCTCGTCCACTACCTTCCTTTAGCAGACTAGATTAAGTAGAAGTAGTCCAGGGTTTTCTCTCTGCTTTTGGCCTCAAAACCCAAACTTTTCAAGGTTCTATTTCAAATCCTTGGAGACCCAAACCCAGCAATACAGCAATCTCCTACCCATCCTGACAGCTGTAATGAGATGTAAATGACCTCTCCACGGATCATACCAGCAAGACCTGGCTAGCAGAGGAGAAAATCAGGATTTGTAGCATCCCCAATCACTGCCAGCTCCAAAAGGACCTGTGAACATTACAATTCTTTTGTCAGATTCCACAGTATGAAAATCTCAGCATCACTTTGTTTGCCTAGTATATTCCAAAAGAGAATTTAATAGAAGAAATTATTTCTATGCTATTAACAAAGCTCCCTCTCCTTTGCCACTCCAGTTTAAAAGCCTTTACCCCCTAGGTGGCACTGTATAATAAAGCAAGGCATGTTTAAATATGGAATGATCATTAAGAAAGAGTCATTTAGGTTGGAAAAGACCTCCAAGATCAACCTGTGGCCAAACACCACCATGCCAACTAAACCATAGCACTTAGTGCAACACCTGGAGCAACAGGTTGTACCAATGCTTGATAACCCTTCCAGTGAAAAAATTCTTCCTGATGTCCAACCTGAACCTCCTATGGCACAGCTTGAGGCCATTTTCTCTTGCCCTGCCACTGGCTGCCTGGGAGAAAAGACCAACCTCCATTGGGCTACAGCCTCCTTCCAGGTGGTTGTAGAGTGAAAAGGTCCCCCCTGAGCCTCCACTTTTCCAGGCTAAACACCCTCAGCTTGTTCTCCTCATAGGACTTATGTTCCAGGCCTTTCACCAGCTCTGTTGCCCTTCTCTAGACTCATTCCATCACCTCAATGTCCTTCTTGCAGTGCGGGGCTGAAGACTAAACACAGAACTTGAGGTGCCGAGTACAGAAGGACAATCACTGCCCTGGTCCTGCTGGCCACACTATTTCTTTTACAGACCAGGATCCCATTGGCTTTCTTGGCCACCTGGGAACACTGCTGGCTCATGTTCCGCTGGCTGTCAACCAACACCCCCAGGTCCTTTTCTGCTGGGTTGGTGGAGTCCTTGTTTACAATGCAAACTAGCATGAGTATGTTGAATGAAGCTATTAGTCTCAGCTTGGTAATCCTCTTTTGCTGAAGCTGTCTCTCAAAGTCAATAAAACATACTGCTGTGAATCTCATTTAAATACAGTATTTTTACTTTCAGAGTGCCTGAAGTTCCATTTTCATGGAAAATTATAGTGCATCACATGTATTTGTTCCGTCTGGGCTCGGTGAATAAACCAGCGGAGGCTGTGCTTACTTTAGCAAGTCATTCAGAGCAGCAGGAGCAGATTGACAGCTGTAATCTGCAGGGACTGAGGTTCCTCACAGCTCCAGTATATTCTCACACAGAAGTTATTTTGCATCTGGTGGGAATTGGCCCAATACTGCACATCATCATCTATTTTGAAACTCCTTGGAAAAAAGCTCTCTCATGAAACCTCCTTGACCACAGGACCTCTAAGAAGCACCAAGTTCCCTTTTCACCTGTCTCATGTAGATATGTTTCACACCAGTCTCCACTACGTACATAAAAACTTCAGAGGTGGAAGGAAGCCCTCTTTTCACACTCCTCCAGTTTCTGAGTGACACTGTTTAACTTGTTTCATATCCTGCTCTTCATTCTGGTGCTGGAACATGGATTGCTTGGTGGAGTAGGGGAGGAGGAATAGCCTTTTCCCTCCAGGCACAGTAGCAGTGTGCTAGGAAAACACCTTGAGTACACCCTTCTCATGTCTTGCTTTCACATTTAAAGAAAAAGAAAAAAAAAAAAGAAAAACAAAAGGAAAAAAAAGAAGACAGGATATCATTCTGGGAGTGTTTACCAATGTGACAGCTTTGTTCACAGCCAGATAGAGATGCTGAGCCTAGGAGACAAGCTTAGACAGACAGGATGTCAGGATGTGCAAAGAGAACAAGTGGGTGCAAAACTGAGAGCAAGGGGGTACCGCTGAGAACTGTGGAGCATAAGGGATTTAGAGGAATGATGCCACAATATCCTCAATAAATTTCTCTAATTCCCTTTTGAGGAGAGGTGCTCTGCTTTTCTTCACGTTACAGTACCGAGTACATAAACCCCCATCATGTACCTCCTTGCTCATTCAAGATCTCTGATTATCTGTGTGTATGGTATTATGTGTTGTTCCTTCATTTGGCTCTCACAATACCATCATTATCTTTTTGTGGTAATGGGTTTAAGCCCAAAGACCATCCAAATTGTGCCATGTAACTCTTTCCTACGATAAGAAACAAAATATGGTTTTGTATAAATTTCTTCATTGTTCTCTTCTGGTGTCATCCAGAAGAAATCTGCCCACCCAATTACAATTACTCTGGCAAACAAAGAGATTGTGGGAGGAGAACTATTCACATATCACCATATATTTTGGGTTGTTCACTTTCCTGTAGAGAAGGCCAGCACAAATCTTACAAAACTTTGGTTTCCAGTTCAACTCTCAAATTGACAGGAGTACCTTTATTTAAACAAAAATATGCTAAGACCCAACCCATAACATGCAGAGGGGCAAGTTTTCCAGCGTTGCCCAGTTAGGGGTAAAAGGTCTCTAAAACATTTTGTGATTACATCAGTGCCCTATTTAGTGCAAGCAGGAATTGATTTATTCCTAGCAGGAGGATGTCTGCATGACATATGTGTTTATGTCCAATGGGCCAAGCACTACTTCATGCCCTTCAACATTGCAGAGCTTTGACCCTTTTTAAGACACTGAACTAGAAAACAAATGTACCTGTGTTGAATCAGAGGCTTTGAGGAAACATTGGTTCTTTCAGCCCAGCCTTAAGAATTCTTCCTGTGCTGGCCCCAACTGATACACACACTTAGTAGGAAAGTCTAATACTGGATGTCTTCATTGGTTTGCAACAGCTAGGAGGCTGGAGCTTATTGGGAAATTATGTTATGTCTCCAGGCACTGGAAAAGTAAATTCTTACTAATGACTTGTTTGTTGTAGTTATTATTCTCAGCATTTCTCCAGACATTCAGAAATAGATTCTTTCTCTCCTGAGAAGTATAAAGCAATTTTTTTTTTCACTAAAGGAACAAATTATTTTTGCTGATAAAGCCTATGAGATGTTGCAAAAGCCAAAAAATGTGTTCAGTACAGTTTTTCCACCTTAACAGTGTGCCATAGAATTTTTATGTATGTTCTAATTATTCTTCTTTATTTTTTTAAGCTCTCACAGGCATTTGAGTAAATTTGAAGTATTTTTTCCTCCAAAACTTTAGAAACATAAGGCTGCCACACAATTTGTTGAAAGATGTTAAGTCTATAGTGATGAGTTGTTTTTTTAAGAAATAGGAAGAGGTTTGAGTGATTATTTGCCTTAAATTGTCGGCCTCTGTGAAACTTGCATCTAAATGCCTTCATGCTGCACATCTGCAGATCATACAGAGATATCCCTTGTTTGTTTGTTTGTTGTGAAAAGCAACAGGAAATACCCTGTTGGCAGCTCTTATTGCTCTCTGATTCAGTCTCCAGTTCAAGTCAAAGCCTCAGGTTTTAATGATACATGACTAAATACAAAGGGGGGGGCGGTGTTTGGTTTTTAAATTAAATTTTAACTTGTTGTGTTTCATCCCAGGAACAAAATACTGCATGTGATCCTGGATGAATGCTGGACAAAAATCCTAACCCATACGTTTTCTTCATTTATAAAGACTAATGTAGACTTTATTTCAATAATTCATGTTGACTCTTGAAGTTCCAAATACATTTGACTGTAGTAGTAATTTCTGAAAGCTATTTTAGCTTCTTTCTATCTGTCCTTCCTGCCTAATCTAAGTCAGTTGTAAATGCATGTGGCTTCAAAGGAAGGAGGAAAAAAGCATAATGAAAATAGTCAATGTGCTCCAAAATGTTAAAAAGATGGAAAACTATTTAAAGAACAAAACACGTCTCAGGAGCTCAAGAATCACTGTGGACTGACATATGGTAATCGTATGTCAGCATATGCCTGTGCTGCTTCTACAGCATATCTCCATTTGCTAAATTCAATTTATGTCCAAAGTTGTAGCAAGAAGATCAAGTTTCAATGCAGTTAGAAAAATGTACAAGTATGAAGACAGGTTTAATTTTTAAATTTTGGTAGAAGCAATCCTGCATATTTTTATTCTTTCCTTGCTTCTTTTTCTGATTTCAGAGACCATCTTGACACTTCAATTTACCCATCTCACCCCGTGATAAATTCTCAGTATTCTCAGGAAAATTGGGACCAACTCCAAGATTAACAAATAATTCTTTAAGATGCAGGGGGAGAAAGATTCAAAAGATTCAGCGCAGAGAAACATGTAGAATTAGAAGAGGGGAAACAGTTTCCATTTCCTTCTCTAAATCTACTAATTTAATAACCTAACCACTGAGTCATTGTGTATATTTGTTTCTGGTTTCTGGAACCCAGAAATCCCATTCTGAACTAAAGAAATTTCCCTTTGGAAACTTCTGCTGAAGTTAATATAATTTTAGTCTCAATTAAATAGAAATATTAGAAAAGTGCTGGGAAATTTGAACTGCAAACCAGCTGTGAGTTATGAGCTAACCCAAAATCTCGTAATGTTTCCTAAGAAGTATTCCTTCCTCCATCCCAAAGTTGAGGATATCTGTTTGCTTCAGTTTTATAACCCATGCTAAAGCCGACAAACTACATATCTGGCTCTTCCAGGTACTAGAAAAGTAGGTTATTAGGAGCTGCAAAAAATGTTGACAATTAACAGTTAAACTACTGAGTATTTTATATGGGTCTAAGATTCCTTCTATTACTAGTGTAAATGGAAAGCATTTTACTTAAGGATACTGCATGACAGAGAAATAGGTTAGAGCAAGAAAAGATTCCAAGGGTATCACAACCAGTTGTGTTGTTTGGGTTGCACAGATAAAGTAAACGGAGCACATATTTCCTTTCTATCTGGAAACACGCAGGGAAGAATTTCTATTTCCAGTCAGATGGACAGGGAGTGGATTCTCCTCTCAAGAAAAACCCAAAATAACTTTGCCAAAGGAATGTCTCTAGATTGATACTGCTGTACTCCAGATGAGAAATCCCCCCACATTTCTGAGTCTCAGGCATGGATGAATGCAGCAGAGCAGTGAAGCAATCATTTAATCATTCAGTCCCATTAAATGGGACAGAGGGTAGCCACACGTGTCAAATGCTAGGAAAAGCAACTTTGAACATGCACAGGCATTGGGATTAGAAAACCACCACGATTTCTGCCCAAGGACTGTTGCACTGAAATCTCTTGGATGTTTCTATCATAACCCAACACTGTGGTGGTGGTTGAGGAGAGGCTGTGCAATGGTAACTGCAGTTTCTGCTTGGCTGCATTACCTTGTCATGACATTAGCACATATTTTACATTCTGTGAGGGGAACGCTTCCCTCCACCTCCTCCTCCCTGCTGCTTTAGAAACAGTGAAGAGATGAGATCTGACACTTGAAAATGCTACAGCACTGTGACCTCACCGGCGTATAAGACGGTCTTAGTGGAGGCAGAAAATTCAGCTGCCTGAAGTACTTTTGCTTCATCCAGCTGGTGTCCTACAGTCTGCAAAGCTGCTTCCAGACAGCAGTGCTTTGTTATTCACTTGACTTTACTAGCCCTTGTCAGCGTTAATTGGATTTGTGACATGGTCAGATGTTTATTTCCTGATTCTGTTGTCCTTTGCCTTACAGAACACAAATGCCAGGGGAAACAACTAGCGAACACTAAACTATGAACAGATACATAGAAATGCTTTCTAACTTTTTAGGAGATAAAATTTAAGGAAATGCAAGCTTCAAATATTTTTTCCCTCTAATTTATGACAATATTGTCACTTAGCTCTGATTTATCACAATAATTAAAGCAGTTATAAAACCTTTTGTTTAAATATATCCCTCTCTAGACAGCCAAATGTCACATTCATTAATGTTGTCTTGTATAAATGCCCAACTAAACCTTATTGTAGCTGAATGCTATTTTGGGGAAGAATGCACATAAATCACATAAACATAAGGTTACGCTTCTGGTAAAATCTCTTCATTTATTAAGTATTTGAAAAACTTACACTCTTCATGAAAACCACTGCCCACAGTCATAATTTTATTATACCTTCATTTGTGTAATAGTTTTGTATGCGAGATTATATATAATAGTAGTTATACAACTCATTTTCTAAATCTTTGCTACTATTAGTGATGTAGTATTTTGCTGTAAATGTTTTAAAATACAGTGAAAAAGTGTTTATCAAGTTATTAATACCTCTAAATTATTTAAATCAAAAACCAAAAAAGAAGAGGACTTAAGTTACAACTTCTACAAAAAGCATGAGTTTTGGCATGGAATCCCAGAGAAGGTTTTATTCTGAAATGCAGTCTCCTTTCTTACAGAAGTTTTGGTTGGATGAGAGACCCACATGACCTTAGAGAACGGATAAACACAAACACACACTCACACCACTCTGAAAGTCGCAGTGGATGCAGTCTCTTTTTCAGGCTTGAAACAAGAGTAAATCAACCACAGCTTTGTGTACAAAGAGTGCATAGAAATACCTGAACATTCATTCATATGTGAGCTAAATTTCATAGATGTTACATTATAGTAACAGCAGGAGAAGAGAGACTGAGAGAGAGAGACAGATTGACAAAGCAGTTAAGCATGGGCTTAACTTTAAGTTTGTATCCAAATCCTCATGAAGTCAACAGCTATGCCATTGGAGCTATGCCAGGATGTAGCTGAAGATGTGACCATCATAGTCTACTTTATGTAAGCATGTTGTTATTAAGTTTGTAAGCAGAAATGGAGCTAGGCAGTTACTGGTAATCTGTAAATGTTGTGAAAAATTGGCAAAATTTTTATATTGGCTAGTGCAAGAGAGTAATAAAATCAAAGAGAAACTACTTGTCATCATGTCAGCAAGAAACAGCATGTACAATTTATTTCTATGTTATTCTCATTTTATTATTAAAAGACTCCAGTGCTTTTAATACACATAAAGCTGCAGTAGCACAGGGGGAAATTAATCAAGGTTGGTTTCATTTTGGGCAGCTATTTGGAAGCATCTGCAAAATGCACAAGGCTAACCTCCACTCCAACATATTCTACTAGGTGAGAAACAGGAGAGGGATATTTTAATTTTTTTTTTTTTTAATTACAGTGCTTCCAACTGAAACACTATACTGATTTTGTACTGATTGTACTACTTGTACTGATTTAGACAGGCCATTGGTTCCTTAAATAAGGCGGTGTTTAGTCCTTCACTTCTTGCACTGTGAGGTTACATTGTATAAGCCAAAATAATATCCATCTAGACTCTGAAACTGTTACTCTACCTCCCTAGGAACTTCAGGAATGGATTTACTGCCTTTAGTGGGGCAAGGCCTGAACTAAAACCACGACACAAATTTGCCAAAAAAGTTACTAATCTGGAAAAATTTTATCAGAATGTCATCTTCTATTGTATCACTGTTTCTATTTGCCAAATTAATTACAAGGTTTTCTTATGCTCTACTGTATTATGCTAATTAAAATTTCTTCATTACATTTCCTTGAGGGCAGTCATAAAAAAGGTATCATCTCCAGACAACAGTCCATAAACTTGGTGTATCATAATTCCTTCATTACATTCACATGTGTCTTTCAATATCATTATTTAACTTCAATAAAGTTGAGGTTGATTTATTTATTTACATGGCATTTAGTAGCAATCTGCAAGCAATAGCTGGAGCAGAAAAAATAGTTTTTCTCCAACCTTGCCTATTATTGTGGAATTGATTTATTTTTGGATTAGAGCTCCATTAGGAAAGATAAGCTTTCTAGCAAGCTATTCAAAATGCAGCAGAATATTAAAGAATAATCAGGAAAGGGAAGAAAAATTGCTTTGTGCACTTTTATTATTTATTAACCTGAGTTGGCACTTACTTTTATACAAAGAGTTACACACCCCAGAATGGTCCATGCTCTTAAATTGTACTTTTATCAGCCCTAAAAAGATAGGATAAAGAATACTAAGGTCAACAACCATGTACACACCAACATAAAGCTTATCAGCTTCTATTTATTTTTACAGTTCTTTCACAATACATTATTAATACCAAGGTTGCATCAACTACCGTGAATATTTAACTGATTAAAAAATTGCACATTAGTCCACACGATATTGCTGATGTCTGATTGAATCTCAAATAAGATTAGATATAATTGGGGGGGCGGGGAGGAGGGGGAAGAATGTCTGTTAAGGTTAAAGGAAAGCACAAAACCTCAACAAAACCTAATGCTAATGTCAGCAGCTGAATTCCAACTTAAAAAGCAACATTCCTCTAGACATGCTGTTGCATTTTGTGTTGTTTCTTCATGAACCTTCCTCAGAAGCAGGACTGCTACAAAGTGATGCGTTAAAGGCATCCATTCCTGTTTTCAGGTACAAGGCCTTCCTTAGTGACAGAAATAGGATGTCCACTTGTGAAACAATTCCTTAAAGAACTACTAAAAGCTGGCACAAGATCAAACATTTCCAGGCCTGGAAGTTCCTTAGCTCCCAGCCCTGCCAGGAGGCACAGCCCATCACCCCAGGGTGACAGGGACACTTTGGAAGAGAGGCCATGTAGACACCTGCTCAGGGACCTGCAGCCCTGCAAGCGCTGCCAGCCCTGACGCAGAGGCAGCTGCAGCTCTTGGAAGGCTGGGCCACCTGCCAAGTGGATGGGTAGAGAGCTGGCAGGCTACCAGCAAGTTTCTGGCAAAAAATTGACAAGCTTGGTTTCCACAAGATTTCTCTTTTAAAATATAAGAATGCTACTCTCTCTTCACAACAAAATGCTAAATAGTTTATGTTAGGAAGTGCATTTTGTACAAGTCCATTTTCTCCCCCCAAAAACACACGTTAAGTAAAATTTAACTTCACAGTTTGTGGTGAAGTTCAGATAAAACCAAACATTAAGGAATAGATGCTTAATTAGAAAAAATAGTATTGAAACAAATAGAACCATACAATCTACCTGGTATGTCTGTGTCATCTGTCGTTTGAGTAGTGCAATACAGGGCACTGTAAAAATTCTGCAATTAGTTCCAAGAAACACTGAAGTATCACAAGCAATGTTTCAGCTTACCCATGGCACTTCCTCAGGCAGACCAGGGCCACACGCAGGCGGACATTGACTGGAACAAGGGGTTAAAATGTGACTCTCCCAAGTTTTTGTTGACTTCCCTTAGCTAGAAATAGTAAAAACATAGTGTAGTGTGATTTCCTGATATAGCTTAGTATGAAGTCGTCTCAGCACAATTTTTAATCCATATTTTAGACATAAATTAGCATTTATTAATGTTAATGGCATTGTAGTGCTTATTGTGTCTGAGCTAGAACCTTCAGCTTGGGTTGTGCAGTTTGCTTACATACCGAGAAGAGCAGGAAAATCTACAGCCCTCCTACTGCCAAATAGCATAATAATTAAGTAATTAATCCAAACTACTAAGCTAAAGAATTCTAGTAGCTATATTTTTGGGGATTGAAGGCAGAATCCATACGGATGGAGCCAAGAGTCTTTCCGAACTTGTGTCAGTGCTTCACACTCTGACAGGGTGGCTGGCAGAGCCCCAGCCCAAGTTCATATTATTCAATATTCATATATTGTTTTACAGTCAGGAGTTCAATAAAAGGAATGCTGACAGAGTTGTCCCTTGTGAGGACCTACATCTCACTGAATTTGGTTTTCAATATTCCCCCTTCAGCTTAAAACAAATGCAGGTTTCATGCACCCAGCTGAACATTAATTAGCCTGATGCCTATCACTGGGGGGGAAGATAACTTTAGGCCATGTTACATTCCTTCAGCTCTTACAAGTGTGAGAATCAGTTTCAGCTGTTATGTGCACTTGAACTTCTGCTTCTGTTTGTGCAGGAACCTAAACAATCTGTTAATGAAGGTAGGAATCACTGTAGCAGAGAATCACTGTCCTATTCTGTCCTTTGACAGCAAGAAAACAGCAGCATCTATGGTATCCTTTTGCAGCCAGAAATTTCTGTTGTACCAGTACAAGACTCCTGAGAGAAAATGTCTGGCAAAAGACAGCAGAAAGTGCAAAGACTTGTCTCAAAGTTTCCATTTTATATATTGCATTATTTAACTTCCTTGATCAAGGAAGGTAGTGAAGTTCAACTCTTCTTCCTTGACAGCCAGCAGGAACAGAGGTACTCAGTGCACATTTGAACGTGCTGCTGTCTTGTGCACTCTCCAGACCATCGAGACAAACTGTGCATTCCCTGTAAGGCTTCCACTGTGACCAATCTCGTATGTTTGGCTGCCTCCCTAACAAGACCTAGCAGGGTCCAGCATACATGCTTATACAGTATTAGAATAGAACAAATTTGTAAATGTGGAAAAGAGACACATTTTCTGAAGTCAATGAGTACAGCGAGAAAAAACCATATCAAACAGGAAGGACTGCACTGCAGACCACTTGTATAAATCAAAGCCTTTTCTTCAGAGAAGGACACCTTTATTTCATGAATTTATATTAAGCTGAATTTCTTTTTCCACCTTGTATGTTTTTGGTCACTGGCATTTTTCAGGAGACAAAGCAAATGCTGATTCTCTATGGGCTGTAAGGGAAAACAGCTGCTAGTCAGAACTGGGGTATTGAGAGCACTTGGTCAACCCAACTTCATAAAAGGTTTAAGTACCTCCAGACTGTACCACATCTGTCACAGCAACAGCAAATACAACATAAAATGTAGAGCAGGTCCAATTTTTAGTGTGTCAGTAGAATCAGCCTGCAGTTATTTTTAACCGCCTTGGAAAGCTTAGCAGGCAGATACAGTTAATCCTTTAAAGGATTTGCAGGTATTCATAGCTTAATAAGTAAGTATAGTGGATTAAGCCAATAGGAGATTGTAGACAGTCAGAGACAACCTTTACATGCTAACATTAAAAAAAATTAAAATAACAGTTTCTTTTATATAGGTCTTTCCTGACAATCATCCTCAATTGTCAAGTATGTGCCAGTATCCCATATAGTGAAATATGAAATAAAAATGTTAGTCATTAATGTCATGTGTGCTATTTAAGTTATCAGAAAGCAGTGAATTTCTGGTGTCTTCTATTTCCCTTACCCTATAAGTGCTTTGAAAAGGAGAACTGCATTGTGAAAACAAATTAAAATACATCTACTTATGTAATACTAAATAAATAATAAAACAAAAATTATAACATTCATTTTAGTAAGAAGAAAAAAGGCTGAATTATTTTTAAAGGTCATTTTTTATTGCTTGTATTCTTTTTCAGGATTCACTGACAGGCTCAGCTGACAGATATGGGCCTTCAATACATTCATAAACAATGTGAAAAAAAACACACATAATAAGACAAAGGAAAAAAAATCAGATGACACAAAACTATTAGGCTGAGGAAATCTAGGGCTGGCTATGAAAAGCTTTGGAGGTGGTTCAATACTAAATGGGTGATAAAATGCCAGAGGCTATTCAGTGTCATTGAGTGCAATGCACATCAAGAAGGGATGGGAAAATACACATATATGTATATAAGGGATGTTAGTATTACCAGGAAAGAAATCTGAAAACATCTGGTTCTTAAAGGAACAAACATACCTGGGGTTTATTTAAAAATTAGCAGAGAAAAACATGAAAAATCTGCCCTGTAAACACTCAGACCACAAACACATTGTGAATACTCTATGGAGCTTTAGTCATTCCACTATCAAAAAATGTTATGATAGAATTAGAAAAATATCTAGAGAAGAATATGAGAGTGATGTATTAAGTAATGAACTTTATTCAAAGGTGACCTGGGAATAGTTATTCACTAGTTTTCACAACATAAATAAATATTGAAAGGCATGGGGGTTTTGTGGGTTTGTTTTGTTTTTTGTTGTTTGTTTGGGGGGGTTGTTTGGTTTTTTGTCTTTTTTTTTTAGTAATAATAAACTAAACTTGCTTCCATTAGATACTGTGAGGGGCAAACTGTACATGGATCAGAAAAACCATGACTATTGATTCAGCAGTTCTATTCAGTAGGTCAGCAGTAACTGTTAAACAAAAGTGTGTCCTAGTCACTGAAGGCCTGAAGAGCATGATGGAAAAATCATTGCAAGCATGACTGCCTCTGGACATTTTTTCCATAAGTATCTACTTACTAGGTTAGGTAGACTTTTCATCTGGCTGGATTCAGCAGTTCTCAGGTCCTCGTGACTAGAATGACTGAATTCATGATGTGTATTGTTTGGCACATTGTTACAAGAAATTTGGCCAAGAGCTCCCTGCTTCTATCACCACTACTTAAAAAGAATCATGATAAAACAAAATTGCTTCACTAACTGTCCAACTGAAGCAGCCTAATTCCCTACACATTTTTAAGGTTATATACTCTGGCTACCACACAAGCCACTGCTTTCACACCTCAACTATGTTAACTGAAACATAGTTGAAATATATGTAGATAAGCAATACATGAAAGATAAGAGCAGAATATTACTCCACAAGGTTATAATTACAACCCTGCTCTTCCCAGATGATTCAATGGTGGGATGTATTGTTGAGTCTGATGCTTGAACAGAACTGTGAGAGTTCAGAACATAAAACTAGAAGGGAACTCCCGAATCACGTACTCAGCTCTTACACTTGCAGTTGTAGCAGTTAATTTCTTTCAGAAACTGACCTTTCGTAACTACTCAATCAGATGGCAGCCTCAAGGTGTCTCTCCCCTGACAGAAAATTCTGTTTGATTTTTAGAGTCAGGGTATTCCTAGTAAGTCAATCACTTATGCTCTTCCACTAACAGTTCCTTGGCTTAAAGAGAGCTTTACCTCTATGATGGTACATCCAGAGAAGGAATTTATATCATCTGTTAATACTCATTTAGCTTGACTCATTGGGGCAAGCTCTTTTACAGCACATCTCTCCCACCATGGTATGCAATGTGAAGAGGTCCTGGCTGGCTGTGACACCAGGCCTGTCACAGCAGACACTGCAGACATTCTACACCCGCATGCTCCTGGTCCCAAGAGCTGTGCAGATAGGTTAGCACATTCCTTTCAGGTCAATGTCCCCTGTCACTGAGACAGCCAGGCTTCCTCAGCATGTATTCAGAGCCAAACTAATGTGGCTGCACTAATTCACTTCTGGAAATAGTTTAATGATGGTTAGATCAATTATTTATATACTACAATGTACACTGTAATTACGCTCCTAGTTTCCCACTGTACACTTCCAATCTCATGGATCACTAAGCTCCTTCTCTTCACTGACTCTGTACAGTTTTCCCACACCTCTCAAAGTCTATGACAATCTTTGACATGAAAACTGAAAAGATTTTCAGCATTTGCACCAAGGACTTTGCTGGAATGCTGAGCCCTGCAAGCCATTACAATAACTCTGAAGCTTAGTGACAATTCTATTATAAGAATGACATCACTTCTTATCATTTTGGGAGAAATATCTTAATATAGTAGTGGCAGATAACTGACATCACCATCACCAAGTTCCTAAGAGATGCCTGAGAAGGGAAGAAATGCAGTTTAAACAGCAGGAAATCAAGATTGACAGAACGCTTGACAATAGTTCTGCACTTTTTCAGAGCAGTCTATCTCACATGTTCCAATCTTTCCCCTGTACAATCCAATTTGCTTAGGTAACCTGGACATCTTTCACTCCTCATGGCTTCTCTGGCTCCATTCCACACTGCAGATTTGCTGCTGCAAGTCACTCCTACTAACAGACACTGCACAGAGAACACAGTTTCAGGAAGTCTACCACTTATCTCACTGAGTGCTTCACTGTCTTATCAGCACTTTTTCTGAATACAGGAAGGCCAGGGGTCTAGGAGTGGGAATGAGAGAAATTGCTTAGGCAGTGGATTCTATTCTGACACAAGCATGAAGGAAAGATCAGCACAAAGATCAACATGAACCACAAAAAAAAAAAAGGATTTGAGGACATAAAAGGGCTCCAAAACACAGGGACACCATAAGAAGAGCTTTATCACAGAGCAAATGAAACATAGTACCATGGAATCACTTGGGTGGGAAAAGACCTCCAAGATCATTGAGTCCAACCATTTACCTAACACTGACGACACTAAATCATGTCCCCCAGTGTCACAACATCAGAAGCTCCAGGACCTTAATGGTCCAGAGTGACTTGGTAGGTGGGAGAATGAGAGGCATCCACATTTTAAAGATGGGTAAGAAAGCTGCTGCAAAAGGCAAAGTAGCTTAAGAGAAAGGACACACTAAAAAACATTTAAAATGAAGATTTTTTTTTTTAATGTGTGGCCTTCTGCAGAAATTTAGATTTAGTTATTGAATATCACCACATAATAGCTGTGTATGCATATTTATACTTGTGAAAGCAAGCAAAACACTACTGAAGTTGAATATACTGCTTATATGCATTTACCCCAATACAAAACCATACAATCTTTACCTTACAGTAATTTATACTCTAACATATATTTTGAAAAAGTGTAAGACATCTCAGACTATGTAATTAGAAAGATCTGTGTTTGCTTAGGAGAGGAAGCTGGACAGCGGTCCTCATTCCCTTTCTGCCATCCTAATGTCCTATTGCCACTGCACCTGGCTTCTGTGTTCCTCACACATTGAAGAAATGAAGGAATATGAGAAAACAGCCTGCAGGAAACAGCCTGTGTTTGACTATTCCTTTCATGCCCATTTTGCTTTGTGGCAATACCTCTGGCTTAATAAGGGTTTCACTTGATTTAGTTCAAGTCAAGGGAAGAATCAGCTCATATACCTATCCAACATGGCCTTAACATTCCTGACTAACCTTGGGAATGCCTGCCCAAAGGCAAAACAAAGCAACGGGGCATTTCAGATGCAATGTGAATGCAATGTGATGTGAGCCAGACAAATGCTTCAACTGGTCTGGATCTCTTTCCAAACCATGGAACACTGCATTAATAAATATCAATACTCATTTCAAAACCTTCAGAGTCCTTGGCTAAAACGCTTTCATTGTAGTCATACAATCAAGTGTTAGCAAATTTTCATCTTAAAAGATGCCAAACTGCTGTATTGGCAGTTTGCAAAGAATTTAGAGAAAAAATTAAACCAAACACAGGAAGCCCCATGACAAACAGAATGGTAGACAAGTAGAAAGTTTTTTGGGGAAAAAACCCACCCTGATTCTCTCAGAAAACATGTAATGTTGAATAAATCAAGATTTTTTCTTTCCTTATTTTTCTTTACTTTTATTCACTCAGATATACTTGCTGGGAATCAGTTTCATAGAACAGTACTTCCCCAAATTAAGATTTGATCCTTTTTCTTTATCCTGTCAAGATTTTTACCAAAGTAATGAGAAATTGTTTTTACGGTCCATGAGATGAAAGATTTAGTCCTTTATTATGAGTAAATAAATGTATTAAAAATCAGTTAATCCTCAAATACACCCACAGAGCTTCTCCCACCATACAGGGATTAAGAACCAAGCAGAGGCCTTTCCCTTGAGTGTGGCATCACTGAGCAAAGGGCAAGGATAAGAACCTGGGAGGGAGCCATGAACAGGACAAGAACAGAGCATCTGTTCCTGTGGGGATTCTTCTCTCCTCCCACACATTAAAGGGAGAGATGCACATGAAGTGTGTAGAGTGCTGATTTTTAGCCAGTCAGGACAAGGGCCACGATGGCTCTGTCCCATTGCTGTTTGTCTCAAGGACAGCTATAAAAGCCTTGTGCTGAGATGTGATGTTCTCCCCTCACGCTGTGGTATCTCCTCCCTATTCTTCAAATGCTGCCTTATGTGTTAAAAATGTATCTCAAAAACACATATTCTTGGCACTCTGCAGGCAGTTCTGCTTGTTGCTTTTGTGCATCACATCTCTTAATACAACATAAGGATAGATCTCAGCAGGACTTAAAGAAAAGACAAAAAAACCCAAAACAATCAGGTCTCCTTCCATGCTAAAGAACCTTCATAATTTTGTTTACTGAATATAGTATTTCTTTTAGGTTTGCTTCCAAGTGAGAACTCTCAACTCTTAATGCCAGTATTTTGCCTCTTATTAACAACCTTTTTTTGGTTTTCTGTTAGACATCCTAAGACATTTTAAAGCTATTCTAAAGCAGTTCCTCATATGATCAATTTTTGTTCATTTTCTGTTTGGGCTATGTTTTTCTACCAATTCACAGAGAGTACAGTACAGGTTAGTCATACATTCATAACTTGATTATACTAACCAAAGTCATCCATTTATGCAGTTCTGAGGAGGAGGATGATTTTATTGAATCATTCAGGCAATTTTATTGAAAAGTACATCATCCTCACCAAAGATATCATTCACAGCAAGAGTAATATGGAAAAGAATATCCTCCTCCAACACATGAAACAACATACCACTTAGTGAAAATTGTGATTTCTAACCCAGTAGTTTAAGGAAGTACACACATGTTTTTGAACTCTGTATGGCTTCAAAGCCTAGAGTGTGAAAGGGAAAAAATGAGGAAATCACATGTATCACTCTCATTTTGCAGTAAATGGAAGACACCTTACCTTATTATTCCTACTGAAGACAGAGCAAACACAAAATTCTTCACAAAGACCTTGAGACAACAAGCACGAAGTAGCTGCCACAGCACAAACACAGATCCTTCCCTTGTTTTATGTTAGCCTATGCAAGTATCCATGCCATCTGGCAACCAAAAAGCCACTTTTAAGAAAATCAACTACTTGAGAAACAGCCATTCAGCTCCCTGAGGTAAAGAACTCACTGAAAAAGCAGAATTGTTAATAAAACACAAGGAAATATCTGCTGCTGACGGCGTCTGCAGTAATCAGAAAAATTATTCATTCATATATATTTTTTCTGAATAAACAGTATTGTATTAAAGAACCAAAACAAACAAACAAACCAAACAACCTTAGACATTTCTCTCTTCGAAGAAATTATTCAGCTCAAACCAATTGTACTTACACCACGTGGCCCTGAAAGTGCTTTGATAGGGAACATAGCTGCTCTCCCAATGGAAAACAAGGACACTCAGATCTTGGCTGATCAGACCCTCCAGAGTTATCTTCTATAAATTCACAGTAAGCACACATTTTTAATCATCAATGAGACATGTAAAGCATGTTTTAAATCCCACTGATTCCAAGTAAATTTAAGGGTGCACTTAAACATATATTTAAGATGCTCTGGTAACAAATTCAGATTCAAGAAATCAATCACTGCTTATGTGAAATAGAACAGTTTTTGTCTCCTTTGCAGCAGACCATAATATGCTGCTTCACAGTTAGCTAGTTCTGACCATCCTTAAAAATTTACAGTGCAGTAGGTAGAAAATAAATTTAGAAGTAAGTGGTATACAGCTGCATGGTCTGCAGAGCTTATATTACCAACCAGCACAAACCATAACTGCATGAATAACAAGATTTATACTTGGTCAAGTGAAAAATAGAAATGTGATACACAAAACTGGTCAGAGTCTAGTATTTCTTAGGAATAATCTCAGTAAGGCTACTGAGACATGTTTGTTACTCTTAAATATTATCTATACAGTTTATATTAACAAATTTCAGCAAACAGATTGAAATATTAATTCTGTGCTAAAGTAATCCATTTGCAAATTGTGCTATTGCAACTATTCAAGTAAGTCATAGAGTATTTTTTTCATTTCTTGGCAGAATAACTTGAATGTTGTAAACAAGATCAGTAATTCACTTTCAAGATTGAGTTTCAGATGACTGGCTGTTAATACTACAAAAAGCCACTTTCAAAAATCATTATTCAACTTCTTGAATGCTTTCTGAATATTAACTGCCCACAAATCCCCATCAGCAAATAATGACAAATCACCCTGTCTTTCTCTTTTAAAGGCTTAGTTTTATATTTTTGAATACATTACAGCCATAGGCAACAAAACATCTTTTAGGAAATTTTATGTATTCTGCTTCTTCATTGCTGCCTTTTCAAAGGGAAGCTTTTTGCCCAGCAAACTACAAGTAGGCATTGAACACAGTGACCTCTGTAATTTTGATTTCAACAACAAGGTCAGCATTGCTAAGAAGCTGGTTTTGCCTTGAAGGCAAAAGTCTCTCTAAGAACCTAAACTGGATGTTTTCAATGTAATTGAACTATAACAATTCATTTCCATAGGCTTATGAGAAAAATGCCTTCTAAATTTGCAACCAATTTTATAGCATTTGGCCACTGACAATAGATGCAGACAGGGAAGCTGGACCATTACTTTTTGAATTTTATACACTGCTAACTCAGAAGTTTTTATGTGAAGATAGACAGGCAACAAGGAGCCTCCTGTTAAGAACAAGCACAACACAGTCAAAACACATCAGAAAGTGAAAAGTCACAGAATGTGGGAGAAACCAAGACTCCCCTCCTGGGTTCATCAGCCAGCTGTTCACAGGAGATGTCTTTCCCTGTTGGTGCCTCCTTGGTCAGCACAGCACAGCTGACACAGCAGACTCCGTCCCAGAATCTGCTCTTGGGCATCACCCCAGGGCAGCTCACAGAGGGATGGAGAGCTTGCCTGTGTTAGAAAATTACATTATTTCACCAGTGAGATGCTGCTGCAGTTTACTCTCGTGCGTGTGTAGTTAAACTGTTGGCAGTGCTGCTTCCAGTTAGAACGGCTGTAACAATCATCAGCTGAAAAAATGTTATTTCTCATCATAGTTGACAGAACTGTTTCTTTATTACCTTTGTATTGTATAGTCGTGTTTATCTCTGCAAGTGTAACAGCCATTGAGTATAACACAGTATCAAATAAAAAACTTTAACTTCAAAACTTACCATTTGATAGTAGGGAAGACCTTCTATTTAATGTCCTTGGCTAAAGAGCAACAATTTGGGTGAGGCAGGAGAAAATGAGGCTTTAATGCTTGCTAGGCATCATTAACATCTGATCCTGTTCACAGCTATGTTCTGGAAAATGCTAGATGGAGTGGTTTTCCCTATACACTCACAAGATCATTTTGGCAGACAGAAACTTATTTCACAGAGTAGGAAAGGAAAAAAATGTATTACTGGTTTCCCCCCCTGCTTTTCTACAGTTGCTTCATTACAGCTTTCCTAATTTTCCTCTTCCTATCATACTGTACAGCCAACTCTATGAATAATTTAATTGGGATGCTCTATCAGCACTGCAGTTGATGAAGGCTTGAATCTCTCAACATTTTTGCTTTCATCCTGATTTTTTTGTAACCTAACCTGCGAGCATGATGACCAAGCATTTCCATTTTCACTTTCTCCTCTGCAGCTCCAGAGACAGAAATAAAACGGAGAGGGGGCAGAATGGAAGGGGGGGGATGCCTTCTGCTAAAGGCAGAAAACACATCACACAACCATCGTCAAAACTTCATGTGTGACAATCCGGTAAATGAATCCTCAGGGAATTTTAACTATACACATCCCTTCACAGGTGCTCAGCAAAATCCTCCACGACAAGAGGATGAGGCAGTGAAAGCCCCCTTAAAAAGACTCCAGAATGAATGGCTGTCAGGGGAAGGAGGAGGGGAGGAAAAAAAGAAGTGGTCTCTCTTTGACTGTGAATAATCTTTGGTAGCTTTATAAGTACCAGATTTTTTTTTCCCTCAGATAGCAATATTATCCTCTATAACAGCAAAAAACCAGGAGAATTGCATCCTCTTTTCTCAACATCAATATGTTCCTAACTCAACACAAAGCAGCAAGCTTTTATTATCATTCTTTCTCATAGCATTTTATTTTCTACTACTTTCACATATTTAAATATTACTTCTGTGATCCACATTCTAATTTCAAAAAAGTCCTAGGGTTATATTATTTACATACCTCAACTGAATATAGTTCACATATAAACAATATGATAAGGAACATAATTTAAAATAATAAGCAACATGAAGTAGTTTAAAACTCTCTTTACTTTCAGTGCCTCTGCAAGTGAGGTGTTTAAAACTAATTCATCAAATTTCAGTGATTTCCCCCTCTTTAATAAAGTTTCACAAAGATTTAAAAGCCACACACCAGGATAAACAGCACTCCATTTCTCATATTATATTAAAAGCAATGTTATCACTTTTGGTTGAAGTAGGTGGCTGAAATTTGGACTCTTAGAAGTTGTTTCTGTTAGGAAATGCGTTCCAGAATCTGTTGGGGGTTTTTGTGTGTTTTTCCCTTTGTTTCTGAACATGAACTCAACCTGCAGCTGAGCTGATCTGTTTATTGTCACTGAAAAGGTATTCCCATCCCACTCTTTCCAAATTCAAACTTCACCCTTATGCTCTGGTCAATTCTGTTCCCCACCCTTTGCATTGGCTCTGCTGCTTGTTAAACACTCCCCACAAGCTGATTCAGCTCATTAAATTAGCAGTGCTATTCAGCCATTTCAGTAATCAATTTGTCTGTATTTTTGTGATTTAAGTCAGTTGACCCAACAACGACGACAACCAGAGACAACAGGTGAAGGCAGTTTAAAGCAAGCCATAAGGAGGCCTTACAGGGTCATGCAGAAAAGGCTTTTTCTTAGCAGCTTTTCACCAGCATTCCTCTATTCAGTGGTCCCTGTTTACTGGATAATGAATCAACATCAAAACTTTGCCAGTCTTCTCCACCTACATTCTGTCCCTGACAAAATACTCCTGATCAATAACTGTGCATCTATCGTGACAGGTACCTCCAATTCAGCACATAGCTACCGTCCTTTCACTTATTTTATACCTGAAGTACATGAAAGAAATACACTCTCATGAATGGTGACCTACATGTTAGAGTAGCTGATCCCTACTAAAACAACAAGCACGTGAAAGAAACATCTATATTTTGGTTTTGCAAAGCAACAGAGAGCTGTTGAGAGAAAAACACGGCTAAGAAAGCCAGATTTTTTTTTTCCTGCTTCAAACTACGACTTAAAATGAGAGTTTTCTGGGAGAAATAAAATCAACACAGCAACAAGAAAAACAGAAGTACAAACTGCTGGCACACTTAAATCACTAATATAGCCAATACCTTTCCAAATACTCAGAGTTGTCTGGGAATGTGCATCCTTTGTTGAAAAGAGAGGACACAAGGAAACATCCCCTGCGTTAGGTTTTCCCTGAATTTCCCTTAAGGGACAAAAGTCACCGATTAAACTTTTACAGATTTTACCGCCATTCTTGTGTTACCCTAGGAAACATACAATGAGAGGGTTGGAACACTTGCTTGCTTCTTCTGGAACTTCTAGCCAAAGCCGAGCTGTTAAAATGATGGTGATGTGACCCATCTTTTCCGAATTCTCAAGCGACATTCTTGAGAGAAGAGCAAATAACGCGGCCTGTTGCAGAGGACGACCACCCTGTCCTCCCCAAAAGACACACCTCGTCCCTGAGCCGCACTTACTTGGATGCGAGGTGCTTCCTGCAGGGCTGGGGCTGCCTGGGGAGCCAGCGGCAGCACCTCGCACGGGGGAGCAGTACCGAAGGCAGCCGGGCTCGCCGCTGTGCCGGGGCGGCTGCGGGCGGCGGCTGAGGGAGAGGCCGGAGCGCCGCTGCCGCTGCCCCCGCCCCGGCCCCGCCCCCGCCCCTCCCAACATCCGGGTCCCCGCCGGCGCCGCGGCGCCGCCGCCCGCTCCGCGTCCCGGGGAGGCGGCGGGGCAGGGGAGGGAGGAGGAGGCAGCAGCAGCGAAGATGGCGGCGGCGGTGGGGAGAGCCGGCTCCTTCGGCTCCTCTTCTTCTTCCGGGCTCGGCTCGGCTGCCAGCTTTTCCTCTGCTTCCTCCGCCGCTTCTACGGCCACGGCCAACAACAACAACGCGGAGCTGCGGGCGGGCGGCGATGAGGACGATGGGCAGAACCTCTGGTGAGTGCCCGCCCCGCCCCGCGGACCCGGCCGCCCTGGCCGCCGCCCTCGGAGCGCCTCGGTGCCCTGCGGGGGGCGAGGGGAAGGGGGCTGGATAATCCCCCCGCCCCCGCTGGCGCTCAGTGCCTCTCAGTCACTGAGCCGGGGGGGGGGGGGGNGGGGGGGGGGGGGGCACCTCCCCTTGGCAGTGGCAGCTCCTGCCCTGCCCCCGCCCCTCATGCCGTAGCCCCCCCCGTGCCCAGGAGATGGCGAGGGTGGGGACCGGGAGGAAGCGGGAGGCCCTTCCTAAGCGCTGTCGTCTCTCCGCGCCAGGTCCTGCATCCTCAGCGAGGTGTCCACGCGCTCCCGCTCTAAGCTGCCTTCGGGGAAGAACGTCCTTCTGCTGGGTGAGGAAAGCATCCTGATCCCTCTGCCTTCCCCTCCGCGCACTGACTGAGGAAAGCATCCCGATCCTTCTCCCATCCCCGCCGCACACAGGCTAGCTCCTGAGACCTCTCTCTGGGGCGCCTGCAGCTTCCCTTGTTTAGCGCCCCAAGGGAAGGGGGGGGGGAGATGGGTGACAAGGCAGTGTCTTAACCCTCCCGCTTCCTCCCTTGCATGGCTTTGCTTCGTTTTGGAGATTGTCCGCAGATGCTTTCGATGCGCCCCTCATCGTAGGTACCTCGCCATAATACCCTCACTGTCCTTCCCCCACCCTGGCTCCATAGGCGGAGATGGCTTGGATGGGGAGCTGTTATTGTCTCTCTCCCCCGTGCGCGTTGGCTTCGGGGGCGTGCGGCTCCCGAACGTCCCTGGCCGGAGCCGGCGGTGCCGCTTGCGGTGTGTCATGCGGACACAAAAACCGCTTCCGTGGCCCGAGCGGCATCAATGACGGCGCTGCCTGCGGGCCGGAGGGCGGGGAGGGCCGTGCGGGCCCTGCCCTGCCCACTCGCACCCAGCGTGGCGGCACCAGCGGCTGCGCTGCCGCCCCGGCATCTCCACCCAGGGCCTTAGTCCAGCCTGGCCCTCGGCAAGGTGAGAGGTACGGAAGGGGACTTTGATAGGGCGGTAATGAGACACCCAGCTGCAGTTCATAAAGGAAGATGATGCGTCAAAATTAAAAGCTTCATGGAGGAGAGAGAGAAATGGGTGGTCTCAAGTTCATGTGTATGAATAGTTAGTAGCATAATTATTAGTGTGGTGTGGTTTTTGTTATTTTGTTTTGGGTTTTTTCTCTTGAAAGATGATTAAATACTATTATCAGTAGACAACATAATGAGTCCAGGCATATGGATTTATAACTAGCTGCTTCTTCCACTCCTCCTGCCAACCTCTCTGTCCCCAGAAAGAACCATGTTAATATTTGGAAACAGGGTTAAAACTCAGTAGAGATATTCTTGCAGACTCTGCCCACTGTGATTCTGCGTAGTCTTGTGACTTATACTCTCTTGAGGTTTTTCGAGTTAGGCTTTTTTTTCCCCCTCTATAATCCCAAAGCAATCACTGTGATCCTTTTCTTCCTGTTTTGATAAGCTGAGTGGTTACTTAAAACTGACTGAGGAGGAGAAGGATGTTGTGGATGTGCAAGGATAATAGCATGGTCTTCTGAAGCTCTTACAAGACTTACTACCCTTTACTTTGTTGCTTTGTATGTTATGTAATTAAGTAGGATATTGAGATTGGAAGTTGCAGTGATATTAAACAAAGAAAATATTTCATAACGATTGTCAGCTTGTTATGTGGCACTTTGAATCTAAATTGGATGATTGGCCTTGCTCAAGTTGGAAGATTCTTCTTCAAGCTGTGATCCTTGCCAAGAAGATTACACTGTTTGTTTTTCCTCTCTCTTCATAGGCAGGTAATCCTTAGCGCTCAGTCACTGGAGACTGCTTCCTTCAGAGCTAGAAAGGATATCATAGATTGTTTCCAAATACTCATTTAGTTTGTGCTATACAACCTGTTGTATATAAGTTTTCTTTCTCACCATTTATGTAGAGCTTATAGAATGACTTAATGTAATGCCTTCTTTCCTTTATTTGACTGATACTTTTTTTTTTTTTTTGGAAAATGTACAGATTTATAGAAGAAATTTTAATTCTTGCTTAGAAACCGTGTTTTCTGGAAGGCCTTGATTTAACAGGGGGTAAAACCTCCCCAAATTTGGCATGCATTTAGGGAAAAGAATATCGGATTTGAGGACTGGCCAGGGAGGACTATTGCCATATTTTTCATGAAAATAACTGATCTTTGCTGTTCACTTGCAAGTCGTGATGCTGCTCCTGAGGCATACTGGCACAGGAAAAGGAGAGGTCTTATATATTCTGTATTGGACAGATTCAGTTTGTGAAGTTCTGTCTGTTTGGATTCTTGAGCTGTGTTTACAGTTTCTCTGTTATCAAACATTTCCTCTGTGTTCAAGCTTTGTTCCTTTAGATAGTTTTGTACTAACTTTTGTTACTAATACAGAGCGCTTCCTGGCATGATTATTTTCAGTTTCTTTATACTTTCAGTACTTTTAAGCAAAAGGTGTAAAGCTGACCAGCATTCTTGATGGTTTTCAGTCAATTTGTGGCAGGCAAATATTTATTATATAAACAGTCATATTGGTCAAAACTCGCCAGATGAAATACGGTTTATAGTAACAAACGTGCTTCTTTTCAATACAAACTGCATTAAAAAAATCCTTTAAACCTCCAACAACTCACAGTCCCACCCTGAAAAACCAACTGGAAAAACCCACCATGTAGTGTTCTTTTGTTTGCTAGGACAGGTTTTCTAATTTGCCTACAGCGTTTTTATTTTTCAAAGAGTGAATATAGTTGTATGCCTAGTTGTTCTGGGAACCTGTCTGTGTCTGGCATGATAATTCTGCTATTTATTTTTAGCTGTGTTAACATCTCATTTTTAAGAACCTGGAAAGCAGTTGGAGTTATCTAACTAAAGGAGACTGGAATGCCAAATGTTAATCTCTAGATATGCCACACAGTTTTGTGAAGTGAAGGTTAACAAATAATGTTGGTAATCACTTGCTCAAAATCAGTCCAAAATTAATTGACTTACAGTTTTACTTCTTCAAAGTCGTTTCACTTGCAGTTATTTTTTCAATAACTATTTTTCTTTAAAGTTTAAACAGTGATTGGCACCACATTTGGTGTGAAAGCTTCTCATCTTACTGTTTTGTATGAACAAATAATAAAAGTGCAAGCTTTTCTAAACTTTACTGTAAGTCCCTTATGCTCTGATTCCTAGGTAGTTTTGTCATAGTGGCCATAGCTACCTTGTTTAGCAAACTATACCAGCAGAAAATGTAAAATGTCTGTGCTTTCTTAAGGAAATTGAGTGCTCTCATTGCTGTTTCTAGCTACTTTCTGCAGATAGCCAAAGCACTGTGTTTTTGTTGCTCTTGCTTCATTTTTTTCTCTTTTTTCTTCTTCTCCTGGACTGTCTTTTGCTTATGTGTGTAATAAAGGTAGTTGATCACAGGAGATGGTTTTTATGATGAGAAAACTGTTGCTTATAACTAGGAGCTCTTGTGTTCATTCCCTTTCTGATGTATCAGCAAGTGGAGTAGAGGGGAGCAGCTGACAACTCACCATTGCAAATTATGGGTGGAATCCATAGTGCTGTGGAATGTGTGAAGGCTTGGATTCAGAGACCTGAACTAATAACTTATCCAATAAATTGCTGCATGCATTCAAGCAGTAATGTTCAAAGTCATTCCAAGATCCATCAGAACACAGGCTCCCAGCTGGCAAGTGAATTGAATAGTTGTTTTTTATCTGGCTTTGTGTTTCATACATTGCTCTGTCTCTGAAGCACAGTATATTCTTTGCCTACAATTTTAACAATGTCAAACCATCCAGTGACGTTCGTATGCTTGACTCTCTCTGTGTCTCTATTGCACAATTATTCTTCTGCTGAATCACTAGTGGGCTTGGGTTTTTTATGCATTTTACTCGACTTGATGATAAAAGCTTTGGGTTTAATGGGCAGTGAGAGTTCAACTGCCTCGTGTCCACATTTTTTCTTTACCTCAGACATCTCACTTCCCAGGGTTAGACCTGTTTGTTTGAATCTTGGAGCTCTGCTCCTGTCCAGTGGCTGTAAGGATGCTTGGAAAGAAGCACAATCCACAGTTAATTTACAGGTACGCTTTTCTGTGTGTACACGTACCATTTTCTGCAACAACAGCCATTCCCAATATATCTTCAAGAGCAGGTTTAGCTTGCTGCTGTATTCCAGTGGACCTGTGGAATACAGACAACCTGAAAATTAGGTTTTGATACAGCAAATTTATGTGAGGGTATAAAATTCATACTTAAATTTGTACTCAACACTATAAAAATCAATTTTTCTTTTATTTTTTCCTTTTCAAAAAGCTGACAGCTTCATTGTTATCATTTAATCATTGAAACTGATAAAATGCTGCTTGTTCACACTGTCCATATTATTAACCTAAAATATTTTAAATTCCCTAGTACTGTGGAAGGTTTCAGTGTTTCTTTTTGTCCTTTCCTTGCAACTAATTCACCTTCACAAGGCAATGAAAGCCTTGCAAATGTAGTCAAATTGTGTTTAGGTCAGCAGAGTTATGCTTCTAAAGTGTCAATTGTTTTGATGGCGCATTGACCTAGATAAAATTCTAATTGCTTGTTTTGTAGCCACATTTTTTTAGAATTAAGTAGTACTTCTTTGTTGTATCCTTCCTCGTATAATACCCTTCCAAAAATCCAAAATTACAAGGATGCTGTGTACTAGAAGTCACTTAGAACAGCATGGAAAGTTCTGAAATTCTTGAATTGCATTTATTTTAGTTTGTCTCCTCAGTGTCAGAGATGCTGCTGGTTACTGGATCTATCTCAGAAATAGCTCCAAAGGTGAAGAACAGTGAAAGGAATTGTGCTGCTGTGTTCTCCAGGCAGGTTAGTGGCAGGAGTGCCAATAAAGGTGTCCCGTGGATAGTAACATGGGATTATTCTATTTTGGTAGTGAACCTGGATAAAATACAGTAGACAACTTCCTGCTATGTTAAAGGAGAAGGACTGAGTTAGGAATGGATGCTGCTCATAGTCACCATAGAATTCTCTGCAGTATTTGCCTTTCTCTGACTGTGGGTGTCTCCAAGCACAGGTAACACTGTTACTGCTGTACCTGTTTCCACAGTCAAGCTGTGTATTCTTGTGGTGCAGGGCATGGCCAAAGACTTGCTGGAAGAGTTGTCTGCAATCTGCTTTCCGTCATGTTGAAAGGCTGAAGTGCAGTTAAGGTGCTCCTCGGAAAAGTTATTTAACTTTTCAGTGCCACAAATACACTGATTGAATTGTATGTGAGGGGAAAGACTGATCTGGAAGAGTAAAATAAACTTGGAGAAGGAGATAATTTTTATTCAGTGAGCAAATGAAAATTTAGTGACAAGTTATTTGTAAACTTGTTATGGCCTACTTATTGTGAACTTCCATGTTGGTTTGAGAGATTGTAGAGAAGGCTCTCATCAGCATAATGAATTTCATTCTTTAATTATCTGAAAGCAAACTAAATTTGGCTTACTCTGATTATTTTGGTCTTGTTCTGTAAAAGGCATTCTTCAATTAGTATAGAATGTATAAACAAGCCTCTTTCACTAATATGCAGCTGTAGAAAAGGCAGTTATTAACTTGTGACAAGTATTTTATCTTGAAAATAGCAATAGTGCACATGTGCTTGGTTCTAGTAGGAAGAAGATCGGGATGTCTCTACACCACTGTGTTGGGATTCAGGCATTCCACATGGTGTGGAAAAGACATTGCTCTGGGTTTCTGGGAAGGCATCTTAACCCCATTTGTTAATTCATGTTTAGACTTGATGGCTTTGTTCTATCATATTTAAGCAAGAAAGATTTTTTTCTATTAATTCAAGTATTCATTATTTTATGCTACAGATATTGGATGTTCTGAATTTTTCTACCCAGGAGCTATGTCTTGCATTGTAAAAAGTATAAAGCTGATTCACAAAGGTATGCTTGGGATGTGCAGAAGATGTTAATTGGGACAATTGCTTCTGGTTTTTTTTGGCCTTGTTTGAACATGTTTTTTTTAGAGATGAGTTGTAGAATTCCCATATCAAGCTGAATTTTAATTGATGGGTTTAAAATGCAAACAAAAAACTTCCTTCAAGGAACCACTAGGATTATAGACTACAAACAAGTAAGGCATCCAGGGTTTTTCAAAGAGCTGTTGAAAAAAAAAATCACCATCCTGGATTGAAGAGGAGCAGGCTACCAATACTAATGACACAAAGGAAATGTTCACTTTTTGCTTCTTTGCCTTGACATATTTTAAACACACTGGACACTTTACAATGGAGAAGCAATCTAAACAGACAGTCAAAGCTCATCTCTGTCCCGAAGATAACACATTGATTGCTCTTCCATGTACAGATTTCTGTGACAAGTAAGAAATATCTTGTTATAGAGCTAGTGAAAATTTACTTCTGTTTTCATTTGCTAAACTGAAAGAAATGTGGATATAGTATGAGTAGTTAATATTTTGAATTTGAAATGTTAATTGAAAGTTTGAAGACGTTCTGTAACAGAGAGCCTAAGTCCTCTCTAATGTAATAGTTTCTGGCTGAACCATTGGTGCAGCAGGACATAGATCAGTGCCTGTTTGCCTGCACTCACAGGAGGTTGATTCACCTCATTGCCCACCCTTCCTGTCTGGGGGGGACCATTCTGCTCAGTTCTGTATTGTGGCAGAACATGTAGTGATGCTTGATTTTCTGCTCAGTAAACATGCTGTTTGCCTGGAGTAGTGAGAAGGGAGGAGGCTGGGAAGGATTTCTATTGTTACAGTTTTGCTGTATGTTTGGGAGCAGCAGCAAGGAGGATGTTTCCAAAATCTGTTTTGTGA
Organism: Cyanoderma ruficeps; assembly: GCA_008694505.1. Lineage (NCBI taxonomy): Eukaryota > Metazoa > Chordata > Aves > Passeriformes > Timaliidae > Cyanoderma > Cyanoderma ruficeps. The sequence continues at coordinate 10,371,107 of VZDJ01000782.1, forward strand.
ACAGAGTAGCACCTTGGACAGAGGAGCTTTCACAACTCCAAACTGGAGCTCCTCAGAGGAATGAAGCAGTAGCAGTGTGTGGATAAAAATGCAACAGCGTTTGTTTAGTTGAGTATAAGACTTTCCATTTTGTTAACAAGACAGTGAAATACTATGTGTAAGCAGTTTGGTTTGGCTTCGTTTCAGCTGCTTCCTAGCCTGACATTTGTGCAAAATTAGATCTGTTGTTTTTCTTTTACTTGTGTTCAGCTTTGGTGCATAGCACTGCTTGCTAGAAGCATCACTTCTGTTTCCTCACTGTTGTATTAATGTGTGAGTGCAGTTTGGTGTAATGGAGAATTTTGTTCTTTAGTATTTACTCTGCAAAAGGAGGCTTTTTTGTGTTATTTGCAAAAGAAGGATGCAAAATCTACCTGATTTTTATTCTATCTTGAAATGCTACATCAAAAATACTATGTCAGAAATTATTTGCTCCGTGAGCTTAAGTCAGTTGTTAATTTAATTATCCCACAGTTAAAAATAAAGAAGCTACAGGATTTTCCAAAATTCTGAAATGAAGTGGAGGATGATGGTAATTATTCTTGAAGGTGCATAAGGCTCTGTTTTCTATATTCATTCAGCAGCACTTGAAAAAAATTCTGTTTCATAATATTAATATGCAGTGATGTTTGAGCCTAGGGAATATGAAATTTTCCTGTTGTCTGAAACTAAGCAGCATTACTTTTTCGTATACTTTAGAGGTGTCCAGAGAAAAACCAAAAAGTAAATATGTTAAATGTGTTAAGGTTTGTAATTGGAAAAGCCATATATGAGTATGTATGTATTGTGTTTGACATTTTTTCTAAACATACATACTTTTATATATGTCCCAGGTGGCAATTAATGTTAATTATATTAGTATGTTGTGCATTATCAATCAAACCTCCAACAGATAATAGACTTTGATTTCCTCACATATATTTCCCTCTCCTCTGAGGGGGAGAGAAGATTCTGTACATAGTAAAGGCATTACAATAAAATACTTGAGTTTCAAGAAGTCTTAAAAGTTAGCACTTAGAATTAATTTGATAAGGTGATTTCTAAAAACTACCTCGGAGTTTTAGATAAACACTGTTTTAAGATTTTCTGTTTTGATATTCTTGCTGAAGAGTAGCTACAAAGCAAATATCTGTTGCTGCTCTTTCCTAGCATAACTCAGTATATTCAGAGTGTGTTGACTTTTTGAGTGTTTTTTATTGAAGACTAGGTTGGGAAAAAATAATAACAAGGATACAAATACATTTGCAGTTGTTATGATTTCAAAAGGTGTATCCAACATACTATGCATAGAAAGTAGAAGTAGATGAAACCTCAGTCTTAGCATGTTGGGTTTCACTAGTGTGGGGCTGGACTAGCTGACCTTTGAAGGTCCCTTCCAACCCAGAATATTTTGTTATGATTCTATGGTCCCTTGGCCAAGACAGTTATCTTTTCCTCACCTTTATGATCAATTGTTTGGGTAAAAAGGAGGAAGTCCTTGTGTCATAAACAATGGTCCTGTATTTACTTCCTCACAGCTTTTAAGATAATACCGACTCTAATTTGGCTTAAATATGTCAAGAACTCTGGATCTCCCATGGGGCAGGGCACATTTGGCTAGGCACCTATTTTGTACCCTTGCAAGTGGGTCATCCTATTTGTAAACTAGTTGGTTTATGTATTATTAACTTCAGACTTCACTGATGCATCATTCTGGCTTTCCCTTGTGAAAAATGAGTGCTGCTATCTTCATGCAGTAACTTGTTACAGCACTGTTGTGTTTGTCAGTGATCCACCTGCCTGATCTTGATGTTTTGAATTGGGTGAACATTTGCTAAGGACAAGATAATAGACAGGCTTCCTCATGGAACAGCTTAAATTCAAATAGGTCTGTGATGGAAGGCTGAAATTACTGCTGTCTATGCATGTGTCCAGAGGTACTCATTTTACATCAAATCAATTTGTCTTGTACTGTACTGGTAAAACTTCTTTCAGTGTAGAGGGGAAAATAAAGTTCTAGTTCTTACTTTGCCATAAGGTATTAATTTAACAGTATTGAACTCCAGTTTATTTTAGGCATTTGTAAATACGGGATTGGAGAGGAAATGACATAACACAAAGCCATGACAAGTAAGGGCCTTGTGGGAAGTATATTTCAAGTTTGCCTATATTGCTTGGCATGAGCACTTTGCAACAATAGTTGTCTAGATATTAGCATCTGTATAAGTATGTTTTAGTTTAGACTGTTTAGGTCTGTCTTTTATCAGGTGCAGAACTTTTTACAACCACACGTGTTTTTAGACTTGTTGCAGCTACTTTAAGAAGTGATAGATACACACAGGAGATAGTAAAGTTTCCCAAATTCAAGCAAGTTGAAATCTTTACTGTCGCCTGTGTCAATCCAACTCTAGGATGCAAAAGAACTTAGCTGGAGGTTAACTGTTCTGAGAAATTCAGAAAGCTCTTAAGTGCAACCCCTCATTAAGAGGAATAACAAATTTTGATTTGTCTTACCTGTTGAGCCTTCTGCTGGCACGCATTAATTGAAGCTGCCAATTCAGAAAGGTAAAAGAGCACAATGAATCACACAGACATTGTTGGCAAAAGTTAAAGGAGCTTCATAACATGTCAGAGCAGCAGCTAATAAATCTTCTCTGTTATTTGCAGATGACAATTTTAAGAAGCTTGGATAAGTACAGAGGTGAGGGCAGAGGTGGAATTGTAATTCATCCATGATTATGAAGCTTGAATTCTTCACTTCTTCATCAGAATTATTTAAAAGATATTCTGACAAGAGGAAAAGCTTTATGTATGACTAGAAAATAGCACTGCTTTCCAATGGTTATTTAAAACCAGCTGTAATTGTTTGCTTGAGTACATTTTGATTTAATACAGGAGCTCACAAATGAACCCTTTAATTGTGGAAAAGTTAAAGGGATAAAACTTAATTTTTTTAAATTTAACTTGTCTATACTTAACTAGACTTCAAACTTCAGTTTTGGTCTTATTTCTCTCTCTCTTTCTCAAAATATATTTCATTTAGAATACATTCATTCCATTGAGTAGAATCCCCATGGCACCTTAGAGTAAGCACTCTTATGTTTTCCAGTGTTAGTGAAATATGAAAATAAAGCCATCCTCTAAATTGAAGACTTTGTGTGGCAATCTTGGGGATGATATGTTAAGCAAATTCAAAATCAGTCTATCAAAGTATGATATCTCTGTTCTTTACAGTGGTTATAGCTATAGTTTTTTTAATGCAGCCATAATGACATCTGTAAGACCATGGTCTGCTCTCTTTAAAGGGAAAATGTCATTATGTTTAGCAGTGAAAATTACTGCCCTTGAACTTTTGTCTTTGTTATGTGATTAAAAACAAGTGTTTAGACTCTCCCTCTATAGGAGAGACTTGGGAAATGTTCTGTTTGACACAAAATTGATAAAGTGCTTCTTAGGGACCTGGGATTAACCTTCATTTTCTAAGCTGTGAGTGAGTTTCAAGAATTTTGTAACATCTGTTGCAATGTCTGTCATCATTCTGCAAATTAGAGAAAAAAACAAACTGGCAAACCCCTGCTTTATGTCCAAATTCAGCTTGATTTCTCTTTTGAACTGGAAAAAATGCACATGAAGTTTTCCAACTCTGAGACTTATGACTACAAATGAAGTTTTTAAAGAAGGGTCTCTTGCAGTAGTTGAGGTGTTTACATTGTGCATATGCTGTAAGGTTCAGTGGTTATCCAAGCTCCCTTTGGAGGGGAGAGAATTGGACTGAATGGATCTGGATTGCAGGCTTGTCCCTGTGCTATCCAAATACACACACATGTATTGTAAGGCAGTGGGCTTACTTTTGTCACTTCTTTTTAAGGTTTCTTGGGACCTGTAACAGAGAAAATACTCAAAGAAACCAATTCATAAAAGCTGAGGTAACGGGTTTGCCTTATTCAATGTGCTGTTTGAAATGAGAGAGTTCTGAACTGTAAGAGGAGCTTACTGTGAATTAAACTCTACTTTAGAAAAACTTTGTTACTACTTTGATTGTAGTTGAAAGACTGAAATTGTTGGAGGTATTTAACTACTCCTTAGCATGTCCTTTTAAAGATGGGTATAAGAGCCTATTTCAGGCAGCAGAGTTGGTGGCATAATTGCATTTATCAATAGGTAGAAATAATATTTGAAGCAGAAACATGCACTTAGAACAGATGGATGATGACAAACCTGCTGTGTTTCAAAACTCCAATGAGCTCAGTCACCTGTTATGATATGGTTTTTTTCTTGCCCCAGGTGGTTTCTAACATGCAACTGTGATTAAAGACTGAGTGGTATCTTACTTCTGTCTCTCCAGGTGAAGATGGAGCAGGTAAAACTAGCTTAATAGGAAAAATTCAAGGAATAGAGGAGTACAAAAAAGGAAGAGGAATGGAGTATTTGTATTTAAATGTGCATGATGAAGACCGAGACGGTGAGTCTGCATTTGTAACTATATCTTAAACCAGTCTGAAAGCAGTTGTTCAGTAGTGTGATATTTGAAATGACAGTAGGATGTTTTTCTGTCTTTGTAGTATGCAGGAACCCAGCTTATGCCAGAAGTGATTTGTATCATAAGGAAGTCTGTCTGTGTAATTTCTTCAGTAGATACCAGGAATGACCACTTAAGTGGTAGAGGAGGAGAGGAACCTGTCAAAAGAAAAAAAAAAGCTAAAAGCTAAAAAAAAAAAAAAAGACCAGGGAAGCAGATTTAGCTGCAACAGTCTGAATAGATGTGTGTTCCTCAGGCCTAGAGGAGAAGGTGTCCAGGCTTCCATTTCATTTCCATTCAATTTCTATCTTCCATTTCAATTGCTGTGGCAAGTAGTTATCCCTGAACCTACAGAGGAATCTTTGTCTTGCTGGCACACAATCTGCAAGACTACTGTCATCGACTGATGGGTACAGTTGTGCACAAGGCTAAAGGAGATCTAAAAAACAAACAAGAAAACCCAAGAACTTGGGTGAAGGTATGGCTAGAAAGGGAAAAGTATGTTAAAGATCTTGTTTAATATCCCAGTACCTGGAGTTATGGCATTTGAATAAGGATATACTGGAAGCTTTGGAGAAAAATGGGAACTCTTGTGAATACTATAAAAAAAATCCCAAACATGTTGAAGGAGAACTAGAAGAAGTTGGCCCTTTATTTTTTTCTGAAATCACCTACTTTCCTGATATTCATGTCTGGGTATTGATCTCAAAGATGGCTTGGAACCAGATGTAAGAAGATTGGGAGTTTGCTTTAAATGTCTTCCTCAGAACTTCTGTAACAAGTAATAAAAATTTACCTGAAAGGAAATGTTGTAATTACATTAAGCCAACTAATTTTGAATCAACATCTCTTCTTTTACTGCACAAGCATTTGTGAATTTTTAGTATTGTGATATTTTTGGGGGGAAAACCAGTTGAATGGTCTATTTGTATGGTGATTGTCCTTTTGCAACTTGAAAGAGTACACTGTGTGTTAAGTAAAAGTCAGTCATTAAAAACTTGAGAGTTCTTTAGGGTTTTTTGAGTGGCCGAGGTACATTCTATACTCTTAAGTGTTATCCAGGCATGTCAGATGGAGTTTTGAAGGGGCAGATGGCCATCCTTGAGAGCTCAGCAGGCCAACGGCTGCAAAAAGATGACTGAGTTCACACAGTTTTCTCTTCTAAGTTGTACCTTGAAGAAAAGGTTTTCCTACTTAAAAATGGTGAACAACTGTTTTGGGAATGTTGAATGCTTTCTCAGATCCTCCCTTTCAGATAATGTATAGAAGATCTTCAGTTATCAGCCATTAAATATCAGTTTGAAAGCAGAGGAGCTTGTCTTCCCACAAGCTGCAGATTGCTGTGTCATTATGTATGTTCAGTGGACTGATAAAACATCATTTGCTTTCTTCCTTGTATTTTACATGTCCAAAGAACATTGACTAGCCATTATGTAGTGGTGTGTTTCAAGTAAATTTCATTAAATGTTTCTCCATTTTTTTTGTAGACCAAACAAGATGTAATGTATGGATTTTGGATGGTGACCTGTATCACAAAGGTCTTCTTAAATTTGCAATGGAGGCAAGCTCTCTAAAGGACACTCTAGTTATGTTGGTAGTAGATATGTCTAGACCTTGGACTGCACTGGATTCTTTACAAAAATGGGCAAGTGTTGTAAGAGAACATATTGACAAGTTAAAAATTCCTCCTGAAGAAATGAAAGAAATGGAGCAAAAGTGTGAGTATTCTGCAAATACTTGGCAATGTATTAAATTATTAATTAAATATGCTTAATGCTTTCTGCTCCATTTAATCTCTCCATTGCAGTCTTTTTCATTCTTTGGAAGTGTTATTTAAAATTAGAACTTACCAAGCAAGTTTAGCTTCAGATAAGTCTCAAGTAGCTATGTGAACAAAACTAGTACTTCTTTCTAACAGAATAACAATGTAGGGGGGAAAAAACTTTCAGAATTAACACAGCTGAAATGTCAGTCTTGATTTTCTGTGTTTTTCTAGATAAGATTCACCAAGCAAAAAAAAAAATTCTAAGCAGTCAATTTTTCTTTTATTTGTTTAAAGGCAGATCACGACATCAGCTTCTTAACTGTTCCTGTAGTTAGCCAGGTAGAGAATCTGGGACCTTTTCTGTGTCTACCAAGAGTGTCAATTTTGAGAGGATTCATGGCAGCATGGCCACGTCTGGGCCCTTTTCACTTGAAGAGTTTTGGCGTAATTATTATTGATGTTAACAGAGCTATGTGTTTGTTGCTCTGTGAGTGTCTTTGTCTTTTTAGTTTTAAACATGTAGAACACAAAGATTTTGCAGGGTTTCTTAAACTGGCTGACTGAACTCGCATTATAGCTCCGTTTTACTGTTGAGCAACCCTTTGCATTTCCCTTAGGGTAGTAGAATTTGAGTCTTTCCCATTCATCTCTGGGTGAATTACTACAAGGAAGAGATTTGAGAAAGCTGTGTGTTGAGATCAAATAGCATGATTAAACTTCCTTTTTCAGTCTGAAGTTGCACTCTAACTGGTACATTCTTAAGCAATGAGTGCTTATGTTCATTTAGAAATGCAGGTTGTAGCTGTGCTGTGGTGAAGTGGAATGTGAGGTGACAGTTGTGGATACTCTGGAATGAGGTATGGGGAAGATTAGTTGTTTTGTTTGTTCCTTTAAGAGAGAGATTCTTCTAAGAGAAGTATCATCCTTGAGAATTGTACTTTCCACAAGAAGTTGTTTAGGTGGGAGGAGCTGAGCGCTCTTGGATGTGTTTTTTGGTTCGGTTTTGGATGTAATGCATGTGTATTAAACATCCCCTCAAACACTTTTAGGATAGGATTTTGCTGGATGGAAGTATGGATATAGTATCTAGGTTATCAAAGGTGTATAGCTGATAGTTTTGTTTCTTTACAGACTGAGTGAACAGAATAGAGAAACTACAAAATCCAGAAAATGTAAGCAATGAAATTAGTCAAGAAAAAAATGCTACTCCATTTAGTTTTGCCTAGTTTGGTTTTCTGTCACCAGGTCTAATTGTTACAGGTATAAGTTGTCTGAACATTGGGTATATAACAGAGGCCCTGGACACAATCCAGATGTGACTGGAAGCTGGTTTTTGTTTTGATCCTGTTGTGAAGTGACTTCATGCATTGCTAGGCGGGCAGGAGCTCGACACTGCCAAAAGGAGGAGGGAACATTGCTTGCCTGACTTTTGGCTACAGGATCTCACTAGATTTTTGTGTCAGGCTCAGTGCTTCTGAGAGCTGATTTAACTTGTTACCAGGACTGAAATCTACTGAGGATTTGTGTGTGTAGTTTTCTGGAGGCATGCTGCTGTGTTTGCCTTCAGTTCTAGCAGCTGAACTCCACTCAAAGACAGACCCTATGAAGACTAGAACTGGTACAGAAAGACATTTGGGGATACATAGCAGCTGTGTGTGAAGAGTTGAAATAGCTCTTCCTCTTCACTGAATTCATCTGTGTTTCATGAAACTGTGTTTCTAAGGAAGACCTGAGATAGTATTCCACAGTTTTGGAGCTGTGATACACTAAATTAATCCTCCTTTCTACTGCTTCCCTTGCTTACATAAAGATTAGTATGTTATGATCACACATTGGGAATATTAGGAATCCACTGGAGGATTTGTGCAATTATCCCAGGACAGGATACTAGCCAGGAAAGACACTGTAGAGTGACTGGCATGTTGTGGTGAGAACTCTGGGTTTCAGATACATTCAGTTAATCTCAGAAGCTCTTCAGAGCTCTTCAGACCAGACTTGAATTAGCAGCATTCCCTGAATTAGAGCCTGGGTTGACATTTTGAGATGATAATCTGTGCATGTGCTTTTTGTTATTGTGAACTCCAAGATCTGCAGAAAAATTGAATAATCCTGACCTAATATAATTTTTCCTCTAGGGTGTTGAAATGAGTCTTGTTCTGTTAATTGCACAGATCCTTTTCTAGGTGTGAACTCGGAGGGCTTCAGTCAGTTTAGTGAAGGTAGCAGTGGATTCACACAGAAGTGAGGATGTTCTGGTGTAATTCACTGCCCCTATGCATGATGCAGCTGAGCTGCCTTGCTTCTGTGACTTCTTGTGGTGATTCAGGATGTGCTACTCATGGAATAGTAGGCAGTGGTTTGGTTTGGTAGAGCCTTGTTTCTGCTGTGTGGAACAGGACACGTGATGTGAAAAATACAGACATTTTATGCCTCACATGGCACCCCTGGCTGCAGGAATAGTAAGTGACTGTAATTAGAGGCTTGGGCGTGTGCAGTGGAACATGACAAGGGCTTGCAACAAGAATTAGAAAAAAAGAAAGAGTGTAACTTACCTGCTTGCTACATTTTAAAGTAATCTCTGATAATTTTAAAGAATACCAAATGTTTAATATGCTATTAATTAATTATAAAGCTAGTTTAAACTAGTGTTTGTGTATTCTATTATATTTTGTTTATACTGCTATTGAGTCGCTGTACAGAGAGTGAAGTGTAGACAAAGGGTCTGTAGGTAAAAACTGGTACACAATAGCAGCTAAGCAGTTTGTGTGAGGCTTAATTCTGTTTATTCTGACAAACTGTTCCATTAACTTTGCAAGAAGAATGGAAGGAAACTTATGTCCTTTAGGAAGCAAATCAAATCCTTAGTATCGACTGCCTAGTGGTTTCACAATGATAAAAAAGATTTCATGTTGTCCTTATGGGCAGTTTTATCTGATGATGTTGTTCTGGCTGCTGATCCAGCAGATCTCAGACTTGCTAGTTTTCCCTGGTGCTGCACAGAGCCAACAGCTGGCCAGGACTAGGTGCATGCTCCATTTTTTCAACATCGAGATTCAGAAGTACTATACAATTAACAGTGCTAGAGATCAGTGGCAGTGGAAATCATTGTTGAAATAATAAAGCAGCTGATGTTTTAATGTAACTTTTTTTACTTTCAGTGGTAAGAGACTTCCAGGAATATATAGAACCAGGCGAGGATTTTCCAGCTTCTCCACAGAGAAGAAATACTTCATTACAGGAAGACAAAGATGACAGTGTGATTTTACCCCTGGGTGCAGATACACTAACATGTAACTTAGGCATTCCTGTAGTAGTAGTTTGTACAAAGGTTTGTTTCACATTTTAGGTTTTTTTGCATATTTTATTGAAGTAACTGTCAATTGTGGATTGGGGTGGGAAGCATATGGTTATTAAGTTATTCTGAATACCTCACTTAAGAACTCTTCTGAAGTGTTTAATACTGAAGGTTGGTTATCTTCTGGAACCCACTATTTAATGCTATTTTTGAATTATCTTTTCCTTTAGTTCTACCAGTTTTCAAGGAATTGATAAATACCTCAGACTTAGTTTTGCTCACAGAAATGAGCTAGTCAATAAGCAACTAGAATTCCCCTTGATTTCCTCACTCCTCCATATTCTGAAAATAATTTTTAAAATATTGCTGATATTTTTCTGAAGATTAACTTCTTTGAGAGTTATAGTTAGTAAAGTGCTGCATTTCTAACTTTTCTCAGTTCTTAGGGGGTCTATGTGATCTGTTTTGGTTCCTGTTAGATATGTAACCATATTAAAGAAAACAATGCTGTGGTTCTCCTGTGGCTATTTTTAATCTGGTTTTGTTGTTTTTTCCCCCTGGCTCCTCAGTTCTCACTGGCATTAAGCATACTGCATCTGCAGCCTCTGCTGGCCCCCAGGGAAGGCATAAATCTTTTGATGCATATGCTGTTCCTTCTCTGGAAGGCTAACCCTCTAATTTAAACAGCATTTTTTTTCCCCACCTGCTAGTTTTCTTCTATTCTTTTCTCCACCCCCACACCTTTTTTCTTTTTCTGCTTCCATATTCCTTGCTTTTGGCTCCCTTTGCAAAGAGCTAGTTAGTAACTGGATTAAAAACACTGTCTTTTAATGCCACAGTATGTAAAAAAAAAATTTGGGTAAACAATGGTGATACCATTTAGTGGTAAGTTTTCAACAGAGATTTTGAGTGGGGAGTGCATTGGAGTGGGGAGGGAGAGTGAATGAAAAGTTCCAGTCACTTGAATTCTCAAGTTATGCTGACTCCAGTACATGAAAACTAAAAAGGTTCAATTGTGCTTCTAAACTATTCTAGCAGGTTTTTGTTTTCTTCTGCACTACCCCACCCCACTCCACCTCCCTTTCCCCTTTTGAACTGGATGTGTAGCAGCACTGCTATTTTAGCAGATGACTGAAAGCAGTATATTAATTTTGTGTTTATTTTGACAGTGTGATGCCATCAGTGTTCTGGAAAAAGAGCATGACTACAGAGATGAACACTTCGACTTCATCCAGTCACATATCAGACGGTTTTGCTTACAATGTATCCTTTAACACATCATAAAGATGATATAATTACTCTATTCAATGTTTATATTAATTATGACAAACTTAAAATAATATTTATGTCTGTACCAAAGTAGGATGCAACTCTTTTACTGTAGCTTGCAGTCTGCTTCAGTTACCCCTATGGGCAACATTGAATTAAATTTTTCTGGGTTTTTTTTTTGGTTTTTTTTAACAGAGCTACAGGAGGCTACGAGAGTTTCTAGCATGTTCCCTTACCATGAATTTCCTTATTGCCTCCATTTCCAGATTTAGGAAATCAGTTCTCAGAACAGCACATCTTAGTTGACAAGCTCCCTAAAATAACAAGATAGTTCATTTAAGTATGGTCTTGCTCCAGATGCACATAAGGCATGTTACTCATATTGTCCCAAATATCCAGTCTCCTCCATGTTCAGTAATTCCACAGGATGAGGTTAGGGGGGAGGGAAAGAAGTGTGAATTGCTGTAGGCAAGGGCCACTGACTTTCCTTGTATTGGTACAGAGACAATGCACAGAAGCTGTTGCTGTGCTATTATTATTTTTAAACTTCATTTTTTTAGAAGAAGTGTATAAAATACTGTCTAGTGTTTGTTGTTTAGTCAGATAGACATGCTGAGATCTAGATTTTAGATGCCAGTAACATGCCTACATTGTGTCATCATTTGTGCTGTGGTAAGGAAGTTTAAATGCTATTGGAGGGACAGGAGGTGACAGATGGAAAAATTAGTTCAAGAGCCAGAGACCTCAGTTGAAATGGCAGTTCCTTCAAAGGGCTTCCAAGACCTAATTTTTCAAAATGGAATTATGTGGTAACTCCTGTGTGTGGCAGAAGAATATAAAATAGTAGAGATTAGCCTCCATGATTGCATATGCCATAAACAGCTTGAAATTGTTATCTAAATTTCACAGAATAAGAATCAGACTCCATTATATAACTTCCTTCTAGGATTCAAATTGCAGCCGTGTAGAAATAAATTAGGGAATTTGGTATTTTTATAATCTCAAAGTAAAAATTACTTTTATTAATCCTGTGCATAAAATGTGTTAATTTGATACTGAACCATGCTAGAATACTAAGCACTCCCTTGGTCTTTTAGTAACTCATATATAGTAAACTCATTTGCCTTCCTTTCCCTTAAAAGCAGATCACTGTATAATGTAAGAGTTTGTTCCCCTAATTAAAAAAAACCCAGATGGGAAAGTGGAAGATCTTTGGCATTTTTGAAGCTGCTGGTGTTAGTGCTGCAGTGATTGCAGGCTGGGATAATGAGAAGATATAAGGATATGGCATGAAAATTTTTGTTCATTAAAAGCAGAAGACTGTTTTAAATGCATTGTAGTGAAACCATTGGTACTGGGGGGCTTTGAAAGCGACAAGAGCCTTTACTTTACTTGAAAATCAATAGCTGAGTTGTCCTAAAACAAATGCGGAAAAAAAGAAAGATCGATTTAAATTACTTAATAGCTTATTTCAGAATGAAGTGTTTGAAGTTATTTGACCTGTTTTGCTTTGGTTTTCTATTTCCTTTCAAAATTCCACGAAGTAGCTGACCCTTTTTTGATAGTTTAAAGGTTACTTTAATTTCTCTCTACTAGCCACTAAACTAAGTTTTCTTTAACACGTTTATTCAGATGGGGCAGCACTTATTTACACTTCAGTAAAAGAAAACAAAAACATCGATTTAGTGTATAAATATATAGTCCAGAAGTTGTACGGCTTTCCTTTCAATGTTCCAGCTGTTGTTGTGGAAAAAGATGCGGTATTTATGTAAGTTTTCTGAACTATTATGTGTGTGTGACCACAAAATGTATCTCTGCAATGCTGTGAAGCAGCATTTAGAGCCTTTTTGGGTTTATGCTTTTTAAAGTTCTGTGTAACATTCTCATGAGTTGGAATTTGGTGAGTGCCAGTGGATGAAGATTACAAACACTCACTGCTCCAAAGAGGAATGTTAAACCCAGAGATTTTCCTCCTCTCTGTTATGGTGAACCAATCTCTACCTACTTGGACTGATCAATAACCAGTTTGCATGGGAGAATGGGCACTGTGACAGCTTTCCTGGCTCCCAGCTGTGTGCAGTCCAGGAGTGCATGCAAGAATAGCCTGAGGTAGCAATAGAATTTTAAGCCAAATAATCCTTTCTCTAGTCCTGCAGGTTGGGATAATGACAAGAAGATAGGAATATTGCATGAGAACTTCCAGACACTAAAAGCAGATGACAATTTTGAAGATATCATAACAAAACCACCAGTCAGAAAGGTACACTGAGATGCCTTTGCATTTAACTGCTTTGCCATTTATTTGCCTGTCAGGTTTTTTTCTCTTGCATTGAAAATATCCGTCCAGCTTAGGAAAAGTGTGATGTACCATGGGGGGAGGGTGATGTTCTTATTTTGTTCTTAAAGTTGCCCTTTAGTTAACAAAAAAGATCATGATGTGGTTTTGTTCTGTGTAGCTCTTCTTAGCTTACACCTTTTTTTCTGCCACTGTTACATTGTTGAGGACTACAAATACACTTGTTTTGCTTTTAAGACATATTTGGTATTGAAAAACCTAAATAGGATTTACCTGTTTCTCAGGTTGAGTTGGGTTTTTTTAAGAACATTTCATTTTGCTCTGAGTCGTTTATAACTTCATAATGCTTTTGTTTCTTTTGGAGTATTTAAAATAAGAAGACAGTGTAAAATCAAAAATAAACACGTGCAAACAGCTTCTACGTATATTCAGTGTATTTTCCCTTGTAATATCTAACGAAATCCCTTGACAGAATGACCTGTAAACATATGTGAGGTTGTTGAACAAAATGCCTGCAGCAGTGTACTCCCATGCACTCAGAGGTTATTGAAGGCAAATATTTCTATGGCCTTTTTCTAACAAAGTTAAGATTTTGTGACTGATCTTATTTTCAAGTGGGAATTATTTTAGTGGAGAAAACTAAAAAAAAAAACAAACTTAGAAACATAGAAAACTATATCCCTTCTGAAATCTTTAGGGAAAATACCAAGACACGTTAGATAGGTATACAAGGAAAATATAACTAACAGTATTTCCTTTTGCACGCTTATAAACTTCAGGCCTGGATTATAAACTTTGATACTGGTATTTGCCATGCATGCTTGGGCAAAATTTTTCATGAGCTTATTTGGAAGGAGAGTGCTTATGATTTGATGCATAGAACTGGGATCTGAGATGTCTGTGTCCAGTTCCTACACCAGTGTGATGCAATACAGGTGAAGAGTCACGTGTGCCATAGTTACCTGTAAAGTAATACTGAGGTGAGGCCTCAATAAATTAACACAGAGACATGGGCATGATGCAGTGTGTGCATCCATGAATGTTTCTTACTGATCCTGACACCCCTGAATGTGCCTTGTAACCATTTACTTAATTCCTTTTTACTAAACAATTAAATGAATTTTTTAGTGGGTCTTTCTACAAATGCATCTACAGCTTGATGCCTGACAGGTCAAAGGAGTTCTAATGAACTTGGCCTAAATTGAATCATGAGGCAGCAGTCTTAAATATGAGAAATGTGACATGCAGCAATCATAGTATTTTATACATGTACTTCATTATTGAATGTTTTGGTCATATTCACCAGCAGATAAAACAGAAAATACCTTTCTTTCTTTCTTTCTTTGGGTCAAATTTTTGCTCATGTTTTTGTATTGCAGTTTGTTCATGAAAAAGAAATCGTAGCGGAGGATGACCAAGTGTTTCTTATGAAGCAGCAGGTAATTTTCTGTCCATAAAACAAGCAACAAGGGTGTCATTTAACAACATTCCCAATACAAATTTGGGGTTGTATTCTTAGTCACTGTAATATCTAACACTTCTTGTGTATGTTTGGTTTTTTTGCAGTCACAGTTGGCGAAACAACCACCTACTACTGCAGGAAGGCCAGTGGTTAGTAACAAAAATTTGAAATATCATCACATGCATATCATTAACTTTTATATATTTAGAGGGTTGTTTTTATCTGCACTGTCAAATATTGTTTGATCTAATTGTTTTAAACTGCATAGTATTTAAGGACTCGTAGTGCTGTAAAATTATGACACTCCTGAGCGTGTCACAACAGCTTGTATTGACAGCAAGGGCTAAAGGTCCTGGCTTGCTTTTTCCTATGTTATAATGCATTTATGGTCAGAGGCACTACTGAGTAACAGATGGATTTTCAGGTTTCTCATGGGGATGAAATTAAAAACTTCTCTTGTGCTTTAGTTACACTAAAGTTAATAATTTTAACAATGTTCTACGAGTGTGAAAAAACTTGCATGCAATCAGCAAAATCTAACCTGTGTCATTTCAGTTGCATGAGATACTTCATTTAAAATACAAAAGTTTAGGAGCTGTGAGAAATAACAAAATGCTTCATTTAATCTATCCTTACACTAAGGGTTTGTTGGTTTTTGGTTTTATTTTTTTTAATAGGATGCCTCACCAAGAGTTCCTGGTGGATCTCCTAGGACACCAAATAGATCTGTAACATCGAATGTTGCGAGTGTTACACCTATTCCCACTGGGTCAAAAAAGATTGATCCCAATATGAAAGGTACCTTTTCTTATGAGGGCACAAATGCAGCTGGAGAAGCAAAATAATGGCTTTGCCAGCTTGCTTTAATGTGCTTATTTAGATTTATAACACACTAAATCAGTATTTACTTAGAAAATCTGTGTTGGTTTTGTGTTGTGGTTTTTCTTTCCTTCTTCTCCTTGTAGCTGGAGCTACATCTGAAGGAGTCCTGGCTAACTTCTTCAATAGTCTCCTAAGCAAGAAAACTGGTTCTCCTGGTGGCCCTGGTGGTGTTGGTGGCAGTCCAGGAGGAGGTGGCACTGGAGGTGCTGGCAGCAACTTACCACCATCAGCAAAAAAGTCAGGTATGATTAATGACAAAAGATCGACTCAAGCTAAATTGAGTGATGGATTGTTCTTGTTAGTATAGTTTATCAGAAGTATGAACACTACTTTATTTAACTGAATGTTACATATATATATATGTAAACACACATATATATATATATGCTTTTATATTCTCTGTGGATTTTTGCTTTTGTTTTCACAGCACTTTAGCATTGCCTTTTTGTGGCTTTCAGAGGAGCAAAGAAAAAAATCTTCATGTAGTTGTTTAAGCATGAATCATGTCTACATGAGTTCCTTGTTTTTTCCCATTGTTTCCACCATCCCAATGAAATGGCTTATGCCATAAGCCTCTTCTAGTCTTATTTAAATAGGTTAGGACTGGATTTCAAGTTGATTCTTTTTGACAGTACTGTCAAAATAGCTTTAAATTTTCTTTCACTAGTGTTCTAGCTCTGATGTGATGAGCACTTTGAGTTTGTTGATAGCCTGTAAAAATTCTTACATATTTTCTTTTGACAGCTGTTTATATATGAGGTGATTAATGATTATTATTAATCTAGAAATGTTTAATAGTGACTGTGCTAAAGCTAGATGCAGGACTATACTGGCATTTCTTGCTATTCCAATTTAAAATGTTTCTGTGTTACTTAAGAGCATGTATACACAGACCCCTTCCCTCCCTGTTTCCCCACAGGTTAATAATGCTGTGCTTAGGGGAGAATGCTGGTGTTTCATCAGTACTTCACACTTCCCACTAACATTTTGTGTAGATTAACCCTGATTTTTTTTTTCACCTGTGCACACTTCTAAGTGCAAAACTCAGCTGGCTAAGCAAAGTTTGAGTGCTTCCAGAGTCAGCAGTGCCAGTTTGAACAACATATGGAGATCATTCAAACAAATGCAGCTGACGCAATAGGAGGCACAGAGAGCGCCCACTGAAAAATCCTGTGGGGAGTGGCTGGCAGCAGGTTTGGATGATGCCAAGCAAACAGAGGCAGCACTCCAGAAAAGTGTTCTGTCTGGGGCTGTGGCAGAAACTTCAAGGACAGAATTTAATTATTAAGGAGCAAAACAGTTCTCAGAAGTTTCCTACTATGCAACAAATGAAGGGTTAGGGTTATAGCCAGTTTAACATCAGAAAGGACTATGTGTTCAAGGAATTACCATAAATACTAATAAATTTGGCTTAGATGTGGCCTCTTCACCTTCTTCAGTGTTTGCTGTCTTGTATTGAGTGATATCTGTGGCACTCACACTTCAAATCTGAAAACTGTCTGTTAAGACAGTAGTTTGGGATTTGAGAATTACCTCTTCCTCAGCAGCTTTGGGAAATTCCTCTGCTTATTAGTTGGAACAGTAGCTGTTTTGATTCTAATACAGTATTTTCTTTTGTTAAATAATTTGAGGAGCAGGCAAGTACATCTGGCCAAAATTACCTTTATGGATGGTTCCTGTTAATTTGCGTTTTCAGAAGGGATGCTGGGACACTGCTACAACTGCACACCTGTGAGAACGTTCTTTTACAGGTGTTATGCACACTTGTCTCAAGCATTGGAGTCCTAATACTGCACTGCCTTTTCCCATATTGTCTTGTCCATCCTTGCTATAGAACATAGTGGGATAGAAACCTAGACTGAGGAGTAGGAATTAAAAGGGTGGGGAGGAAATGGTGTGTTTTGAGCTTGAATTAGGTTAGAGTGTGGCTGCACAAATGTTTGTGCCATTCCAGGTTAGGGAGGAGATAAGTGGGTGAGGAGAGAAAGGGATTTGCCATCTGCAGGTTTGTGTGCATCCGTGAGCAGTGGTGTCAGGTTTATGCTGACCAAGTACACAAAACTGACTTGGCTGGGCTTGCTGAAACCCCTGATTTTTACACTCAGCATTATTTCAATACAAATTATACAGAAAATCATACAGAAGTAGTCATAACTGCTAGTCTTAATGGTCTGCTGTATTTCATACTCTAAGGATATGGCTTTCTGTCTACTGTTTCCTTTCCACTTTTTGGGTTTTGGCCTTATGCCTTAATTTTGCACACAAAGTATGCAGTAACAATTACTAGGATTTGTCTGATTTGAGAATTGAAGAGATCATAGGCTTTTCAAAAACATGACTGAATGATACACATTTATTTTGTAGGTCAGAAGCCAGTTTTAACAGATGTTCAGGCAGAACTGGACAGAATTTCACGAAAACCTGAAATGGTCTCTCCTACATCATCTACATCTCCCACAGAAGGTGAAGCATCTTGAAGACACCAAATAAAACCAATTGTTCAGTTTTCTGGGATAATTCAAACTTGCCTCTGCCTCTTCCTTCAGTGACTGGAACTAAAGAACTGAAATTTCTTTCAGAACACAAACCATTGATGTCTGTCTTTCTTTTATATGTGTTGCCCAACTTTACAAAAGGGAGCTGTACAGATGGAAAACAGTTATCACATTGTGTAGGAGCACTGCTCACAGTGCAAAAACAGTAAATTAAGTTCTTTTCTGGGTTTTGTTGAAAAGTCAGTGTAATTCTGTAAAATTGCGAGTATGTTCACTTAAGTGATAGAGGTTGCTTAGAGCAGGAAAACTGATACACACCACAGGCACTTAATTTATATTGATTTCCCAATCTGTTGGGTAAGTTTAATACTATCTTAAATAGATTAACCTCTACATGAGAGAACTACTGCTAGTTTTTGAAAGAGAAAAATAATTGCACAGATCTATAATAGCAACAAACTCCAGTTATACTTAAACACTTCATTGGGAATATGGTTAAAAAAATCTGTTTCATCTCCAGTGAAATTTACACTGCATTCAAAAACCCATGCAAAAATTCATTCCAGGTATAAGACTAAATTAGTGGCCAGGGTTTTTTTGTTTTTTCCTCTTTGATTAATTGCAGACACTGAATAAAAGATGTATAAAGAAAAAGCAGAGGTTAAATGTACAGAATATCAGTATCCAGATTTGTCTATATATATATGGCTCAGCCTTAATGTCCCCCACTATGTTTCCCACACTACTTATGGTTTAAGATTGGTCATCAAAACTGTAATCAGTTAATAAAGTATTCTCTGCATTCGAATTTAAATAACTTTCACTGAAGCCATGGTGTTCTTGTTCATTTACAGTTGCATCTAAGGATGTGGTGTAAAACGTCTTAAAATACACTTTTATATTTTTACCTCTCAGTGAATAACATCTCTGGCAGATAGTTAAGCTTCCTTAAAAAATTGTTTCTGCAAGGAAGGGATAAGTCTGTAGTGTTTGTTCCTAGGAGTGAAACTAGCTTATCTGAGTTGGGTGGTTGGTGCTGCAATGTTTTCAAAGCACACTTGTTAGACTAAGGATCCTGCTGCTGGCTGCAGGACAACATAGACAACTAGGTTGTCTAAGCAGTAGTTGACCAAGGTTAGCCCTTAAGCTTTCAGTACAGAAACGTTGAACATCACTTCTTCCTCTGTGAAATTTGTGGTTACTTTCTACTTAAAGCTTCAGACTAGGAAATGTAAAAGGTATATCCTGATCAAATGATTGCTGAGGCACTTTAATCAGCTTTTCTAGGTTTTTTAAAATCAGTTTTATATTAATTTCTCTGATTAGTTGGGAATCTCTGCATTTTGAGCATGCTGGTACTTTTCTTCCCCAGTTCTGCATTCTGTAGTGGTCCTAGCAAATTCACAAAATGGGTCAGGTTGGAAGGGAGCACAGTGGGATCACCTGGTCCAACCTCCCTGCTCAAGCAGGGCCGTCCCAGCACATGGCACAGGTTCGTGTCCAGGCAATTCTCCAGCGAGGGAGGCTCCACAGCCTCTCTGGGGAGTGTGTTCCAGTGAGTGGTTATCTGTACAGTAAAGTTCTCCCTTGCATTCCAGTGGAGCTTTCTGTGCATCACTTTCTGGCTGTTGCTTCTTGCCCTATTGCTGGGCACCACCAAGGAGAGCCTGCCTCCATTGGCATCCCCCCATTAGATACTGGCAGACATTGATGAGGTCCTCTCTCAGTCATCTTTTCTGGAGGCTGAACAGGCCCAGCTCCCTCAGCTTTTCCTTGTAAGAGGGATGCTCCTCCCTTCCCTTAATCATCTTTGTTCTCCTCCATGGGACCTGATCCAGGAGCTCCGTATCTCTTGTCCTGAGGAGCCCAAAACTGAACACAGCACTCCAGGTGTGGCCTCACTAGGGCTGAGGAGAGGGACAGAATTGCCTCTCTTGACCTGAGTTACCTCCATGTTTTCAAAATACCTGAATTTATTTAAGAACAACATATATTTTGTTGTGCACATAACACCCTCAAGCACACTAGTTATAATAGAAGATTGAATTGTGGACTGAGAGGTTTCAGTAGATATTCTTAACTATATCTTTAACTGCAATCCTTAAAATTTTGCTCATGTCAACAATTCAGTAAAGGTGATGCATGGGGAAATGCATGACCTGCTGATGAACAGCTGTATATAGAATAAACTGTCTGGAAGAAAAAAATTAGGCTTCTGATTATGGATGTGTGGCACTCATTAGTATCAGAACAGTTGTCTAGCTTCTGTGTGTAAACTTGAAACTGAATTTGGAACATGCTTGAGAGAAAGATCCACTGATGATGAAAACAGGACCCATTCTCACACATCTGCAGTGGTATGTGTCATTAAGGTGAAACTGGATTTTAGGACAACATTTTAAGCCAGTGGATACTGTCCATATTTTTGAAAGACAACTCCTGTAGTCTCTAAGTTAGTTCATTTGTGCATCTGTCAAAGCACAAAACCCTTTGTGAAGCTGGAAAATTTGCCACATAATGCATGAATAGCTATTACACCACATGCCCTTATTTGGGGAGGCTGGGACAGGGGAAAAGCTTACAAATTACTCACTATAATTTCACTTAAAACAGATGTCACTTCTGTGTATTTGAAGCTTCTAAATGTGCTTTTCCTTAAGCCCCCATAGCTTTGGAGTTTTTTGGTTGTTTTGATTTTTAGATTATTATTTACAAATGATTATTTACACAAAGACTGTCCCCTACCCTGCCTTTTCATTCTGAAAGTCTAAAGTAGCCTGCTTCCCTCCTTCAAAATCTCTTAATGCTGCTGTCACTTCCTATCTGCAGCCTGCTCATGCTGTTCAAGGGGAGAAAATTTACCACAAAAGGAAAATACCTGAGAATATTTCTGTGTAACCTGATGTCCTTGGCTTCTTATTTCCCTCTGATAAGACGAAGGCTCCTGGGGTGGTTGTTTTGTCCACTTGAGCTGCAGTTCCCGCAGCTACTGCTTTGGTTAGAGTAGACAATTAAGATGGGATTTACCTCAACTGTCATGCAAAACTAGTCTCTGTGACAGATGGCCCTTTTCACAGAAGGTAGTGCCAGTAAACCCTGCTCCCTGTTCTTTCACCATCAAGTCAAGCACCAAATAAAATAAATTGGGTAAAACACTGAAGCTAATTTGGCAAGAATACTTTCTTGCTCTAGGCTGTCGAAGGATTGGGATTGGGATTACCAATCCAGATTTTGGATTACCCCAATTTTTAAAAGAGTAACAGCACAAATTACATTTATTTTGTTCTCAATCACTCTTTTGTTGTTCTCAATCACTCTTTAGTGCTGTTGGGTACAAAGCACATAAAATGCAGAAAGCAAAGTGGTAATACAAGAACTACAGAGCACAATTTTAATAACAATACTTTAAAAGTGCTTTTCAGTATGAACATTGAAAATATGCTACAATATAAATCAACTAAATTCCTTTAGACTTTCAGGGCTAGTTCAATGTAAACAAGTTGCTGATTAGAGTGAAACGAAACTGTTTCAGGGGAATTTTGTAAATCTTCTCTTCCTCCTTCTCTACCCTGTTCCTATATCAGTTCTTTTGATTATACTGCTTTAATAAAGCTGCTCTGCAAATTTTAAGCTTGAAATTTTTGAGTAAATGTCCACTTTACTTCCAGGCAGGCCATGTTTTTCAGCTGAAAATTACAATCTCTGAAATGTGCACATGGCTTTTGGGTTTTATGGACTAGCTACTATATTAACCTTAAATTTCTAGTGATACTTCTGAAATGCAAGAATTGCTGCTTGTTGGGCTGCAGTCTCTTCTTGGGGAGCACACAGTTTGCAGTGGGACACCCACAGCAGAACTGTTGCCTATCAGATACCTCATGGCTTGATGCTTCTCTATTTCCCTGCAGATGCATGCAAAAAAACACTGAGAAGAGTTGGCCTGAGCTTGCATTTGGGAAGTGTGGAGATTTCATCTCTAGTGCCATAAGGGATACTTAATAATAGCTGTTAAAAATGCTAATTCTTCATCTTCAGCTGTTTAAAAATCACACATTTGAGCCTGTTTAGTGTGCTGTCATGATTTGTGAAGCTCAGTTGCAATACTGAGCACAAAAATAGAGCCTCAAGAGCTAAAGAAAGTTCAGCACATGCAACACATTCAAGTCTTCTCTGAGCTCATTTTTGCAATACTTAGAATATTCCATTTGCTAGCTAATCATCCTGTATTTACTTCATGTAATACGTGGGGATAGTCTTGGATGAACAGAAGATGTTGAGATGCCCATGTGAGAACATCAAAATGAAGGAGGGAGACGTGCCTCAGACAGGCTGTCTTCAATGGAGCTGCCTGAATTGTGCAGTAGCACACACTTCTTCCTCTTCCTCATCACTCTTCCAATGAAACTAATTCTGTCTCCTTCAGTGGTTTGGGCTTCCAAGCTGCTTTCCCATCCCTCTACTTCCTTCTCCCTTGCCTTCTCACAAGAAAAGCAAAAAACCCCATAACTGCATTTATGAAAGTGAGAAAAGGAGAACATGAATTCACGAGGCCAGTGCTGCCAATTCTGAGCGTGAACTGGCACTCACAGGGAGGGACTGTGAGGGTCTCAGGCTTTAGTGTGGCGTTGTGACAGAGCACACAGTGCCAAAGAGCCCCTGGGGCTCACCTGATGAAAACAGCTATGCAGTTGTGGCCTGACGCCCCTTACTGCAGTAGGTGGCATTTACCCAACTGCTTCAAGGAACTCCAGTCACGGCTTTTGAAATTATTTCAACATGGGGGCAAGAAGTGGCAACTGTCATACAGTTATACGGTGTACACTGCCATCTCCTCTAGTGAGGGGGCTTTCTCCATTGGTATTGCTTTTTGGTCACTGTGGAGGGTGTCTTGGAGGAGATGTAATGAGGGAGAAAACTAGGTCACTCATCACTAATCTGCTTCCACTGATGTCCCTCTCTGTGCCTGGCTGACTGGAGATGTTACCACAGCTCAGCATCTAACTGTGGGGTTGCTTCTCTGTCACCATGTCCTGCCTTTAGCTCTGCTCCTGCCATCCCAGCAGAGGCTGTGGCAGGGTAAGGAAGACTTCTTTTCCTGGAAAACTGTCAGGTGTAGCACATAACCAAACAGAAATTAATAGCTGTATACCTGGAATGGGATTTCCATCACACCACAGTCAGCCAGTAACTGTTATTTGCATTAAACCCTTTTGTTGCCTACAGTAACTGTTGTTTTAATTCCCTCTTTAAAGGAAAAATACTGTTCTGGAAAGTTAGTGTGATAAAAAGGGTGAAGTACACCTGCTGTACCTCTGTGAAGAGCAGCATAATGTAATGCTTTAAGTATTTTCAAGATATCAACTCCTGTGCTGTTGTTCAGTTTCCATTCCTTCTCTGTCACATGACCTTACAGTTCCCTAGCTTTGCTGTCATTTTGCTTTTCCTGAGCCTCTTATAAACAAATAAATAAATAAATTGGCCTCAATAAGTTAGGCTTTAAATGGCAAGGTAACCTTTATCATTCATGCATCGTTGATATGTATTTCCTGGAGAGGGCCTGAGCAGGAAAACCAGCTAAAAGACAGTAGAAACTGGAAAGAGATTGCCATCTATTTTATCTTTTGTAGTCTTCTTTTGCGTTTCTGTGGCTCCTTGAAAAGCAGTCTGTCCTCAGGACAGTTGTCTTCAGTACTAACATCTGTATTCATAACCTAGCAATGCTGCATGAAGGCATTCTAAAGACTCATAAGGGCAGGGCTACAGAATAGCCTCAGATGCCACTGAACACCTTAAGAGACCTGTCTCGGTTAAATCCCATCCCTGTCAGACCACACTATACCAGCCTAGACAGATGCTCTGTGGTTTTGGAGTTATTCACCCAGTTGTGAAATATTATCAAGGAAGAAAAAGAGAAGGAAATTTCCATCAGAAGAGTAATGCAATCTAATTTTGAATGTACTAGCATGAAAAAAAGGTAGTGAAGGCACTGGGAACCTATAAGTGGTAACAGCAAATGTTCCTGACTACACCTACCTGCTCTGCCCTGTAGTCTGGGATGCTGCCAACAGAGCCACATTAGACTCATCCCAATCCCAGGCAGAAGCTAGGGCACACCCATGGTGAGACCTCATTTGTTTTAAGGGCAACACCCACGCCTTGGGAATCACAGGACTTGCCCTACTCATTTGCCTCGCAAGGCAATTCCTGCAGCCAAACATGTTTATGGCAG
Source organism: Cyanoderma ruficeps (assembly GCA_008694505.1). Classification (NCBI taxonomy): domain Eukaryota; kingdom Metazoa; phylum Chordata; class Aves; order Passeriformes; family Timaliidae; genus Cyanoderma; species Cyanoderma ruficeps. The sequence goes on from VZDJ01000782.1 coordinate 10,395,337, forward strand.
AGACAGGTCTGTGTGATCCTGCCTAGGACACTGTGTGTTCCCCTGGATTGTGCTTCCTCACCAGGAGAAGTCAAGCACATGGATTGCCGCTACACACTCAGCAGCTCAGACCACCTGCTTTGGTCTGGCCCATACTTCTCCATCTGCCCAGTTAATCTCCTCTTCTTCAACCAGTAGCAATATTCCATTTCCTTGAGTTTAAACAAGTATAACTGAACTTGACTATGAAGGACCCTAACAGCTCTGTGGGTAGTACATTAATGATACAGAGGCAAACATAACGCACCTTCGTTTACATATAAAAGGTTCAATCTACTTTTAGTAGGCAACAAAAATTATAGTTTCTTTTAAAAGCTGATCTGGGCAAAGGTGTGGGAATATGTTAGAAGAGGCTTGGGGGTGTGAGTGTTTTCACTCATTGACAACATGGAAATGTCTTCAAAGACAATTCCTCTCCTGTATTCAGCGCTGGTGAGGCCACACCTTGAGTGCCGTGTCCAGTTCTGGACCCCTCAATTCAGGAACAACATTGAGGTGCTGGAGCGAGTCCAGAGAAGGGCAATGAAGCTAGTGAAGGGTCTGGAGCACAAGTCCAGTGAGGAGTGGCTGAGGGAGCTGGGGGTGTTTAGCCTGAAGAAAAGGAGGTTTAAGGGTGACCTTATTGATATCTAGAACGGCCTGAAAGGAGGGTGTAGCAAGGTGGGGGTCAGGATCTTCTCTCAGAAAACTCATGACAGTACAAGAGGACACAGCCTCAAGCAGAACCCAGGGGAAATTCATGTTGGACAATAGGAGGAATTTCTTCACAGAAAGAGTGATTAGACACTGGAATGGGCTGCCCAAGGTGGTGGTGGAGTCACGTCCCTGGAGGTGTTTAAGGCAAGACTGGATGTGGAACTCAGTGCCGTGGTCTGGCTGAAGTGCTGGTGTTCGGCCACAGGCCAGACTCGATGATCTCAGAGGGTTTTTCCAAACTAATTGATTATGTGAATGCAAGCAGGGAAAGGTTTGGCTTAGAACCCCTTTTTGATACCATAATCTCGTGTGATAAGTGAATAATCTTGTACACTTTACTTACCAAGCCCCGGCTAGCGATGTGAGCCGAGACCGGCCCCGAGGCGGCCCCGCGGTCCGGCCCGTCCCTCACGGGCCGCTCCCGCGCGCGGTCGCCAGGGGGAGCGCTGGCTCGCGCCGCAGGGAGCGCCTTTGTCCCGCCGGGACCAACGGCCGGTGGGCAACCGCCGCCCCCGGCGCCGCCCGGCGCCGCCCGGGGCCTCCAGCCATGACCGCTCCCTCCTCGCCCCGCTCGCTCCGTCCGGGGCCTCCAGCCATGCCCGCTCCTGCCTCGCTCCGCCCGGAACCTCCAGCAATACCCACTCCCGCCTCGCTCCGTCCGGGGTCTTCAGCAATGACCACTCCTGCCTCGCTCCGCCCGGAGCCTCCAGGCATACCCACTCCCGCCTCGCTCCGCCCGGGGCCTCCAGCCATGCCCGCTCCCGCCGCGCTCCGCCCGGGGCCGCCAGCCATGACCGCTCCCGCCTCGCTCCGCCCGGGGCCTCCAGCCATGCCTGCTCCCGCCTCTCTCCGGCCGGAGCCTCCAGCCATGCCCGCTCCCGCCGCGCTCCTCCCGGGGCCTCCAGCCATGCCCGCTCCCGCCTCGCTCCGCCCGGGGCCGCCAGCCACGACCACTCCCGCCTCGCTCCGCCCGGGGACTCCAGCCATACCCGCTGCCGCCTCGCTCCGCCTGTCGCCGCGCCCACCGCCGCGCCCGCCGCCTCGCCCACTGCGCCGAACAGCGCCCCGCACGCCGCGCCGCACGCCGCCCTTTTCCTTTCGGTTTTTCCCATTTGGGAGCCGGCGGCCCGGCCCGACTATGGACAACAGAGCTGTCTACAACGAAACCACGGAACCTCAGGAGCCCCGCCGCCGCCCCTTCGGCTGCACCCTGCGGCACCTCTGGGGATGGCGGCTGGCGGTCAAGGTGGTCCAGACGGTGAGTGCCCTCCTCCCCTCGCCGTGCGGAACGTGCCGCGCCAGGCACGGAGGGAGCAGCCCAGGCAGGATGGCTGCCCGGGGCCGGGGAGAGACTTGAGAGTCGCCCGGGGCTGAGCCCGGCGGGGCGGGGGTGCCCCGCTCTGGGATGGAAACGAGCGTGTTGTGGTGACCTTCGGCTTTAGGACGGTCCCCTGCCGCTTAAAAATTAAACTCCTCGGTGATCCAGCGCAGGCTGGGGAGATGGCCTCACACAGGCTTCGAGGGAATGAGTTCTGCCGGTGGGAAAGGGCTGACTGCATCGCGAAGGTGTCCTGACTTGGGTCGTGACATGAGGTCACTAAAGTTGTGCAGACCTGTGACTCGGGTGGAAGGCTGGCATGGTGCCTTGTAATGCAGGTTCAAAGTGGTTTATGGTGGGAAGTGCTGGTTCCTTCTTCAGGTCGAAGGTGCAGGGAGTAGGTGCTGATATCTGCAGCCGCCGTGGTCCAGCTGCCTGCTGGCCTAAAACACTACCCGCTCCTCCTCAAAATTAGAGGCAAACCTCGCAGGAAATGTAGTGCTTTCTTCTGAGGGCCGGATTGGATGAAAACAGGAGGAAAAAGCGTTTGGTTGAACCTCACCATAGGGCGGTAGAACTTGGAGAGGCATTGGTGGGTAATGAGCTCCAGACCTTCCTCTCTTGCTGCTCCTGCAGCCCGTTCTAAGCCTGCCAGTCTGCGCTGTCCATGCTAAAATGAAGGAGCCTATTTCTCCCGTGATTTGTGGTAGAAAGTTGCACCAGAAACCCGTAATCCTGGTGGCCCATCCTATGAGACATCACTTCATGTCAGGCAGCCCTGGGCCTACCAGGAAATAAAAGGCTTATTTTCTGCTGGCTTTTCTACTACAGGTTGTTACTCCTGAATCAAGCAGTTGGGCTCCTGGTGCAAGGACCTGTTCAATGTTTGGTGACGGACCCTTCCAAAATGTACCAGTGTGACTGCTGATCAGGATGTGAGGAGCATCACTCTTACGTACTGGCAGGGAATGAGTGAAACCCATGGTGGTAAAGGGCAGCTGACTGCAAATGTGTGTCAGCGTATATTTTGCAGCCAACACAGTGGCTTTTTAGTCAGATGTGTCATGCTCACAGGAACTGTAGGTGGTTTCCACCCCTTTCTCGTTACTTCACCATTGCAGAAAAGAGGACATTTGGGTTTTAAGCTTCATCTCACACGCAGTCAAAACCCTCAGCCAGAAATGTAATATTCTTTGCTGTTCATAAAGCGGTAACATTGACAAAAATAAAGTTTTCTAAGAGTGTTTAAAAAAATCGCACCCATGAATGCTTTAAATAAATAAAATGGAACATAAACTTTTAATTCATCAGCTGGAGATTATTAAAGCAAGATCTGCTGGGTTCTGCTCCCTGACAAGCAGAATGTTTATATAAGTAGGTTCACTGACTAAAATAAAATAAGTGACTATGTAGGCAAATTTACTTATATATCAAAGCCTTAAACTGTTTAATTATTTAAAATGCTTTCTAAGTAGAAACAAAGGAAAAAATATTGTTATCCAAAACAGGATGAATAGCTGCTTGACATGTTCTTAAATAAGTAGCAGTTTATGGTCTGCACCCATTTGTCAGTGAGAGGAAAAAGAAAATGGAGTTATAGTTGTTCACCCTCCTAATTTCCAACATTTCTCCCTCCTTTTTGGTAACCTTTATCAAAATGCACAGATCTTGAGGTCTCTGTCAAAACTTTTAATAAGCCCCAGAAAGTCCAGAAGGTGGAAGTCTCAGTCTCTGCAGTAAGAAGGTTCCTGTTCTGGGAAAATGTTCATTTTTGGAAATGCCAGTGATGGTCATTAACATCTATTGGCTTTATGTTACAATAGTGGGCTTATGCTCTGAAAGTTGCTTGTGTGGATGGCTAAACAGGGTGTTGCAATCAGAAAGTGGGCTCTGTTCATTGTAGAGGTGATCAAGGATTTTATAAAATACTCTGAAATCACCTGCAGAAAACTGGCTTCTAGACCTAAGAAATACTTTTCTTCAGAAGAATAATGGCATACACTGTAACCTTAGCCAATTCTTTTGAGCAAATGAAACAAGGAAAACGTGACTGCCAAAAGTCCCGAATGTGAGTGCCAGAAGAATGCTGGGAGGCATGTTATTGCACAGGTTTCTAGGATGTTGTTGTTTGGTTTTGTGTGGTTTTTTTTAATAGGTGGAATGTTTTTGGTGGTCCATGACTGGTTCAAATTCTGCACAAAGGTAAATGGCACAGTGCATATTGTGCCAAGACTGAGGTAGAAACTAATTCTTACCTAAAGCAGGACAAGTTGTCATCAACCATTGTTTAACTTTAGTCAAAATGACCTAGCTGGAAAGGAAAATGATGATTCAGGCTTAAAAATCAGCTCGTGTTTGAGCTGTTCATGTCCTGTAGTCACCCAAATTGTGTAGACTTAATAGAGAATTAATATGTGCAGCCATCTGAACTAGAAGATTTTGTACTGGGAATGCCACTGCCGAGCATCTTCACAGGCTTGTTGGCAAGTTCATTGATCTGCTCTATCTTTGTAGCAATTCACTTGTTAAACCTTCTTTTCAAAACTGACATTTGTTTAGAAACTTCCAACAGTCATGTCAGTATCAATGAATCATTTCTTGCTGGTAAGAGACAGATGAAGATGTTTAATTTCTGGTGTACATACAGATAAGACTTATAACAAAAAAAATTCAAAACAACTGCTTCTCCAACAATGCTTTTGGTGTTTAACTATTATTATTTTTTTGTGGTAGTAGGACAACAGAGGAATCCCTTTTTTTCCTGATAGTGATATCAAAGAGCAAATTAAGAAACCCAAGCAGAGCTCTCTGGCAGCTTGTAAATGTGCTGTTGATACATTAACTTAATCAAAGCACTTACTCAAAGTTCTTAAAGCCAAATTTTTTGATTGATGAACTCTATTTTATCACTCAACTTATTAATAAAAAAATTGAATATTGACTTGGGCAAGCCCCAGACAGAATTCTACTTGGTAAATCTCAATTATTTGACACTGAACTCTTTATAACTGCTCTTTGAGTGGGATTCTTTTTCAACATGTTTGTACACTCAGTGGAGAAGCTTTTTTCAGTTATTTAGATCATATTATGGTTATCTGGACATATACTTTCTTTTAAGGACAGGTTTATTTTCTTTCTGTTCTGTTTCAGCCCAAGTGAAAGTGATGGCATTCAGTTTTCCACTGCTTATAAAAAGAGATAAGTTTTCACTACAGTGCTATCTCACAGCTGACCTTGTGAAAAACGTGAAATTGAAAGTCATTGGATGCAACTGTAAGCACATGTTTAGAAATCCGTAAAAAAAACCCCAAACCATAAAAAACTGGAAAGTCAGAGTTTAAAACATTCTTGGACTGACATTGTAGTTCAATGGTTTAGGTGCAAGGGCTGTTGAGAAATTTGTGTTGCCAGCCACTGTGAGAGAGAAAGGAAGCATTTGGAGGCCTGATAGTAATATTGAAGTTTCTCAGCTCCCGTTCTTTCCCTTTCTGAGCTCCTGTTTACTTTATATTGTTGCATTTCCAAAACTTGGTTCTCTGAAGTGCTCTTCTGAGACCTGGCTTTGTAAGGGGAATTTACACTGCCTACTGCTAAATTCTTGTTCTTGTTTTTACTGTGAGAAAACTGAAACTGAAGACTGGTGGTTATTTTCCAAAAACAATTCTGAATCTTAAATTTAGATATTTTTTTAAACAAAGAACTGTCAGCCTCTTTATTGCCCACATACTCTTATTAAAAATATGATCGTCATTCTCATTTCAGTCTCAATTTTATGAGATTGATTCTTGCTCATGGTTTTGTTTTAATTTGGTGAGCTCCTTACTATGAAGATCTGTGAAGCTATGCCAAGTTTATGGGATGAAGGAAACTAGAAAGAAGTGGCCAACATAAGCAAACAGTTAAATAAAGCAATATTCTTTATTGTACAATAAAATAGTAGAAAATCCAACAGCAGGGATGTGGTGACTGAACAGGAACTAAGTCACATTTTTTTCCTCAAAACACACGGTGGCAGGAAGGTGAAGATAAACCTCTGCATAGATTAAACATTGTCCAACATAGTTTGAACATAGTGTAGAGTTTCGGTTCCTACGAGAACAGCTGAGCTTCCATCATTACTGGGTCACAAGCATATGAGTGTTGGGTTCACGGAGTTTCTCTGAAGTTTTATCAAGCAAAATAACATCAGCTGTGAACTTCTAGGGAGGTAGCTGAGTGTGTCAGTGCTGTCCAGTTTCCCCCCCTGCCCCCAAATACATTCAGAACTGAGTGCAGCTGTATGTAGTAAGCAGTAGCATTTTTACAGGATGCGTGTTCTCCACGCTGCCTTGTCTGCTTCCAACTGGCAGCTGCACAAGACCATGAAACAGGAATCTTGTCTGTCTAATCAAGAAGCCTGTTTGACTGAACACTTACCTGAGTGTATCAATCATCTTTAACAGCCAAGTGTAAACCCTGTCATTCTATAATTATTTCTGTTTGTAAGAAAATAGTGCAGAACTTCACCCAACTTTTTGTAGGTTGAGAATTTTTGTCACAGCTAGCTTTATTAGTCTTCATCTCAGAGATGTCTGCTTGTTGATGACGTTAGAGACTTGATCCAACTCAAGCATGTTATTTGTTTGCAGATATTCTCTTTTGTGGCTGTTGTTTGTGAAGAAATTGTGGACAACTGCCTCACTTGTAGTGGACTTTACTTCTTTGAATTCATAAGCTGCAGTGCCTTTCTTTTGAGCCTCCTGATTCTGTGTGTGTATTGCACTGATTTGTATGAATCACTGGGGAAAGATAAAGTGCAGAAACTGGTAAGAAAACTTTTTTTTTTAAAAAAACAAACCATTTCTTCTGTGCATAAAGTCTGCTGTGGAGTAAAAAGCCTATGCAAAATGAGTCTCCTTTTCTTCTCCATGTAAAAGGTAGATTAAAGTATCTTATAGTTTAAAAATGAGCCACCTTTGAGAGTTCATATTGACATCTTTTTCAAAGTTGGCTACCTGCAGGATTTTAGGACTTGTGTAGAAAAGTCTTTCCACATTAATATTACTAATACAACAGCATAGCCATCGGGTGTGTGTACACATATGGAATACAGTTTACCACCAGCATGATGCTTGCAATTTATCAGCTTACCCTATCTGTTTTCCTACTGGGTGTAGGCTACCTCCTTTTTGGCAATGATCATAACTCATGACAGTTTATGGCTTTATACTTCCATAGATCCAGCGGTGGGAGAAAGTTCCTCTGTAAAGCCAGTAGGAACATTATTCCATCTCACAAGTGTCCCTTCCTATTTGCCTTCAGACCAAGCAGTAGGGTCTTTATTTGAGGGTACAGATAAGGGAGTATAGTAAAAGCTTTGAATGAGCACATTTACTTACAGTTTTCTAATTTCCCAAATGTTTTACTTAGGGAATAAAGCTCATGGTTGTCCTGAGCTTGAATCTGATTGTGAAAAAAGGTTAGATAAAATTAATGAAATACTTAAAACCAAAAATAGGGCAGGCTCCTTTAAATAGCTGATAATGCTGTTAAAATAGCTGATAATGTTGAATGTAATTTGGAATGTAGCTGTAAAATGTATTTTCTGAAGCTTCCACTAGCATCAAAGTATCAAAACATAAATTCACAGGCAGGTTAACGCAGCTGTTGTTATGATGTTTGTTCTTTTTAGATAACCTATCTACAGTTAAATTATATATATTTATATATATATATATTTGCAGAATTTTTGGGCTGTGCCAGTCATAGGTGCCTCGTTTCTGGTAGCATCAATAGTGTTTTCTGCAACCAGCTCTGGCTATGCTGTTGAAAGTGCTGCATGTGTAAGTCTTAAAATGGCAAGATTTACTTTGTATTTATCTGGTGTGTTAATTTGTCTGCCCTCTAAACTTCACTCAATTTGCAGAGAAGAAACTGGGTGGGGAATAGAACTCAGTGGACTATGATGTTTTGGGAGGAATTAACTATTTCAGACCTTCCAGAAGCTTACCATAGGGAATCCAAAGAGCTGGCATTCCTCAGGATTGCTGGAGAACTCTGTGTGCGCTTGCAGCTCTCCACCTTTGGCCTTCTGCCTCGCATTTATATTATTTCCTGTCATCTCTTGCTATTCAACATTGTCATCTCTTGAAGCTTGCCCAGTTCTCTGATACCCTACTTCTGAAATTTCTGTTTTTCTTCAATTGTCCTTTCAGAATGTCACCCCCTCACAAAGTCTTCCAGAAATCCTGTTTTTTGCTTTTACGGAGCACATGTGGACAACACTGACTTGCAACTGTGCAAGTCAGCAGATTCCTCAGTGACAGAAATACTAGAGCAACAGGGCATTCATCTTCCTTGGGAGCACTGAGGAGGCTTAGGGCAAGGCACTGAAGGAGCCTTTGGAATGCTGTAGATGTCATAATTCCCTAGTCATTTGAATACTTCTTTTGAGTAACCTTGCAGTTGTGAATATGTGAGTTTAAAAGATCAAATTCTTGAATGAGAAAAATTATTTGGAAAAGAAAGCAAGATGATTCTGTTCCATGGGCAGCATCAGCTATTAGAGATACACACTTCTGTATAGTAATCTTAAGTGATGTAGATTTATTTAGACCTAATAATTTGAGCATAAATCAGGTTTCAGCTTTGCTTTTTTTCCTGGTGCAGGAAAAATAAAAATTACTGTGATTTAATACTTATTAATGTCAAATTACTTTGGTCCAAACCAGTTGTGTAAAATTTAGGTAGAGTTAGAATAATGCATATGTTTTTTATCTTGTTAGAGAAAAGCTGCCTTCTCTTTACCCCTTCTCATCTTGCCATGACTAGTAACGAAATGTCATTCACAAAATGTCATTTCATTCTCCCTTGCTGACCCAGGCTCTGCAGTTCTCCTCTTTCTTCACCTTCTGCGTGTTATTCTTCTTCATTTACTTTCATTAATCAGCAGCCCTCTCTTTGATAAATAGTCTGCTAATATGCCATGCTACTTTAATAACTGATTTTGGCAATGCAACTAATACACTTTTACTATTAAAAGTTGATTAGAACACAGTATAAGGTTCACACTTGATTCAAAGAATGAAAACTGTAAAATCTTTAACAATGAATGTGTAAGAATGATGATTTCTGATCTGTGTCTAATTTAACTGGAATTATCTATTAAAGGAGGACTTTAATCTTAATATATAAGAATTATTACTGTATATAAAATGGTACAGCAAATATCTCCAAACAGTGTTAGGATACTATTACTGTTTATGCATTTTAAAGTCATGTATTTCTGTCACTTTCACAGGCATTTGGATTTTTGGCAAGTTTTGCATTTGCAGCTGAATTTGGTACAGAGTGCTATCTCAGGCGAAAACAAAACATCGGTGGACACACTCAAAATCCTCGTAACATTCCGAGTGCCAAAAAATCAGAAAATCAGCCATTGAATAAACAAAGAAGATAACTTCCTGAAATTGTTTTATTTTTAAATTATTTTTAATTTTTTTTTTAAGTTGGACCAAACTGAAATGAATTTTCAGTGCACTGTAGGTAACAACTTCTGTTTCTTTGTTCTCATTGATTTTGTATGCATTGTTAATCACAAATTTTTATGGATTCTTGGGTCAGGTAATGGCAGCTTGAGCATCATGTTCTAAGGCAATTGGTCCTGCCACCTGCTGGGATGGCAGGCATCAAAACACCTTGGGTCTAAACAGAGTAACTTTAGGACAGCAGTGTGCTGATTTGATTTTGACAGAGCTGACTAAAGGTTAATGCCTGAGGCATAAATTCTGAGCTGTAGCCTAAAGATATTTCCTGGTTAAATGGACCAGATGCTTCTGTTGCGAGTTATAAATTAGTATAGCAGAATAAATTTTTGTACTTCTTGGTCAAACTGAATGTAAAAGGGATACCTAACTGGAACCTTACAGGAATGTTTATCCTTAAATAGGGGGATCGGGTTGTTTTTGCTGCTCCTATGTCTCAGTTCTGTCTGTGGAGATCAGTTTAATGTTACAGTGACTGTAGGGGGTTTATGAGGAAGGTGATGTAAATGCTATATTAAGGAGACAGTTTTGCACTCCATGATTGTCAAAGTTTAGACTTTTGTGCCACAATCTTCTTTCAGATGGTTTCAAAGGCTGAAACTGAAAGTAACAGTTGCAGGAAGAATCTTGAAAAGCCAGCAGTGAGAAGAATAAGATAAAGAATAAATATTTACATGAAGCAACCCCAAAGTAGCAATCTGAATATCAACGGGAAAAACCTTACAGCATGTTGGTTCTACCCTGGTGGATATTACTTGCAAGGTTAATAGCATATGCAGCTTGTTTATGTATAGATAATGCTAAGCTTTGCCAGAATGGTTTTGAACCTCACCATTTTCTGTGTTTATAAATATGGCAGTAGTTTGAGACTCCTTGCTGCTGACTAAGTCAGTTGGTAAACAGGTAAATAAGCCCTTGTCCCCTTGATTTGTCTTGCAAGTGACAGTCTGTAGGACTGCAAGGAATGCTACTGATGGGGCACATATTGGACAAGTGACAGATGTGTCAGACATGATGTTGATGGCTGTAAAAGAGGAAGTGCTGAGAAAGCATTTTTCTGATGTCTGAGGTAAAAGCAAGACTGCTACGCCTCTCTTAAGAGGAAAGCCTTCAAAAGCAGAGCAAATTACTGTAAGCCAGGAGATGTTCCAAAATACCAAAGCAAATAAGAAAAAGCTGATTATGCAAGAACAATTCTTGTTTGAGTGCTTGAGACATTGCCGTGTCTCCACCGATATTCCAATCTGGCATGTTTCCTGTCCTGTAACCAAGCCCTCCAGAAACTGGCTGAGCTGTATTTGGGAAAGGAAGAATAAGCTGTTTTAAGGCAAAGGACTGTAATATCAAGCCAAAGTTGGTTTTTTTTTCCCATTGCTGCCACTTCCAAATGAGTGTGAGTTTGTGATGTTCTCTCTCTATGGCCTGAGACCTAAGCCTAACGCTACACTTTGCTTGGAGGATGTGAAATTTTGCCAGGTGGTGTGAAGCACCAAGTTAAAGCTGTAGCTTGGTTTTAGAGCTATGCATAGAAGAGATACTTTCCTTCATAGAATTTTCTGTGTTATAAAGAAGAAATGCTCTTTGGATTGGCTTTTTTTTTCTTGTATTTATTAGTGTCTGTTTGCACTAAAACCTGATTTCAGTCAGTGCTTGCTGTAACTGTCTCTGATAACTGGGTAGAGATGTTTGGTTTACAAGCAGTGTTACTGGTGATACAAAATATCCATAATGAGAAATATCTCCTCTGTGATCTGCAATGTCTTACTCCGGGGACCATGCCCATATAAGTAACATTCCAAAAGTCTTGTTTTGTTTTCTTTTTATTACCTAGAGTCCTACTGCTTTTTTTTCCACACCAAAATGTTCATAGTCTTTAAGTCTTCATCTGTAATTGGTAGCTGTAAATATAGTGTAAGAGTAACACTGTGCTGCTAAGTATTTATTAAGCCATGCAGCACCATGAATGGACTTTTATCTTGAGACAATTTTTCCTGTTATTTTTCTCAGCCTGAAGATAAGTTAATTGAGGTCTGGGTTTTGGTTGCTTTTCCTATAGGCTTTTGCCCACCTAAGTGATTTGTTACTGATGTCCATTCCTGGAGATACAGAAAGGGATCTATAAAGTCATCTCCCAGCCTTGGCAGTTTACCTGGCAATAGTCTGTCATGTAGTAGTTAAATACTAGGAGCAAGTCACATAATGCTTATAGGTTTAAGGCAGTTGCCTAAAATGTTGCTTCCAAACCAGTTGTTGGCTGACGTACATGATGGTGCTGTTAATCCTTGCACCTCATAAGGTGTTTTTGCTCTGTTTTAAAATAGTTGAGAAGCAGATTTGCATGTGTGTATGCTGTTTTCTGCTTCTGTGAGATAATTTTTTAAACTGCTTTATCAGTTTCCTATATCCTAGCTTTCCTTATCACTCCGAGCTCCTCTGCCCTCCCAGTCTAGGTGGGAGAGAGGCTTCCTTGCTGCAGTGACTGAGCAGACTGGTCTGAATCTTGGCATGCCCCTTTGATGCCTCTGGTGTCAGGTGCTGGCTTTAAATGTCTGTCTCTTAATTAGACTGGTCCTAGAGCATGCTGTTGGAGCTGGAGTAAATGTCTGGTTCTGCAGGAGCTCTGTGTGTATGGCTGGATGTCTCTTACCCCTGGTGCTCTGTCAGCAAAGCCCTTTGCTTGTTTCCCAGCCTGCTTCTGATGAAATCAGCCGACCTTATTTAAACCACCTATTTAAATTGCTTCCATTAAGATGGCTGATTTTGGCTTAAGTGGATTTGGGTTTGTTCAGGAGAGTGATGGGAGCTCTGGATGAAGTGCTGTTAGATACAACTGCCTCAGATTTCTTCTGTTGGCAAAGTGAACCTTTCTGTACATCATAACTGGTAGTAAAGCCTGTTGGAAATAAGCAAAAATCACATTAAAATCACAGTGCTACAGTGCCCTTTGGTTCTGAGTATGGGAAGAATTGTGCCTTACTGCCTGTGCCCTGTGCTTCAGAAGAGCAGGGAAGGGTTGTGGTCTGTTACAGGTGAGTTCTACCTTTGCACTTTCCACCCTGAAAGAGCAGTGAGGGGTCTCATGCAATTCTCAGAGCTCAGCACAAGATGTTTTTGTATAAGGCTGTCATGGTGATCCTTGTTCAAATTTGTGCAATAAAATACCAAGCTTTCTACACTGAAGGGAAATTCTTAGTGAAATTTTTCAAAGGTTCTATAATATTGTAGCAAATCAAGATGCTGATAGTGCCTTTAAGATGGAAATTCATCTCTTAGTCTATTGCTGTAAACATAAGCAGCTCTCTGGATATTAAATTTTATGCTGGACAGAGCTATATATTACTTTTAATATCATTAAGAATTAAAACAGGATGATAATACATTAATTTTATATATATAAAGTAAGAATTTTGTAGTTTTGTTTCCAGTGTTGCCTTGAATGTGCATCTAAATTTTTAAATGCTTAAATATTTTTTATCATTCTAAACCTGTGGTATTTTTTAGTGCATAATGTTTTCTTGATCTAAGGAACTTCATAAAATATTTTGTAATATTTTTTTTAAATAAAGGTTTAGTAAATAAGTGTTTCTTGTTTTTACTGCTGTGATTTGGTGCTGCTGTGTAGTTCTCCCAAAGCCAGCCATAGGAAATAACATCATTCTTTGTTCCTGGTTTGGAGGAAAGAGCTTGCATTGTGTCCGCCTGTTCCTGGGGAAGAGGGTCCAACTGGCTGGACATTCTCACTGGAAGTTCCCAGGAAAACAAGATCTGATAAGGTCAGTTGTGGGAAAGATGAGACAGGAAAAGTTTACAAATATGATTGCCTAGCAAGAAATTCTGAAAATAGAAAACCTGTGAGTGAAATAGAAATGAAAGCTAGCTTTGAGATGTAGACATGGCAGGCAGGAAGACTGTGATTAACTGAGAGATGGGTTGAGTGATAACAAACAAAGGGACACCAAGGGACCCAAGGGTGTAACCTCACCAAGGTATCCAGGAGTAGGTAGATAAGAGAGTAGCCTTTAGAGTTTAGAATACAGAGTGATATGGTAATGTAGCAGTTCTCATAGGCCGTATGCAAAGTCTGTAGGGTTTGTATCTCGCGCAGGTTGGTCACTGTAAATTAGAATATTAACACAAAAGGAGATATAATGCATTGTAACAAGGTCCTTGCTCTCTTACCTTATGTCTCTTACCCCTGCCACCTCTCTTACCTCTCTTACCTCTTACCCTCTTGCTCTCTCTTTGGGGCATTCCTTCAGCCGAGGCTGGTGGCTGAGGGCAGGCCCTTTTTACCCACGACCCTTGCAATAAAACCACGTTCCCTCAGAGTGTCTCAGGTTTGCAGAGTTCCCTCTCCCTGCTGTCCACGGGTGCTCCTACAGTCAGTATTGCCCCTGACCACAGGGTCCAGCCAAAGTAGTTTGCAGTAGCCTTTACATGTGGTCCGTAAGTTAATGTGAGAAGCATAATCCAGGTGCTGCTTCCTATTGTCTTGATTACATGGAACTGAAAAAAATAAAGGGACAGACTTGCTAAAGGAAGGACCACAACCTAGCAAATGGCATTGAGAGTGAATAATTTATTCTGGTACAGAAAAATGCAGGTCACTGACTTCCTTGGTTGAGGGAGAGCTGCTTGATCTTAAAAAAACTGGCTGGTTGTCAGTGGGAAGGGGGTGAGGAAAAAAGCAAACCTGCATGCTTTGGTTTCTGGCAGAGGAGCACTTTTTTGTTTCATAATCCTACAGATTACTTATTACCTGGTGGTCATCTTGTATGCAGGAGAAGAATGACACTTCCTTCATTGTTGGCACAGAAACTGGAATGCCACAGTATGTTTTGCTTTATTTTGTAACGTGGAAAGATGAAGTCATTTTAAAAATGAAATTGTCACTTTGATGAAGTTGCCAGAGATGAGGGCAATCATAAGGAGTCAAAAAGGGGAAAAGATCTCAAATGCTTTTAGTTACCTAGGTGCAGGAAAACAGTCAAGGCAAAATGTTGTATTAGAAAAGTATGTCAGTGGTGGATTTTACAGCATGAGAAAATAACTCAGAAATACTAGATTTAATAATTTGAAGCATGACCACACAGTTTGTGTTATTGCTCGAATCATGAGAACCCCCTTCTCAGGAGTGTAATCCAAGTAGTTTCACTGTAAACGACCAGAATGTAGTGCAGAAGGGCAGAATATGGGCTGGCAGCATGCAGCTTTCCTTTGTCAATGCACAGGCTCCACGTGGTCACTCTGTCCATCCGTCTGTCAAGGCACAGATGTGTTTCCTTGCTTTGGGATGGCTTTTGTCCCTTACAGTGAGGAGCAGGACCTGCTCTCACACAGCTGTGGTCATGCAGGAGCCAAGCAAGGGTCACTGCTTGGCTGGGCTTGGGGTGTGGCTGCCCCTTGGATTCGGAACGGCTATTCTTAGCCCGGAAGGAAGCGCAGGGAAGGGCAAAAATGTGTTTTCCAATGTTCCTGCCGTCTGCACAGGAACCTGTCGAGAAGCTGCAGGAGGGAAGGTTGTCCACAAGAGGGCAAAGATGATCCTGAGATCGAAATTATTTGGTCTGAAAGACTCTGTCCTCTTCCCACCTGTATTTCCAGCGGGATTGAAGCCCCCGTGTCCCTCTGTTGTCAGTGTGGCTATAAATTGTGTATTTTAGGGACATTCTTTCCATTAATTTTCTTATTTCTTAATATGTATCTTGAAGGATTTTTGGCAATACAATTTCATCGGTATTATCTCAAGAAGATACTTTGCCTGAGCAGTTTGAAAGGGTTTTACTTGCATTACTTGTGTTTTATAACCTGCCAATAAATGTTTTTAAAAATTCAAGCCGAGCTTTAGCTGCATGACAACACCTGCACTTAAAACACTGCACTGCAGTCTTGGAGAACTTTGTGGTCTGTACTATGCTGTGGTTTTCAATGAAAGGTCTGTGGATCATGGGTGGGAGAGGAATGGAGTGGGGCGTACCTGTGCATTTCCTGGACTCTTGAGAAGTTAAACGAGGGAAGCTTATTATCCAAAAATGCAAATTATGCATGCTGGGAAAAAAAAAATAGGGCCCACAAACAGACATGCTGGCAACCATAGCTGTAAAGCATGCCAGACAGGACTTCTTGAAATTCCAGTCCTCTCCAGGCATCCCAGTGAAACTTGCTTTGACCAGCCCACGTGCCCTGATCACTTACTCAGTTTGTTTCTCATGACCTATTATCTCTTGGCTGAATTATTTGTGGGAAAAGAAACCAGACTTGGCTGTTTTGAAGTTGGCAAGTCCTGAGGTGAGAGTCAGGCTTCACGAGGAGGTGACAGAACAAGCACATTCTTCTGCAGCATGACGCATGCAGCCAGATGGGGACAGCAAATCCCCAGTCAGGTATGCACGCTAGATGTGCTGCACGGAGGCAGGCACTGTTCTGCAGTGCTAAGCTTGGAGTGTATGTCAGAGCTCTTTTTAGTCCTCACTTGGACTTACAGGAAGCGTAAAATGGTAAGACAAAAAGGATGACAGGTTTTCTGTTACCATATGCTCTACCCTTCCTTAAAGAGTGGAGCAATGTTGCTCAAAATAATGCAAGTCTGCACTACAGCCCTCCTTTTAACTACTTCCTTTGCACCAGCTGTTCCTTTTCCAGAAATATCAGTGCAGACGTGATTCTGAAATCCCTGCTCATGTTGAGCTCTAGGTGAGGAGGGGATAGTTACTTAATTGTTCTGTGGTCTCTGCACTCCACTAACGAAAGGTGCGGAGCTGCTATACTGATGTGAGCAGCAAAGCATCCTCAGCAAGGAGGACAGACATCACTCATATTTTCATTACCACCCATTTTCAGTCTCCTTTGCCTGCCTGCTCAGTTTCAAATGCTTCAGAGCACTGGGTTTTGACACATTGCTAAAGCCCTGCTTCCCATTCCTGTACCTCAAACCTAAACTAAACGTCCCTATCAGTGCAACTCATTGCAACGAGAGCTTTGGCCTGCTAGTTTCTCAAAACAGCTGGGATAAAGAGGCTGTGGAGGCCTTTCTGAGAGGGAACAATACAGCTCTAGAAACAACTGGCTCATTAATGTAAGCCTGTTTTCTGCCTCATCGTCCTTTTCCTCAGAAAGGCTTGTTTTATGAATGAACCAATGTTGTCCTTGACTTGATACAGTTTTTTTTTTTTTTAATTGTAAACGCTTGTTTCTGGCAATTGTGCCTCTCATTTGAGGGTAACAAGGGCATAATTATTCAGCTCTCATGCATCACAAACTGCTAAGCATGAGGTAGTAATGGAGTGCTTTGCTGCCACCATAGCTTAATAGCTACAGCTGCAGCATTGTGCTCTTGTTTGGCAGGGGTTCATGGAAAAGGGGGATGCAGATCATTAAGCTTTATGTTAAGAGTGATTTACAGATGTAGCAATAACAGTAGACCATGCTAGACAGACAAAGCACTTCTGATGTAAAAGGAGCTGTTATACCAGCAGAGCTGTAATTCATACTAGTGGTGGTACAAAGCCCCAGCACCAGTCCACCTCATATAGCCCCCAATAATGATAATAAAGGAAAATTGTGTTAGTGTAATTGTGTGTGTGCTGGCAGGGGGAGGAGGGGAATCATGCCCCACCATCACAGCTGGCTTGCAGATGTAATAGAAGTTGCAAATGGGTGCTTTTGGGTAGCTACAGGCTTTGAAGTGGTATCAAACCCCAAGCCTAGTCCCTTCCTATCCACCCAGCTACACCACCAGCTCTGTTATGTGCTGAGATACAAGTGCTAGGATTAAAAGGTGAATGTTGCCCCAGCTGCACATGGGAAGGTAAAAGCAGTGTCTCCTCAGCTCTACCCTGAGATGTTCCAGTTGAGAGGCCAAGCTGCCCTGGTAGCTGATGGAGGAAGAGGCACACCTAGAGGGGAAGGGTAACTCCTGCACTCTGATTCGCTGCTATGATTCACTCTTGCCCTTCTTCCTTCATCGGATGTGCAGGGGAGAGTGGCTGAGTATTAACTAGTCCCATGCAAATGGTCTCCAAGATACACTGTGCTTTTTCCTCCTGGGACAATGATATTTACTCACTGAGCTGTAAAAGTAGTGCAGAATGAGTGCTGTCTCTGATTTCCTAGTCTGACCTCGTATGCCGAATGGTTATATGCCTCAAGTCTACACCTGTGGAGTTTTCTTCGCCACATTCCAGTTCCTTCTTGTTACAATTCCTCCTGTGCTAAGAGGGCTGTCTGTCTGTGTTGCTCTTCCTACACAAGTGTAAACATGTAAGAAAAGAACAAGTGGTTCAGACATAATTAATGTAGCAATGGCTCTCCATTAGTGGCCTGGGGATATTCCCCTCTGTGGGGAGGAATGCCCCACCACCACCACCCTGTGTAGCTGCCACATCATTCACACACATGCCAGCTCTGCCTCAAGAGCTGGTGTGTTCTTGTCTGTCTGGGAGCCCCTTCAGCACCCACAGAAACACACAGGTGCTTCCTTCACCCCCACACAGGACTGCTTTTCTACACATACCCACACACGCAAGCACAGAGCACTCAGTCTGCTCCTTTTCTTCTGTGCTATTCCCTCCTTCCCAGGTGCTTGGCTTGCTGCTCAGTTGCCTTCCTGCCTTTGCATGGCCCCAGCTGTCTGGAATCCCCTGGGAGAATGGCTCTGAAGTGACATATGTGACAGTGCCTCTGTGCACCAGGTGGGGCAAAAATCATTGCAGGGCCAGGCAGAGTAACCTGGGGGCTTTGCAGCATCAAGTGTTGGCACCAGGACACCTGGGCATTCCTGGGTTATATTGCACTGCAGGCAGAACTTCTTGTCACCATGAGGACAGCAGGACTCTTTGGCTTAGGCTCTAGAGGTTGCAGTTTATTCCTTTCAAATGGTTGGTTCGTGTCTTGCTGTTATTCCAGGTCTGCAAACATCTAAGAGCAATAAATGAAATTTATACTATCTTGGGCAGTCTGAATTCAACTCAGTCCAAACCAGGATTATCAAAAATTCATTTTAGTTGAAGCAAATTTATCTATGCCCTAATCTTTTTTTTCTGCTTTAAAAGTTCAGGCCTTTATGGCTGGCTAGTGCTCTGAAGGACACACTTCACTCAAACACTCAACTGAGAGACAGCATTTACCCAGTGACAAAACTGCTTTTGAAAATACTAATGTGCCTTTCTGTAATGCTGTAGTTCAGCAATATGGAAAAACCAGATGCTGCTGGAGGTGGTGTTATGCTTAGGAAGTGATATAAAAATATTAATCCAAAGAACAGCACTGTTCTGAGCTGTTCCCTCAGGAAAGGTCAGGTAGTGCTGCTACTCTGCAGTGACACCTTGATTTTAGCTCCTTCATCTGCACTTTTTCTTTTAGCTCTGTCCTCATACCTCACCACACAAAAACCCAAGGTCCCTCACAGCCTCCTTTCCATGAGCCGTCCCTATCGTCCCTATCCCTATCGTACTACTGTCCCCTGCAGCACATTACAAGCAGTCACAGTCAAATTGGGCCTTTGACTATTCAGCACTGGAATTCCAAAGCCAAGCTTTCACAGCACTAAGCCAGAACAATGCCAAGGATTTTGGTATCTAAATTCTGCCTCCCTGTAAAACTGAAATCTTGTCTTGGCAGCCACCTCATCCCTGAGGCAGGAAACTCCTGTGATGCTGCAACTCTTTTAATGATTGTTTTCTTCTTCTGCTGCTTTTTTCCCCCCCCCCCC
>VZDJ01000782.1:10414700-10612888 GCA_008694505.1 Cyanoderma ruficeps
TTTTTTTTTTTTTGCCAACTGCCTCAAGGCAGAGGGACTGGTTCAGGCAGGTGATGAGAGTTTGTTTGATCCTTAATAAATTGGCAAGTCAGTTACACAGTAGAACAGTGCAGATATGAGATAACAAGAGGATAAATCATCAGTTAATTAGAAATATGGCCTCTTTTTTTGATTCTATGCAAGCTTTGGGATGGTGGGAACGCACTGTTTGTTGATGAGTCCCTAGTAACAAACAATGATGTGTACTTGCCATATTGGCCGTGAGAAACCAGTGTGCTGACCCAGGGGACCAGCTGAGGCTGATGGACTGGGCTCAGGGACAGGCAGAACAGAAATAAACTCTGGAGTAGCCTGCTGTGGGTAATCAGTGACCTCTAAAAATGACATAATTATTTTCCTGTTTTCCAGCTGCCATTGTGCTGGAAAAAAAGTAATTGTTCTTCTCTGGGAGAGGAAGATAACAAGCACTAGTGCCACCTCCTGACCTGCTCCCATGTAACAGGGTTAAACAAGCCCTGGGACCAGGGACTGGAACCAAGAGCCACCTGTTCCCAACAGGATGGTGTCCCAAGTGTGCAGCCCTGTGTGTCTGCAGAGGAGCGAAAGGTAAGCCAAGGGCATGGCACTTGCACTTGCTCTTGCTCCAGTGTGAAACTTGAAACAGCTCAAACAGGTGGGTTGCTTAAGAACACCCTAGAGCTTTGTGGTGAGGGCTCTCTCCTGCCACCTGGGTGTAAATCTCTGCAGGCAGAAAGAACAGGATGTGGGCCTCCTTTCTCTGGTACCCACTTGTCCCTGGCTCACACAACCAGCAGCACATCCAGGATACCCAGCAGAGCCCAGTGGTAAGTAAATCCAGCTTTCCTTGGCTTTCTGATGGCACTCAGTCTAAAAGCAGGTCCATACTTTGCTCAAGATGCAGGGATGGCCAAGGCCCCAGGCCAGCACACAGCCTCAGCAGCACCATGTGGCTCCATGCTGTCTGTAAGCACCGTGGAGCCCACAGCAATTTTAAGTTTAACAGGGCAAAGCATATGGCAACTTGATATGGTAACTTTGCATATGGCAAACAGCCTGTGGCCAGGTCTTGTGCATCACCCCCCAGCTTTGGCAGAACAGGAAAATTCCAGACACAGGAGGGTATAAAGTGCAGGCAATCAGTAAAAAGACTTCTCTGTCCCTCCAGGCAGATCTGCCCTTTAATGACCAGCCCAGCCAGAAACTGTTAATATCTGCCACCACTTCTGTTAGTGCACAAGGCACTCACATTAGTTCCTCCCCTGATAAGCTTTCTACTGATGTTTGCACCTGATCTTCCTTCTCTCCTGCTCCTTTTTGTTCCTAATCCTCTTCTATAGATGATCACTCCACACCCCACCACTACACACACAGTTCCTTACAAGTTACTGTTACCATTATCCTGGTGTCCTGCTATCGCCTTTAAACCTCACATAGTGAACCGTTTTCCAAACAGTGCAACCAATTCTTAGCAACAGAAAAAGTTTGCAAGTTATGCAGGCTACATAACCTGCAGTGTCTTCATCCAGCACTGTGGTCCTCAAGCTTTTCAAAGCCACTCTTCCTCTTTTTTAAAACATTTCATTTCCCCTTCTCGTTTTTCTGGTTTCTACCTGATAAAAGCACTATTCACTCTCCAGCTTATCTCAAGCACCCAGAGCTCAAACATGAGGTTTCAGTTTTTTCACAGTATGAAACAGTTTGTACTACCAATTTTCTTCTCCCAACATCTACATTTTCATTTTTCAGTAATAACCGAATCCTAAATTCTGTGTTAGCTCAAAGGATAAGCTACACTCATCTTGGAGCTGGAGAGGATGGACAATTTTAGGGTGGGATAGCTGGAGACCAGCACATCCAAAGACAACAGCAGGAAACAGGTTTTTCTGTGGCTCTTACCTGTTGTCCTCCAGTTGCAGGATGTATTCTGATACTCCTCTGAGGGAAAGCCACTGCTGCAGTAGAAAAAGGAAAAAAATGACCAGGACAACAGTCTGATTCTCCACATCACCCAAAGAGCTAACAGAGTTTATTTCTAAAACAGCTGGAATCCCATATTTGACAAAGTTGCAGACAGATGGAGCTTTCAGAACCAGGTTGACACTGAAGGAAAGTTAAAACACTTTTGCTGGCAGAGGTACAGCAGAGACGTGTCGAATTCCCTGCCAGACGGAGCTGTCATTCAACGACCCCCGGTGGAGCTGGTGATAACAGAAAATCTGTGCTTTTCTTGGTAGACATGCTTCACAAGGAGGATTTGGGGAAAGCAAGGAAACTTTGGCAGCAGAGATGTCAGTCTTCCAGCCTGAGAGCATCCTGATTAGGAGCATCTGGTGGGTCTATGGACCCAGCACTGTCACAACAGCCAAAGCTGCAGGAATATTTTAGCCCTGTCAGTTGGCACAAAAACCAAAAGGGAACTGGTAACTTACATCTCTTGATCCGGTATAAGCAAGTGCACTTACAGCAAAACATATTTTTTGGATGATCACAGAACAGAGTTCAGAAATTCTTTGGTTGTTAGACTGCACATGAAATTCCCCTTGACTTTTTTTTTTCTCCATATGGTGACAAGTGAGAGAGTGATGTGAGAGGCTGAGAAAAAAAAGCTAATAGAGTGCCAGGAGAGGGGACATGGTTCCAGAAGGAAGTGGAAACAGCCTTTTCTGCAGAGCAAGCTCAGGCTCCAGCCCCAGTCCTTAGCAGGTGCTTCTCCCCCCTGCCACTGCAGTGCTGAAGTCTCAGCTGCACTCACACTGTCTGCAGCAGAACACTGGCTTGCCACAGGATTGCCAAGTGGGCTTAAAGCTTGTGGGAAGGTTCCCACTGTCAATCTGAGGTGATACCTCAGGAGGTGAAGGAGAAATAACATAGTTTTTTTCTTCTAGGGGAACCCGAGGGGTTGTATCCTTAAACATCTGTTGTATCAGTCCAAATTAAAGTCAGAACACTGGTTTCCAAAAACTGTAAAGTCAGTCTTGGCAGGAGGACTGGTGATCAAGCAGCTCTGTTGCAAAGAATTAGACACAGACCTGTGTGTGTGTGTCTGTGTGTGTCTGTGTGTGAGTACCTTCTTCTGCAGGTATTTTCACTCAAAGTGCCCAGAATAAAGTCCCTTGTCACATAAGGCCATCTGACTGGTCCTGTGCTGGCAGCACAAGGAAGGCTGAGCCATCACTGACACTGCTGACAGTGGATTCCCAGCTGAGAAGAACGTTTGTTCTCTTAAGCCAGAGAGCCTTTGAGCCATGCTCAATTCTGGTTGTTAAAAACAAAAAAAAAAGGCTCATTCCTGACTAAACACAAAACATATCATCTGAAGGTAGGGGGCAGAAGTTGAACATAGTAAAAAAATAAGAAATAGCCAATATGAAATTAGTAATAATATACCTGCCTGTTATATGGTTTATTTGAATAATGCTCTGTATTAATGTTGAAGCACTTTATCTTGGAGTGAATGTATGTACCTTCATCCACTAAAAACAGAATTTTGTGTTTTCAAATTGTTTCCTGCTCTGTGTTGCTCTAAACAAGGCACTTTTGAAAAGGAATAGCAAAAAGAATCACAGAAACTGTGCACCCTGAGGAGGGGGATTCTTACCTCATCAAGTTATCTGTTTAGTTATTTTCATTTTCTTACTCAAAATTTTTTACACTTTAGCAGTTAGCCATTTTTCTGTTGTCAGACTTAAAAATAAATTCTAAGTAAAGATACATATATTAGGATAGGAAAAAAAAGGTGGCAACAAATAGCAATATATGTTGACCTGCCATGAGGCACAAAAAGTATTTTCTGAGAGAACCATTAAATTACTTAGCAGTATTGATGCAGAATTTCAGCAAATAGAAAAATATATAGCACGCCAGAAAATGTGTTTTTCTCCAGATTGTCCCTGGTAAACTGTATAAACTCAACTTCTGGTGCACTGTCATGCAGTTACCTTGACAGAACAAACCAAGTTCTACTTCCCAGCTAGATATGAAAGGAGAAGCACCAAGGAGGAAGAGAGGCCCATGTTTCCTTTTTTCCTGCAAAGAATTTTCAGCTCACCAGAGATGGATTGCAAAAGGAAAGACAAAGGTGCCAAGAAGGCATTGTCTCAGTGCTGAAGTTACACAGAATTCGATGATGATACCAGGTTGGACAAAACTGAACTGCTTTGTCTGTTCAGGCTCTGGGCAGAGTCCCCAGGAGCATAGATTTCAGCTGAGGCAAAGGAAGTGACAAAACCACATGTAAGAGAGAGAAAGAAGCACATTGTTCCATTCACAATGGGCTTATAATAAACACTGTTAGATTACAAAGTGAATAATTTATAGCAAATACATGGAAATTTTCTACAGAAGTGGTCTAACTATGAAAAGGAGAAAAAAAAAGACCCCATAAAATATATAAATGTATGTTCTTGGGTACATATTTTCCTGTCTTTGGCAAGGGAATTTTTTACAAATAATCTTTGATTGATAAAAATTCATGGAGAAAATCCCCAATTTCATCGTGTACTGTTGGGGCTAGGAAGAAGTGTTTGCAGTGATGTTTTCAAGTTGCAGTTCATAATTTTTGATGCTGGCTGAGCTGATGTTAGAAAAAGTCCACAGTTCTGACAGAAAGAGGTAACAAAGGCTTGGGTCAGCTTATCCAGGCACAAATTAGTTTTTAACTGTTCCTTTGTTAAATGTATAATCCTTGGAAGTTAAGAATCAGGTAGGAATTTGTAGGATTCCCCTTGTGTAAACAGATGGAGGAAATCAGAAGGAATTTTTCCATCCCTTTGAAAGGAGAACCAAATGACTGTCCAAATGAGTTTTAAATACACTCATTGCAAATAGCTGGAAATGGCCACAGCCCAGCTTGAGAGACAGAAGTTGTCTTTCTCTGAAACAAGCAAGTTCTCCATTATAAACTTCTTTGGGTGGGGGGAGGTGGGGGCAAAAAGCTTTGGTTCACAACGTTGTTTTGCATAAGCATTCAAGTAGACCTTCCAAAGTTACCAGCTTGTCCAGGCTAGTAACAAAATACCCAGGGCTCTCTCCTCAGTAGTGGACACTCCTCTTTGGTATCCTGTTTTGTAAGGCAGACGTCTTGCACAGGTGATGGAGTCACACAGATGCATCTTTGGAAAGGAAGACAGTGTCACTTGTGTCACCACAAACAAATTCAGCCAATTTATTAAGCAACACACTGGAAACCTTTTGGGAAGGGGTGGGGGAGGGAGAAAACAAAGTGTTGTTATGTTCACTATTTGCTACAAGCAGGATATTTTGCTCTTGTAGTTATCTGTTAACAGCTCTCAGTAGCTGTGATAACATCTGTGATGACAGAAAATTGGGAATTATTGCTTTTTGAGTAATTCTGCGTCACAACAACCAGGGCATTAAGAAATCCTTCCAGGTAGACACAGCCAGAAATATAAATACTCATTTTGGGAGGCATTCTGACAGTTACTAAGCATGATACTTACTTGTTGACTGCGTGATGCACGAAACCTTGTAGGATGACCACATGCTTATAAGACAAAGTATTGTAGCCAGGAACCCGAAAGTCTGGATGAGAGAACAAACAAACCACAAATACTTATGGAACATTAGATGACACATATTCCATGCATGTATAGGCACTTTTGTATATTCAGCTACACATTTTATGGGATTAACAGACCCAAAAAGAAGCAGGTTTTTTTCACTCCATTCGGCCAAAAGCCTAAAAACCCCAAAAGTTTCTGTAGTATAACAGCAGCTAATGTCTTGTGAAGACTGAAAGATAGACTGAAAGTCATATACAAGGAAGGAGAAGCTGGACAGTAGCACAGACTGTCAACTTCTAAACTTCTCACTAGGATTCTGCAACAAAGAAAAGTCTGTTTCTAGCACCTCTGATTACTGCTCTTTTACTGCCCCATTCAAACAAGTCTTTCCCTGCTGTCTGCCAAATAAACAAGTCAGGTAGGTCTTCTAGTCTGTTTGCATCATCAGGACTAAGTTTCTGAAAGTAATTCTTTATTCTGGAGGAGTGGTATTTCAGGTCCTGCTGCTGTGAAAATACTGTCACCCACACTTGGAAGTCATGCCTCTCTCTGTAAAGCCTTCCAGCCAAGAGAGGCAGAGAGCACCTGCCAGAAATCAGCTTAGAGTCCCAGTGGGCTTTAGCTCAGGAGAAATTATCTTGAACAGGCCTCTGTTCAGGAGCAGGAAGCATGGAAAGCTGAACAGGGGGGTGAAATCCTTTAGGTAACTTCCAGCTGCTACAAGAGTCTTTCGTCAAAAGTTAATTGTCCTAATTCTTCACCTAAACACATTAGCTCCTATAAGTTAAAGCAGAAGCCTTTAGTTTCAACACTCTGGCAGGACAAACACCAACTGTGGTGAGTCCAGCATCTGACAACAAAACATTTTTGTTGGCACTGTGTTACAGAACATTCACTGAAATGAGGTAGAAGGTCGTTCAACCAACCAATACACAAGTAAGGCAAGTCTGTAAGAAAACAGAGGTACAGGTGATAGATATATTGCAAATTTTAAAGTATCAAGACTAATAAACACAGTCTTACCGCTCCAGCCACAAGTCCAGTTATATTGTAACTCCTGGCTGCTGCTATGATCGATCCAATGAGAAGCAGAATTGTACCGATTAAGTAATGAAGAAACTCCTGAAAAGACAAGCACAGCCTGCATCAGAAGGGAAAATTATCTGGAAAGCATTTTGATATGTCTCAGAAAGAAAATAAGTTGACAGAGATGACTCAAACCCTCAAACCCAGAGGACAAAACACAGTCAAAAAGAAAAAAAAAATTAAAAAAAAAAAAAAGGCAAAGCAAAACCAAGCAAAACCCCAAAACCTAAAGCTGAGCAACTCTCCTTGCGAGTGGACTTTATACCAAACCTCAGTTTCTGTTCAAAAAAGAACAGTTTGGGTCCACTAATGCTACTGGAATAGGATTCACTTGCTGGGTATAGATGCAAACCCTTCAATTCAGCATGGTACATTACTTCATTGCATCACTGCACCTTACTTAAAGAGATGGTACTGGAGGAAGGAAGGACCCTTAAGGACATATTTCTCTAGCCTATATGGAATGGCGTAAGTGGAAAACCAAATGCTCCTACTTCTGATAATATCAGATAGTAAGCACTGGATCTACTGCTGCATTTACTAAAAACTTACATCAACTGAGACTGGAAACTGCAAGGAAGGAAGGGAGGGAAGCCACGAAAAGCACAGCTGTAGTAATATATGATGCCATGGGGTTTTCTGAGAGAGGACCAAGACACCACATTCAAATTCTTCTCTGGTGAGGTAAGTATCAGTGCAGGAGTCAATTTACTTTTTTACAAGCAGGGGTATCTGAGGATTTCAATTTTGAATCCTCACAAATCTTAGGACAACCAGTACAGGTGTTTGCACACTGAACACGGGTTTTTTCTTGTGCAGGGTGGGGTGGGGCAGGTGGATATCTGCTTCCTTTATCTGCATTGCACTACCAGCATGAGCCAAGCAAACAGAAAGGAGAAGAAGATTCTGTCTCAAACCAGAAGACAGAATATAGTCCCAAAAGGAAACTGTCCAAGGAACGCCCAGAAGATGAACAGTCTACCATACCAGTTTCACTCTGCTCAGGTGTTAAAAAGAGCTGAGGAGGATGTTTTCTGTAAAGTAGGCTCCGAGACCACAAGTTACTTTC
This sequence comes from Cyanoderma ruficeps, assembly GCA_008694505.1. Taxonomy (NCBI): domain Eukaryota; kingdom Metazoa; phylum Chordata; class Aves; order Passeriformes; family Timaliidae; genus Cyanoderma; species Cyanoderma ruficeps. Next base: position 10,422,399 of record VZDJ01000782.1, read on the forward strand.
CAAATTTGTAAACTTGTTTCGGTAATCAAAACCCCAAGCCTTGCATTTGGCAGAATAAATCATATGCATAAGGAGGCTTCTCTGACTAGCCCATGACGCAGCAGGCAAATGGGAGATGCCATTGCCTCCTCAGAGACATCAAATAAAGCAGTGTACACAGGCTACTACTTTAGAGGAATCCAAGGGATGGGCAAAGCTGCAACAGAGTCATCAAAGGCGACATTAAGTAGAGAACCAACCCCCGTCAGGGCCGGAAGAGTGCCCCTCTGGAGAAATACTTCCAAGCCTTAAAAGGTGTCAGCAATGAACAACATCTTGAACCACTTCAGCTTTACGGGCTGCAAATCACGCCCCTGACTGCAATGTAAAGATCCTGCCAGGAAACTCATCCAAATGCTAGCTGTAGTTTCCCAGACTCTCTCACATGTCTTCCTCTTCTGTTCTAAAGATACTTAAATGTGACTGAAAATGAGGCTGTTTGTTTTGTAACAGAGCAGCAATGTTCAAGCATCACATCCTATAAAGCTTTCTGAAGCTGAGCAGCCACAAACTTCAGTGCCTTAAACTCTGGAACATTGAGGAATAATTAAACACACAACAAAAAACAACCAAAAGCAGCCCATGGAGAGGCAAAAATAGCATCATCCTGTTACAGCAATGCACACACTAAATGCTGCTCTGCAAAACTATAATTTATTAAACTGTCATTAGATCAACTTCACTCCTTTATTTCAATCCTTGCATCTGTATTATCTCTAGATGAATAAGTATCTTTAGAAACAGACAGTTGTGGTACATGTTTGAAAAAAAAAGTCTAATAATATTCTTCAGCTAAAAAGAAAAAGAAAATTAAAATTTTCTCTCTGGTTGTAACTGGATGGATGGACAAACTGTTATCTTAGATTTGTAAATTACTTACGTAACTTCCATGAACCACCATCCAACCATTTCTTGAGTTTCAAAATTCCTGTCTATCTCTCCAGTTGGCTTTCCCCACTCCTTTGGTCCTTCCTCAGTGGAACTAACATATGTAAGGGAGGCATGTTCTAAGAGGTTGCTAAAATCCATCATCCCACACGAGGATGCAGAACTCTTCTGTTAGCTGACCTGAGCCAGAGCTACTGAGGAAGTTCAGGTCTCACATTTTTGATGCTGCCTGTTAGTTCTCTGCTAGGATATGAGAGATGGATGTGTATGGGAAATGCAGGAATGAGGCAGGAACATCCTGCAGGATATTCCAGGAATGGCCAGGCTACAGCGATCAGGCCGAGGCTCCTATTTTTTGCTATTGTTTAAGTTATCTAAAACCATACCATAAAGAGGCACATCTGATTTAAATAGCATTCACAGACTTTATTTTGGGACAGGATGTAGTACGTGAATTCTAGTGCTATGATTTGGTACTTTAGCAATCCCTGAGCTGCTATAAATGACCTGAGCCAGAACTCATCTGCTGAAGGCTTGATGATCTGTAGCTTCCTTTCGATTGTTTCTTAATAAAATTACCGCCTTCCATACAGTAAACCTAGATTTACTGTGTAAAGGGGAATTCTGAGGGCAGAATCAAATCCAAATCAGCTGAAAATCTTACAGTTACAGGATCTGCTGAACTGAATACAAGCAACAAAAGGATTTGCATAGGAGGCAAAAAATGACTCAGTGAAAGACAGCCTACCTTTGTGAGACAGCACAAGGGAATGGACTGAGAAAGGGAGACACCAACCCCCAAGAGAGGAGAGGAACCCAGGCTTACCGCAAGTGGCCAGCTAACACAAGTCAGCTTCCTGTAGACTCTGAAAATGTGCATGATGTAGAAGAACAAAATCATAACCAAGTCGCACATGGTGACAATCTGAAAGAAGCTGTAAGCACTGTAATCTGTCCATGCAGAATTATTTACGCTGATGAACGCAATCAGCAGTGAGATCTGGAAGATAAAAGGCATGTTCAAGGTTTTCACTATGGTGCTCAGAGGGTTGTAGAGGTGACTTTAAGCACAACAAAATGGCACTTAGAAGGCAAATATCTAATATAAATGGGATGGTCACAACAAAATGAAAGACAAAGTAATGAGCATGATAATAATGTTTTATAATTAGCTGATAAATGAGCTGAAGCAACCATTAGGACCGGGGAAAGGGGCAATGGCCAGAAGAAAAGCAGCAGCCTGAAGAACTCAACTTGAAGATGTCCCTATGTACAACAGAAAAGGTCTCAAATAGAGAAATGGAACTGAATGCCTGGAGTTGCACCAGTGACTGAAGCATCTGAATCCCAGAGACTTTCAGGAGTTCACTGAAAGCTGTGAAAATGGAGGTGCCCATGAACATATCCATCTTCACTTTCATTTAATGACATTTCTCACATGCAAAATCAGATGACCTGAGCTAACAGTTTTACTCTTCCTTTTCTGCCCACCTAAGAGAAGTAAGTAAGGGGACTGCAAGGCAGTATCAGAGTAAATAATATAAACATTTGGAGCAATGGATTTAATTCACCTCACCCCCAAAACTTTTATAATTAACACTGCCAAATAAAACTATAAAGCTTTATTGTACAACTTCTTTCAGCTGTAGGCTCACTAAGGACAAAAGCTATTTACTTTTTTTTTCTTTAATCTAAAGCTACTTGTTTATTTTACTAATCTTGCTGCTTCCATCAGCTTGGCTAACCTGGGTGATCAAAAAAAATCTACAAAGAATATACTAAAGTATTTTTTTATTACAGACTCAGTCAATGCATGCTTTCAGCCACTGTAATTTTTAGTTCATCTGAAGTCAGCCAGCAGCAGTAATGATTCACATTTTAAGTGTTTCTCCTAGACATTAAAAAACTACCTGAGGAAGTTAGCACTTCAGGACTGCACCATCTTTCCCTGCACACTCATCTTCCAAACTCCTAACCAACTGCATTCATTATCAGAATAATTTCCTTAAGATTAAAAGAAAAAAAAACCAGAACACCCCAACGCCCAAACAACATAGCTTAGATTCTCCCTAGGTGTTAGCCCAGTTTCACCTGCTCAGTTCTAAGTGGACAGGCAGGTACAAGGGAAACCAAAAGGTTTGTATGTAAAAACTTCACAGGGACCTGTCACCTTCACCAAACTCCATCCAAACAGCCACATCAATGCTTTGACAGTGAACCACCTCAAAATGGTGGCTCCAAGAAAAATGTCAGTGCTCTGGACTCTTTCCCACACAAGTGGCTAAGCTGTTGTCAGACCTGGTCCAGCTCCATTACTTTTACTGTGGCAGACCAAGGAACTGATATTAGCTCTATAAGTGACGCCCTGCTCTCTGAATCTTAATGTCAGTTAAGCAGAGTCATCTGACTTAACCGCTAAATAACCCGAACAATCAGAAGAAGATAATTTACCCTATAATCTACAAGAAACACTCTAAGTGATGCAAGACACAGCTATTATTTCCATAATTTAAAACTAAATTTAATGAAATTTTATTCTATAGGAAGACTCAACAACAAGTCACAGCAAGCACTGAGTCTTGCTCTTGGATAAAGGTGGGACGAGTACAACATTCTCTAACCACCAAAGGCCAGAAGAAATTTCCCTTATTCAGGTGTCTTCACAATATTTGGTTCCCAGTTTCAATTACACTGTAAGAATCAAGAAGGAAGTGTTAATTCACAGAAATATTAAATCTGCCCACTGGCTCATTTCACGCATGAACAATTAACTTTAGCAGGTTTTTTACAGTGTATAAAGGATAAGGAGGAGTGGACTCTTGAAGTACAACCACCATACAAATAATAAAAAGCACTGGGAAAAAAACTTTAGTTTAAGCTAGACCCAGTTCTTTCAATTTCATGGAAGCATAGCAGTATTTTTCTTTTCAGTTAAAAGGTATAAAAAATTGAGAAGCATAAAGAAGAATGAGAGTCATTTGAGGACAGAAAATATATCTGAAGTGTCACAACCCTCAGAAATAAGAAGATACATGGTACCAATGAAGAATCTGTTCAACACCCAACAGGGTAGAACTGTGGATTTGAACAAACATGTTTTCTATTTCCAGAGTTCTTCATGACTAAAACAACTCCAAATACAATTAGTAAAGATTCTCCCTTCTTTGATTTTAGATATGCCTTGGCACACAGATAGGAAGAAACCACTGCATGGGAAGAGATATTTCTTTCAAAGATTTACTTTCTTAGCATAAATTTCGCAACATGAGATTTACCTGCCATTTCTAAAGAGGGTTACTGGTTCATTGGCACGTGATTCTCTTTCACAGGACAGGTGCAAAGGGGACCCTCTCAACAACTTTACATAAAGCTGTACCACATCAGCCACACTACACTGCTGGCAGGTACAGTCGGAGTTTAAAACTCACCTGTTGAAAAAGGAATGCTAACAAATGCAGGTAATAGAGCCACACAGTATCACTTGTTCTTTGAAACTGACAAATACTCAAGTTCCTTCACCAGATACTGGTTTATCACGATATACAGGGTGATGACTGTACCTTTTTTCCCCCTGGGATTCCCGTTTCCAGAGAACTGAGTGATAAAGTGATAAATATGTAACTGTCTGGGATACGGTTGAACATCTATCTCAGAAGTCAGTTTGTGACACAGAGGGAGAAATGAATGGCAAAGCACTGAAGTGATCAAATGTTATGAATGTTCTTTATGCATCTGTGCAGGTTTATATACCGTGAAAATAAAAACTGGAGGCACAAAAAAAATCCAGGGCACTGATCTTTCCATTTCAATGTAGCACTTCACAGGTCATAAGAGCAACACAGATGTAAGCCATAGCCAGCAAGCCAGTGTGACCACAAGTACAGGTCAAGTGATGGCCAGTCTGATTAGAAGATTTCAGTGTGCTCCACAATATACATCCAGACTCCAGACCTGCATTACAAAAAGGGCTGAGGGACACATTGTAGGGCACTATTATTTAAGTGCTTTCTAATTTCTGAGAAGCAAAATAAAGACCATACTCATTAATCAACCCCAAGGAGGGATTTCTGGATTTAAATAAAGTTCCATATTTACTCTGTTTCATAGAAGTGGATCAACTTAAACTAACCCACTGCTTGACTCTCCTTTAGGTCAGATATTTGAAGTGAGTTGTGAAGCACATTTAGGGACACTGATTTCTATAAGGAACAATCTTGCAGTCAAGGCAATGTGAGCTAAAGGCAGTCAGCACTCAGCAAAGACATAACAGAGCCTGGAAGACTTTTACAGAACCTGCATTCTCTTCCCTACTTGGAGCTGACGATAAGGTAACCACATCCTTGCAATGTGATTGTGCAAAATGCTGCCTCTTGAATGGCACTGACCTTCCCAAGCCTAAATCCCACTCTGATTTGAGCTTACTCAGATCTACCAAAAAAATTAAACACAATTTTTTCTTTCCTGATGTGGGCTTCTTCCTAAAGCAGCCCAAGAAGCTGTTGGCCACCATCACCACAAAAGCACACGGTTGGCTCATGGTCAGTGTGTTGTCCTCCAAGATCCCAAGGTCTGCTCTGGAGAAGTGCTTTCCAACCTCCAGCCTGTACTGGTGCAGGGCCTTACCCTCAAATACTTCCAGACACAGGACATGGCATTTCACTGTGTTGAACTTGATGAGACTCCTCTCTGTCCAGACTGCCAAGATCTCTCCCCTTGGCAGCACAACCCCCTGGCACATCAGCCATCCTGCCAGATTTTTCATCACCTACAAACTTTCCAGGAGTGCACTCTGCATCATCATTCAGGTCATTAATGAAGATGTGGAACAGTGCCAGCCCCACTGCGGACCCCTGGGGTACACCACTAGTGACTGGCCTCCAACTGGACCTTGTGCTACTGATCACAACCCTCTGGGCTGGGTTGTTCAGTTTTAAATCCACCTCACTGCCCACTTACCTAATCCACACCCTGTCAGCTTGTCTGTGAGGATGTTATGGGAGACTAGAACCTTACCAAGATCAAGGTAAACCACATCCATCACTCTTGCCTTGTCCACCAAACCAGTCCCCTCATTATGGAAAGCAGTAAGGCTGGTCAAGCATCATTTCCCCTTTAAAAAATCCATGCTGATTACTCCTGATCACCTTCTTGTCCTTCATGTGTTTGGAAATGCTTTCTGAGAGGATTTTCTTCATCATCTCCCAAGGGACTGAGGTGAAGCTGAAAAACCTGTAATTCCCTGGATTTTCCTTCCTGCCCATAGGTATTACATCAATCTGTTCAGAATGGCACACTTGCCTTTTGCACCTCTCAGGCTAGAGAGGACAGGGAAGGACTGGATAAGAGGGAATCATTCTCCTCCTCTGTGGTGTAAAATGCTTCTGGAAGTGTTCCCTGTAAATGCTGTTTCTTTTCAAAAATCAGCTGGTTTCCTCATTGTTTCTTCTTGTCCCTGACGAAGAACAAGCATCTGAAGTCCACTGGTCATTATTACACTCAGTAAAAAACAAGGAAAATTTGTATCAAGACTTCAGGGAAATGAATCTTCCAGTGCAGGAAAATTCAACACCTTCTTAACAAAAAGAGAGGAATCATGCCTTTGTAATCAGAAGCGATTATATAAAGCAAGAAGATACAACTTCCAATTACTCCTAAGGCAAATGTCTACTGGACAAAAGGTCCATGGCATTAGGCCCAGATGCTGTTGTACCCCTGATTTCAGATGGTTTGAATTCCACTTCTAACTCCCCAGGCTCACTCTTGGGTGGCTGTAGTCCTGCAAATGCAATTAGGTTACAGAGAAAGCTTGGCTCCAAACACCCTGTCCACACAGAAGTGGGCTGGGCCTGATGCTGAGACCCAGAGCAATCCAGCCACACAAGCCTCGGCCTCTCTGTGGCTTCCAGTCCTCTCACTGGTCACAGAGGCCACCAGTAAGACTGCCCAAGAGCTGCCTGCCCCTCAGGACTGATGGGCTGGGCTCCCCTGCACTAACACACAGTGCTGGAGTGCACCAGCACAGATGGAAAAGAGCAGGCCAAACTGGCAAGTTCAAAGAAGCTTAATGTAGAATCACCTGCTCCAACAGAGTGCATGCCCACCAGTCCAGAGATTACATGTACAATTTTCTTCACTAGTGCCCTGAGGGTAACAAAGGAAAGGACTTGCTTTGCTCTGCATGTACCTACAAGCCAGCTGGCACCACAAAGCATTTTCAGCTCATGTGGTAGAAGATTGCAGTTTATCTGACCACAGAACAATTTTATAACCCAGGAATCAATCTGTGCAAGTGCTTTGTATGATCTTTTTCTACTGTCCTGCTATAATGGATGTCATAAATAAAGCTCTGGCTTTATTGCCAATACCTAATTCTTCTGTAACATTTGGAGAGAACTAAATTTTCCACAGACACAGCTACCTGCACAAACATAAATCCTGCATGATCTCCAATACTGAAAAGAACCTACTCTTAAAGAAAGCCTAATGTTCTGAGGATGAGAGGCCCATTTCCACAGGTAAACACTGACACAACAAGGGAGGAATTGTAAGTCACTGACACTTGAATCCTGACCCCAGTTTTGTAACCCTATTTCTGTCTGAACTTCAGTATATCATGTATTTCACCACTTCAGCTCCTCCAGTCACCACATGAGAACTGATAAAGACTTCACACGCATTGTGCTAAAGTTTTGCACCTTCAAAACACTTCAGACATGTAAAATAAAGGCAAAAATGTTGAGGGCTGCTAATAAATGTTATCTTGTCTAGGGCAAGATGACTGTTTTCCTTCATAGAATGAACGAAAAAAAATGCTCACTAAAAATACCCCAACAAATAAAGAGACAAAACCCCCAAAACCATACCAAAATACCCATATTCTTTTCCTCCCTGCTCCCCTCTCCAAAAAGCCCAAATGGATAATAAACAGATCGTAGATGTCACAGACAAGCAGGTGTTTAAATCATCCAGGGAGGAAGCCACACAACAAGCAAAAGGAGGAAAAGGTTTGCTTTCTGAGAGTTGCTTTGAGTTCCTCCCTCAGCACACAAGATAAACAAAAATGAGTCCTAGCTCACTGTAAAATGGAAATAGGTATTTATTTCCTGTCTGTCATACATCTACATATAACCTACTGTGAACAGTGATTCAAAAAACACACCATGCACAAGACATTGTAAATAAACTAAATTTTTTGTTTTCTAATCTTTAATGCTAGGACTACTTTACTACTCATCCTCTTGACCATCCCTGACTGTTCAGTACTGCACATTTTCAGTCACCCCTGTGCAGCAGTTCTTTCACTATTCTGCCAGTAGAGTGGAGCACAGGTCACCCTATCCCACTGTGGCTGTGCAAGACGCTGCACAGTGGGGATGTTCTGCTGTGGGTGTGACACAAGCTGCCTTCACAGCAGCTCACAGGAGAGGGGCTTTCTGGGGTTAAAATGTGATGATAACATATCAGTGTTCCTGCTGCTGCTGGACTGGGCTCACACAGCAACAAGACTTTCTGCCTCCCTCCTCCCTCCCCTCATCCCAAAGCAGTGGGTAAGACACTGGCAATGACAGCTGGCTCCAGATGAGCAATGGGATTTTCCAGCCCTTATGATGTTGTGTTCAGTGATAAAAGCTCAAGACGAGGTTTAAGAGGAAATATTTTAGGTTATGGCATTTCTCTTCCCAAGCAAACATTATGTGTAGAATCATAGACACACAGGATGTTTTGGGTTGGAAGGGACCTTAAAGACCATCTATTCCCAACCTCCTCACATGGGCAGAGACTCCTTCAACTAGACCACCTATCCAGCCTGGTCTTCAAAGGAGTACTGGAAGAATTTACAGCTTTGCTTGTGTGTGCAGCTTTTGCTTTCCTTATAAAACTGTCATCATCTTGATCCATGGGTCTTTTTGCCTTCCTTCTATTTTCTCCCCATGCTGCAGGAGAGGGCAGTGAGTAAGAGGCTGAATGTTTGGCGACTGGCTGGGGTTAACTCACTGCATACGACCTATCCCTTATCTGGATTTCTAGCTGCTGTGGTAGCATGAAGGACAAAATTAAAAACACTTCATTGCAGAAAGACACAGGCTGTGGTTTTTACAAACCCCAAGATGATATACTGAATTGCCAGACTGAAAGTGCTATCTTACCATGTAACTTTAAGCTCTGGATAATAATTTTCTTTCTCTATATAGAAAAAAGATGTGAAATGCCAACCTAACTGCAGGAGGAAAGATAACATTAATAAGAAGCAAAATTGCCTCAAGGTGCCCAGTTACAGAGAAATACTATAACTCTTATCTCAAAGTTTTACCATAATACTGTGACATACACATCCTCATGTATAATCCACCCAGCTCTGTGTTATCTTTTCATTTAATTACTTCGCCATGCAATGTACAACCACATCCTTGTGTTCCTCTGAGTATTTTTGCCTTTACTTTTCCCTTCTAGTATATCCTCCCATAAGAAGAGACAACCTTTTGTCTCCAGTGTTTCCTTTCCTTTTTTCCCTGCCCTTTATTCCCCTTTCCTCTTCTTTCCCTCCATTACACTCCACATTTCTTCTCCTTTTGTATTCTCATTCTTTTCCATCCAAATTTCCCTCTATACATGACAATGCACCCCAACTCCCTCTTTTATACTTCCTAACTATCCTGCCCACTCTCATGGCATGTATTGAAACTAGCTAACAAAAAATTAGCACCATTCAGGGGCAAAATGTCAGGGGGCAGGATTCAGCATAGTGCTAAACCTGCACAAACACCGCAGGCAGCAGCTCTGGCTCACCAGTTTCCTGTTGGTAATACCTGAAAGTGCTTTTCTTTTTCATCCATTGTACTTGCTGGAGCACTGATGAACCTTTGTACAGCTTTAATGCCCCTTCTTCTGAATCTGAAAAGAGGAGGACCCTGACAACTATTCACAAAATTGATAAAACCTGCTTGATTTCCACTATCTTAAAACTTACCCAAGTTTTAATGCAAGCAATTGTACAGAAACTGTGTGCAAATTTGCAGCAAGGGACAGAACTGACTCTCATGCAGTTTCATCACAGCCTTTAAAAAAAAATTTATAATAAGAGCTAAATGCTTTTTGTATTTGAACGAAAAAAGTCAAAGTTTCCAGCTTGTGACACCAGCCAAGATAGTAAATGGAATTTTCCACCCCTGTGAGAGCCAATCAGGATAACTGCCCCCGAGAAATGTCACTGACTACAGCTGGACATTTCCAAATGTTACACCTCAACACAATGAAGCAACACCCACATATTATTAAGTACATATTTCTGGATGGAGTAAAATAATTTTCTAACAGCTTCCCAAATCAGAAAGATGAGCAAAGCACAGACCAAGGTCACAACTGCAGTTCATGCAAGACTGGTTCAGCTAATTTAAGCAGCAATGTTGACTGCTGCTGTAATCGAGATTTCCTTCTTCCAGGGCAGTGTTGGAAATGTGAGCTGCAACAGACAAAACCCTACTAGAAAAAGAAGATAAAAGGCACAGTCCATTTGAGACTTCATTAATGACAGATGAAATCAGCTGCCTGCAAGTGCATGGTTCTGTGAAGCAGTCAGTCTTTGGTTGCACAATCATCTCTCAGCCCCTGCGTCTGGGCAGATTTCCTTCTTGTCTGGCTGCTTTGCTAAAATAAGGAGGCTGCCTGGCCTCTGATAAGTCACTTCTCTTGTGCAGCACCATCCACAGGCTATTTATTGAAGATAAAAATGGTGGGAGGGTGAGAAAAGGCAAAATGATCTTATTCAGACCCTCTACAACACAGATAAGAGTACAATCCTAAGTACAAGCAACTGGTGTTCTATATCTATTAATAAGAAATAATCTATCTGCTCAGGCCCAGGCCTCAGTGGTAGAAATGGGTGGGGGGGTAATCCCACAACCAGCATAAGAAGGACATTATTAAAGAGCCCTTGCTGCAGGGTGTTAGCCATGATCATTAAAAAGGCAATTCTTTGTAATGACTAGCTGCAATTAAGTCTTGCCTGCCACTGATCACAGTGCATGCAGAGCTACAACCCCTCCCCTGCCAGCTGAGCTCGCTCCCTGCCTCAATCCCACAGCTGCCTGCACACACTGAAAGGCACCATACAATCCTGCATGTTATTTACTGAAAGCTGAGGACTTCATAGTTACATGGCAAACAATATGCTATATTCTCATCAGGCAGTGAATTAATGAAAAAAAAGAAAAGCTTGTTACCCACAACAACCTCATAATTTTATTGCTTCTTCTCTCCAATTTGTCTAAAAATCAACTTAAATTTGAAACATTGCAACTGTGAAAGCACTGTCAGTAAGCTTTTCCAAGCTACATAAAAGATGCACACATGGCCCTCAAAGTATTGCAGCAACTGAGTAACATCGCACAAGTGGCATAATGCAAGTTACAAACAATTCCCCAAACACATAAAATCCACTGCAAAACACTATTAATGGCACAGCTGACTGCTAGCATGTCTGCAAAGGATAGGAACTGAATTTTTAATACAGCAAATGCCCTAGAAATGTTCCAGCTCTGGGAAACACACTGCTTTCCCTCTAACTTTCGAAGAGGTGCCACCTGCAACAACTGAAAATACTACTGTGGGCAAAGCCAGGAGAACCCTGTAGCTTGTTCATGTATTAATAAGGAATTAATTCTCTGTGCAGGCAACAGCCCCCATGTAACAGCTAGCTGGCCACCCACTCCAGTGATCTCTCCCACCAACAATCCCCAAATTATGGATGAGCCTGCTCTTTCAGATAAGAGCAGAGACACATCCTCTGTATAGCTGTTATTTTTCAGTAGATACAAAGATGCAACCATTCAGCCTATGCTCTCTGCTCTCCCCCAGCTGTGGTGCTTGTTGGGAACCTGCGTCACACACAAACAAGCTCATTTAGAAGAATACCACCTTACTGCAGCAAAAAACCACATATGCATGTGGCCCCTGCTGTAGTTCAGTCAACTGTAGAAGATCATTTATCTTGATAAATGATCATATCATTTATGATCATTATCATAGTAGAGAGAATCTCTAAATCACATCTCAAAAGACTACAGGAAGTAAAAAAAAAGACAGACTTGAAGAGTTTTGCAAGAGACTTGAATCTCCAGACTCCCCTAGGGGAAACTGCAGTATCTGGTGACAGCAACCAAAAAATGAGGGGAATTAGTATAACCAAACCTCTCCAGATTCAAAAATTGCATAGCAAGCTGTGATTGATATTTCTTTCTTCTGCAAGTCAAGCACTTCCAACACTGAGATCCTCCAGTGAGGGCCACGTCAACCATTCTCTCCATCTGGCAAACCTGAAAGTCAGACGGACTGACAGGAGAAGACAGTCCACAGTGTGAGTAGGTTTGTGTAGATGGAGAATGACTGCAGGAGCCTGCTCACCTCACCTGCCATACTTCCTTCTAGTTGGCTGGGAAGATAAACTGCTGGCAGGTACCAGGCACCTCTGAGATCGCCACTCTGAACCATTCTCAGACATATTGTTTGGCGTGTTTGGATTGCTTGCCCATTGAAAAGCCAGTGAAGTCCCATATTGCCGGTGTTGTAAATAACCTATGTGTATTAATTTGTGCCTGAGAAATAAAGGATTTAAAAGCAGGAAAAGAGACATTTGTTGAAAGGAGAGGGGGGCAGAGCAGGGGAAGATTTGGAGCCATCAGCACTTGAATGAATGTGGCTCGGCTGAACCAGCATGCTTGATGGTCGAAACATCTGCCCAGAGATGGAACTGAATCTGCAATGGACATCCTCCTCTGTTTGCCTGAAAACCCACTCAGAACTTGAATATGATCTACAGCAAAACACTCAGACATCTTTGTGTTTCCTCTTAAAAGCCCACTTGGAAAAATAAGAATCCCAAAAGGGGCCAATGAATACCAACACCCAAACAACTGGACAAAGGAAAACCCTGCCCCAAAGAAAATAAAAAGTATAAAAACTGGACCTTGGTGTTGGGACTTTGGGGCGAACGAAGGGGAGACACGGTGCGATAGAGGCCTGTCTCAGGTTTCACCCCCAATTGGATCGAATTGTTCTTTATTGTGGCCTTGGTTTTTATCTGTTTCCGTACTCGCTGTAACGCGAAAATAAATTTTATTTTTATTATTACGATTTGGCTCACCGTATTTATAACACCAGTGATATACAAAACAGACAGAGCTTAATCCATACTTGTGAGCTCTTGTAGATAAACTTCATGGCTGTATAAAAATGGATCCACCGACTGTACATGGCAATACCGCCTACAGAGAAGGAGCCCATGTTGGCAGGCCAACCAAGCCTGGTTCACACTGGCTGGCTGCTAGAAGCCCAGGGTACATTGCATATGTTTACAGGTGGCAAAGTTCCAACCATGTTCTGGATGTCCAACACATACCTTGCAGCACAGAGCCAGTGAAAACTAAGATGGGAACATACAACAAAAAAACCAGTACCCCATGGCAATGATCATTCTAGTTATCCTATCAAATTAGATACATGAAAAAATAAAAAGCAATCTCATCTTCCTGGAAGTTGTTGCTGAGATCAAGGGATACCATGTGAACCACGTGGTGATGTCTCATGCCTGCCAAACCTCCACGAGCAATCTGCTCATCGCAGCCCTTACAGATGCTGCTCACAACACAACCCCTTCTCACAGTCTGAGGCATTTAGTGCTTGACTGATTCAGATCTTCAGTTGACACCTGCCATATCTCTCCCTGCCTCAGAGATCACCACACTGACATGTGGCAGTCGAACAGGCAGGAGTTAAAAAGGTTTTTTATCTATCATCTCCAGCAAAGGCTTTACTAAGCCATGGAAATGGAGCCTTGAGCAAGGTCTCCCTGAATAATTGGAGGACTCATTTATATCACCAAAGTCGACGTTGTTAGCTGTGCTGGCATATCATGATTTTCATGAGGAAAACACAGGTCAGAGTTCCTGAAAATGTCATGACAATCCCCAGATGAACTGGCACCATCACAGCCTGGCTGCTGGATCAGGGTGGGTCTTTGCACACCAGAGAACAACCTTTTATAAGTGTGAATACTCGATGCTTAGCAAGGTGCCACAGAAGTGAAGGGCGATGAAAGAGGGAGGGAAAAATGAGAATAGATGAGATTCCCCTATGGCACTGTTGCAGCTGACAGCTTTCAGTGAGCGCCTGGAGACTGACAGGCCTCTCCAACAGGCTGAGACAGCACTCCTGTGTCTGCTAGGAAGTTGGATACTCAAGCAATTGCCAAAAGCCTCCACAAGCCAGCAGGTGAGAAGCAGCAAGTGAGGACTATGCTTTTCCCAAACAAAGAAAAGAGCTCTTGCAGAGCATGATTACAGACTCGAGGAAAATAGGCCAAGTCAGTCTGCAGTTCTACTGATGGTCATCTCACATTAACAGCATACTTCTTGCCCAGCTGTCAGCATTTGGGTCTTGAACTCATTAGTGGTACTCCTAAAAAAAAGCAGCAACACAACAATCTGCTGAAAATATTGTAAGAAAATTCCCCCTGAAGCAGCTTCTCAATTTTGTCATCATCACAGTTCCATTTTCCTTAAGGGAAGTTGTGAGCAGAAGAGGAAGCCCTAGGCATTGCAGCTGCTGCTATTGTAGCAGGAACAGCAGCCAAGTTTGTTTTGGCTTTGAAAACCTAGCCTTGACCAGTCATGCACATCTGTCCTTGCCATTACATTTATCAAACGACCATCATCACAGTGCAGGGACTTGTTTCAGCTACAATGACTCCTTTAAGAATCCCAGTTATGCAAAGAAGAGGAAGCTCACAGGTGGGTGAAGGGAAATCACAGCAACTTCAGAGTCTGAAGTATGTACAGAAAATAGCAATTTCTGGCTGCTGTATACTTTACATATCACCACAAAACAGGGGGACAAGGCCACAGCACATACGCCATGACAACAGCACAAAGGGGACAGCTCAGCCGTAGGACTGAGTGAATACCTCACAGGGACTCCCCAGGGAGGGGAGCGGAGGAAACACTTACTCATAGAAGGAAACACTGTCTGGCTTTGGGGGACAATACCCCGGTAATGCAGAGCAGGTACCAGAGCCTCAGGGTCAGGTGTGCTTCTCTCACTAGTGGCTTCCACTGGATCACAGTGAGACACAATAAATTGTTCCAGCCCCTGCAGTCCTGGAACCCAGTGAAGGATGCTTGGCAAGATGCTCTTTGTCATGGCTTTTTTTTTTTTTTTTTTTTTTTNTTTTTTTTTTTTTTTTTTTTGTCAAGCTCTGAGCGGGTGGAGACTGAACTTGTAAACAAGGGATCCACTGGTTTCTGTCTCTCTGTGGCAGGAGAGGAGGATGAAGTTCAAAGGGACACCATCTCCCAACAAAGTGAGGACAGGGAACACACTGCCCTTGCACATCTTAAAGGGAAGTTGCAAAGCAGTAAGAATCCTTGTTTTCCACCACATCTTATTATGTACAGACACCATGCGACTGTAGATAACATTTTTAGGATTTTTAAACTGCACCTTAAAATTTAACTTCCCATAAAACAAATGTGCCAGGAAACCACTGCCAATACCTCACTCTGCTCTTTCAGGGATACTAAACACATCTCAGGTGATGTCGTAAATTTCTATGCTTCATTTCCCTTTTTTTTTTTGTTATTTCAGAAATGTATGTGTTGACCCCTGTTCAACCACCTCTACAGAAAGAATCACCTCTACATGCACAGAGATTGCTAATGAATGTATTGCAACAAATTCTAATGGATGCACAAATAAGCCATGAAAGATGGCTCCAATTTTGAGTTTCGAGAAAGCCTCTTAATAAGTAACAAATAAAACATTCACTGACACATTCAGATGAGACATATCCTAGTGTTTAATAATGACTATAACTGCATTTTTACAAAATGTACTGGAGTTGAATTTTTTAGCCTTCTAGAGCAGTTTCAACATCAGAAAAATTATGAGTTTATTTTTTTTCCTGAAAGAGGTAGACAGAAATTAAAACAGATGGTACAAAACCTTCCCCTGCCCAAAAGAAAAAGCAAAAGGACTACATTCTCAGCTTGTGGTTTGAGACACATGGAACCACTTCAAGCTTATGTATTTCCTGCCCTTCCATTCCAGACACTTATTCTTGCCCACAGTAGTCTCTATGGCCGCACTAAATGTTCCCTAAAAATACTTACGGAAAAAGAAAACCAGAGAGCTGAAGTAAAGCTCCATTAGTTCCCTGGTACTGTGTAACCTGGTGGACATGTGCATCACTGCAGCTGAGAACAGCTGCACGGAGACAAGACAGAAGGGGAAAATTCCTTAAAATGGTGTTGCTTGTGAAATTTCACCTCATCAAATAAAAGTGTGTCAGCCTACCAACAAGCACTCCTTGGTTAACATGCAGAGAACACAGCGTTTGCTTCCAGCTCTTACGCAAACACCTGGGCAGAAAAAATCGCCACCCAGAGCAGATGCATGGAAAAACACCACTGGCTGAGGCAGCAGGCTTTGGTGCTCTCAGAGGGGAAATAACAGGACCTCCCAGTCCTACTGGGCTTAATTACTAAGCTTGGACATTCCTTACTCGAGTGCTCCAGCTTCCTTTGGAGCCATCTAAGACTCAGGTTTTTTTTTCTCTTTGTTCAGCATGCCCAGCAAGGTCTTTTTACTGCAGTTTCCAGCACAACAACAAAAATAATGAGCAGCTACAGCAGCACTGACCTTGGCCTCAGAAGATGTTTCTCATTGCTTAGCCAGTAGTTTATCTTGCATATTTTGGGGGTGATTTGCCTCAATCCCCCAGAAAGCACAGTCTATACAGGACTCACAGACAGGCTTACCATTTCAGCACCTCTGCATATCACCAGAATGCCTCCCTTCTGACTGAGCAGCTTTATTACCACAGAGGCAAAATCATGTCACTGACACACTGCTGCACAGAATTAGATGTTTTACTTCAATCACCTCTGTGGGCAGAAAGATGTTTCAAGATCAAGTTAAAAGATTGAGCAGCTCTCAAATAATTACAAGCAGAACTTGCTTTTGTGAATTTCTTTTTCTTGCATCAATGATTTTGATTAGGAATTGTTTTCTTGCATTGATTTTGCTTTCTTCTCATATTTTAACTTCTTCTGAATATAGCTCCCCAGTAAATTTGTCTGATATTATACAGCACATTTAGAAATGGAACTTGGCTACAGCAACCTAACTACCAGCATTCTCTAAGCTTCAGTGTTAGATGAATGAATATTCTCTTGAATACTATTATGCAACTATATGTTAGCATACAAATAACCCAGAGAGGTTTCAGCACACTTCAAAGTTGCTCAGAATTACTGACTGTCTTGTTGGCCATTCACTTGTCAAGTATGTCATTGCATTTGTCAAGACATACTTTGGAAATTAAACAGATACTCTGCAGAAAAGCTTTAGCTGTTGCTTTAGCATTTTTGACAAGTTAAAATGATGTTGTTAAGTGAACTTTTATTGAGTTTATCCTTTTTTGACATTACAGTTGCTTGTAAATCTTTTCTTCAGCCTTGAAAAGGTAATTTTGAATTTTTGTTTTCTGTCTTGTGAAACTGATGGCTCATATTGAGCTGACAGAATCAGCCCTGGTTTTAGCTTAAAACACCCTGTTTTCTGAGGCTGTGCTTACTCTGACAGAGCTGTAACAGCAACAGTGGTGTCATTGTGGGAACACTGGCCTTCAGTCTGAACTGTGACCAAAGTTAGCTTGGCCCAACCTGGGGGAAGTGAAAGAGAGGCAAAGAAGGCCATGGGTCACTCCCCACCTCTCAGGAAAAAGGAGTGGTCCAAGCACAGTTTGAGACGCCTGAGAGAGCTGCACAAGAATGTACAAGAATGTGCTGTGCCATGATGGCTCTCCTACACATGAGCTCTCAGCTTTTCTCTCTTCAGCTTGTATGGTCACACTCATGCAGAGCTCTGCACCACACACTCTGGACAGGTGATACAGTCACTCCTACCAAGTGCCCAAGAGAGTGGGACACCTCTACAGGCTCCCTGTCTAATATGGGCTGTGCTGAAAGCAGGACCTGTCCAATACAGCATCAGTGGCACCCTTCGGACTTCAGCTGTAAAAATATTAAAAGCACATGAAGGGCTCCAGGACAAATTCAGAGGAACCAGACTTGTTTCACTCTATCAAGGTTGGCACTTGAGCCACCCTGGTGACAATACAACTGCACATTCATACCACTGACCCTAATGGCACAGGATGCCTCAAAAAACTCCCAAGAACCCAATTACTGAGAACTTGCCAAGCTAAGCAACAGAGGTTCCTACAAAGGCTTACAATAAAACAAGCCAGCAGTAGCATAGACACAAAGCAAATGTGCCTCAACCAAACCAGCACAGCCCATGCAGAATGCTGAAGAGTGCCATCTGTGCCAATTTTGGCAATCTGGCTGAAATTCAAGTTGTTCAAGCCAGTTTTTCTTAGTATTGTGCACACTGATACACACCCACTCACACACTTGGTTAGCACACTACTGCTACAGAGCCAAGGTGGGCATGGCGGGATCCTGCATGTAGCCCTAAGAGATCTTGGCAAAACAGCAAATAGCAAAAAAGGAGAAGAAAAGGAAAGAAAAAGCAAAAGCTGTATTAACAACATCAAGTTAAACAAGCTGGAGTAAGCTAGATGTTGAAATACTTTGCAATTTCCTGTTAAAATTAGAGTGTCAGTTCAGACTAGATTTTGAAAAGAGCCTCAGCTAAGGTTAGTAACACTCACACATGGAAAAGCAGCTTTCAAATTGTCTTACTGCCACACAAAATACACAAGTCTGCATAACTATGCTTTCTCCTCCATTTTATTTTCAACATATTTATAGACTATTCACTAGGCTATGAAGTCAATGCATAAAATACACTGTCTTTTCAAAGCTATAACCATTCTACAAGGTTAAAGAAAATTATCTAGAAAAAAAAGTAAAGGAATTTGTGTAGGCTTACAGGCCAGAAACACTTCTTTCTTCTCAATTTCATTCTATGCTAGACACCACAGCACCCAGAACTTCAGGAGAAAGCACTGGTAACACCCAAATTAGCAACAGTTCAGTCTGCACAATCTCTTCAATATTCCTGAGTTTCAGTCCTTTTGTCTTAGAGCAGAACAGCAGTAACATTCTATTTCTTCTCCTATGATTTCCTCCTTTTCTTCTATTTCCCTCCTATGATTTCCAGAGCATGCTGTTGTTATCTATTAGAATTATGTCACTCACATATGTATGTACAATTGTTGGGGTTTTTAGCTTGCAAGCACAGCAAACAGCCCTCAACATCACAGTAAATGGTGAAACGTTTCTTTCTTCCTCTCTATCACATCCTTTACGTCTTGGTAAAGCAGACTGAGGAAGAGAGAACACAACTTGTAACATTTCCTCTTCACAACCACAACCACTCAGAAGCCCAGTACACAATCTAGTGTGATGTATATCCAACCCAAATGATATTACCTTTGCCCTTTGCCAGCATAAGGGTTCTCCTTCCCAGTAAAACCACAGCGACCAGCCACACCAACACTAGTGCAGGAATGTTATCAGATATAGCATAAAGGAGAACTGAATGCTAATACAAACGGACCTGTGGGTACATATACTGTCAGTATATATACTGACTTACACTTCTTTAAAAAGAGACAGAAGAGAATTGCAAAAAATATTTCACTTTCCCTATTTTATTGGGCGCAGAAGTAAACATGGAACAAATGTATTATGGTTCTTTCTACATGCTACAGCACAAACGTGGTTTTCTTACGAAATTATTTGGGAAGACACTGTTGTGATATGCGATATTGCAAGAAGTTAATTTGCCCAAAGCTCCTTGAATACCTGAGGAAACTCCTATTGATGTTTACAGGCAAAATGAAAAGCAGAAAAACATAAGAAAGTGAAGCTGAAAGAGTGCACAGGAAAAATAATTTAGATTATTTTAACTTCTGTTAAAGTCACCGCAGAAAGCCACTTGCTTAAATTTGGATGAATTTCAGATTGAACGGCATTGATAAAATACGACTTTATGCAAAGCATGTGAAGCATTACATAAAATTACATAGATTTACATCCAGCACATGAAAATATGTAAAGCATGTAAAGAATGCACGCACTTAATACGTGCACCAGAAACTGACATTACAGTACAAATAACCATGCTGTGGTAGCTCTAGGAGGCACACCTCAGAGCTGTAGAGACCACAGCAGGGTGGAGGGCAGAGAGGATTAGTTCTTTCTAGTCCATAAAAGGAACGGCTCTTTCCACAGTGGTGAAAGCAAATAAGACTTTCAGCTCATCTGCAGAGAAAAAGCCTACTGTTTCAGGGCTACAGGTTCAGTTGCAATGTAGACACATGTGCCCTTGTCTCCTCAAAAGACTCCCCAGATCCACTCAATGGTTTGGGAACAACCCAAGCCAGAAGAAGCCAGCAGACAACTCTTCGTGTTCCTACTGCGCAGAATTCATAGTGAGGGACAGCTCCGAGGTCTCACGAGCACAGATGCTCAGCAGGTGGAGGCAGCCATGACCAGTCATAGTCAACTTCATCTTTTGCTACTGAGGGTCATTTCTACGGGCAGCTAACAGCTAATAACGAACTGGAAGAAACTGGGCAGCTTTTAAAGAGAAACCTGAGGATTTGATATTACTACTCAGTAACTTAGAACATAATGAATCCTAACTTCCAATGTCAGTTTAGAAATCTGGGTGCTAATAAACTACATAACTTTAAAAAAAATGCCTGGACAAATACAGGCAGGGGGAAAGAAGGCATTGGGAGCTTACAAAAGATGAAGGCAACAGCTCCAGGATATAACGCTGTCAAGACACAAGTTTTTGCAGGATGAAAATGTACGTGTGGAGGTATCAGTACATGATGTCTTTCATGCTCTTTCCTGGGCATTATCACTGCCACTACCGTAATTAAGCTGACAAATCACCCCATAGATAATTATGGGCCATAAAAATGAGAAAGAGCTTATCCATCTGTTAATCTTCTCCACATCTGCATGGAGATGAATTTCATGCACTGACTTAAGGCATCAACTCAAATCCTGGCAGCGTTCCACCATCAACTGCTTTTGAATTTCAGCCATCCATCTCCCACATCCCTGCCTGTGTCACTGCGTCACGGCTGGAGGTCTCTGACAGACAGGCCACGGAGCCAGCTGGAGCTGCAGCCTCAGCTGTGGTGCCCACCTGTACCAGACCCCTGTGGGCACTGACACTTGGCCCCGCTGTCTCCTAAAAACTTACCCTGCTATGGAGCGAGGTGTTGCACAGCAGCACGACATGCTATCGCATCACGGCGCTACCGTTGTTAATGGCAAAAAGTTAACGCCGCTACTTTGGGCTCTACACGCCCGTCTGTCTGGCCAGAAGCGCTCGTTGCTGCACTAGGAAGGGGCAAAGGCAGCTTCCGACAGACGGCAACGCTTCGCTCTGCCAGAGGAACGTGGGCTTTTCGTCCTGCTGGGAGCGGCGAGAGCTGAGGGGCCAAACCCGCACGGAGCCGCGGCCCCAGCACTGCCCGAGGGCGCTCCCCGGACGCGCCGCCACAAGAACCATCCGGCAGGACAAGCGCGATTCCCGCGGGCTCCGAGGGCCCCAGCAGGAGCCCCGGCAGCGCCCCCCGCCCCGCTCGCCCCTTACCATCTGGGCCACCTTCAGCATGCCGGCGCAGGAGCGGAAATAGCCGCCGTCCATGAGTTCCACGTCCGAGCCCGCCGAGGAGGAGGCGACGGTGATGGGCGGCGGGGCCGCGGGCCCCCCGCTGCTCACCCCGGTGCGGATCACTCGCGCCCCGTGCGACATGGCTGCGCTCCCCTCGCCGCTGCCCTGCCCGGCCCGGGGAACGGGACGGGATGGGATGGGACGGGGCGGGGCGGGCGGCGGCGCCCCGGGGCTGGCAGGGCCGGGCGGAGCGCGGCGCTTCCCCGCCCGCCCAGGCTCCCGCCCGGCCCCGGCGGCCGAGGGAGAGCCGCGGGGGAGACGCCGCCGCACCCAGCCGGGCAGCGGGGTCCGGGACAGCCGGGAGCGGGGGCCGCGCAGGGGCGCTCCCCCAGCGCCGTACCGGAGCGGCGGGCGCAGCGGGACACCCGCCCGCCCCGCGCAGCTGGGTTACATGGAAACATGGCTTTCCAAGCAGGAACAGGACGCCTGCCGGGAGGGAGCTCCGCACTAGCCGGCCGCCGCAGCGGGGAGCAGCTTGGCGGGGACAGTGACAAACCCCGCAGCGCGTCAAAGTTTGTCGGCGGTGCGCCGGGAGGGGACCGACTCCGGGGCTTTGCTGTGGAGGTACAGCTGCCAACAGCGTCTTCCCACACGGCACTCAGTCTTGCCAGCCCCCCCTTCCCCTCAGTCCTCTGACTCTCGATCTCATAAAAGATAAAAACCATCTGCATTAAATGGGCAGCAACAGGTAAAACTGTAATGACTGTCCATTTGTCTCAGGCCCCGTGTTTGAATTAAATCATACAGCAATACTAACAAAATGCAGCAAAGGAAGCTATATATTTCCTCAAGTTTAAAAATAACTTGTTCTGCTTTCTGACAAGTGAGGTAATAGTGGGCCTCTGAGCTGGGCATGTGCCACTTTTTTACTCACTGGAGCAGTCACCCCATCTTCTGCTGCTTTGTTCTGCAGTTGTGATGCAGATTCTGTTCATATTTAGTATTTAATAAGTTCCTTCAGCAACCAAAATTGTCCTAAGAGGGAAGACATGTAAGCCCAGATGATCCCCAACGCACATAAGGCCCCAGTGTAAACAATTTACTTGAGCAAAATGGGTTTGCCAATGTGAGCAATGGTCCTTACTAGATTAAGCAGTACATAGTTCTGAACCTCTATTAAGCCATCTTGTGGTTGCAATAAAAGGTGTCACCTGTCCCATCACATTTTATCTCATATCATTAGACACCAAAGCTACAACACTGGCTACTGCCACATGAGTAAAATGCTAGATGCGAGAAAAAAACCCGCATTTGTTCCACTTTTAAACAGCTGCCTTTTTTTTTCCTTCCCCTCCTCACAGTTTCCATTTGGAAGCATGCATGGCTATAGGTTTCTATAAGCCCTGTGGAGGAAGGTTCCAGTAACTTCTTCACTTCCTATTTAGAAATATGGGGGTTTTACCTGCTGGTTCAGCTTCTTTCGTTCTTTATTTCTTTTGAAAGTGCGTGTGTGATTGGGGCCCTGCTGATCTGAGTTCAGGCCAGTGAAACAGAAATAACTTTAATACAAGTAGAGTAACAGACATATTTTCCACCCAGCAATACAGGCAGCTTCTGTGAAGCACTGGGACAAAGTCAACCTAACTCTACTGCATTTGAAGTTTTTATTATAGTTCCCATGCTATTTACTTTGTCTTGTTAATTGCATTGTGTATGATGATGAAAAAAGGTACTGACAACTCCTTAACAAATGAAAACTAATGACCATATGTTGACATCAAGTACCCTAATGTATGTGATTTGGATTTTTCAGTGACTGTTTGTCCAAAACAAATTATTTATAAGTCAAATACCTTCATTTTGCAAGTTGATTAGCAGTTTGTGTATTCCTCTAAATATCTGTATTAAGAATTTCACTAATGACTTTATGACTTACCAGCTGTTTTTTTAAGTCTTCTTTCAATCTTAGGAGTACTGACTTACAGCAGATACAGACCTTATTTTAATTGTTATATGATAAACCACAGCTAGCTTATCTTCTTTATCAATATTAGGATATACAAATGCATTAACTCATAGTTTGTAAATCAATATTTAAGACTAGTGAACTGGAAGATAACCTTTTGGGTGCTTATGCCTTTCTTCAGGCCTGAAATTGGAGAAGCAAATTCCAAAAGGAATGCTCAGTTTGTGCTGATTCCTCCAATTTTAACTAGATATTCAGAACATTTGAAAAACAAGACGGTTGGTATCTGGGCAACAGATGAGAAATGAAACAGATGAGAAAGAGCATGGGAAGAAAGATACTTATCTTTCTGAAAGGAAAGAGCAAGGCAGGTAAGTTATGACTTGTGAAGAAAGAAAAAAAGGCAAGGCCAAGTACAAAGCAGATTTTGGTCTAGTATGTAATTTTTTTAAATTCAGAATTAAGGATTCAACTCACAGATTTGTCTTTGGAAGTCACTCTGCAGATCTTCCCTTGAGGATCAGCACTGAAGTTTCAGAGAGCACGTAGCTATTTTGCCAGAATCACTCCTTATCTGGTTTTATCTTACATGAAAGGGCTTACTCTGACATGTAACACACAGTTGCCATGACAGTTCTAGGTAAAGTGAATGAAACAGAACTTCCTCTTAGCCCTACTCCCTCTTGCTCTGTTCACAAATGAGGTGTGGGTTATGAGTTTAGACCAGACCATTGGAGTTACTACAAAATCTTGAAATGTTTGTGCAAACACAGTCCCATCCTTTGGAGTTGAAATAGATACATCAACTATCAATTAAGAAAGAATTTCTATTACTATTGAAGTTTTTTTACTGATGAGAAATCACTGATGAAATTTTAATTCTGGCTGTATTTCTAGTCACGCTTTTATCAGTTGGCACTTGGATCATTTCAATGCCTTTGATTCTTTTTTCTCCCAGCAATGGAAAAGAGCATATGGGATTTTAATGACACATTTTATCTGTGTAGATAAAATGCAGAGTTGGTAGCCATCCTTCCTTCTCACAACTGGATAAATTTAGCAAGCAGCAGACAGTCTGACCTATGTTGTGTAGGCCAAATGCAATTTGGAGACAAGTATAGGTTTTTAAATAATATCTTGGCTTCCCTTACATTGAAATCTTATGACTGACAGATAAACAAGGAGAAAACCATGTGATCGAGAAGGGAATTAGCTGTCTGCTGATAAATCTTCTACAAGGCACATATGTAAGTAACCACACACCATTTAGTTATAAGGAGAAATAAAGAAGGTTTTTTAAAGCAGTAAGGTTTCTCTACTATCATATATTATCAACCAAATAAGCTTTTGAAGACTAGAAGGGAGTCCAAGTCTTCTTAATCCAAGAATAAAAGGTTCACCAGTCATTTTAAATGAGGAAAACTTTAAATAACATCATAAAATAATCACAACCTTTCCCTCACCACATTATTCCTGGAAAAAATCCTTAGGTAATTTGTATTTGAAAGTAATTTTCAAAGGTATCTGTTTTGAAAGTCATATTCTGTCATACTTCTGCTTGATTCAAAGTTATTTAAATAGGAGTACCAACTTCATTTGGTAAACTAACAAGTTGCAGATGATGCCAGTAGACAGGAAAGAAGGGAAATTCCTTGCTTGTAGCACTGGTGTCTTGACAATTCTTCTGTGGATTTAATCTTTCTATCATTTAATAGGATTCAGAAGCCCAGATTTTAATATGAGAGATTAATGGCCTAATCTGAGGAGAAGAAAACCCAAACAGCCACAGCCTGCTAAGAAACAAGTGTTACCTTTAGCCAGAGCTTTGTGATACCCTCAGTAGGTTAAGCACCGAGCACTAAGGGGGTGTTGTCTGGGGCCATGTTTTGGAGCCTGTTGGATCTGAGAAACCTGTTAAGGTAATGTGTTCCAGGCACAACCTTTCTTCAGATCCGGACCTGAGCTTCAGGCCTACAGTAACAGGTTCCAAAAACAACCTCGTGATGTGAGGAGCTATTAGAATATGCACACTGACAGGATCATCAGAATTCTTGGCAGTATATATTATACTCTGAAAAAGAAATTTAAAAAGCAACTTTCTACTCGCAGGTTACAAAACATGTACATTTGGATCATTTATTTTGTTTTTTTAACTTACAGGTAGGTTTTTTCTGCACAATGTCACTTTTCATATGTAATAATTATACAATATCAATCTTAGTTTTGGTAGCACTTGGTATCAAAAAGTATACCTGTAACACTTAAAAAGTTACATTTCCAAACGTGGCACATTGAGTAAGATTTATTAAAAGTCTAGTAGTAACAACTATACAATGTCTAGAAAAATACCATGTTAATTTTATAAGGAGCAGTATGAAATTTTATTATATAGTACAAAGTCAGGGTAAAAATGTCTCTAAAGATGGCATTATCATAAATAATCATTTGATCTCAGTATATATTGTGTCAATTCTAAGAGAAATGTTCAAAAATACCTCACACCCTCTTCCAAGCTTTTATCAAAAGTGAATAATCCTCAAGGTACTTTACATTACAGAATTCACTTTAACAAAATATTTACTGCAAAGTTCGTGATCGCCAGGATATAAAGCTAAAATATGTATTTCCAGCATAGCAGGAGGTAACCACGAAGGCAAAGAACTGTAGAGAGAGGGGAAAAATAGATTAGGAAATAAATATAATCGAGAGCACTGTCATTTCTAAGGAAAAAAAAAAAGTTATGGGATGTGGGGAAAAAGGAAAACAGCAGGCTGCCTAAAATGGCACACTCTCACCTCCTTGTACTTGTGTGGCCACCACAGTCAGCACTGTGTAAAAGTAAGCTTATACTATGTATAGAAATATGGGCTTGAGCAGAGAAAACATGACATATTTCAACTTTTTTTATAAATTACACCTAATACTGCCTCAGTACACAGATTTTACAGATTGGACTGCCACCAATCTAAATACTTGCTGCTTTTAGAGGCTGAGGAATTGTCTGTGGGACAATGTGAGCTCAAGCTAACACTCCTGCCTTGCTGCTGTGTTCCAGATATTGCCTACAGCCCACCTGTACCTCAGACATGTTCTTAAACAGCACTGCTGATTAGGTTACCTATTCCAGAGGTCCTCTACTGATGAATAAAGATACTCCTCAGTGACAGCAACCACACTGTCATATTACTATGTTGTCAGAAATTGGTAACAGAATAGGCCTCCTATAGCAGGCTAGACTTATTTCACAGTCCAATTCAGCACTAGTGCTTAAGCTCCAGTTAATCACTTCGTGTTGTTCAAAACAGACAATATTCAACACAATCTTAACAACAATAGCAGAATGTTTTGTGCTAGTAACTGAACCAAGTAAAGCTGTCACTGCAAATAAGATTAACACCACTTTTCTAAGAGGTGATCAATGATAGGACAAGAAGGAGCAAACACAAGTTACAGGATGGGAAATTTCAATTAGATATCAGAAAAAAGAGTCACAGTGTGAGTAATCACACAGGCATTGTGGAATAGCCATATTTGGAAATAGTCAAATTCAAGTGGACAAAGCCCTGGTGGTCTGATATTAGTTAGCCCTGCTGTAGGAGTGGAGAGAGTTGGACCAGATGACCTCCAAGAAGTGCCTTCCAGCCTAAAAATACGTTATGATTCTACAGTTGTTCCTGGCTTACATGCCATCACTGGCATGGGTAGGCACTGCTGAGCATTCATCCAGGCAGTAAATCTAAGCCTTTCAACAGAGGGCTCTTGGTGACCATTGTCTAATGCAAATTCAATCTGTAACACCAAAAAAACTGTAGATGGTGATGTAAAATCTTATTACAATAAAAAAACTGCAGCATTCTTCTTTTTCCAATTATTTTGTTTCTTATTAAATAAAAGCTCCATCTAAAATCTTTCTAACAGAATGACTATTGGGGATAGATGATTTGCTAAATCCTCTATCCATGAAACCCTTAATGGACTTTGAAAGCAAGAATCCACATTTAATAGTTTATTTAGACACTGTGTTAGATAAACATTATTAGGAAGTATTAGAAGAGAATCCAAACCTCCCATGAGACACTGAACATTCATGCATTTTGCATAAAACCTGAGTCAGCATGGAAGCTTATCCAGCACCAAGCAAGTTCCTGTCAGCTGCAGTGGCTGAGTAACAGATCTGTAGGTACAAACTGCCAAGAGGAGAAGACCCTGAACACCACTGAAATGACAGGGATTTAATGATCCAATTCCCAGGACAAAAACAGAGCAGGTGTTCAAGTTCCTGTGTTTGTGGCCATATAAAATAAGCTTCAGACAGGATTTGTGAATAGTCACAAGGACAACTGCAGAAGCATGAACACTCAATAATTTGGAATTCCTGTATACAATTGAATTTGACTCCTGTTGCCACAGCATGAAAAAAGTTTCTGTAGAACTCCCTTACCTTTGCTAGTGAATGCATTCACCTAACTCAGAAAGCTCTTTTCTTTTCCTTTTTTGTTTTGTTTTTAAGTTATTTTTCATCCACTTTGACTGTTTTGGATTTCTAAACCTAAGTACTAAGATAGCAATGTCAGAAGAATTAGTGATTTCATCACATTACATGATTTTCCACGCGCTGCCCTTGCATCTCAAAGGAAAGACTATCAAAAGTTGAAGCCATAACAGGAAGATCATTGTGGAAACAGCAATAGCATTCCAGGGCTTTCCCCAAGGTGCTGTGTGGGCAATGTGGACAGTGGCTCAGCCCACAGAAAGCTGAATGCAACTTATCCATAAGTATTCAAAGTTTGCTGAGTTAGTTTAACCTGCTTTTGAAGATGTCCAAGTGCATTGAGGTGACTCGATGCTCACACAATCTTTTTTGTCTGCTCTGATGTGCAGGCTCTGACCTCAGCCAGAGAGCTGGTAATAAATGGGGGCAAGGGAGGAGGAAATCAGTGTGATCCTAAAAAATGTTACTGCCTTTTCCGATGTGACTCTCATCTCCTGGTGGAATTTCTAGTCACCTCTAAAAATTATGAACTAAATTGCAGCTACTTATAGGTTTTGTGTGTGACCTGTATCACTCTGCAGCTTTTCAAAATGCAGAACACCTGCAACTTGAACCCACACTTCCAACGAGCCTTCATTTACTTACATTGTAAGTTTATTGGACATAGAACTGATTTAAACAAGAAGTGAACTCACTGAAGAAGCTGCCCAGCTGTTGTAATTGTGATTGTGCAGATCTTTGGTAACTGAAGATGCATCTACAATGGCAGCAATGAGATACAAAACAAAGGCACTTCCATTGAAACACAGACCCTGTTGAAAAGACAAACACAAGTCATTCATATGCACAGGCATTTGTTTTCCAACATTACAAAACTCTCTTCTGAAATACACTGAACACATGCAATGTGCACTAGAAATGTCATTCTTAACTATTTTTGCCTTCTTCCGTGTTTCTATCTGTAAGATTAAAATTTAACTGCTTTGAAGATGCATAAACATTGGAGTATATTTCGGACAAACTGTTCTCTCCATTACACTAAATCCAGAAAAGTCTTAAAGTTGGTGTGCTGTGATTTTCCAAAAGTGAAAACAAGGACTCAGTTTGGTTACCGCAGTCTAAGGGTTAGGCAGTAAAAACATGACCCTACGTGATAAAAACAAACAAAAAAAAGAAACAAGGCAAAACTGCACTTTGATTGCATTTCTAATCTACACAAAGATAGGAATCAATAACTCCTGGCATAAGGAGAATATCTATAAAGCTTTCAAAACTTTGTTTTCTACACTATTGAAGGAAATAAAGAGAGTGACATTTTTTTCTCATCTGTATTCTTCCATCTCTCAGTACCTTTCCCTTCTGCTTGTTTTTAAGAAGAGAAAGAAAGAGGTAAATCCAAGGAGGAGAACAGTCTGAGTGGACTGCATGGGTCATCAAGACTCATGGCAGCTGCTGTATTTTCTCCTTCAAGTGGCAAAATTAATGTCTCAGGGTACTTATATTTATTACTAAAAAAGAAGCAAAGCAGATGACAATGACCTCACATAACACTACAGAGAGCAAACAAGAAGTTAGTTTGGCTTTTGCATGTGAGAAAGAACAGGAAAGGAAGAAAGAACAGATGTCTAAGAAGATGAAAGAGAAAAATGCATGAGGGGTTTTTTTAAAGTACATGATTTTAATACTTCGTCCTTTACCTTCTCTCACTAGTTGATCATGGAAGTTTCTTCTTATTAAAAAAAAAGTTAAATCCCCTCAAACTCCACTATGCTACTTGTCTAAGGCACACAAATTTGGTGCCATGTTTAAGTGGAATGCCTGTGACCTGCTTTGCATCTAGTTACAACTGCAGGAATTGATAACCCAATATGGACCTGGTCCTAACGTTGTACATAATCAGCTCCCTTCAGCTTCTGATGCCAGTTTTGTACTCCCGAGTGTCACACAAATAAAATCTTTAATTCTGTTGCTCTAGTTGTCTAAATGGTGCCATACTGGTGTGGCTCCAGCTTACTAATTCACACCATGTGACCTAGTGGAGGCTAGGAATTTATGCCAATTACCCACAGTTTGATTCACTTTTCACCGACAAAATCTTTGACAAAATCTAAAAAAGGCAGCAGCTCAAGAGGAGAAGTTAGAAGGAACAGTGGAAAATATCCACTTACCCTTCTGCAGGGAACTGGGCTGGGCAGTCCCTCAGCACTCAGATGGAGTCCAAGGACTGGCCCTTGAGATTTGATTCACACACTCACAAATGAGTGGGGGTTCATCTCACCTATATCAGTTTGTCTAATAAAAGGCACTATGTCTATCCACAGATCTCACCCCTTGTTTTATCTGGGCATTACTGCAATAAAGTATCAAACTGTCAATTTCAGGATGAGATGCCAACAATTGGCAGGTTCTGGTGTCTGTAAAGGACTGATTTAGAAACTCCAGATTTGATTACCTAGAGTATTTGTTGTTATTTTCAGATTTCTCATTCCAAAAAAACTCAATTACCCTGGAAAGCTACAAATCCCTGCAATATCTTGTCATGTAGAAAAGAAAAAAAGCACATAATTTCTGAGAAGTGCTGCTCTGGGAAATAACACTGTTGGGGAAGATGGAATGCAGCGCAAGCTGATTGGGCCTTTACTGCCAATATATTACTCAAACCAAATGGTTAATGCTAAATTACCATCTGCTTCTTAAATTCAAATTCACTAGATTTTAAAAGCTTCCATTGATTGTTTTAGCAAAAAACTTGCACTACGAAGGAGAGTCAGTTTCGAAGCACATCTTTTGAGTTAATTTGCAGTAAAAGTAACTGCATCTTAAGCAATTTGGTAATGTGCTTAACCTGCAAAAAGTGAATTTATGACAGCGAGGTCCAGATGTAATTTGGGATACTGCATACAATAGGAACAGTTTGAGCTAACTGTTGCCTAAGGAGGCAGAGAAATAAATGGCAGATACTGAAATTCAGGATTCTTCAGAGAATAGGGTAAAGGTGGGTGCAGACTCACTCAAAAAGGTGTGTGTCATGCTCTTTCTAACAAAGATGTTAAAAGCACCTCTCTGCAAAGAGACTCAATGTTCCTCTTGGCCATACAGGAGCAGCAGAGGGCCAATTCAAGGGCTGTTCCCAAAAGCTCTTTTAATACCTTAGGGCAAAACAAGCTGTAACACAAGCATCTTTTATTTATTTGGTATTTATTTTCTCTTTATATGACCCTTTTATATAAAATGAGACTACCTTTTGGACTTACATTTATGTACCTCTACAATATATTTGGAACTCAGAGCAAGAAATACACTCAATATGAAATAGAAACAAATCAAATATTCCAGTTTGCCTACCACATAGATCAGGGGCAACTCATTTATGTGCAGTTGTCTCATAATAGTATTCAACTGATGAAAGAAGGGTAATGACCAAAGCTTTATTCAAATGGATATAAAGATGCTTTCCCTTTGAATGTACTTTACTTACATGTAATGCAATGGGAAAAAAAAAAAATCCCCCACACCTTTAAATGTACCCAGACACATTACTGCTGTAATTGAAATAATCCAACATTTCTATAGCAGTGTTACAGCCTTAATGGTAATTGCTGGTTATGAAACTTGAAAATAGAGAAGCTATCTGAACATAATCCTGGTTGTTCTTATTAGTAATTGCTATAGTTGGCTATTTATTGCAGCAGCAAATGGGAACACTAAAAGAGAAGAGTATTCTAGTATTCAATTTTAGTCACATATACACAATATAGCTGATAACAAGCTGTTAGCAACATAGAAGTCAAATACATTTCATCATAAAAATAACAGAATTCTAGTCAATACCATTTAGCTGTTAAAAAAAAAAAAGAACAGTATCACACTGTATCCAACAAATGCAAAGATAAAATTTATAGTGATTCTTAGATGGGTCACAAACAGCCAGTTGGCTGAAATGACAATGACTTTTAGGATCTACTATCCTGAAGACTAGGCTGTTATGCAAATGAGGTAAAAATATACTGTTGAGACTTAGAGCTGGCCAGGTTTGCTCAAACCATAAAAACTGGATCTGCATTTTAAGTGCCTGTGAAATTTTTCTGTAATTACAGTAGCTGTTTATCTGATTTGCTTTAACTCTTGAGCTCAAAGCAAAGGATTACATGGTACATTTTTTTAATATATATATATTTATAATTTTCAGCACCATTTTCACAGTAGACTACTGTATGGATTGTCAGAGTGGTGCTACCTCTGAACTATCGTTGCTTTAATTTAGCAGAGAAAGACTCATGTTTTAAGAGCCCAAGTCCTGCTTCTAATGCATGGTGTTGATTCCAGTAGGGATTTCTGCTGTTTAAGCCATATGGCCAGTTCTGTTAGCACAGAGGCAGCAACAGACTCATTCTTCACGGGATGTAACCACTACAGAGAGAAAAAGAGGTCACTGTGCATAGGTATCAGTCACACACGCATTAAAAATCAAGTCACTATATCAACCGCTGAACAAAATGGTGAAACACCACAGAAAAAGGGTTTTGAAAGTGTCTGGATAGTTTGAAAGTTAAACGCTGGTGGTATGCAGCCACACAGTAATTAGGAAAAAATCTGCAAAGAGTACAAGTAGATTTGGTTAAATATACACATAGAACGCACCAATATTTTATCCTCTTCAAAACCCAGCAAACCTGAAACAACAAAGAATGGGTATATTTACCACCATGGTCCATGGCACCTGCGGGATCCTGGTGTAGGTCATTGTCATGTAGATGATCAGAAAGAAGACAGTGAGAACCCAGTAAAACACAGCTACAAACATCACCCAGCCAAAGGCTGGATATAGAAAGTATTCTGTTCCAGCAATCAGGGTCCACACCAGCAGCCCCAATACCTGCAAAAGTTGTGGAAAAGAAAGAAAAACTGTTACACAGTTTTAGACCTCATACATTCGTTCGGGGTCAAAGAGCGACACCACCGCCGTTCACATGAACCATTCGATGCACTGAACTGGGATGCTGCACTGGCAAAATACTGATCTAACAGAAAAGAACAGATAAAACTGGTTTTATTGTGGCAGGGTGTCGCAAAGGGAAAGAAGCATCTTATCTGTTGGTTTAGCTCAACCTTTAACTACTTTGGAGCCATACTTGCAGTGGTTTTTCAGCTAGCTCCCAAAAGAATTGATTATTTTAGCTAACTTGCTGATGTGCATGAAAGCAAATACTGCTGTTTTGCTGCCAGCAAAGTCACTTTAGAAACAACAGCCTGTGAAAGACAACTGGGATTTTTCAGGTTCTATCTGTCACAGTCACAGCTAACTTACCCGTTGGAGTCAAGCTCAGAATGATCCACACCTGCTCTGTGGATTGGCAGGCGCCACAGACACAGAACAACTCCCAGACCTTACTGTAAAAGGTTGTAATAAAATAACAACACCACTACAACATATAACTGTAACTCGAGAAGAGCAAGTCAGATTGGGAATGTTGTTATATTCCACAGTTCTTAAAACATTTCCCAAGTGACTTGATCCTAAGTAGTAGACAAGGACTCACTCAAGCAAAGTCCACAAGCAAACCAGTCTGGGGGGAAAAACCTCCCTCCTGATGTGGCAGTCTGTTCAGATCTAAGACACAAAGAAATATGTGACCCAGAGGTTTTAACATACTCCCCAGTTTTCTCCAGTGTTAGGTGATCTCCAATGCATTAAAAGGAATGAGGAGCAAGCAAAACGTAAGTCAAGTCATATGCCACAGGAAAAAAAGGTGTGTGTTTTGCAAGTTGTCCAGCAATTAGAAAAATCTTAACCATAAAGTGATAAAAAACACATAAAGTGATTAAAAACAAACAAGCAAACAAACAAAAAGCAAAGCCCACCCACACACTTTATTAGACTCAAATATGGGAACTAAAACTCCTGTATTTGCAACAAGGCAAATCTCTTTCTGCTATCTGGACTATGGTGAAATTGCGTAGCAGTGAGGAATGGAAAAGTTATAAAATTAAAGCAAATAGGAACACATTTAGCACATAACAGCCACCGGTGGACAGTCTAAAGAACTTCCTACCCCAATATTCTATCTCCAGCAGCAGTTAGTACCAGACATCTGAGGAAATACATTAAAGAATAGACCATGCAACAGTAATTCCCTGGACTATCTTCCTCCGCCCTCAGGACTGTGCAGTGAAGGGACTTCCTGAGCTTGTGCTTGTGGTGATATCTTTGTAATCAATAGACACTGGCAGCAGATGATGGTTTTGCTACAGCTTCATTTGCACAAGAGCTGATCCTATTCCCATGCAAGCTGCTGGCCATGGTCACATTTACTTCTCTATCGCAGAACTGAACATATATATAATGTTTAGAGATTTCATGTTTACAAGACAAAACTACACTGTTAAAGAAAATTTCGCATCTGTTTGTCTTCAATTCATCCTCCAAATTGCCATATAAACTCAATTCAGCCCTTTACTGTGTATTGCCAGTAGATTGGATGTATATTATTTGTACATTCATCTACATCTGCATCATGCATACATAAAAGCGCTGTGAAAATGTCTATTTTATGGTTTTTTGAGTTTTCTTTCTCTCTTAACAAAGAAAGCATATAATGGTCTGCTTAAGAGCATTTTCCCCCCACCATTTTCACCAATCCATCAATTTCTCTTCAACAGGAAGGTCTAGAACTCACTCAGACAGGGATAAAAATTCCTGCTTTAAGCAGCATACCAGGGGAGGGCAGCATTGCCTCGCAAGAAGAGTTCAGAGTTAAGTGGAACCTTTAAAAACACACTATTTTCAATGCAAACTTATCGGTACAGCAATGCTTCCCATGGTTCATTTTAATTCTACTTCCAACATTTTACTAATAGTAGCAATTCAGTTAATAGCACCTCAAATTGCATGAACTACCCAGAATCAGATAAAAAACAACTCAATTTTAGTGCAACAAGTGTTTCAACACTAAATAATTTTGATAGATTGTTTAGCTAACAAAATACCATTTTCTTAGGATACAAAGTTGTTTTTCATCACACCCATCCACTTTAATCCAAATTTAAATTCATCATCTAGAAATTATAATGATAAACAATTGATCTCATGCTTAATAAATAATTATTAAAGGCAGATTCAGCCTAGATCTGAGTATTTTATTAAATACCAAGAACAGGAATTTTTAAAGTGAGAAGAAGAAATTAAACATCATTAAATACTCTGCTTATAATAGAACACTTTTAAATATAGACAAAGATTTTTCATGAAATGCACGAGACTATGAAAAAAATTTTACTACTAAATGCAATAAGATTGATAAGGATATCTCAGCTTATATAATGGATTATTATTCAAAAGAGCAAAATCTTCACAAGCAGCAAATTATTAAATTTTTTAAAAAAAAATCCGAGGTTACATGAGACCACTAATCTTACATTACCACGCACTAAAGCTAGCAAGACATTCCCTAGAGCATGAGTATTCATGCTGGGCCCATTTTTTCCAGTAGTATTCTAACCTGCAGTTATCACACCTCTTTCAAGATCATTTTCATATTTAGGTGGCTTTACATGTCACATGTACAATTCTTCAAAGAATTGGTTTCAATCCACGTTTTTAGCTAGCTTGTGTCAATGGCAGAGCAACTCACGCAGGCAATTGAGATGCACCACAGATATTACAGATTTATATTCTTAACTGGTTCCTGCATCGTAACTTTGATGGGTTGCATATTAGAGCACATTTGACATTTTCAGTTAGATCCAGATACTCTTACAGCATATTACTGGAGCTGACAGGCTAAAATAATATTTCAGATTTCTTGATTAGACCTGAAAAGGTCAAATCAGCTCATGGTCAACAATTCACTCTGTGTAGTTAAATGATACGGCAAATGGTTTCGCTGCATATGTAAACATACGCAATAAATTGATTTAAAGTTCACACTGTCCGTCAGCCTCTACAAAATACCTCAGGAGCCAAAGGAATACAGACATCTAGACAAGCCTTCCATGATTAGCCTGGATTCTCATGGCATGTTAAATACCCAGATCGCTTCTGCGGTGTTAAACACCTGCCTCGTGATTTGCTGACTGTCCCTTACATGACAAGGTTTGCTGTTCAACAGATCAGTACAAACTGGGTGACACTCCTGTATCTGCTAGAGCTGAGAATGCCACTTCTCCTACAGGTTTGGTATCACACCTCCCCACTGGGAAAAACTGGACTATATTCAAATGTCATCTCAATGAGCATCCAGCATACAGAATCTGGCAAGTGAGTGATAGGTAAGATAGGAAAGCCAAGATCAACAACAGCTGGGGAGTGCCTGCAGGAATTCAGCGAGCACAGAAGGTGCACAGCCACCTTCTCTGCTCCAGGTCAGCTCAAAGACAAGGGAGAAAGCTCCACTCAGGAACTGGGAATGGCCTGTGTCTCATTTTGACCAGGTAGGCTAGAGTGTATTAGTAATAGCTAAGTATTTGACTTTAATTTATGAGCAAGTCAGAATATGCTTAATTAGAATTACAGGAACATACTACTATCCTGGAAAAAAATGAGCCCAAGAAAGGGGGAGGGAAAGGCATCAAGAAGGCCCAAGAAAATAATGCATGTGGTAATGGATGAGAGGGGATGCTGGGCCCTAAAACTGTAAGAGCTCCACCAACCAGGTCCATTTTTTTCAAGTCAGATGGGAATGGGGTTTCAGTGCAAGATAAAGGCATGCAGTTTTCTGTTGTTTATGGCAGGTTCTGATTTCAACTCAGACATTTATTTTGTGGTCATTTGGCTGCTGCTTGATCAGGTACCTCCATTACTAAGATGCATTAATATGTCAAATGCACTAATGCATACTTCAGCAATTGGCAGATACCATAAAAAGGAAGTAACTTGGTGGCAAAGTCCAACATTATTGAGTGTGCAGGTTTAAAATTAGATGCTTAATTACACAGTCAAACCCTTAAATAAATGCCGTAATTCTTCTGCAGTGTTGAGAACTTCAAAAGTATCAGATTATTTAGTCACTTATAAAGCAAAAAGGGCTTTGTTGTTAATACATGAGACACATCTTGTCTCCTGTCACAAGTCAGCAGGTATAAAAGCAGGTGTGAGCTTGGATCTGTGTATCCAGTTTTGCTTTTTAAAGCAGCTTGAAAACTGCAAAAGCAAATTTGTACTTTCAACCTGCATTTAAAAAGGCTACGATGTAACAATGCCTCTGCAGCAATGCCAGGGCTTGGAATTCTCCAGCATTTCTCCTGAGTGGTTAACTCAGCCACACGGTTAAAAATGTGTATACATCCTTTCCACAATAAAAGAAGTCTCATTGTAGCAGAAATGACAGGATGAAAAACCCGAGGCTCATTTTTAAAAAAAAAAAAAAGAAAAAAGAAAAAAGAAAAAAGAAAAAAGAAAAAAGAAGGCATGTTTGCCAGAAGCTTTTTCTATCCTTTATCCAAGAGATGCTTCCTGCAACCATAAGCACTGCAGGATTTATATGGAGTTGCTGCTGGCACAGATGAAAAGGATGGCAGATGGATGCTAGAAGAGCTGTGCATTTGCAGCGCGAATTTCCTGCTGTATGCAAAACCACCTAAACATGGACAGCATCCAGCAAGGAGAATGCAAGACAGCTTGCCTCTTCTTCCTAGCAAAGGAGATTTATGACTAGAAGACAGAGAGATCGTTCTAAATTATTGCATATCATTATTTCATTACTAAATAACAAGTTAGG
The DNA here is from genome assembly GCA_008694505.1 of Cyanoderma ruficeps. Classification (NCBI taxonomy): domain Eukaryota; kingdom Metazoa; phylum Chordata; class Aves; order Passeriformes; family Timaliidae; genus Cyanoderma; species Cyanoderma ruficeps. Next base: position 10,460,161 of record VZDJ01000782.1, read on the forward strand.
AGCTACCTTAGCAGCAGTCCAAGAAGCCTGTGAATGTGTCAACCTCCATCCTTTTCTCCCTTGGCTACCTATCAGGATGGTGGTGCTGGTGTGCTTTTTAAAGAGAAAAAAAAAGAAGAAAAGAGTGAGAAAAAGGGAATTCTCCCTCAACTGTTCCTGTAAAACATGTCCAGGACAGTCAGTCATAGGAACAGGCAGATTTAATTGTACTATTTTCAGCTTTTTTTTATTTTACAGATTTATTGATTTATTTGCAGATTATTTACAGATACAGAATTACTTTTCGTTTTGTTTTGGGTTATTTTTAATGTTTTTAATGGGGTTTTTATGTTTTTCCAGCTCAGGCTAAATGGAGTAAATGTTTGCGCTGCACTTTAAAAGTATCTTTAAATCAGAATTTTTGTGCTCTCATGCATCATCCATGAAGTGACATACAACAATTCCGCTGTCTGCCACTAGAGCGAGCACAATCATTGCTTTTTTCTTTAGGATAGGGGCACTTTGCCCAGCAGTAACATCAGGGTAATTTCCGTACAATGCAACCCCTGCAAATCAAAAAGGACTACTCAAAATAAGTAAGACATATATAGATGTGTGTGTGTGTACGAAAAAAAATCTTTCACAAGGATTATTCCGACTTTGAGTGTCTTCCCGAAGAAAATTCAACAGGTTCACTTCCATACCAGGTATAAAAGCAACATCAACTGTAGGTTTCTCCACTAACTGTCAACTTGGCGTGTTTTACTTAAAAAAAAATTGCATAAGAAAAAATAAGATGAAAGCCTACAATTACTGGATAAATCAAACATCAATCCGGACTAAAATACAAAACATAAAAATCTTATTTCTGCTGCAGTCAGAGAAAAGGTGATGAGCATGTTTTTAAATGGAAAGATTCAAACTTAAAAAATATTTCTATTAACACTGAGTAAAGAGGCAAAGATGAGGAAATCCAAAAATGTTTTCCAGCTATGGTTTTCAGAGATATAAGACCCTCGCTTAAGTGTCTTTGTAATTGCAAGTGCCATGTGAATGTACTCTGCAATACCTCATCAATACATTGCCTTACCCTACTGTTTTTCTTTCTCAGTCCCAAACATTTCTTTTTTAAACACCAAACATTACAATGAGCTGACATCAGCCACTCACTACTGTCCTGTTCTCATTAGATTTTTCAGGGCTTTGCCTTGCTAGAAAAAAATTTTAAAATCCACAGTGCTCACAGAAGCATGCCAGTGGTCATAGTGGACATACTGATTTTATAATTTGCACACTACAACCCTTAGCATCAAACTTCAGCAGCAGCTACAGTTCTCATGGCTCTCCTAGCTTTGAAAACACTTCTGCCTAATAGAAGTCCAAAATTCAGCCTCTTCTACTTTCCCAGAATTTATAAAAATCATCTGAATACCTGTTTAATTGTTTTCAAGTGGCCAGTTTCAGTGTTGAATCTTCCCACTAGTCTTCAAAATGTCTGTCATGCTCTTGGCTCTGTGGCAGCAGCAGCACACACCCCTCACTACAGGCTGAATGGGCTTGAAATAGTGGCAGTACCGACCTTCACCCCAGAGAACCACTCCCCCAGAGCTGTTGTTTAGGATAGATTCCCTAAGAAAGAAAGCTGCTGGAAGCAGCACGTGCCAAAATATGTTCCAGAAGTATGTCTTCATCAAAGGCTGAACTCTCTTACCCCAGAGTTTAGTCCAAATGCTATGACATGTCAGAAAACCTCCTGACCAGGATTGAAATGGGTGAAAGCCTTCTGGCAGACACTTCATTCAATAGGGAACATACCTATTCCAGAATGAGACTTCAAGACCTCTGCTGCCTTTCCCACAGCTCCACAAAGCAGGGAAGTCCTCCCACACCTACCCTATACCCCCCAGAAAGGGTCCAGGAGCACCTGTGCCTAAAAAATTGGGGACCAGACCTCCTCATGTCTGAGCCAGTAAAGAAAGTCCAGTCCTGGTGCTCAGATTGTGATGCTCATTATCCTGACCAGCCGTGCAGTGAGGATGCACTGAACTGGCCATGACGTGTGTAAATAAGGGGATCAGCTTGTACTTCCAAAAGGAGTCACACTGGGAGGCAGAGCGCCCAGCACTCAGGAGCGCCCAAGAAACGCCAAAGTCTCATTGGGAAGAGCGGAGAGAGGGAGGCGTGCAACTGAGAAACTTTCTTTTCTGATCAGAATGGCACTGCCCAGGCATAAAGACAAGAACACCTGGGCAAAATGCAGCAGCACACCCAATTTCCTGTCACCTTAGTAATCTACCACCTACTAAAAAGGTGTAAATCACAAAGGTACTCCTTCTCAACTACAGTCCATGCATGAGGAGTCTTCTGTGAAAGGTGCTCCAGCTCACTGCATCTGGCATCCCAGAAAAATAACTCAGGGGTGGGAGTCAGTAAGGAAATCGTGCTGTCCATGCCAGCAGCATACTAGAGGTTGCTTCACCTGAGAAATATTCATGGAATGTGTGAGACCAGAGCTAACACCAGTAACACAGTAAATTTAAGGAGGTAGCTTATATTAAAAAAACAAGAGATGTCTTCCGGAAAACACAGACATACCACATCAAAATTGTGAATTCACTACAACAGATTTCTTACAGTTGCTCAGGAAGTTCTATTAATAACTAGAGGCAGAGTATTGGATATTCAGAAGGTAAACAAGAAATAAGATTTTGTTCAAGTTGTAAATTTTGTTCATGTCATCAAAAATGTTACAATGGAAAATGAGAAGCTCTTAGGAAAAAAATAAAAGTAATAAAAACCTCTACCAAAGAGAAAATATCAGAGTGCTTTATAAATCAACGGTGTACCCACACACTGAGTGTGTTCTGCTCATTCCTCCCTTCCACCAACAAAATGATACAGTTGGATTACTCAAGACACAGAGAACAGCTCTTAAAAGAAAAGAAAATTAAAGCTAGAAAAAAAGACAGATCCAATTTTCTGTTGAAGACTGAAGGAGGATATGACAAGTCTGCAGAATGTCAGGTGGGATAAAGAGGGGAGCAAGGAGTAGATTAGGACTTGTGACACAAGAAGCATCCTGCTAAATGATCACATAAAAAGATGAAAGCAAACATAATGAAATGGTCTTTAAAAACAAAACAAAATCAAAAAGAAGAAAAAGCTCCACATTATATGATCAAATCACAGAATGCCATAGGAAACATCACACACACTCCAGGTCAGCCCTGTCTGTATATATTATATACATACATGATAGTCAGGATAGTCAGCAATCTTCAGCACTGGAAATTCCTAAATGTGCAGTTTGCAAGATGTTAGAAAACCAGAACAGAAAAGAAAAGCTTGCAATACGTGCTCCATCTTACACTCCTCCCTAAGTTTTCAGATCAGTGACTATGAGAGACTGAGCTAAACAGACCACTGACCACATTCATTACTTCTGGTTTTCACTTGCCTTCCTTTCCTGCAAAAAACCCAAGGACTGGAAGATATAAAAGTGTTAATAGAATTGGATGAGATGATTACATGCCACATCAATATATCATTTGTTTCTAAAGTAGAATTACAAGAAATAATCTCAAGCAACTGTGAAGAATCTGGCTTGAATTACATCATCATGAAATTTATCTTCTCAGTAGAGTGGAGGTTGATCATTAACAGGCCACTAAAATGTGTACAAAGCATAAAGATTGGTCCTTGTCCCAGGGCACTTTCCACATTAAATGCTCTGGAGTTTGAGGGCTGCATTCAGGAGCACAGTTCTGCTTATCCATGCCTGTAAATTCTAACTCAATCTTGTGTTTTGCCTGGGGATCTGCACACACAGAGTCATTTATATAGGTTACTGTACACTATGCACACATCAACTTGGTATCACAGTGTTACCCATCATTTCACCTACGAAGAGGCAGCAGAAGACAGCCTTGTCTGTGCCCATCATGTTCTGTAGTCTGAAAGAAGTACCTTGATACAGAATACAGTGAGATGGGCAGCCAGGAGAAAGACCTGCAAGCTCAGAGCTGCTGTAGCTGACTGGGACCACACTGGTTACTGCTATCAGTGGCTCCATCAGGGCCACAGTGTAATGTAAAAATAAAAGAAGGGTGGTACCAAACGCTACTGGAGACAAGCAGCCTGCCCTAAGCAGCACTTACTCACCTCTCTGGAAGGGCACCCAGTGACACAGTGCAAGGCAATGACCTCCACAGTGCTCAATCTCTAAAGGTCGACAAGAGCATCTAAACACCAAGGAGAGGAGACAGCCCGGCCTCTTATCTAACAATGCCGAGGGCTGCTACTTGAAAGGAGTGCTGCTGCCACTCCCTTTTCCTTCCACTTCAATGAGGCCTGGCCGTGGCAGGGGTTTCTCCCACCACCTAGAATTTCCTAGAGAGAAACACTGTGATACTGTGCAGAAATGCTTGTTGATTCCAAATTCACTGCCTCCTCCCAGCCCTGTCAGGAAACCGTGAAGTGGTACTGCTACAGCAAACACTGCAGCATCATGGAGCTGGGAATTACTCACTGGAATTGCTGCTACATTTTGCCCTTCAGCAGCAGAGAAAGGAGAATGTAAAGTAATAGCACATTAGAATCAAATACAAAATAATCTGCCTTTTCAGTTACTTTCTGAGCAAATTTTCATTTAACCATGCCTTCAAGTGTGAATTTTAAAGCAGACAATTACAAAGCAAAATAGTCACATAGAGACACACAAGGCACAGGATATGTATTTCTTTGTTTCCTAGTGGCTGCTTTTGTGCAGCCTCTGGAGGTGATGGCTTTTTGAGGAAAAACTTGAAGATTCAGTACAAACACCATCAGATTTAAAAGTGGCGATTAAATTCCATATTCCAATAATTTTTCCTTTTCAAAAGCCTGCTTATAAATCAAGATTGGTGAAACTACAAGGCTGAATGCTTTTTTATTTAATGTTTATTGCAATATTAATACATTTTTGAGTTCTGAGTAGAAACTGTAACTGATTTCTTTGAGAATTAACACTTAAGTTAGTCCTCTAAACATTGCTGTCCCCACAGGCAGTAGAGAAGTAAAAATAAATCCTGCGTGACCCACATGAGATGCAGGGGCAATTTACTGAGTTGATTGTGAGGAGACTTATCATTGCACTCATACAATGCCATATGATTTAATTGATTTAAATTTTAGATCTTCATACTATAAAATGATGTGTAGATTTGAGAGCTCACAATAGTCAGGAACATCAGCTACTTGGTGGAAGGACTTAAAAAGAGCTTGCAGTGCATCTTTGAGGCAATTTAAATTAAAAAAAAAAAAAAGAAGACCACATTGGCAGGCTTTTTCAATTCTTGTTTTGAGATATGAAGCTGAGATTTGGACAAAGGAAGACGTTTCCTCACACTCAACAACAATGTCAGATGATGATGAATTTCGCATCTCTTCTCAAGACAGAAAGGACTTCCAGAGTGCAGCTGCAGTTTAACTCTGGGATAGGGTTGCCCCCTTCCAGCTCAGGAGCTTGGGTGGGGCAGACAAAAAGCTTAACATATTCCTTTTCCTTTACACAAATGCAGTGACTGGTTCACAAACACATGAGAGTTTTCCTGAGAAGGACCACGGGCTTTCAAGCCAAGTAGTAGAGGCGTATTTCTCGAGGTGAAGACCACAGCACAGCCCTTGAGTTCTGAATACTATTTCTCCTTTATAAAGCACTTATACAAATTAAACATGCAGGCTTAGCCTGCTATGTTCATTGAATACAATGTTTATTTCATGCTTTTGGGAAGTGCATTGTGAGGAAATGGTTGTCCTTTTACAGAAAAACTAGAAAAAAAATGTAGTAATCTCTAACTGTCTGCAATCTCATTTTATTTTTTCTTTTACTATTTAAACTGGAAAAGGGCAGAAGCAGATTCTGAGTTCAAAAGATACAGGGCCATTTGTGTCTGTCTGAATGTGTCTTCCCCAATGTGGCTATTTGCTATTCTTTTTTATTACTACAACTACTACTATTTCTTAATGGAGCATGACTGCAGGAAGGATTCGTTCTTCTGATCTAATAAAATCACATACATGAAAAGTCTTCCTCAACCTTGATATTGCCTCTTCTACCGACATACAAACTCTTCCTTTGAAAGAAGTTTTGCAGCACTCTGTCTTCCTTCCTGCCATCTTCCCTGAAGGGATATAGTTCCCGAGGGTAGAAAAATACCAGCTTCTCAAGAAATGGCAATGATTTTGTTACTTTTAACATTTGGTGCATGTGTGCATGTGAAATACACACCCGCAAAAAAAAAAAAAAGTTGTTTTGCCATCGTTTGTACATTAATAAGGCGAACTATTTTTAAAAGAGAATTCCTAACAATGGTTATTTATGAATTATGACTGATTATTTATGTAGTTCACTTTGTTTAAATGGTGTCTACGTTCTTCAAGAGAACAATGCTGTATGCAGCTGCTTTATTAATAATGTCACTGACTCTTTGTTGCTATTTTTACATTTCCATCTTCCTGTTAGGCCATGTAAATAGAGATGCCTATAATTAGTGGGCATGCAGCATTGTTTCACAAGTCTTAGCTTCTACATTAAAATAGGAAGCTTATTGCTTCTTTGGGAATAACTTTTATTTCGCCCTATAGTTAAGATACAAAGTCATAAAGCCAGATATGATGCAATTGAAAATTCAAAGGGTGTATCTGCAATGAAAATCTTTTGCTGCATTCTTCATCCATTTAAACAGGAGGAAACCCTTAACTGCTTCTTCAAAGAAACCTTTAGATTAAAAGTATATTTTAATTTCCACAATTGAAAACCATAAAAAATTGATTTTGTACAATACAGATTTTTTTCTTGCTGTGAGACAGAATCTTCTAGTCTTCAAAAGTTGAAACAATTCCCCTTGCCTAACACACAGAGGAGAAAATAAAATGACAGAGAGATAAGAAGTCTGCATTCAGATCTGTTATTGCCTGTCTATTTAGAAGCTTATTATATCTCTTGACTACTTCTATATTGAGTCCCAGGTATAACAATCCAACCCTAGCACTATGATTCACATTTTTAGGTAAATATTAAGGATTTTACAAAGACTAATCCACATGTTTAAGAAGCACCTCCTTTTCCTTCTCTGGCAAAATTACTTTCTTTCCTGAGTACTCTTTGCAGTAACAACACAGGAGAACTGCATGCCTATAAATATTTAACACTTGCATATGCTGTTCTGAAGGCATTTGTGTTGAAAGACTTCACTGTCAGAAAGGACCATTTTGGCCATGTTGCCAATGGCATAAAGATTTCAACTTACAACATGCCTTTTTGGAAAGAGATGACACCTTGGCATAGACGTTGCAATGATAAAATTCATCTTGTCTCTAAGAAAAGCTGCCATAATGCCTACTGCTTTCATTGGTGAAAATCCCCAGCCCCACTTCTCATCCGAATTTTTCTGAAGTCAGTGTCAAGTCATGTCCTTTTCCAAAATGTCCATCTGCCACCAATATATCAAAGATAACTTTAAACCAAGAGCCATATTCAAAATTGTTGACAAGACAACTGAACAAGAGATAATCACAAATGCTAACATTGCTTTGGGCAACAAGCTACACTGAGTTTTTTAATTCTGCTTTATCTTTCTCTTTATTCTTTTTGTGGTAGTAATAGTAGAAAGAGTTGACTTTGAAGGAATCAAGAACAAATCCAGAATTAAGTTTTCAACAGAGGCCTATTTAAGCCTTGATACCACTGTTCCACATTTAATGTTTTGCAAGAGATGTTTAGGGTACTAAAGCAACTTCAGAATAAAGAGTTATATGCAAGTGAAAATATATTAATGCCAAATGAAAAAAAATTAATCGGCCAAACAAGTAAAACAACTCTACACATCTGTCATACTTTTAGAGAACTCTTTCTTCCACGAGCTCCGTAACTTTATTTTCAAGGTTCCGAAGAAAAAAGTCCACAAGCCTGAAGCAGTGCATGCAGCATAAAAGAACAAAGTAAAAAGGTCTGTGGGATACCTGACACTCGAAATTCAAACTAGCAAAGTCATAAATTAAGTATACATGCCTATTTGTGGGGCAGGGTATAATGTTCTCCAACTCCTTCAATGGGCCTTATGTAAACAAAGAACAGAACAACTGGTGACAAATGTCAGCTTTCTAGTGCAAGAAAAAAGTCTCCAATCAAGGAAAACAAAAAACCCTCAATCCATTGGCTTATCCAGATTTAAATATGTGAGCAGAAATGATTTAATGTCCCTCAGATGTTTGCTCTGCTTTTGTGCCAGAGGTTAATGCCCTGCAAGGGTGACTGCAGACAAAGCTGCTCCTCAATTACTGCACTCCAATACTCTGTGTATTTGAGGTAAACAAATCACTGGTTTGTGGTATCACCATAGGCTAGAATGTGAACTGCATTGAACAGCAAGGCATGGAGACCTTGTCAGCTGTCTGCATTTATGAGCTATCAGCCTGAAACCAGAACTTCTATATTTGTCTCCCGTAATACACATCACAGAAATGCCAAGAGCTGCTGCTCTCACTGCATTCACTCATGCTTCGCTGTCCCCACAATACAGCTATTATATTTTGGGTTTTCAAGAATTTTTGATTCCATTTCTCCTCTAAATGTGATTTCCCAATACAGCTCACAGATGTCAGAATGGGTACAGACCACAGGGATTATTATGGATTAGTGAATCTCGCATGCCTGAAAGTGTTCAGAGCAATTATACCTCTTGGTGGAAAGGTATTTCCCACACGTTCTCCTTCTGGTTCCTCTGTCAGCAGGGCAGTTTCCTCTGGGAGACAAACATGCTGTTAGACCGAAAGCTGGTACAACCCAAACATATCTAGCAGAGTGTGCCCACAGTCCTAGCCCAGGCCAGAACTTTGTTCTAAATTTCAGGGAAATCTCCTCAGCACAGCATCAAACTATTGGACTGAGACAGGACTGCTTGCTCTGTATCCCATCCAACCTCCACCCATCCCCTGCACTCCTGAAGCCAAGTGAGCAGATCAGAACACCAGCTCTGTCTCAGGGAACAGTTTCATGCACAGACTAAGCTGGGAGAAGGGAGGACAAGGCTCTCACACCATCGACCACTGGCTGATGAGAAGGGCAGATAAATGGAGGGCAGTCACCTTGTCAGACTCCACCAAGCAGTTTATGAGTCAACTACCTCTGCTGTGCTTAGGTCACGGCTTGAGCTGAGGGGAACTGTGACTGGGTCAGCTGCTGGGTCGGTGCAGGCAGCTGAAAGTAACCAATATCCAAAAATGCAGCCACTGGCTTTGTCAAAGGCTGTCTGCATCTGAGCTGCAATTTATGATCAGCAAGTGATGCAGCACACACTTGCTGATCATAAATTCAAGGTTATGTGGAGGAGAGCTCTTGGTAAGGTAGCAACAGCAAGTTGCTGATGGGTTACAGGCAGAGTGAGAGTATGGTCTGCACTTGCTTTGGGGGAAGAACATACTAAATACCTTTGACTGCACACAAACTTTTTGAGTAAAAAGCCTCCATATCACTAGGCAAGCTTACAGCTTTCCCTTCCCACCCAACTGGTTCTGCTGAAAAACCCAAGCCTTTTCCTGTAATGCTGTTTATATCATAGCATCCCAATATACACAATCAACTAAATTATATTTACTTAGCTAACTTCCACACCTTTTCTCCTTTCTATTTTCTCAGATTTGGATCACGGCTTTATTCTGGTCGGTATTTTCTTCCCTAGAATGACAATAGTGCAGATACAATAAAGAGGTGTTACCAGCCTTTTGTTCAAGGGCTCTTTGTTGAGTATTTCAGCTATTTACTGCCCCCTCAGAAGTTCCTGTTTTCCCACTGAGGGGGGAAGGGAAAAGCCTGTGTAATGACATGGCAGGTTTTTGTTCAAAAAGTCTGTGTGCAGTCGGAGATACTTAGCACATTTTCCCTTGCAAAGCGTGATATCAAATCAAAAAGGGAAAAATCTTAGAATCATTTAAAAAATTATACATATATATCAAGTAGTACTAAAAAAGTAGTACTTTGCAGATACCCCTTTATTCAAGCTATAAGTTATTGCTATATCAAAATGCCCACATCCACACACGCTGAAAACTCAGCCCACTATAATGAAATGTGAACAAACACAGAGGCATATAGTGTAATCTCCTGCTGCCAACAATATTACAGGTCTTAGCACATAAAACCAAGAAATCAAAAAGGAATTAGGGCGCTGAAAGACATCACAAGCTGGAAGCTTTGCTAGGTCACACAAAGGGAAAAGGAAGAGCACAGCACGCAAAGCCATTTGTCTTTGATACAGGAAAAGGCATATGTCATTTGATAATCCAGTGATAAGGCAGGACAGCTATGGGACAAATCCATTTGTTGTATTGAATAAACACATTTAGATTGATACTTGTGATGCTGAGCTGTTTTGATACATAGGATTTAATAAAATCACAATGTGGATGTAAGAAAATGACCAGTGTTTCATTACAAAATAAGATATCTCCTGGTACTGTGGGATACATGACTATAGGGAGCTTTGAAGAAACACACAAATTAGACAATCGGGTTATAAAAGAGCATGTCCAAGCAATGGATCTGAGCAGCTTCCCCTTTCATCATCTATCAGCTAGATGTTCAAGCCAAAGAAACTGTGCATAAGAAACAGGTAGCATGACATGGAATTTTTGGGGTAATCTTGGTACCAAGAGGGTTAACTGAGCCTTTCATTTTCCCAAAGTCAATTTTAGCACAACAGGTCAACACAAAAAGGGTAAAAGTTGTTAACTAGGCTCTTCCTAATCTGAATCTAATTTGACAGTGAGTGCTCCACGCAGGGGTATTGGAGAGGAAAGGTCTTAAAGGAGGTGATCTCTTTTATCAGACTAATCTGTGGCCCTGGCAGAAGAAACCAGTGGGAAAAGTTTCTGGGCATACCCTTTTCCTTCAGCGCTGAACGGAAGCAACACCAGAGCTGCCCTTTACCGAGGGCTAACAAGTGGATAGGAAACGATTATCGGAAAGGAGCCGCTGGTCCTCAGGAGTCTGACAAACAATGTCAGCCCTGATTAGAGCACACAGACTTCAGGCAGGTTGGCTTTCATGCTCTTTTCATTTCGTGTCCAGCTATGTCGGGATGACTGAAGTCAATGGGAAATTCACAACGGGTTCCAACAGCATCAAGAACTGATTCATTATAACTTTCTATTCATAACAATATTGTTTGTGTACATTAGATCTTAATCTGATTTTGTTCCCATCAATTCATCTGGACTTTATTTATACCAGTCCTCAGGGTCATCTTGCTTGTGTACATTGTCCATGTAATCTGTAATCTACAGAAACAGCAACCAACACAAGTCAAAATTAAGTGTTCTTTTTAAATTCACTTCACCATTTTTTTAACTGAGACCTAGATTGAAGAGACATTTTGAAATGAAGCTCAGTTTTTAGAGTGAAAATTACTTCAGTAATTAGTATATACTAAGTAATAAGTATTACTTAGTATAGGATGGGTTGGGGTTTTTTGGGAGGTTTTTTGGGGGGAGAGGGATTTTTTGTTTGGTTTGTGTTTTTTCCTTTTTTACCACGAAGACTAGCATTTCACTGTACAGCTTAATAAGAAAGTGAAAATTAGATGTAACTAAGCTTAGAGAATTCCTTCTCATTTATCACTGTGTACTCAGTTTAATTTTAACTTGAGCTGGTGAAACACTTTACAAGAGACCCCATCTCACCTTTAACACATTATCTTGACTTGCTTACTTCAGGCAAACATTTGCTAGACAGTTGCCTGTTACTGTATAAAGAGAATGTCAAGTTCTTTGTACAAGCGTCTGGTCACGTTTCATGATTGCCAAAGTCTAGGAAGAAATACCCAGTTTGAAAAAACTGCTTAGAAACCTCATTCTCCTGGCTAAGATCCCTACCATTTTTGCTGGGAAGTTAAACAGAAAATCCTTTCAATATACCAAATGGAACAATGAAATTGTACCTCGTAACATATAAGCTGTTTATCACTGTTTCACTCATGGCAAGCTTCATCATTAAATTACAGTTCCACGGGCCTGCGTCATATATTCAAGATTAGTTTTATACCTCTTTACATGGATGCTCATATTTCAAAACAGAAAACACACCACAAGAGCAGCCGTCTCTTCAAGTAGGCCATCACTTTCCTCTTGCACACTGCCTTTTAAAGTTAACTCTCAGCAGTATAAGAATGTACTCACAAGAGTAAAACACAGATTGTCGTTTTCCAAAACTAATGACAACTGTCTTTCTGTCAAGTATTAATTTTATTTGGCATCCAAGCTCATTCCCATGCATTAGGAGAAATAAAAAGAACGCTAATTAATGTATTGATTTGTACTGTGCTATAGTTTAGTAACAGCATGGGGAAGGGGAAATATTTTCAGCTTGGAGGTCAACTGGCAATCCACAACAACTGTTGTGACTGTATGGCACAGTCCAATGAACATGGTTTATGCACACAGAGAGGCTTTGAAGCATCAATCAGAAATTCCAACAGTGATCTTGCTTTTCCATGCATCCTGAATCTCTTATATTTAAGAGCTTCCCAGCCTTTTTCATCTTTCACTGAGATCACCACAAGATTGTGGTTGGTCTCAAAAAATCCAGCTCTGTCCAGGCTGTTTTATGCCTTTTGTTTCAAAACAGTTGCATTCTGGATGAATGCAAGGACTAAACATACCACAATATTCACCAACAACCTCCTAAATCACTGTATCACTATGAGTATTTCTAATTATGTTCTAAAATACTGTATTATTGTTCATAGTTTTGTCCACCCACAGTTTTATGAAACCATTAAAGATGGGTGTCTCACACTGAGCAGAGCCTGTTCTTTCAGTTGCCCAATACCTCCTCTCTTAAAATAACATTTTGCCTCTCTTAAAACAACAAATTCTTAGTGTAGGAGCAGCATTTTCTATGTTAGTTTTCTCTGACAAGCCTGAAAAAGAGCAGATGAAAATCAGGCAAAGCAGGCCTTTGGCAAGTTGCCATGAGCTGCTGGACAAGAGGGCTTGAAGAAATGAGGCAGGGAGACAACAGAAAACCAAACCCACCACAGAAGAGAGATGGAAAATTAGGACTTGGGACAGAGGCAGAGGGGTGGACGAGAGAGAGAGAGACAAACATGTTGAAATACTTGCAGCTAAGTATGCAACACTTCCAGGAACGAGTTCTTCACGCATCTTAATTCTATCCTTGGTTAAGTATACATTATGGTATAGTCTATAATTTTCTGACCACATACTTTCCCCTTCTCCACACCACCACCTGCATGCAGCAACAGAACAGAAAACCTCCTTCAGAACTAGTGCCTTCCCCTATTTTGCTTTCTGCCTGTTTACTTGTGTGGCCTGCAGAACTGCAACTCAGAGCTTTGCATCTGCTTGGGCTCTTGAAAAACACTGTGTTATCTGTACTGTCCACAAGTCGATCAATAAACTATTAAACACATCTCTGTGAGATACAGTAGTACACTATCCCAATTTTAGACAGTGCACTAAAATTAGCCTCAAAAGCCAATTCTTGCCAAATCTCTGGAAATCTCTCTTCCCACAGTGTTTATTATGGCACTGCATTTTGCATCTCTAGAACACAGAGCTCCTGCTGACTTTCAGGCACATCTGAGAACATTTTTTTTTCCTGCAACTCAAACCCAAAGCTGGGATTCAGAAAACAAGGAATAGAGTGAACACAATGAAATGTAGGGCTTACTTGCCATGTCTAGCATCCCATAGGAACATTGTGGTGCAAGTAGAAGATAAAAATCAAATTTTCCAAGGAAGCAATTAGCCAAGAGACCATCCTCTCCCTTTGAATAATCCCTTTCCTTACTCACAACATGACTTCCTCCAATGCTGTGTGCACAATATCCCAGTCATGCCTAGAAAAGCTCTTCTGTGCAATGACCATGACAGAAGTTCCTTGATAAAAATAACATGATCAAGCAGGTTTTGACTGGATTCCAGTACCTGCAAACAATTCAGTATGAAACCAATGCTGCCAGAGTGAAACTAATTTTGATGTTTCTTAACTTCCAAGACCTTAATAACATAATAATATTTTTAAATTGCTTATTAAGTGCCTATACACCTGCAAGCTCTTTGAAACAGCACATGGGGTTGCTGACAGCAAGATACATCACCGTTTACAAATTAAACTACAACCAAATCAGCACAAATGCTGACATTTTTCGGTCTTTTTTCCCCCACTAAGGATTGAATTATAGCACCAGTCTCCCCAGCATGTATCGTAGTTGTGTCCTGAGTCTGTAAAGGACAATTGTGGATTTGTTTATCCTTTCCAACCCACAGCAGTAGCAACAGGCACCCACCACAGACTCACCTTCTCCTCACCTGATCCTTGTCAGTCTGCCCTACAGTGGCTGTCTCTGGCTGGGCACAACCAAAGCTGATGTTATCGGCTGAAGTGACATTTTAAAGACACATTGTAGACGTTATGCTTTCATTACAGGCTTTTTTTTTTTACTTCTTCCCCTGTCCCCCAGTGCTGAATTCCTGCCTGCAACACTCTGTCTCCATTTTTAAGTTTCACCTACTGTTCCTCATATTTGTCTCAAAACTGTGCTGCCCCATCCAGCTATTAGCTGCCATAGGAGCTGAAGCCTTTGGAATACCATTACTGGTGAATATAGAGAACATATGCTAAAATATGTATTAAAGAGACAGACAGGAAAAAAAAGAAAGAAAGAAAGAAAAAAAAAAGAAAGTCTGTTATCAGCTGCACAACTTGAAAGCTAAATAAATCGATCTGTACAAAAACAGTGTCACCTTGAATATATTTACATTCAGGCCTGGACACAGCAGCCACATTTAAAGCTGATGATACAAACTGTTCTTATTTTTTGGGTATGAAGCAGAGGTTCTTGACAGATTTCCTTTCAAGTTGTACATGTTAGGCTACCAGTTAAACACAAGAAGCCATTACCAGAGTATGATCAAAGAGGTTGCTTTTCCTTCATGGCCTCTTTCCAGGGTCCTACTTGGGATGTTTTCAATTTATTTACCCTTAGTAACTAGATTATGATATATCCAGAGACTGACACCTTACTGATTATTACCACACCTACTTACTTTGTTTCAGTTCTACAAAATCTGATTTTAGTACATCTTAAAGCAGACCAGAAACATTGTGGCTGCCCAGAACAAACTGCAGACTGCATGCCCCTAACAATACCAATTTATTGAAACTAGTTTTTTTTCTCTGAAGATTTTTCTCTCAGCAAACCTGTGGTTGCATCAGTGTCATCTGCACACCCATACCTTGCAAAAAGGGTCAGTGTAAACACTCAATATTGTGCTCTAGCTTGGCAAAAATGCAGTCACACCCAGGACTGATCCAAGCCTGTGCAGTGAAGAGGTCTGGCAAAGCCTGGATACCGTATTAATGTGTGCAGAACCAACAGATCAGTCTCTTTAAGTTCATTAACACAAGCATAACACCAAACTTTGCTTGGACCCGTCCCAGGTGCCATTGAAAGCAGTGACTTGATTCTTTCCTTACTCAGTCCCTCCTTTACTGGAGTTTTAAGAACCTTATACCTGATCTGGCTCTTTCAGAGGCAGGTGAATTAGTGCCAGCAGCTTCCAAGAGGAACTGGCTCAGGCCACAGGAACAGAACTACCTTGCCAAAGGCCTGATGGACGCTAAAAGCTATTTGCTGTTTGACCTACAAAAAAAAGGGCTAGATCCTCTCTGCAAGGACACACTTTCTGCTGTTTTTCTGGAATTAAAAGGGGAAAATGTGGAAATATCACACAATACAATATGTACTTTATCCAAAATAAAATTAAGCTAAAACATATACATATGTATATAAAATGGATGTGTGGCTATGCATGTATATATATGCATATTTATCTACGTGACCATTATAAACTAAATATACGGCACTGTTATTCCCAGAAGAGAACAGGAAAGAACAGTAGGCTGAATGAGAAGGCAACCAACAGACAAGAACACATTATCATTCCCTCCACACTTCCCATTCTGAAGGGTTCAGAGTCCCCAAGAGAATTTTTCTGTGGTTTTGAGAATTCAATTTTTAAGAAGACTCTTTGAGGCACTGCTGCTCCAACCCTGCCTGTGGGTGCTACACAGGTGGTTCAGAGCACAGAACAGAGCAGATACATCAGTGGGCTCTCCAGGTACACAGGAGTGCTCCCACCCAAAGGGCAGGGAGTGAAAGGCATCTGCTTTTGCTCTAGAAGCAGCATTTTGTTAACGGACTCAGATACCTGGGGGCCATCAGTGATTTTGCAAGAATCCAGTGTGACCCATAGATGACTTCTCTCTGTGTCCTTTTCCTGCCCACATTCTTACTACACCGCCAACAAACACACCTCTTCACCATACACTGCATGGAAAACAGGATTCTTTAGGTAGGCATACACTACTTCAAAATCCTCTAATCTGTGGTCTTAATAGTGTGTAATAAATGACTCCAAACAGAAAGCAAGAATGACAGTGCAGAAAGGGGGAAAAAAGAGAATGTAACAAAATGGGAGAAAAAAAAATCCCAACTGAACAACAACCAAACAACCACAAAGAAAAGAGACACAGACGAGTCTGGGATCTGAGTTCATTTTAGGACAAAATGCACCATCAGGTGTCTCCACCATTATCAGGTACCTCCATCAGGTGTCTGGCAATAGCACTGTCTTCCCACAGTACAATTACCCAGGAATTTCGTATTTATCCTGTGTATATCTGGAAAAAGGCACTTTTCAGGAATGCAGTCACAGTCTCTTTGCAACTGTATCGTTGACCTTTGCCCTCAAACCATGATGGTCACCTCAGCATCTACCCTCATGACTCACCGCCAGCCACAGCATCATGCTAAAAGCTAAGCACCTGGGAAGCTCTGCTTATTCAATTAGGAATAATGGGAGGACTGCACATTTCACTATCATACAGACACAGGCTACTGAAGCCCAAAAAAATTATCTAAAATTAAGTTTGTGCACATAAGAATTTTTGCAGGCACAAAAGAGAAAAAAATTTCTAGAATTCGGGAGGGGGGGAGTAGGAAGGATTTATGTTATAGTCACTATCCACCCAACAACAAAGTAGATGTTTAAGTATGACTTTAAAGCATTCTTGTCGTGAAGAGATAATGACATTTCATACATGCTGTACCTTAACTCTGACGTATTGAGAATATTTTACATTTTTGACCTTTGGTAAAATATCGTCATTCAGTTTAAGAGGCATTTTCACCCTCCTACCACTTTAGCCCTAACACTGTTTCTATCATCACTTGGAGCACATTCAAAGGGTTCTGTTTTCTTGTGTCCCCCAAACAGTTCTCTCGACCCAAGGAAACACCCTGATTTTGTCCAGGAAACCAAAGACCTTACAGGAAACAGAACTTTAAATAACTATATGATCCTAAAGGAAGATGGAAATCATACAGATGTGTGTATTCAGTACACTAAGGACAGCTAAGGGTTAGCAGTGGAACAACAGCACCTAGAAAAGGCAGAACTGAAACTTGATTTCAGCAAGAGTTTTGTCTGATCAAGACCAAAGGAGAGAGCTGAGGCTTTATATGGTGTGTTTTCTTATTCATGCATAGGAACATGAAGCTGTTGGATGAAGTGACTGATTAGTCACTACCGGATTTGGATTATTCCGTTCAGTAATTCAAAGTGAATAATATTAAGACTGTGCTTGTGTACATCTCCTCTAGGCAAAGCACTTGTTCAACATGTCAGGAGGCTGCTCAGTGTTGTCAACTAGTTGTGAGCAGACTGGAGTAAAATTCACATTATAAGAAAAAAGAAAAAAAATCTCTATTGTTCCTGAAAGAAGAGAAAGACTTGCTGCCACTCAGGTGAGGAAAGAGGCTCTTTGGAACTCCCTCCATGCTTCTGAGCTATTCCAAGAAATGGGAGGGCAGGGGGAGAATGGTATATATACATAAAACTTTGAACTGCAGTCAGAGAGGGCATAAGACTAAAAGAAAAAGCTAAATTGAAAAAGAGCTTTAAGTACAATTTTTTTATTTTAGTTTTCTCACAGTAGATCATCCCCCCCGGTACTACTTCTATTTTTCTTAACATTGATATGACTTTATTGCTGACTTAATTCAACACTTGAATATCTGTAGATGAGTTTGATGCATCTCTCAGGAAAAAGAAAAAGGCGAAAAGTCTATTCAACAAACTGTTGCACATTTCCAGTTGTTCTGGTTTTGGCAACCTCAATATCTTTGATCTACATAACTTTCAATATCTATTTAATATTCTGAGGGTCACCAGTCTACTAGAATAAACAAACTCAACAAGATTTCCTTTATGAATTAAATCTTCAAAGGTCTAACATTTGAAGAATAACAATGAACTAGTGATCGAAATTATTTTTATTGTTCAGAAACATAAATTTGAACTGCAATTTTATGTGGTGTTAATAAAGTAAATAACTTCTTACCAGGCTTTTATTTCAAGTACCTAATTTATTCTTGGCATTTCAAAGAATAATGTGCATAGAGCAGCATAAAGAAATGCAACTGTAATTACAATTTATACCATCACAAGATCTCATGTACAGCAGCAGAGTAGCAACCTTCTAAACCTTTCCAAGCTATATAAGTATTTGTTTTTGTCAAGGTCAAATAGCCATCACAAGCCTGAAAATCAGTAGGGCAAGTTTTACAAGAGACTCCATCTAGCAACACACTGGTGTGAAGCAACAATCTGAAGAGATCAATGTCATCCTGCTAGAAAGTAAATACTTTTATAACTACATCCATAGCAACCACAAAACTCTCCACTTCCCCAAAGCGATCCATAATGCTTGACTTGAGAAGCTGATTTAAAGCCCTGAGAAGGTATCACTAGCCATCATTTTTCTTGCCCATAAAAGTCCCAGGAAGATAAACGGAGTTTTTCTGGGCCATCATTTTACAGAAAAGAAACACTCAAAGATATCTCTAGAAATCACTATACTTGCTCATTTTGAAACTGTAAATCCTCCAGGGGGACTGGTGGTGCTACACTGCAGGAATCTGTATCAATTATTTTATATGATGTATTTTTACTTCAGTGTCAACCCAGGCAATTGACATCTCATTTTCTCATTTAAAGACGTTCTATAACACCACTTACATCTTCTACACTACTTTTCATCAATGGATCTCAGTGAGCCTTACAAAGATCAGGACACATATTCCATGAACGAAGGAGACATTCTGAGAAGTTAGAGAGATGCAGATAAATTAACTTGCAGTAGTCAATGGCCAACTAAAGCCAGTAAATCCAAGTTTCCAAAGTCAGAAGCCCCTGCCCTGCCCAGCAAGCATTAATACTTCTGTATGTAAGTGCTTTCAACAGCCTTCCGTGCACTGAAGTTATGCTTTATGTCAGTTTCCAAAGGCCTCTCAGAAACATAATGGCATTTTCTATTTTGCTCTTTCCACTGAAATAAACTGAATCCAGTTGTTTCCAAGTGAGTGGCAGGAAACCTTGCACCTGCTCTGGTCATGGAGGCAGACCTCAAAGGCAGCGGAAATCTGTCAGCACCAGGTAATTTAGCCTACACTTCAGGCTGAATTTCTGAGTTCACTCATGCTAGATGTGTGCAGTGCTAGACCAAAAGGCACTACAGAGTTAAGCTGAACCAGGTTTGGGTACATAACTCTATTACTGCTGAATAGGCACAGTCAGCCTCATCCCACATTTACACAGGCTCTAAAGCAGCCACATAAAGGACAGATAATACCTGATCCATCATAAAACCTGTCTTTATAAAGCTAACTCATTTTGAACAAATTTGAAACAGCAGACTGAGTTAATAGCAGACCAGTGCTTTGCAGGACTACAAAGAATCTCTTAGCAGGAACTGTTAAGCTGAATTTACTGTGCCATTAAACCAGTCTCAGTGCAGACGTAGGCTGGTTACCAAGACACATGGAAATCCACACAGCATTTAATTCATCTTCACAGTACGCGAATTAGGGAAGTGGGAGCAAAACCTGATCAAGATCCTTCATTTAGGGGGCTGGAACATTTCACTTATGTGGTAACTCTCTGCTTTTCCATCCTCTTTGGTCAAAGAATAACACAGATTTGCCTTTTGCCAACACAGAGAAGAGAGCTCCAGTTTCAGAGCCAGGAGACTCAGGCTGCACTCCTCTTGCTGCATGCACATTGCTGACTGACAGCAGCATTGATCAAATATTTATGCAGCCCCACAGTGCAAACTCTCAGAGCATTTGGCACCATTGTTCAATGCCCCTAGCTCAGCTTTACCATGGACATGGGATCTGGCAGATGAGTAGCTGCACTGAGAGCAGATGTTACTAAAAACAGTCCTCTTCCCTGTCCATGTCACAGGTGTCCCAGAGAAGGGGCACCAGAAGGAAAGGGATGTTCCTACCACATCAGGTGTTCTTTAGAGCTCAGTGCTTAGACTGGAAAAGATCTACCAGGCTGCAAACTCCTAAGACTGAATTACATGCTGGTCTTATTTACAGGTTTGCAAACCCTTAGCAGAAGGGTCGTGCTATAAGCTAGGGGATCAGCACTGGGGGCTAGAAATATCCTGAAGGGTCAATTGGTGCAGGCAAGGCACAACAATCAGAACAGGCTGATGTAGGGTACAGAACTCCAATACTGCTGAATATGCACAGCAAGTTTGGAGATAGAGATCTTGGGATCTCTAGTCATGCTCTGTTAAAGCACATTTTCTCTCAGGAAAANTGCCGAAATGGTGCAAAATGTTTAACCAAAACCCAATGCCAAATATATATATACACACACACACATATAAACTCATTATTTGATTTTAGTAACTGGGGCTCTTTCAGCTAATTCCATATAAAGGTCTTCACCAATACATTTTTGTTTTATTTCACAGAAGAACGGCTACTCTAGCTGCTTTAAAATACATGGAGTTAAGAACTGGAAATATTTCCTTAAAGGGACTATCAATCAGTACTCTACTGATGTAGGACCTGCCCACAACTTTCAACTTCATATCAAAACTGTATTCTGTTCTCTCAAGTACACCATCACAAACCAGTAAAAGTTAATCTACATTAGAGACTTCTATTAGCTCCTTTGAGTTGGCCAGGAACTGCCCATCTTCACATTTTTCAATTATTGCAGAAGTTAGGAATGGCTGAGAGGAAACAAAATCCCCCTGAAAAGCATCATCACTATTTAGAAAGATACGCTGCAGGACACAAACTGGAAGGCACACTTCCAACAAAGAGTAAGCAAGAGCCTGTCCATGCCCTGTGGCCATGTAGCTCAATGTGAGTGCAGCTGATCCAGTATTCACAGCCAGGATGAATATATGACATTCCAGCAGGGCTCGGGAAAAGCCTTGGGCGCCTCTGTAACAATCTACAGTGGGATCGCTCTTCAGATAAAGTACAAGAAAGGTACATAACTCTTTTATAATTACCAACTGAAAAAGAATGGAAAAGAAAGCAGCTATTCTTTCAAAACCGTGCTTATTCACAGATCTACCACAGCTTTACAGTGAAGCACCTCCTGTATTTAACAGCCAAGACAAGCCTACAATCACCTATCCACTAGATATCGACAGAATTCCCAAGGACACTGGCACACAGGGTACCAGCTAGCAACTGGCTCTGACTTCACAGCCCCATCACTATTGGTATCAATCTGGCATCTCAGGATGCATCCTCTCTCCAATGGCAAAGTTCCTGCCAGAGGTCCTACATCACACATCAGCCTGAAGCTTTGCCCGGTTATTTTAACTTTGAAGTCCACAAAATCAACAGTCATTCCACTGCTCTGGTGAAGCACAATGTTTTCAAGCCTTGAAAACAAATGTAGTCTGATAAGTTAATCCTTGAAGCTTCAACACAACGAAAACTTCACACAGGAAACTCGAAAAGTTAGGTAGGGCAGCCAGCTCTTTAAGGCCCTTAATTATTAATAGTGTAGATGAGTGGAATTAAACACATCATTTTTAAGAGAAGATGTTGAGTACCTGTTGCTCAGCACACTGAGGGCACACAGGTCTGCAGGAGGTCCCGGCGTTGTGCTGCTCACCATCTACCACTAAGGCAAGTGACCGAATTTTGCACTGCCCGGCCCTCTGTATGTTCATTCACACCTTACAGACTACCTGCAAAAATCAAATTCACTACCAAGCCCAAAAGGTGTCAGTTCATCTCCCACTCTGCACAGGTGTATCTAAGCACTAAGAGCTCAAGGAAATGTTTTTCATTGACCTAGGAAACAAAGATAAATTGTTTAATTAACTCTCACATCATGACTATTCGTGGGCTATAAGGTGCGAAGCATACGCAACCAATGTGGTTACAGAAAAGTCTCCAAAACTCAGTGCCCGGTCTGCCAAAACTCGTCTTTCCGCTACGGGACGTGATGGCACCGCAGATACTACGGGAGGCTGAACAGACCGCCTGTGCCCTGCGCTGCTTTTTCAGGTTCCAGGCGGGACGTTTGTGCCCCCGCCGTAGAGCCGCCCTCGCTTCCGTGGGCTCGTCCTTTCCCCGCGCTCCACCAGCGGGCAGGGACCCTCGGCAGCCGCCCCGGGTGATGCCGTGAGGGGAACACCCAACCCCTGACCCCAGCGGGGCCGAGTGCCCGGCCGAGGCTCCCCCGCCCCTCCGCGCCCCCCGCCCCGCGTCACTCACAATCTCGGTCACCATGAGGAGCCCGGGCACGGTGCGCAGGAACTCCCTGTCGTAGGCGAGGGTGCTGGAGCTGGCCGACAGGTTGGCGGTGAAGGAGCTGCTGGTGGTGGTGACCGTGTGCGAGCGCGGGCGCGGCGGCTGCTCCTGAGGCGGCGCGGGCGGCTCCATGGCCGGCACGGCTGTGGCCGGACGGGCGGCGCGGAGGCCCCGCCGCTCGCCGCTTTGTGTGGCCCCGGCGCCGCGGGCAGCCCCCGCCTGGGCGCGGGGGAGGAGGAGGGTGCTCGGCGCCCGGCCCCGGGCGGGGAGGCGGACCCGGAGCGGGGCCGCCCGCCCCGCAGACCGCCCAGCCCTCCCGCCGCTGTCCCCGGCCGGGACCCGGCGCTGCCGGTGCGAGGCATCCCCGGCGCTAGGGAGCGAGGGTCAAAGCGGGTCCCTTCTCAAAATCATCTCCTGACCTCCCGGACTTAGATACACTTGGGATCCCGTCTGCCTCCAGTGCAGCCGAGGATCCAGGCTGAGCCAGCTCTGTCTGTGCCACAGCCCATGGGTGGGCTCGGTTTGGGGGGTCCAGCCCTATGTGCCGGCCGTCGTCGTCCCTCCGGGCTGTCAGCGCTGGCTCCACCGGCGACAAGAGCTGGCAGGAGCCGCGCTGGTGCTGCAGGTGGCTGTCCCCACCGGCTGCCATTGCCTGGGAAGAGGAACCAGCGCGAAGTGCCGCGGGCGGGGAACAAGAATTTAGGAGATAACACAGCCCTCTCAGAGCTGGAAATGGGGGTTTTGCTGGGGTCTGCCAAATAACCAAGAGACTGAACAACGCAAAAAGACTTTTAAAAGCCATAAGAGTCAGTGGAAATGTAAAGTATGAAGTCATTATTGACCTACTACCTGGCAGTGTTGATCTGTTCCTTGACCCGTATTTTTCAGTCTGAAGTGTCATCTTTTAAAAAACAAACCCAAACATTTCTGGATCTTATAAGAGCTTCTAAAGAGATCATCCATTCCACAAAAATCATGGGGTTTCAACAATAAGCAAGCAGGTTATAGTTATTTTCAACGTTCAGGAACTCTAATTAGCAAAGGATTTGCATGTGGCCATTCAGTAAAAATGAAGTGTTTTCCACATGTCTGGTGGCTATTGTCCTTGAATTGTTTACTGCTGCTCTCCTACTGGATAACAAAGGCTGGATTTTGTGGTATTACTTTTCAGCAAGGGATTGAAGCAGCTGGGGAGGGAGGAGGAGGAGTGTGGGGGACTTTCTCCCAGAAATACAGGAAACTTGAATTACCCAAAGGAACTGTTTCTTGTGCATTATTGTGCCTCCGCTCACAGTGTCACAGCACAGGCTCCATGGGCTCCTTGGAATGTGTATCTTGGCTCAGGCTCTGTGGAGCCTTCATGCCCTCTAAACTCTGACTAGGAAAGGAACAGAAATAAACTCTGATTAGGAAAAAATATGCAATTTGGTGAAGCCTTTCAATGTAAATGTTTTAGACACTGGTGACTTATTTATTTAAGATGGCAGAAGAAATGTGGCAGGGTTTTGCAAACACGAACTGCACGTTATCAGAACATGATGCCTGTCACTCAACACAATAAGATATACAGATAGCTTTTTTCTTTTTTTTCTTTTTTTTTTTCTTTTTTTTTTTTGTGATGGAAAAAAAGAAGGGCCATTAGTAAACCACACACTGAAACCACTAAACACAACTTCCTAATCATGAAATAAGGAATTTCACACTTTTTGGCAAAACCTTAATTTTTTTTTTTGTGTCATTAACAGTATTCTGTATTTTTTGTGTTCCCATTTTATCTCTTTCTATTAAATAAGAGTCGATATTTTAAAGGAACAGAACACACCTGTGCACTGGTCTGTTTGGAGGCCTGCTTCAACTGGCTTGCAAGTCAAAAGTGCTTTATCTGATTGTTCAGCACTGCCAAGGTTCCTTCCAGCCAGAGCTACTTGGCCATACCCCTGTTGCTGTTTCTGAGGATCCATTGTAACAGCATCGATTTTCCCCTCTGAGAGATTCCTGTGGTTTTGGTTTTCTACCTAAAAGATCAGTAAGTAAAAGTGAGGAAATGTAGGTCTGAAATTCATGCCACTATCAAAATTGACATTAATTTCAAAGTTGTTTGAGCCATTGACATAACTTTCCCTTTGAGAGCTGATTTATTTTACGCTGGATATATATTCTCACCATATCTTCACCATCTCCAGGATATTATTCAGTGGTCTCAATGTTCATGCATAATTCTAAAATTATTTCATTAATTTGCTCCCTAGATTCTTGAAGTTCAGTGTTGGTTTTCTTTCAATGACCAGAATCAGAGCAATAAATTTCATTGCTTTTGGTCTGCACATCTGGCGTTTGAGCATCCCAGCTCCTGCAGGGGAGAAAAAAAAGTAAAATAAAAACACAGATAGGGAATCAAGTGTTTTCTGCTTTGGCTATATTAATACACTGTACATTTTCAATGTCTGTTGTAGAGGTCTAGTATCATGATTAATTCAACAAGAACTGAAGGGCTACACTTGTGGGCAATTTCTCTGAACACTGGCTGCCACTCTGACTTCCCTAGTTAGCTTATTTTTCTCCAGCAAACATATTCGAAGAATGAGTTTCACTAGAAAATCGGTAAACACTCCAGAAGCTTTTCTGTATCTGATATTCCTGGAAGCAAATTTCATTCTTTAACTTGACAACATAATACTTGACATTTTGAATGTTAATTGTGAGGCTCTAATTTTTTTGTTTTGCATCCTTGCACTGAGGGCTAGAACTGGAAAGCCTTCAGGGACCAGCTAAGCCTAGCTAGATTTTTTTACATGTAGATAGCATCAGAAACAGAATAATTGAATGCTGCTGCTTGAACAATCAACCTTTTATTACAGAACTACCAAGAGAGAATAAGGTGGCCCATTTTCTTTATTTTAAATTAACCTTTCAAGGGAAGGATCGGCAAGGCTTTTAAACACCAGTCAAGATTGTAACCTCCTGCTTGTCGACTGCTATAAGGAAGTAAACTCTGATTAGGAAAAAATATGCAATTTGGTGAAGCCTTTCAATGTAAATTGAAGGCTTTTTAGTAAAAGCAAAATAGTGGATACCAATGTTATCAAGTTTCTCAGTTAAGGGATTATTCCTGAACTTCTCAATATCTAATTAACAGATTCTTCCATTTAAGCTGGTTTTGTTCTCAAATCCTGAGGTATCAACATTTTTGACATTACTGATCAAGCTCTCTGGAACTATTTTCTTAGCAACAATCTGGCCAGCTGGAAGTGCTAATTAAAGTAGACTCACAGACCCAAGGAGTGGAGCAGACTGGAATTTCCTGAACTGTTCTTCTGGTTTTGAAATACAGCTTCCCTTCCCCCTTCCCAAATGCTAGAATTTTCACATGTCAAATACATTCAAACTTTTTTTAGGTAAGTAAAGCACATGAACATAGAAAAAATAAGTGAGATTTTTTGGTGGTTATCAGTAAGTTTCAGTCCAAACAAAATCTTACTGTATTTAAACCACCTAGAAGTGAACTAAGAAAGCTAAAGGAACTTCTTCTGAAGAGAGCAAGAAAGGAACTTTACTTTCTATGAAGCCCAGGTCTCACACAAGGAACAGGGATTCATGTCGGATGTCCAGGACAAATATTCTCACCCTTGACATCCTACTATGCTAATCTGAGGATATTTTTAGTTAGCATTAAATCAAGAAATGATTGGAAATTTCCTAATGGCTTTTCAGAATTAGCAAAGAGTAGGCTTTGAGCTACAAAAGTATTCAAGTAAATAATTTATAGCATATTTTACCCTTCGGCAGCTTACAACCATATGGAAAAGCTGATTTATACTAACCCAAACCAGAAATACTTGGTTTGTACTTTGGTAGTAACACATGCCGTAGGCACATGATCAATCAAGGCAAATGTCTCTTTGTAGGAATCCATCTTTCACAAAGTAAAGATGGTTTTCATGACTGAGATACTTGGATCTTTCAATGCTGCTGCAACAGAGAGCAAATAGATGACATTCCCATATTTTCAAGATGGCCATTATTTGGCAAATCCGCTGAGAATCTTTGTTTGTACATGGGGTTACTGAACACAAGACTTGTTTTGTTTTGCAGCTTGGGCACCTAAAATTAATGAACTTAAAACCAATACCAATTCAAACAACAACCAAAGTAATGACGGTGCATGGGATTTTATCATCAGATGTTTATTACTACCCTAATGCTGGAAAAGGCAGGGTTTAGCTGTGTGTGTTCTGTACTCCTCTTGTCACAAATATTTCTTTCTTTACATGACGTTTACTTGAATTATATGGACAAAGTCCTGACTGTAGACACACAGTCCTTTTACCTGCCAGAAAGCTGTCTTACAACATATTTTGCCATACAGATAATTAACTCTGTGCTGGGACAGTAATATACTGACTTTTAGATTTTATTTTTCACTTTTGAAACCCACGACACTAAGTAAACTGTGTGGTGATAGAGACTCTGCTAAGAAAAGAAAGCATAGAGTACATGAGCCGTGTGTTTTCTTTGCATTAGGCTTTTACCAGGTGTTTTATCTGCTCTGGGAATCTAAAGATCCTTCCCAGCCCTGCAACACAACTATGTCACAGATACTGTACTGAGGAAAAATTGCTTACTTCTTTCAGAGCTGACTTGTGCTTAGAACACACTCCCTGCACACTGAATATATATGCATCACTTCAGGGCAGGGACCACATCTATTCAAATTAAAAAGAGTTTGTTGTGAGAAGTGTGAAGTCTACATACAAATCTTCTCAGAATGGGAGTTGTGGTTTTCATGCTGTGGGGCCAGGGACCTCAGCTCTGTAGTGCACCTGCAAGAGCATGTCTGCATTTTATTTCCTAGGCTGCTTCCCAGCTGCTCCAGTCCCTCTTGCTCTCCAGCGAGCCTGCAAGCACAGCTCCAAGCACAGCTGGTGGTTGTGCCTTCTCACACCTGCAAATCAGAGGCCACCTGAATACTCAAGAGTGTCTGATGTCGTGTTGTGTGAGGAAGGAGCTTATTCTGCCCCTGAGCATGTCCAGGCAGGCTGTCCCTGAGGCACACTCATAAATATTTTCATTAGGGTCAGCAATCCGCCACAGACCTTTAAATATTATTATGGAGCAAAGACATACTAGTGATTACATCCTTGAGAATATAAACATTTCCACTAAAGACGTGTGCATTTTCTACTTGCTAAGGGTGGGGCTTGGCTAAGTGTTTATGTAAATGGCAGCAGGTAATGTTTATACAGCACCCAAGCCCAGTGCAAAACAGCTGGAGGAAAATATCACCTTCAACAATTGTCAATGCCATATTTGTTTTTAGATAATTAATGAAAGACTGTATAATTCTACTGTGGTTTCATCACAGCACCATCCAAGTTTAAGGAGAGAGTACATAGCCAACTCAGTTTGCTTGCAGGCTTAAATAAAATAATAAACAGTCAGCTATGTTGCTCTGCTGTGGTTGGTACAACACCATGACAGAGGCCTGAGATTTAAAGTGTGTCTTATATTATCCCAAATTATGAGGAGGTGACTTGAGCTTGCTGTGTTTGTATATACTCTGAGAGAAGACATGGATGCCAGGCAAAAACCTAACACAATATTATGGCTAAAATCTGAAACTAGATGAACTCAGACTGAAAATAAAGTGGTTTTGTTGTTGGGGCTTTTTGAATTTTTTAACATAGTGTGATTAGCTATTTGAAGTATTTACTAAATAAAACAGTAAACCGTCCATCATTTTAAATCTATAATTCCAAGCTACAGGTTTATATTAAATGTACTCTTTACCAGACTTACATTGGAAAATTTTGTGGTCTTTATTATAGAGAACACGACAAGAGATGACCCAAATGATTTGGGAAACCACAGAAATTAATTCCAGCTATTTCCATGAAGTGACAGTCTTGTTAACACTAGTCACTCAGCTGTACAGTACACATGCAGTACCAATGCCTGACACATCTCCTGGAGTGGCAGCAGAATAAAGGATCTCATGAATCTCGCTATGTCTGGAAATGAAAACTGGTAATGAAACTGCTGTACAGGGAGAATCAATTTTATGCAGATGGACTGCGAGGTGTAAGGGTGGAAAAATTCTCATCCACAGTAAGTTAAAAAACCGGTGGGCTGACTGCAGGGTCTGCAGAGAAAGGTGGCAGCTGACTGCAGCGAGGTGCCAGAGTGTACATGCTCTGTTGTAGGGGGCTGAAGGGCAGAAGAGAACTGAGCCTGGCAGAGCACTGACCTAAATCTTGGGGAATACAACAGTGGAAAGAGATGGCAGAGAAGTGCAGGCAGATGTTTTACTGCTCCTCATACTGGTTGACACAGTCTTTCTGTTAGTAAGGAATAAGGACATTTGACATCTCTCCATTAACAAGAGAGGAAAATGTTAGCAGGGGACACTACACCACATAGTGGCCTGAAATCTCCAAGCAGCTGAGCAATATAATCAAATCAGCACTTTATCTTTGCATCTAGACAAGTGCCAAAAGACTTCTGTGCAACAAAGGACAAAATGACCCTGATGTTTGTATTCCCAGAGCAGTCTTAGCCCTGAAACAAAACAAAACAAAACAAAACAAAACAAACCCCAAAGAAACAATTCTCCCTAGTACAAAACACAGTCAAGTTCAGCTCAAAGCAGGACACAGAGGTGCAGGCACCAGTGTTTCAGGATATACAGAATACTGCTCATGACTGTAAATCATTGGAAGCTTTCATAGCATTACTGTTACAGATATGCAAAAAACCAGCGTGCAAAGCCCCCAGTACCTGGTAGGTCTTGTGTCAGTGCATGAAAAAATACCTGCAGTGATGCAAGGCACTTAGTGCACCCTCCAGTTCTAGTGTCCCAAAAATATCCTTTGCAAGAGAAGCAGGAGTTTGAAGAAACAGGAGAGAGGGAATAATGTTTCTGCTATTACTGTATGCATTTATGGGGAACAGAGTGTGTTTTCTGCTGCTGGCCTAGTAAGACCTGCTGGGATTTTTAAATGAAACAGAAAGACAAATTTAATTAAATTTCTCAATTCACTTAGTTTCCTACAAAAATTGCAGGCTTTGGGCTGTGTTAGAACAGTACGTGGTGTAAGACTATAGAACAGTCAGGGGGTGGATGATGGGTTGAATTTTGGGGGGATTGGGATTTCCTCAGAACATAGCCTTATTCCATTTATGCCATGTCTTGAGAAAGCTTATCCTGTCAAGTCATTTATCACCCTGCTAACTAGCTACTGAGCATGGATAATGCTTCTTCTCTAGGTCAGTGTGGGAAAAGAGAATTTTAGAAGAAAGGAAGGTTTTCAGTTGGGGATTTTAGAAGATTGGGAGAAGAGCTGATAGGAGTTAGGATATCTAAGCTCTTTGAACGATGAGCAAAACATACCAGAAAGGATTTTTCTAGCAGCTTGTAATGGAACTAAAATAGTCTTTCTGCTGAGGGCATCCCAGGTATTTAAACTATGTGAACTGGCACAGCCCTGTGGTTTGCAGTACTAGATCTGGAGTAAGTAGAGGATGCTCTGTGATGGATATGGCTCTAATTACTGACATTAAGGTGAGTGAAGTCCATCATATATTTACAAATATATGGCTTAATGCTAACTATGAGACAATGATGACATGAGATTTTTAATTATACAGATGTCCCCCCCCATCCCTACAACGATAAAGCTTATTTCCCTATAAACTTTGAGGCTGGCTCACCTTAATGATCAAGAAAAGTTTAGGCTCCATTGGTTATGCTAGCTGCAGTGGGAGCATTTGTAAGAGCAATCTATTCCATGTAGATTTTTCTACAGAGAGCATATTCTCAGCACGTTCTTGGCATTTACCAGAATTTGGTATCTTCTGGTAACCTTCCTCTTTGTCATGTTCACCTGGAATTGACTGATCAGTTGAGACTCTGAAGAAGAGGACAGGTAGTGTGATAGCTTAACCTTCATCTCCTCAGCACTTCAGAAATCTGATTATATATATATATATATATATATACACAAACACACACAGAGGCATACAAGAGCATGTCTCATAGATTCAGACAATTATTAAAAAAAAAAAGTGGTCACTAAATATATAAATTCTATGATGTTACAAGAGCAGTGTGATTTTCTGAATATACCAGTCAAATAATTAGTCACTTGCCTTCCTCACAAGGATTCAATCAGAGGCCCAGGAAACAAGCTGTATCAGGGTGTGCAAATGAAGGTCATGCATCAAACTGCTGGGTTTTCTTTTTAAGTGATGCTGTGATTGCTGTTTCAGTGAAAGAGTAATCAGGGAGGTCATCATTTCATGATTCATTGTTCCAGCAGGCACTGCAAGGGAAAATATTGAAGTTAGCAATGATTTATTTAAACCAGGTATTACTTTGATGAAATCTCATTTGCTCCAAGGGAGATTTAGATTTGATATTAGAAAAAATTTCTTCACTGGTCAGGCATTGGAACAAGCTGCCCAGGGAAATGGTGGAATCACCATCCTTGGAAGCGTTCACAAAACCATGGGTATGGCACTTGGGGGCACAGTTTTGTGGTGAAGATGGCAGTGCTGGGTTAACAGGTAGACTCAATGATCTTAGAGGTCTTTTCCAACCTAAATGATTCTATGATTTCTTGCATGCAAGCATCCTTCTTGTGCTAGAATACTTCTTTTATGGGTTGTCTGAAATCACTAGTGAAGGTTTTCCTGATGTAATTTACAAGAAAGGGAAATATGAATAAGTGGATTACTTCCGTTCATCAGTGCTGAAATGCAGGATTTAATAAATTATCTTCATCAATAGCAACGAAGAACACTGGGATACCTCAATGGGTTTTTCAAGGTATCTATCTAACCAGCAGCTGATTTATAGGTGACGTCCTCCAGTCTGCAAAAATACTCCAATATATAAAGCAACCTAGTGTAAGGCAACCAGTGCTAAGAAAAAAATACACATAAAAAAGAAAAAAAAAAAACAAACACTGGTGAACACACCTCTACTACAGGGACAAGTATCCCATGTGCTTTCATAAAAGCACAGAAAGGGAGCCGTGAAAGGGGGGCCTCTCTAGGAGAGGGAATCAGAAGGTTTGCAGATCCTCAGTCTACCTCATGGGAGTGATACAGATCAAGTCCACCTCCAAATTTGGGCAAGTGAAGAAGAGGCAGGACGTGAGGGACTACAGCCCCCACGTGCTTGCTCTCTGTGTATCCCTGCCTTGAAAAAGAAACCATTATTTCCAAGTTCTTCATTAATGTGATTGGAAATATTTTTTTTAAGATGAGTGATGAAGAGAGGCCATGATCAAACTCGCCATGATCATTACACAGAGAAACTACTTTTACCCTGTGTGTGTGGTATTGAATCCCCTGACATAGGTTGTCCCAAAAAAAGCCACCAATTCATTATAATGAATCAAAAATACTGGACTAAAGCAGATGCAGTAAGTTGTGTTCATTCAAAGGCAGCACAGAAAATAAAAAAATTGCCAACCCAAATCATCACCAACCCAAAACACTCTGAATCTGTATTAAACTGAAGATCAGCTATTTCTTGAGATTTGCCTACTGGATTTCAATATATTTTTCTAATCATCTCAAAACAGATAATTCCTTTGAAATAAAAATAATCTTTCCAAAGCTCTGTCTAGCTACACAAAGACTTGGAAATAGGTATGCCCTACAAAACTGCATTGGATAGAGATAAATCTTACGTTAAGGCTGATACTTCAGAACTGAAAGCAGACTTGAAAATTAAACATTTTTTCCTGTTCAAGTGTTGTCTGTGCATGCATTTCCTTCTTTAAAATGTGAATTTAACACACACAGAAGCAGGTAGACAGCAAGCAGTCCCAGGGAATGATGTCCTAGCTACTTAAGGTATGTCCAGCAAGGTCAGAAATCTGAGGAACTGCCTTCTAACAGTCCAGTTGAAATGCTTTTATCCTGACTCAAGCAGGCTGCCTTGAATAGTTTAGGTTCCCTGCTCGTTCACCATATAACTTCTGTAACAATAAACCACATTCTCATTTTTAGTGATGCATTCAAGGAGGACTCGTGTGAAGCCTGGTTACCTGGCGCAGAGTTCCCAGGCATTATAACATAATGAGTTTAAAATCAGTGTAGTCAAACTCAGTAATTAACACAAGGTATCTTGAGCTGAGCTTCTCAAGTGTTCCCATTCTGTTTCCTAAAATCTGTCTGTCCATGCACTCTGGGCCTAATTACTATCCCAACATTACAAGAACAGAGAGGTTCACACCTCCCAATATTTGCTCACTGCTCCTTGGATGCTCTCCTGATCCAGCCCACATGCTGACATAACAGGTTCTAGCTAAATATGGTCATTTTCACACAAATGCCTCTTCAAAAGTCATTTAACCACATCCACTTCTCTTCACTTTCGGATTAATTATAGTACCAATTAAAAAAACCAAAAAAACCAACAAAACACCCGGAACAGTGATGCTGGCTTTGTGCTAGGGAAGAGAGCTTGGGTACAACATGCAAGTTCTCAGAGGGTAGCAACCAGGAAGATTTCCAGCCCACTTATTTTAGATGAATAAAATCACATCTGCAGTCGGGAGTGTCCCTGGAGTGTTCTTGCTCAGTTATTTTGATTTAACCTCAACCTCTGGTGACAACAGGGCAGAGCTGCCGCCAGCATTATACTTATTTGGTTTTAAGGTCACATAAAAACGTTAATAGCCAGGGTTATGGCTACTTTGCCGTTACTTAGGGCTCCTGCTTCTAGCTCTGAATCTGCAACTGCAAAAGAGAAGGAAGAGCATTTTGAGGAGCTTTGCTTTGAGGGCTTATCTCTGACTAATTAGTCAGACCTAATCCTGCTTAGCTTAGCTCTGAGAAAAATCACAAACTGATGAGGAGGTAACCAACACTTCTTGTTAAATACAGTATGTATAACCCTGGGGAAGTTGCAGCTATTTCTCTTGCCAGCCCTTCTCATGACAATCATCAGATTTTCATGAACTCATCATCCCACAGCAAAGTGAGTGAAGTGTATACTTCCTCTGTATAAGTTGTTGAGAATGCATGAACAGCATATTTTTCTCATCTTAGTTTTGCATTTTTTGCTTGTAGAAACAATACATGGAATGGAAAGGGAACTTCAACAGCAATGGTTTTATCTCTATGCATTTTGATAACATCAAGTGTGCTTGTGAAATCTCTCTTCTACTTCAGCAACTGCAAAGTTCTCTGAGGAGACGTTTTCCAGGTTTTAGTTTTGAAAGGAATGCTGCTGCACTAAGCTGTTACTACAAAGCCATGCCTAGTACAGACTGACAGGCCAAAAGGGGCTTCAATCAACTCTCAACAGCTTTGTCTTCACTCTTTCTGTATTTCAGGGCATGTTCTTGTATTACCATCTATTGCACTGGTTAAAACTGACTTAGGCTCATTCCTTATGTTCTAACAAATGCAATACTTTGCAATCTGTTCCCTCTCTTCTCCACACACAGTACTCACATACAAGTTAACACTTAAAACAATTTACCTGTAGGGTTTGCAGTGCAACCCCATTCCACTCTAATCTGATTGCTTTCAGAAAGCTAATTACGTCTGCTAGCAAACACCTCTGCTGCTCTAGCCTTGCCCAGCCTTGTCAAGGCATCCACATTGTATTTTGGAAGAAAAGTCACACCTGGAAATTGTCATACCTGGAAATTGCACATTCCTCTGTCAAATTGTTTCAAGGAGCTGAATTACCAGTTTTTTAATGCATCTGTGAATAATGTATAGTCATTCATAAGACGGAGATAAAATTTCTAGGGGGCAAAAATTATGTGAGCATAGTAACTAGGTAGACTACACCTAAGTGTAGGATACTACAGCTCCAGAGCAGGAATACATTAGAATCAACATAAACAGCTTTTGTTAAAAAGTTTAAGCACTGATGGGTTGAAGATCATTGCTAGCTACCAAGATCTTGGTGTGATCACCTACTCTAGAGACTTAAAGCAGCCTGAGCGACTGCACAAGGACACATCACTAAGAAACAACTTGAGCTTCTGACCAACATATAAATAAAGATGGGAGTGGCATAAGGATTAAACCCAAGAGTATGAGTGCTGAGAAGACACTATTCCACTTAACCTCTCTGCTGGGCATCAAACATTAAGAAAAGGCTAAATGCACATGGCAGTATGCTGATCCTTTTTCTCCATGCTGGCTAAAGCTCTGGGAGTAATGAGAGGTATTCCTTATCTACAGTAGCCTACAGCCTGAAAAAATGCAGATAAAGAAAATAGGAGGGTAAGACGAAACAAAGACAAGGGAAGACTGGCACGACTAAGCTACTGCAATTACCACCTAGTCTGAAGCTTGAAGAAAACGATGTTGATGACATCTACATCTACAAATTTTATAAAAGCCGAAACAAAATACCCAAAGGATCTCTGTCACATTTCATTGCAAATCTGCATGGTAAGTGGGAATTAGAAAAAAAAATAAATTTGGTTTAAAAACCCCACTAAAAATACTTCTATAAAACCTGGGCTTTAATCCAAAGCACAAGCACAGCCAAGGCTGGCTCTGCTCAGCTATCACAGTGCAGAGCAGCTTGCTTTGTGCTTACTTTGCTTTCAAGTATTTAAAGCCTCCTAAACCATGGATCACAATATATGTAGCTTTATTTCTCAGTGCAACAATACAGGGAGTGGGTACCACCAAAAAAGAACAGTATGCTAAAAAAAAAAAAAAAAGTCCTCACAGTCCCGAGCAGCTGTGATGCAAGTGCTTGTGTTTCACTTTGCGTTTCAAATACTAGTATTTAAAATTATATAGATCAGGAACCCAGCCAGTGCTTGCTAACAGATTTGGCTTGCTTTCCAGCTCTCTCCAGCCTTTAAATAGCAAAAAAACAAAGTAAAAATCCCCAAGGCTGTACTTTCCGAGCATACCACATGCCTGTGCTCAGTAATCATCAAACTGAAAGACACTCACCAAGTCCTCAAAAACAGAATCCATACAGAAAAAAATCTATCACACTGAGAGCTGAAGTATGTTCCTATGAGAAGAATAGGGTTTATAATAAACCTGGACTTGGAGAAAGAAAGGGCAAAGTAGTTCAATTAATGTCACAATTATTTTCACCTGAACTTGAAATATGCACTATTCTTTACAAATGTGGCATTTCAGAGCTTCAGGGACTGGCAGCATGGATGTGATACTGTTCCCTGAAATAGTAGCAATGTTTTCAATTACCCCAACCTGACTTACTGCCATCCCAGGCACTGAGGACAGGCTGGAAGAAACCTATGCACTAGCTTCACAGCCAGACAGCTTTAAATGGATAGACAGACATTAGGTAGTGCAAAGGCAGCTGAACATTAATCCTCTTGGTGGCCTTGCTAAAATCCTGTGCAAAATTCCCAGCACCTTACAAAGCTTATTTGTACACACAAACATTCAAAAGCAAGGTAAGTAGGGGTTTACCTGTGTAGATGAGCATGTGTGAGTGTGTACACATATCCACCTTCTGATATGAAGAACTCAAAGTTCACTACAAAACTGCACATACAGGTGCAGCTACACAAAGAGGAGAAGGAAAGTGAAAATGCACAAAGAAAAGTTGTAGGGTGAAGGACACTACATGACTCTCATGCAGGTGAGAAAAGGAAATGTGCAGTGTAGCAACAAACAGCAGTGCCACCATCAGAGTGCAATGGGGACTAGACTGAGCAGACTCTGGCAGCTACATCCACCTAAACAATCAAGACTGCTCACACAGGCCAGAGCAGTACTTTATTTATCATTCACCGATGCCTTTAGCAACTTACAGGAAGAGCATATTTTTAAAATCAGTAATTCACACAGTTTCTAGTAACTTACAGAAATAATCAGCAAATGGTTCCCAATGTCCCTACAATTACCCTTCACTAAACCTAAAACAGACATTATAAATAACAGGCAAATATGACAAATAGGTAAATTCAATTTAGATACCATTATGCTGGGTGTCACCCTACTGTTCTCCTCTTAAAACCTAGTTCTGCAATTGTTTTTAGTAAGAGCAGCATTAGACTGATAGATCAAGAGTATCTCAAAGTCCTTACCCAAAGCAGGGATCTAAGGTCAAGTTAGAACAGACTGAGAGAGAACCATGTTTCATTTAACCTGAATGCCAAACACCGCTCCTTTGCATATGTTGGGATTGAAGGCAGATGCTCTTCTCATTCATTATTCAAAATGGAAGTTCTACCTTTTAGTGCTCAGATTTCTATCAGCTCATGGTAAATCACAGGAGAAAAATCCATGCAGCCAGGAGACAGGGAGAAAATAAATAGTTTTATGCTTTCTAATAATATGACGTGCTGTATGTTCCAGGACATTTTATTTCAGCATTACCGAATTTCACTGCTGTGGAATCTATGTAATTCATATGACTCCAAGCTTAAAATGAAGTCCAGGCTGAAGAATGAAGAACCATCAGCAAAGGCCACTGGACACTGACTTGTGTCTGCCATGTTTCTTGTACAGCCCGGCTGTTATTTGCAGTCAGACAATGAGAGACACCCAGCCTGTCTGCACTGATTTAGTGAGAAAGCACTACCCCTTCAGAAGACACATAAAACAAAGGTCCATCCTAATTCTCTTGTGATGGCTTTTACTTTGCTGTTGACTCAGGCTAATTAGAATTTAAGCCCTTTTGGATGGCATGTCTGAGATACTATTTATTCTATTGGTTGATTTCATGCACTCTTAAAATAAATATAATTTTGAGATAAAAGTACCACAAGAAATGACCTAATGGCTAAAATTCTGTCTTAAAATTAGAAATAAAATGCAACCAGGCACAGAT
Source organism: Cyanoderma ruficeps (assembly GCA_008694505.1). Lineage (NCBI taxonomy): Eukaryota > Metazoa > Chordata > Aves > Passeriformes > Timaliidae > Cyanoderma > Cyanoderma ruficeps. Next base: position 10,497,649 of record VZDJ01000782.1, read on the forward strand.
TTGCAGGGCAACCATCTTTAATCCTCTCAGTATCCCTATGTGTAAATGATGGATCGGGACATTGCTCTCATTTTATTAACTCCTCTGAGGCTTTCAGTAGACAATGCATTATTCTGGTCAGCAAGAAAACCATACTTGTTTTACAGTATGATGTCCCACACTAAGTAGCAGAGCTTCCTTTCCCTGGGTAAACACTTGTGACACCTCCCACCCCTTTGGCTGACGTACAAACTGACAGAACTGAGCACAATGTGCTCTTGTTCCTTCCCCAAAGTCTTTCAGCTTCAACACCCAACAGAAACAAACATTGTTGGGTACAGAGTACAGTGAAAGATTTCATTGATCATACTGTCCAACAGCTGAGGTAGTGGCTGTTGCCCTGTACTTGGGAGGGTCTTAGATGACAGGCAACAGTATCTTGCCTTGATACTCTTGCCTTGGGTGGAGGTTATAATATGTTAACCATTTTACACCAAGCTCCTTCCCTCAGTTCCAGTGGATCTACAACACATGCATCTGGTGCTGAACTATAAACATCTTCTAAATACAAGGAACACCCTGTAAGACAGGTGCAGTCGTACAGGAACCTCGGGAAGTTCAGAACTGGTCAGAATAATTCCAGAGCGGTGGAATCAGCCACTTACCGACCAGTGCCCTCCAGTGGCTCCCACAGAAACTGAAAGAGCAGAAGACAAGAACCTGTTTTCAGAGGTCAAAGACACCACAATTGTATCACTAATGGAAAGAAAGAAAATGCTGACATCTGGACGCCAAATAGTTGTTTTAAAGTTTATGTTCTTGCATGGCAACCTCATATTTGCTGTCATTACATACCACAGCCAGAAAAACCTACATACCATCAAGTGAATAAAATGTAAATTGCAAGCCTTGTAAAATGAGACAACAGAAACCAAAGTGATTCTCAAGACAAAAATGTTTATTTGTACTAACTCTTCAAAACAGGTATACATTCAACATCTCTAAACAAAATCAGTACATATGACGAGGGCAAGTTGAGTAAGTATCATTAGAATGTAATGTCTTCCTTAGCAATTAAAGTTCATAAATCAAGAATTAGTTACAAATTTATGGCCCCCTTACACAGGGGTTAATGTTTTCAGTAAGACTATCCCAGTACTAGGCAAAACAGAGTGTTTGCAGAGCAGGCTTCTAATCATTCGGTTCCAGTACCATGTCACAGTCTTTTAATGAGCAGTAAATACTAGTGGGTGAAAAATACTTAGGGCCAAGCTGAGTGTTCTCCAGCACTGAAAAGCAAATGCAAACAGTGAACTATCAATAGAAATTTAAATAAACCATTTTGGTTATTTTAGTTACTGAAGCCTCACTTTTTGTCTGAAAAAAAGAATATCATAACAGACTGGAAGAAAGAATTCCATAAAACCCTTTCCTCTGGATTTGACTTAGAATACAGGCTTCACTACAAAATAAGAACAGTTAAGATTTGGGAGTTTCAGTGGTAGAAGAAGTATTGTAATAATAAAGAAATAATTTAAAAATATATATTAATTTACCACATTTAGCTCATATAGCCCTTTATGTATCTTACAAAACGCTACTGTCCTACATACTGGATGTAAAAAAAAAACTTTACATATATAACGTACATGTACACATACAAAGGAAAAGCCATCAATTTGGTATTAAAAAACAGAACAAAACAAAGCATAAGCAAACACACTGGAAGTTATGCAGTAATGAGGAGTGTGTGCTCCATGTGTGCGTTAGCATAACAGTGCTTCCAACCTCAAAACACCCTCTTGAACGTCCAAGCAGAGTGCTTGCTCCAAGTCAGTTCTAGCAGTGATGTTCCCAACTGCCACAAATGTCTGACGCCACTTAACTTCTGGCCATCTCTTATATTTAGCACTAAATCAGAAGTAAGGCAAAATAACTTTTCACATCCCTGAATATCTGAGGAAATTCATGAGATCTTCCAAATATTAATGCAAAACAATACAGGAGCACAAAAAAATGGTACCCCTGAGCAGAATGGTCTTTCTGTCTAAACAAAGCTGCCCCAAACCTTCCCTATTTCAGAGTAATCCAGGCTATGTAAGTATGATAATTATTCGCAGGCATTCTTTTTGTTTTAGCAAATTTTGAATGACAACCTGAAGTTTCAGGACGGGTGTGTGCTCATGATTTCTGGTCTAAAACCACCACTGAGAACAGTGAACAGCAGTTCTGATACTGCAGAAATGTCAGGCATGAATATTCAGAGCAGATGGGTAGTCTTGTTCCATAAATCCTAATGCCAACCCTTGTCTCCCATTTGGAAGAAGGAGTCCACTCTTAATGTACCTAGCATATATTTCACAAACACCTCCCCCCCCTTTAGTTTACAAGAAAAGCAAAACAGAATTTACTTCTCTTCTCTTGCATCAATCTTAAAAAAAAAAAAAATCTAAAAAGATCAACCAAACCAATCCCCCCTCCTTAAACTCCATAAAATCACAAATTTTCCAATAACAAATAAAATTAACCTCCCTGATAAAACAAAGGTTCCTGAAAAAAAACTTGTTGAGATCCCTGGGGAATAAAAGAGATGGATGCCTTTGAGAAGCATTCTGGGAGATTAGTTGTAAAGGATTTGATTCAGCACCCATAAAAGTTTTGTCCAATGAGAGAGTAACTCCAGAATTGGGAAGGCTGGACTAGGACTACAGCCCAGCAGACATGCCAGTCACTGGCAGGTACTGGCATACAACCCTTCTGAGGACATAACTGTGTGCTGTACCAGGGAATTCCCCTGACATTGCTTGGAGTGTCGTGTGGAGCCCAACACTTTGCAGCTAAGCAGTGAAGAACAACCACAGGTAAAACAATGAAATGAACTGTAGGCTCTAGGGTTCAGAACTCCCAGGTTGACACCTCTGGCTTGCCTTGGGGAATGGGATTCTAGAAGAGCCTAACACTGAGGAATAGTAAGGGAGAAACAGAGAAATACAAAAATGCAAGGATTAAAAAACAGAAGGGGAGGCAATGATCCCCCTCTAGAATATTCCCTTTAAAACAGTGTAATTAAAAAGTTTAAATTCACTTAGAAATTGCTTTCAAAGTAGCCTGACAATTTCAATGACTTTCAAAAATCAAAATATTCTTCACTAGAGTTCATTGAAATATCCCTGTAGCCCCCTGAATAACTGCTACGACTTGTTTTGCATTAACATTGCTTAAATTAATATAGTCATAAGCATGCAAAATGTTAACATTTAATTGTGTACACAGAATAAAATAAAGTTCTAACAGATAGATTCCTAATATTTCAAGGTTACAGGCTTGATTCAGTCTCTGATCAAAACCACTGGGATTCTTCCCACAGTGTTCAGGAGATTTTGGACTAGGCTTTAATAAAAGACAACAAAGCATTGTGTTTTATGATGTAGGAGCAAACTCAAAGTACACTTGTGTAAATATACCAGGCATTGAGTGCAACTTTTGTATTGCGTACGTTAAAAGAGTTGCATTTTAGCCAGTACAAGGACAATCACAAAGCCAACGCCGCATGCTGTGTCAAACCAGGCTGGGTGACAAACACCGGGACCCGCTCACGGACATTCATGTTGTTCCTGTTGCCTAAGAGCAGCTTTGAACAAAGCTTGATGATAGCGACATCCACTTGAACCCAGACATGAATTCCAAAGGCAGAAAGCTGCATGAGTACAACAGCCTGACGGATTTTACATGTGCTCTGGATGACTCTGAAGGCAGGATATTATCTCTTTAACAGATCTCCCTTCATAGCAGATTTGATACACAGCCGTGAAGAGTGGAAACCTGAGGAAAGAGAGATGGTGGGGAAAGTGAACACAGTGTCAATTTCTTCTGTAACATTTTCTTAAATTAAAGAAATAAAAAGCGGTGAGGAGAGGGAGGGGGGAAAGGGAGAGGTGGAAAACATGATTTCTTTTTTCTATGTGTCAGGCACAAATGCTGGGCTGAAAAGCAGGGCATAACTATGGAACCTGCATGGATCTCTGAAATACAGTGACTCTCAGAAGCCCAGCTAGCTATAATGGAGCCTGAGACATTCATTATGTATGGCACAACCATAAAGTGATCTAAAAAATAAATTAAAAACATTTTTTCCTGGCTGTTCTTACAGCAGTACCAATCTGTGGTTAAAAAGGATGACTGGCACATCCGTTATGCAGTACTTCTGAGCAATAACATGGTAATAGAGAACATGACCCAAAAAGACCCAAGAAGATATTGAAAGTCAAGTTTTTAATACGAATCCAAAATCAAACCTGGATTTTGAAATACAAAATTCCACATCTACTTTTTTTCTTTGTAGATTGGCCACATCTCCAACAACCTCCAAATTATTCAGGCTTCTCTGATAATCTGAAGGTTTGTTAAAGCCAAGATGCTTTACAGAAATTTGTATTTGCTTTCTCTCCATCCCAGACAATAAAAGCCAGACAAGTTCAATTTTCATACAAAGACTGGTGAATTTTAGGGGTTGATCTGTTCACCAAGTACATACACCATTTCAGCACGGCCTTTTAAATTGATGAATTTTGACCAATGGAAAAAAAAATAAGGGTCATTGGAGATGGTGAACTAGTTAATTTCTGAGTGATTCAGAATACATCTGGACTAGGACCTTCTCCTTAGGAAAGGTGTCCCACCAGTCACTCTAAAGCATTATCTGTAATGCACATTGCAGTGTTGAGCAGTACTGAGCACCATCTATGATGGCCTTACATTCTGCTGTCACGTATTACATTGCAGTAACTCTGCTATCAGCACACTGCTCCAAACTAGACTGGTTTGAGTTTTGTTTCTACTTCATTGGTGGAAAAAAATTACCATACAGCCACATAGCTGCTCACTCAAATCCAATGCTAAACTACTTAGGTTGCAAAACCCTTACCAGGAAATCTGCAGAAAAAAAAATTACACCGTGACTTCTGCATTCCTTAATAAACCTCACTTACAACCCACTTTGTATGATGTAGCAGACTAAAGGGGGTTACATTTGCTGTTACCATAAAAGCTCATATGTAGGCACTAATAAAATTTGCTGTGCCTATATGAGAGCTGGCCACAAACCAAGTGAAACTTCTGAAGTAAAAGCAGGTTTCCCACAGGTTTAGGTACAGTACCAGCAGTTACTTCTCACTGAAGAAGCACCACTACTACAAACCACAACCTAAGTCCTGCTCCTTATCCCAGAGAGCATTACGGTGCACAGGACTGCCACACTTCACGTGGAGAAACCTGTACCAAGGCTCAGAGCCAGCAAACTCCAAATGCACCTTAGGTCTGAGCACAGCAAAAGAGCAAGGACTGCAACTGCTGAAAAAAAGCAATTGCACCGCGAGTATCAATAGGCATCAACCCTACTACCAAGGCTCTTCTGAATTTTGACTTCTGCACATTTCTACATAGCCTTGGGAATAGTTTTGTAGGACCAGACTATGAAATTCTAACCTTACAAGACTCTTACCTCTTCACTTTGAAACCATGGCTGCTCCACTGTGTTTTATGTTTTAAACTTGCTTTCAAAAGTCTTGTTGAATGAGACCTTTTATGAAGAACTGACACATATATGTTGGCATACCAAAAGGAAATTAGCAACACTGTTTTCATGTCTTTTTTAAAAACACAACCCAAAATCATCTATAATGCACTCAATTTGTTGTAAGATAGAACAGGATACAAAACAACCCTCAAACACAGCATCCTGTTTCATTTAGGAATCATAAACAGAAAAGAATGAAGCCAACATTTTAATTAACTTTTTCTGCAGTTAGCTTAATTATTGTACACTGAGGAGACAGACTTAGGTACCTTACATCCAATGATAATATTAGAACATTAATCATTTAGTGCAGCTGATCCATTAAAACTAGACTTTAAAAAATACTTTCAAAAAAAGAAGTAACAAGGCTTGGTCTTTTGACTGGCAGTTTTTTAATTCCTGATTTTTCCTTTTTTTTACAAACAGGAGCAGATAAATCTCAAAAGCAGTCAGCTGCGTGTGTGGCTATAGGAATAATTCATGTTCTGACTTGAATACAAGTGAACCAAGCCACGACATTCTGCTTCATTTCATACCACAAAAACACACCCTGTGACCTACAGAGGCAGATGGGAGGTTTTAACCTACAGCAAACTGGAAGTCACATTAAGATGGAGAACTGCAGTATCTAAGCTAGAATCCGCGTGGTGGAGGCAGGCACTCTATTCAGATGATCACCAAGCTCCTCTCCTTGGGGGCAAGTAATGAATTTCCTACAAGGAAATGAGACGTAGCAACTTTTCACAGTCTCTTTAGGAAGCTCTACTTCTACTTTCATGGATTTTTTCTTTTCACATATTAAAACACACTTGCTGTGCTTTTCTGTAGTAGCAGAAGGCAACAATACACTCTGCAAACAGAAGGACATTCACAAATTTAACATCATACTAATAGCTCTATCTACACCAATAATATTTTCAGGTTCTATTCACTTCTTTCTTTGAACTTTTAATCTACTGTCATTACAGTGATTTTCTTTTTGGCTATTATTTTTATGAAGATAGCAAAGCCAAATACGCAGAAAGAATTGTGGAGATAAAAAAGGGGTATATGTGGAAGTTGTTTTATCTGTTCTTACTCACTTGTCCAGCATTCCTTTCTGCTTCAGGATGCGGTACACTTCTGCAGAAGTCTGTGGTCCTTGGAGTTTCTGACCATTCAACATTTCTTTCTCTAATTCTTCAATAGACTAAGCAACAGAGGGGCAAAAACAGAAAGCAAAGGAGAGCTATGATAAACTTTTCAGAAACCTGACAACAATCTGGATTGAAAAAAAGAGAAGTTACTGAGAGTTTTTTCTTTTTCAGAAGTGATCTTGAGTGAGTATATAGAATATTATCCTATGTTCTTGTTTGTAAGTATTCTTAAATTTGCATCTCACACTGTCTTATCTCTGAAGCGTTTTTTGTTTTAAAATCACCCCCCCAGCCTTTAATACCTTTACACTCATTCTAATCAACAGACTCGAAAAACAAGAAGAAAGAGAAGGGTGCCCACTCACTGAGCTACCATGACTCAGGTAACTCTACTATTACTCCAGCAAACAAGCAGTGGCAGCACTTGTAAGAACAGTGAATAAGGTACCTTTCCAGTTTTAACGAATGCTTCTGCTATACGTCGATTCCGGCCACCGTAACACGTTGTGATGAGATCAGCAATGCCACAGCTCTCCAGGAAAGTGGCAGTACAAACCTGGCCTTTGCAAAAAATTTTGGCAAAGGCGATCATCTCCATTAGGCCAAGGCGAATAACAGCAGCTTTGGTATTGTCACCGTAGGAAAGGCCATCGCAGAAACCAGCTCCTACTGCTACTACATTCTAATAGGAAGAGAAATGAGAAATGACTCAATTACTGCTTACAGATGTCCTTAAGAACTGCCAGCGCTTTACTACTGAAAGACTAGGTTGTTAGTTTGGGCTATTTTGGTTTTGGTTGGGGATTTTGATGTCTGTGGGATAACCTAAAAAAAAAGAAAAAAAATATGGCAAGTCTTACATTTCCATGGATAAAAGCATAGTTAAAGTGCTCTGACACAGGTTGCCCCTGAGGCTGTGGAGCTATTATTATTGACATCTTTAAGAACAAACACATTGCACTACACCCAAACAAGGTTTTAGCTAGATTGAGCTATTCCTGGCCTGAGGTAGGGGTGAAGTTAGACTGACATTCTACAGTCCTTTTATACAGATTTTCTTTATGATTAAAGCAATAGTACAGCTAAAAAGCGTTTATTGTAACAACATGCTAAGGGACCAAATTCCGCCAAGCCAATAGTACCCAGCCCTTTTAAGTATGCAGAGTTTCTATAACTGTAACAGTTATTAAAGATTCCCAAAAAGTTCATGACACAGGAAGACCTCCCTCAGCAAAAAAGTGTTTGCTTTTTCCTTAGACCTGGTGACAGTCCTCTACAAAGAATGTGCTGTTAACACTCAGCTATACGGTCCGTGCTTTGGTTACAGAACACAGACATTTGATGAGACACATTTGAGTGAAGTGACTATAAAACCTTTTTTCTGGCATGGGAATCAGAGCAGACACTTGCCATGGTTCCACTACCCCCACTACAGAAATCCATCTAACACAACCCTACCAACACCTTCCAAAAGAAGATGGCATTCTGACACATTGATAAAGCAAACAAGGAAGCAATGAATGTTAATATCTTCCTGCATGCAACAGCAGCAGCAGTGACCTCAAGAGAAAGCACAGGCGAACCAACATTATGACTCTTAATGTAGCACCTGATGCAGGGAAAAAAATAAAATTAAAAAATCAACTTTAACTGTTGATGAAGAAAGAGTAACAATTAGAAGATGTTACTGAAAACAACCAGCTGATTAACACCTGGTTTGGTTTTGGACTGTAAGAAGCACAAATGCCAGGCAGCTCTGGAGCTGTGTGGCCAGTCATGGCTAGGTGACTGAATCAAATGAGGCCAGAGGATCTTTGCTTTTTGAGCAGCTAGCTGAGGTCTAAAGGTGACCCTAAAAATTGCAGACAGATATCTCAACATTAGACCTGAAGCAACCCAAGACAGTCAACTTCAAAATTTGGTTGTTCAAATGATCCTGGCTTAGATCTTGGCTGTGGTGATCCAGTTAAGGTATGTCTTCATCAGAAGACCTCTTGCAGAGCAACCTCTAATATTCTTTCATTTGATGTCAAAGCAAGAGGAAGTCAAACAGATATTTAAGAAGTTTTCAGATGGGATAACCCATTCAAATGGTTTTTACAATCCATGTGAAGTCTGTAAGTATTTAGCACTCAGCTAAAAACACAAACATGACTGAGCAGCCTTTGGGCTTTTTCCATATACTTCTTGAACACTCCCATACTAAAGCTTCCCCTTCCCTCCAGTTTTGTCTGTCTGACTTTCCACTTTGAAGCAGTCTACTTAATCATAATTTACAGTATGATTTGGCCTATGATATTTTGTTGTGTGCTTGTACCTTTTACAGGGTTTCTCTTTGGAGCAACAGAAATGCTCTTTTAAGTAAGTCATACCAAGACTATTTACCTCTGAGGAAATGGGCTAGGGAACAAGGGTAGTTCTGAGTCCAACTCTAAAACACTGAGCTCCTTGTTTGTACAATGTTCCCATTGTATGCTCTTACACAGTTTGCAAATAATGAGGAAACAAGACAACGGATTATGCTCTAGAGCACACCCCCATGCCTAGGAGACTATTATTTTCTGGTATACATATCCCTCAGACCACAACTATTAATTTACAAGGTCTACCATCTGGTTTTATTTAAATCCTTGAAGAATCTCTGACAACTGTGTTGTGCCTAATATACTGTAGAGAACTAATTAGACCACATTGAAAGCTATACCTTGCTCAAAGATGGGCCACCCCTTTAAAAACAATAACAACAACAAAACCTCACAAAATTTATGACTGAGTTATCCGTTCAGTCCCAAACAAGACCAAAACAGATAGTTTGCTACTTGAAATCTCTGGCTGTAGGCACTAAGCTGAGCTTGTTTCAGGAAGATGCACAAGCAAAACACTAATTGACACACAAGAGCCTAGTGACATTATCACTATTGTGATCCTCTGAGAAGTACCCAAGGCAGGAAGGGTGATTGACCTGGAAAAAACATCTTTCTGTATCTCATATGGTTGATTTTGACTGCTGCCACTGACTAAGACTATACCTGAAGCGTCCTGGTTTCAGTTAACTACCTTCTTAGCAGCTGATACAGTGCTGTGGTTTGAGTTCAGTATGAGAATAACGTTGATAACACATTGATGTTTTGGTTGTTTGCTAAGTAGTGCTTACTTTAGGAAAGGAACTTTTTAGTGTCTCATGCTGTGCCAGGGAGGAGGTGAGCAAGAGTCTGGGGAGGGGCCAACATAGCCAGGACAGCTGATGTGAACTGGCCAAAGGGATACTCCATGCCATAGAATGCCATGCCCAGTATATAAACTGGAGACAGTTGGCTGGAAGGCATCAATTGCTCCTTGGGGACAGGCTGGGCATTGGTCAGTGGGTGGTGAGCAACTGCAGTGTGCATCACTTGTTCTTCTTGAGTTTTCACTCTGCTCTTCATTACAATTACTATCACTACTGTTGTTCTTGTTATTGTATCTTCCTTTATTTCAATTATTAAATTGTTTGTATTTCGACCCACGAGTTTTACTTTTTTTCCGTTATTCTCCTTCCCATCCCTGATGGGTAGGGGGTTAGTGAATGAGCAGCTTTGTAGATATGTAGTTGCCAGCTGGGATTAAACCACAACATGAAGTTACAGGAATTCCTGCAGATGCAGTGGGTATGTGTTTGTGCAAGAGGAGAGAGTCCACACTTCTGTGAGATTAGAAACTGACTGTATTTTCATGCACACATGGGAGTCTGAGAGCCCCATAAGCAAGTGCCTACTGACAAACATGTTCCAAAGGTTCAAAGGTACTGTCACAATAATCCCAAAAGGACAGCAACACAATGTTCCTGAGGCATTCAGAGCTCTGAAAATCACTACACACTTAAGCAAACACACTTCCCCTATCTTAGCATTAAAAGCTTTTTACATGAAAGCATCCTGTAACCATAATGCACACTGTTTTTATATTAGTATATAGTTTTAAACTACTAAAATACTTTGTCCTAACAGACGAGCTGTTCTGATATCCTGAAGCTGGTGTTAATCCTAGTCCTAGTTATTCTACCAGATGAGCAAGGAATGGATTTAGTTATTTTATCACTGGGATAGTGAAGCTATGCCCCAGAAAAGAAATGCTGATGCCATGCAGGGCTCACAGTATGTGTCAGTACAAATGAGAGAATGTGTCCTTTACTTGCACATGACCTGCTGCAAACATGCAAGACGTCACAAATGCAAGGTCAACAGATGACCAAGAAAACAAGGACAACAAGTCTGTAGACTTTGCTGACAGACTGTTCTCCTACAGAGTCAGTGCTCAGAAGTATCCAATATCCAGTGTACAGCATGTTTATGGAGTGCTCATGAAGACAGCTTCAGCAGCCATTTCTGAGGCAACCATTACTTCTCCATAATTAAACGGATCAATAAGAGAACTAAGCAGAAATGTTATTTCACCTTCCTTGAGGCAGTGTCACGGCTTTGCACAGCCGGCTTTCCCTCTGTGTACACATGAACTTAGAGAAGCTCACTGCTTCCCATGACAGCTGAGGTCAAATGAAAAGACTCAAAAAATGAAAGACAGTATCAGCAGGACTGTCAGAGAGGTTAAGAATAAACTGTTTGCTTGCTCCTGGCGAACTTGAATTTCATTTCCATTTAATCTCAGGAAAAAGGAAAAAACTCTCACAATCAACTTCTCTAGTACCTAGACTGACTATCCAACAGTGACTGCCCTAAACACACTCGGCAAGTAACAATGCTGAGTTATATAACATGGTACACAATAAATCATCACTATACTTCTTCCCTCTTCACTTAAGGCTTAGCTGGAGCCGGAAGGTTTAGCGGAGCCTGAAGCAGCCTGAAAGGCAATCACAGCTGCTGCTGTTTCTTCTTCCTATAGTAACACATCTGTCTTGGTCCTTGGCTGCTGCCACTTGAGGGTTTTTAACCCTCCACATCCCTGATCATCAGGCAGTTGGAGCATGGCTGTTTTGCCATATCCAGAGGTTAGATTCTCAGTCCTCCTCCTCACAGCCACCCCTGGCACTGCTGCACTGGGTGAGGTAAACTGGGTGAGGTAAACAGTTTACTCCTGAGATGGCAGCTACCAGTGTTTACAAGGCCTCTCAAGGATGTGGCCAGGTTCATACCCCAGCTCAGTCTGACATCTGTGCTGCTGCTAACACCACACTAGCACAGGCACTAAGGACTCTAAGGACACCTCTGAGGGGATAACCTTGGGGCCATGCTGCTCTGCAGTATCACATCCATCAATATCCATCAGCACCTCCATATGTAGGCATAGCTGCACATACTAATTTTAGGTGACATAACCTTTAAGCATTTCCTAGGAAGGCCCATTCATAGTTTGGCAAATGGCAGTTGTACTTGCAGGTGGCCTTGAGTCATGCTGCCTGTAAAGCCAACTGGATACATTGAAACAACTATCTAAATTTCAACCCTGTCAATTTCTGTCCTCAACCCTTAGAAAAGGTCAACAGACAAATGTGAAACCTTCATCTGTCCTCAAAAGAAAAAAAATATCCTCACAAAGAACATGCCAAACACTTCTTGTTCCAACAGCCAAGTTATGGTAGAAAGCTGTTGGTACCATCAGATTTTGTAAAGTCACTGCCACTGTCTATTCAGCCAGTCTCCAAGCTGACACAAGACTGCATTTTCACAGCACTGATTTCTGCACTTCACTGTATCTCCATCAGCCCATTGTCACAATCTAAATACAGTAAATGAAGTGGCTATTCTATACATATCCATTTATAAATAGCAATCAAGCACATGTTCTCTTATGATCACCCAGCTGCACTACCTAATATTACAGTCTGAACTCAAACATGCTTCCAAAAACAAATTTCAAACCCATAATTATCATTGTAAGGGAAAGTTGTGCTCAGAGCATTCTTTGTTACCCTTCTGTATTGCTTCCCAAGCTTTAGGCAACCACCCACACTGAAAATCTTCCCTGTTTAGAAAGGCTTGCAGAAATAAAAAGTGAGGTAGAGTACAGGCTTTTAACAGCTAGTCCATTATGCCAGTAATACCAGCGAAGTCTCCTTTTCTTAAGCAGGTATTTGCAGAAAAGTGCAGAAAGCTGGGAGAATACACTGTCTTCCATAGTGTACTGTTTCTCATCCCTTAAGTACCACCATAGGAATTGTTTTTACTATTTCCACATCCAAAAACACAGTCTGGAGTGATGTGTTTGCCTGTTTACTTCTGTTCTCCTTGCTGTAGTTAGCAGTGCCACCACTGACATTTTGAATGGCACTGCTATAAAGAGAAGAGAGTCCCCCTTTTTATGCCTGTCTCTCCATGCAACAGGACACTGTCACCTTCTGAAACTGGAATTTCCTCCTTCCAGAAAGTTAAACAAAGCTAATTTTTACTATTTTTTAATCGAAGTAACTTTGCAAGTTTAACAAACTGTCAGCTGACTGAAGCTACACATTAGATTTTACATTAAAAAAAAATACAAAAAGATGCCTAGTTTTCTAATTTTTATTATAAACACTATCAGATTAATGATAAAAAAGCAAAGTTCTGGTTGATACCCTTAGCAAACAATTTTCCTAATACAAAATATGTACAGCTTCTAAAAAAAAACACTATTTACACCAGAGTTTTGCATTTTGCTTAGCACTATGGTAATACAACCTTATCCATAGGTTTAATTTTAGCTTCTTTATTTTCTTTCAGAGCCAGAGATGCTCCCAATGCATTTAATAAAATTTTGCAATCTTTGAGAGTAGAACAGCTCAGGACATTATTTACATGCTGCCAGCACAAGATTTAGGATTAACTAGAAAGGGTTTAAAATAAAAAAATTACTTTAAAGAATAAAATTTTATTAATATTTTCTTTTAGATTTAGGCAGAGTTGTATGTTTGAAGACATCACCTGTACTAGAATAACAGATCTATGCCACTGTATACCAGTTTTGCCTTTTAATTATGTAAGAAATCCACAGTATTTTAAAATGAGTTAATCTATCCTTAATTCACTTTTTGTTTATACCATGCATTATATCATGCATTTTTTGGAAATCCCAACTCAATTAACAAAATATATTGCAATCAATACGAAATCACTAGAGCACACAGAATATAAACAGCTTTTTAGAAATATAACTAGACATTTCAGTCTGCATGATGTATGATGAATAATGAGGCAGAAGAGTGCAATGAAGCAAGGTCACAAAAAACCCCCAGAAATTTCACCTTAGCATCTTTTAAAAACAATAATTTCTTTAAATTCTACTGCAATTCCAAAGAAACATTGCTATCTTGCCTGACTTAGACCTTTACAGTGGAATTTTGAGTGTCTGCTGACTACCTGCCCAGTTTGATGGGCATGCTCATCTCTAATGCCCTTTCACAAGATTTGTCTGAACAAAAATTGTATGGTGTGGTAGCTTTGCAAGCCAATTAATTTCATTTACACAAAATTTCAACAGCAAAACCAAAGGCAGACAAAATAATTATCCAAAACACACATGCAACAAAAAGTAAGCTGAAATAATTATTAAACCACTACATTCATCAGAAATGATTCACAATAGGTATCAGATAATGTGAACTATGGTGCTGTTTGCTACGATGCCAAACAACTAATGCCTCCCCTTCACAAATGGCCTGTAAATTAACCTGAAAAAAACAGCCATTAAAATGTTTAAATTAGCCTTTGCTTCCTGTTAGCATCAATTTCGTTATGAAAAAAATTTTGGATGAGTAGCTGTCCAAAAAGAACCTTTTTCCTATTCAATAATTTCTGTATGTGGTTATCCACACAAACTTTACATAGTATATGTCCACAAAATATAAAACATGAGTGCTCACACTGCTTCAGTCAATGAAGAGGGGGATAGTTTTGTCAACAAATACGAAGCACTAATGCCAACTTCTTTCTCCCTTTCTTTTGGTGAACACACCGTTGCAAAAAGAAAAAGGGGACTAGAATAGATTTAGAAATATACCAGCCAGTTAGATGAAATCAGTACTTGCTTCATGACTGTGTGTAAGTTAAGTGGAAGATGTAGAATGCGAACCTGGGAGATGGTGAGATACAGCTCTAAAAGCCAGCTCTCAGAAAATGCTGCTCCCTCATTTCCCATCCGGTTCTTCCGGAAATGTTATGTGGCAGTTTTACATATTATATAAAATACACTGAACTTATTTTTTTAATTGAAATACCCTCTTTTTTTTTCTACAGGGATTACTATTTCATCTGTGTATCACCCGCAGCCTGTTACTCTTACCTTCAGAGCACCACACAGCTCAACTGTATCTGCGTCATCTACTACAGTTATTCGGAAGTTTGGAGTCTGCAGGAGCTCCTTGAAGAGAAGGCCATTTTCCAAGATTTTGCAGCCTATTGAGAGAGTGAAAGGAAAGCTAAAAAAAATGAATAATTTATTTGTATGGTATTTAGCCTTTCTTGTGCAAGCCAAAATGCCTAAAAGACCAGGTTCTAAATAACAATTCCATGAATTCTCTATACACTGTCCATTTTTTGATCACTGTCTTTAAAAAGAACAGCTAATAATAAACCAGAGATGAATTAAGAATATGGCAGGAGCAATTCTACCAATTATTTCAAAGTCTGCATTCCAGAAAAATACCTACTGATAAGGGTATGTCAAAGCTGCTTTATTAATCAAGCACGCTGCCCCTGACAATTGTTTCTAAACACTAAGATGTTGTTCAACCATTCAAAATTAAGTTCAATGCAAAAGCTGTGAATGAGATGCTACAAAGCTAGCAGTGCATGAAACTGTAAAAATTAACACTGAAAAAACCCATAATATGAACTCTGTGCTATAAAGTGTGAGTACCTGTATGCATCTACATACACACATGCCTTTCTACAAACTGCAAAATCCACTTCTAGGCACATCCTCATGCTGCAAAGGTGTGCAGACATCAACAAAGAACTAAAACAATTTCTAGTTTTTGTGGGAACAATAGATTTTGAGAAATTAGAACAAGTTACCTTAAAAAAACAAACAAAAATATCAAACCAAAACAAACGTGCATGAAGGTACCGTCTTTGACCCTAGCACCTAAGCTGGAGTACAGAATTTATAATTAGTTATCCATGTAAAGCCATTCAGACCCAAGAAAAATCTTAAACACAGTAATAAAATGAAGCAGTTTTTTTTATGAAGGGTGATAAAAAACATGCTTGTATCTCACATGCTAAGGTTATAACCCCAGTAAGAATACATACAATTGTCCTGTTCTCCCTCCCTCTATTCCCAGTATCATCCTAGTACTTTTGGAAGTGTAAACATTCTAGAAATTCAACTAACAGTGAAATCTGAGCTATTTGGTGTGCCCCTGTGAGGACAGGTGCATGTTTTAAATATTCTTACAACTTGGAACAGTACCTATTGTGGTTTCACAGAATTTCTCTGCTGCCACCTCATTGGCAATGTTAGCTCCCATCAGCACACTGATGTCAATTCCCATCTTCTCTCGAATAATGTCAGAGATCAGTTTGAGTCCCTCCGGGCCTTCATCTATTCCCTGCAGCCAACATTAAATGGAATTACTACAAAGTCATTCATTAGGCACAGTAGAGATGCAAGCAGAACATAATTAGACTTGTCCACAGGTGAGAAGTGAAACAAGGCCTATTCCAACAGAGGCTAAGGATGACAGGTGTACTACCACAGACACTTCTGCTATTTTGACCTCTCCAAGATGTCTTAGAATAGTAGGAGTAGCACCTTAAGATTTAGGACTGAACTCTAGATGATGAAAACAGTTTTTATTCCATCCTCAAGGACCTGATTCTAAGAAGTGCTGAACATTCTGCTGTTAGTTCAGAAATCACGTGCTTATTATCAGTATATCCATAATCAGTGAAGCATAACCAATCCATCAGTTATGAACCAGACCTGAACTTGGATTTGAAATTGCACTGAAACTCACAAAATGGCATCTGAATAATTTGTTTTGTGAAGAGATATCTGAACTGAAATATCAGAGGCAGGTTCCCCAGTGTATAACACCAACAACAGTAAAAATAGAAAGGGAACAGCCATTCACAGATACGTAGAAAGCTGAACAACTGAGAATAATTTAATTTTCAGCTATTATTACAGCGGTACGGCAGACCAGCAATTGAAACAGTCATTCTTTCCCACAGGATACCACCTTTTATACAATACTCCTTTTTAATGCTGAGGATTTGATACTTTTGGGAATTGGTAATTTTGAATTATGATTGTCAAGGTTTGACACTGGACAAATGCCAGTGCACCCATGAGGATGTAGTTTTTAATACACCACTGTGAGATATAGCCGAAACAGAGCAGAAGCAGGCCTATCANACTTGTATGCTGCTAGTAGTGACATTTCAGGCAGGAAGTAATTTGCACTTCCATAGATTAAAGGTGCTGCTCCTTAAATCACGTGGTCCAATCAAGTGACACGCAGAAATGCCTGGATAAAACCTGCAAATTAAACTAGTGCTTGCATTTCTGCAGTATTTTTCAATTTGTATTGCTTAATGCACAGCTCTGCTTTCTCATCTTTAATGAGCCATACAGAAACAACGTGAAAGCAAGCATGCAATACATGTTGCATTTTTCCATCATAGTGCCAAAAATGTCCCCATGAAATAACTGTAAGGCCCCTGTTCCTAAGATGGCAAATAATAAACAGAAAAGAATGCACACACTGGGAACAACTCCAAAAATGTGAATACCTGTACAACAATTATTCATGCAAGTGAAGAGAGCAGAAAGGCTCAGGTGCCAGATTCTGCTCCGCTGTGAAACAGATGCAACTCCTGAAAAGTCAAGAAGAGCTGTACCTGTTTCTTGTAGTGTTAAATCCAACACTGAATGACAGCATAAAAGCCAAACACCCTGATTCCCTGCAAAACCAAGGCTCCAGCATGGGAATTTTCACTGGGCAGCAGTGCAATGCAAGTGAGCTTATCGCTTGCATCCTAACATGCCTGTCAGAGCAATCCCTGGGGCAACAGGAAAATGAAAATGAGGCTGATTTGAGGTTGCCTGAAGAGTATTTTGAATGACTTTCAGCTACCCTGCTTCCTGTGCTCACTGTTGTACTGCACTGTAAGTTTTATATGGTTCCTCTGCCCACAGCCACATCATCACTTGCTAGGTTTTCATAGACACAGAGCTAACGTAAAGCAACACAGATGCAAATGTTTCAATGGAAATGCGTATTAACCAGCAGACAAACGTCTTTATTTCCCAAAGACTCAGTTTTATTGCCAGATATTAGGCTCTGCTTGAAGATTAAGACTGTCAGAAAGGAAAAAAACAAGAAAAAAAGCCTAAAAGATGACACACTGCTAACTTGACAACCAATTTAGAAAGCACAGAAACAAGACGTCCCATGAATATTTTTCAGAGCAGAACTGCACTTTAACGATCAAAGTTAACACAAGCCACTTTAACAGCATTAGCATTGAGCATGAGAGCCAAAAACTACAACACTGATGAAAACGGCATGCCTAAA
The DNA here is from genome assembly GCA_008694505.1 of Cyanoderma ruficeps. Classification (NCBI taxonomy): domain Eukaryota; kingdom Metazoa; phylum Chordata; class Aves; order Passeriformes; family Timaliidae; genus Cyanoderma; species Cyanoderma ruficeps. Next base: position 10,515,833 of record VZDJ01000782.1, read on the forward strand.
GAATATGCAAAAGTAGAGAAAAGAATGAATTGTTGTGTTAAATCTCTACCCTTTCTTCTCAAATGATACTTTTAATGATGCACAGTTATGCCTTTTCATAAAAATTGACATGTACTTTGCATTCTCCTGCAAAATATTAAGGGGCTTCACCGCATGTCTTTGGAAAGGCTGCCTATGGATGCAGGGCTGCAGTGTGACAGCGGGAAGGTGCCCAGTAACCAACTCTGCACTGCATGGCAAGTTCCACAATTTCACTTCCACTACTACACTAAGCACGGACTTTTTGTTTTGCTGGGGGTTCTGTCTGTTTAAAATTTGGCTTTTTTTTCTTTTTTTCTTTTTTTTTAACTGTGAGTATTTCTTCTTTCTTCCCCTTCCCCTCCCCACTTTTTCTTTTTTTTACTTTGTCAAATACAGCCATTAATCAACACTCCATTAGAGCACTGGTAATTAGTAGCCAGAACAGTTAATTCCAAGGGAATATAGGCCCAGGACCCTGACTTCACATATGCTGAAATAAATCCTCATTTAGTCCAGCAATTTCATTAGTTATTCCTATCACTAGGAGAAGATAAATCACATTTAGTAAATTAAAGGAGAATGAAGTTTATCTTGAGCACTTTTAACAGTGCCTTACTTTACCCTTCTATTCTATGAGGAGTTCTTCTACAATTTGGAGCAGGAACACTTTGGAAGCATTACTTTTTCATACATCTCAGCAATACACCAGTCAGCACTGACAAAACAATAGATTTGATGGGCTTTGTTAGCCAAACTAAAGAGACAAGCATGCAGTAAGCAGTGATAGGAGTTTTTTGTTCTTTTTTGAGCACAGATCCATAAATGTATCATTTTCCAGAAATGACAGGAAACAAGGGAATGTGTGCTGAGAAAATGGCCTACAAAGCAACAACAAACCAGAATCTTCCAAACCTTGTGGGAATAGCTTATTATTTCCAGCTAAACATACAGAGGAAAAAAGCCCACCCACCCAAAAACAATCCCAAAAATAAGCTAATCCTCATTTTAAAAAAATTCTGCCAGCAAAACTACAAACACTCCTGTGAATTGCCTCCTGCACCTCTGCCCTCTCCTATTTCCTAGGCTCAAACTGTCTTCGGGTGATACTGAACAGACTCTCTTGTTGCAACATAGTATTTGACACGAACAAGAGCACTATCCTCTCAGTCACATGAAATTCTCTCAGCAGCTCTTGAAATGATCAACTCAGCATGTGGGACGTGCATTAACAATCAAAGCATTATGCTTGTGCTCTGTTCTTCATCTAATGATGTTTTTGGAAACAACAAATGAAAGACTGGAAAGCTTAGTGGTGCAAAACATATTGACTCCCTCTTTCTTTCTAAAAGTCTTGTGAAGAGCTTCATTTTCCTCCTCCTGCAAGCGCTGCGCAACAATCCACTAATGACTGAGACTAATTCTAATCTTAACACCCAGGAAGGTTTAATGGACCAATCAAGTGACTAACGCAGGGAGACTTTTCGTATCAAAACATCAAGTCACCTTGTCTTGGAAGAATCCACAACACATTCTCAGCTCTTAATACAGGGTATTTACTATACCTTTATGAGGGTTATGCCGAGCGCTTTCCTGCGTATTCGTCCTGTGATTTCATCGCAGACTTTATGGATGAACTGATGAGGAATGACAAAAACCAGCAAGTCTGCATCCTGCACCGCTTCACAAAGGTTTGGGATAGCAATCTGTGTAGTTATGGGAGAGAAAGGCTGCATAACTTTTCAAAATTAACACCACACACACGTGTTATCTGATAAAAGCAGAATCACAGAATCCATTAGTTCGGGACAAGACCTCTGAGATCACTGAGTCTAACCTTGGAAGGAACACCACCCAGTCCACTGGACCGTGACACTGAGTGCCACATTCAGTCTTTTCTCAAACACCTCCAGGGATGGTGACACCACCACTTCCCTGAGCACTCTATTCTAATGTTTAGTCAGTCTTCCTGTGAAGAAATGCCTCCCAATGTCCAAACTGAATTTACCCAGTTTGATCTTGAACTTGAACCCCAGTCTGGTCTTATGCTGAATGCTACAAACTACTGCACTTCATCACTGAAAATAAACAGTAGCATAAACTTCCCAGACCAAGAGCTCCCATTAAAAGTTGAGGCCAATTTTTTTTTAATGGGTATAGCCAAAGCTGTTAATCTTGCTTTTGTTTTCACATTTTTTTCTTATACAGAAACAGGAATAACATAAAGACAACCAAAGAAGACATAGCGACACCAAAGAAGAAAGAGTGCATTGGATTTACTTAACTGCATAATTACATAATTTTACTTGTTCCAATATCTGATGTCATCAGTAAAATTGCATAGTCTGAAATATTATAAACTCTAGAGGTATTAACAAAACAAATTTCTAACTCCATTTACAGCACAAGCAATATTCTCTCAGCTCCATAACTATAATTTAGCTTCTGAGTCTTACCACATTATCTGGCAGCTTGCATCCAGGGAGGTACTTTACATTTTCATGGTCCTTATTTATGATATCTGTCAGTTTTCTTCCATTAATATTCTCCTCGAAGACCCACATGTTCACCGTGGAAGCAAACTTCTGCAATTTTTTTACATTATTACCTATTATTTTGGCAACCGCAGAACCCCTGCACAAAAAAACCCAAAAACAGTCTTAAAAAAAATATGATTTTGCTGCAGAAAAAAAAAGAGATTGTCTTTAAAACAATCACACATTCACAGATGATTTGACCAGTTACCATACAGCATTTTGATCTAGTAAAATAAGTGGAAAAATACACTAGTCATTCACACCTGCTGCTTTCTCTCAACTACAGCTAGAGTGGGTTGGACTGAAGCATTTACTGAAACATTCTTACTTATTTTGTTTTCTTTTCAGCTATCCACTGAGAGTTCAGGTTACTGTATCTCTCCAAATCAAATTAATTGTATCTTCACAGCTGAGGTAAAAGTGACATAGAAAATTTTATTAAATGTCTCATTTTCACCTTTAAGAGATGAGAAGATTCTTTGCTAAGATGACTGACTCATCAGTTGTTGTACAATACTGATAGGCATTGAAAGCCAAGAATCATTTATATGTTGCAGAAGTTAAAAGCTTCATGGCTGTGCAGCCAATCTCACAGAACTTAACTATTGTAACAGTATCCTCTGAAATTGCAGGCAGACAAGTCCATTACTGTTACCCTCATATCCTTCCCATGAACAGCATACAGTGAGATCTGAATGGCAGTGATCAATTTTGCTTCTCAAATCTCTAAGCAATAACGGAATTAATCACAATTACAAGAGGAGGAACAAGCATGATCTTCCCTTTCATCATTCTATTAAACCTGTTAACCTAGGTTCCTTTCCTGGGATAGGAGGTAGTTTCATAATTACTGATGACCTACTAAAGAGACACAAAAATTTTTAAGAGATGTGATAAAAATACAGTCACTGATCGGAGGCTTATGTGTGTGTGTTTGTATGTGTGTGTGTAAACTGCACACTTTATTAGGAGGTAAGAACACTAACTTTTCCAATCTAGGTATACTCACACAATCGCCTACATTTATATTGCATGTTGCTTGTGACAAACCCATAGCTGGCAACTGAACAAAATGGGTTCATTCTGATTCAAGAGCTTTTGATATGGCACAACTCGTGCTGTATCAAAGATGTGTGCTAGCACATAGCTAAGGTCACTTTTTAAGTAAAAGCAGAAAAAAATTTAGTACCCTAAGTAGACCTTTTATAGTTAAACCATAAAACTGTGTGTCTTAAAAGACTGGAATTTACTTCTCTAATAGCACTTCACCCACTAAAAACGACCCTGGGTCAGGAGGTGACACAGAAGACAACTGCAAGCCATCTCTCATCAAGCTCACCCAGCACGGTTTCTGCAGCACTGGCATACAGCTCAGCAGCTCAGCCTCCAAATGTCACATCCATACAAACAGCAGAGCTCACATCCCACACAGCACAGGTCCATGTTCCTCAGACAGTGCTTTCAGTTACCTGAACAAAACCATGTTTACTCCTACAGATTTGTATATGAAGTTGGGATCCTGGCAAACCCACTGCCTTCTGTTTTGAACTTCACTGCACATTCCTTACGCTTGCTGGTGACAGCAGGACAGAAATAACTGATTCAGCAACTCTGACTGGGATTTTCAGTCTGCCAGCAGAAAGTCTGGCAGTGTGTACTACTCCAGCGAGACATTAATTCCATTACTGTTTAACACTTAAATGCCTGAGCTGTTGGGGTTTTTTGTTGTTTTGGTTTTTTTTTTTTTTTGTTTGGGGTGGGGTTTTTTTGGTTTGGTGGTGGTGGTGGTGGTGGGTTTTTTTGTTCGCTTGTGGGGGGGTTTTTCCCACCTTTTTGAATGCAGTATTAAAAAAGTGAAGATTTGCCTAGTCTTAGTTTCTGAATTCAAGAAGATCCTCCTGATTGGCTTTTCTGGTTCATCATTTCCCATGATGTTGCAACCATTCTTTTAGGACAATTTCACAGTTGGTCTGCTTTCCCCTCATCACTTTTTAACTAAAGCACAAAGCCAAAAAGCTCCTTAACTTGTCCTGATAACAGCAGCAGTGGAAGTCACAACATGCAAGTGCAAATTATGTAATTATCTAGTTCTACCCTTGTCCTGTAAAATCACCTCAGTTAAGTCACAGTTCCTCCCAGTTTTGTGCAAGTTCCTAGCTGCACAAACCACTCTATCCACTAACTTCCCATCTCTTCCCAAATTTTATGGTTTCTGTTCAAATTGTGAATCAGGCTAAGTAACAACAGGTTCCAAGAAAACAGTGAGGGATAAATAATTCCGGCTGTGCACACCTCATTGACCTGCCCTGGAAGTGTTATCAGAATAGACCACAGTACATGATCAAGGCAGTACTTGCAATGCTTTAAATGACTCTGGGCACTGCCCTGGAATCCCAGGGCTCCAAGTCAACGTGTACCCTCTCCACACTCCAGACAGTTTACTTTATCCCCTTAAAAGATCCTAACACAATCACTTATCCACCAGCTGAGCAACCCTAAAAGAGCAAGGACAGCAGAGAGCACAGCTCCTGCTCTTCCCTGCTGAACCATCTGTCCTGTCCCATGATCTTCCATCAGGTGTCAAGTGACCCCTGCCAAGTCAACTTCATTGTTAAGGTGACCTTCCTGTAGCAAACCAACCAAACAAGTCTGACTGGAAGTAGTTAATCAGCCAAGGTGACTGGCTTAACCCTTCTAAAGCTACTGTCCTGCCAAGATCCTTTAGGGTTTTTTCATCCCAGATATAGGTTATAGGGCTATGAGAAGGCAAAGACTTGTCTGATGGAATTATTTCACACAGAACTCCAAACCCCACTGCTCAAGATAACAAACCTGCTCAAGATAACAAACCCCACTCAGATCAACTACTTACAATGCTTACAATTTAGGCACCACCAATCACACACTCCTAGAACTCAGGCTTCAAAAGTACACAATCCCCAAATACCAATGATCAGATGTTTATAAATGCTTCAGCTTCTTTCTAGTTACCCGCATTTATTGCACTATTTAATGCATTAAATTCTAATACTTTAGTTAAATATTTTAGGACCGCAGGCCCCAGTTCCAAAGACACTTCCAAGGTACATAAATTTAATCCAATTTAGTTCAGTGGTTACACATACTAGTGCTCTTTGCAGTCAGGGTTTGATGTTTATCATCCCCTGGACTTCCAGGAAGAAACCACCTACCTCTCCAAGAATTACTATTTTCAATTTTTGATTACTTTGGTTTCTGCTTTCCTCACATGGAAACCCCTGCCATTACATATGAAAGAAGCCGTAAGTTATTTAAATACATTTATCCCCAAAAGAAAGAGACAATGCTACTACCAAGCATCAGCTTTTTTCCTCCTCTCTGCACAGGGGATACAGGCATTTTGCCACCAACTCATTCTATTAGGGAGGAAATTTCTTATTTATTAAACTGACCCAGTGAGGTGAAAACAAAATAATTTGCATGTGGTTATTGCTCGTAGGCAATATCTACAAATCCTTTTGCTTCTGCAACTGTTTCACAGTAAATCAAATACAAATGGAGTAAAACTTCCTGTAAAACTTTTTCTAGACTTCAACTATGAAACAACAGCCACAGCACTCCTAAAAGACGAAGTCTACTTGCATAATTTCCCTGTGATATATAGTGCAATGCACACATTTTACAAGCTTGTGCAAGGAAGGCAAGAGATGCTACACTGAAATGTCAGCCATTCCCTCAACAAGGGGATCACAAAGAAGAATAAAACATGCCAGCTGCTGATATTTTTATCAGCAGCAAAAGCCAACTGCATGGAGTGGGCAGGGGGTGAGCAACAAGTCTAAGATCATTCCAACAAAAGACTGGCAAGTTTGGTTTAATAAAACACAATGCCTTGCTCTACACTGAATTCCTCTGAGTTTAATGCCTTAAAACCCGATGCTACTCGAATAATGTATGCCTAGCATTAGTAATTGGAAGTGACAAACTGTGAAGACCTATTTCTATAACACATGGTACTTAATTATTCACTGTAAGGAGAGATCTGGTGTAATAAAAAGAAATAACTAAAGAAGACAAAGGGTTATTAACACGATACTTCTCTTCAAGAATTATGTTAGTCTATCGCTTTCAGTGGATGAAGAAGCAAGTCTATTTAAGCCTAATTATAAACTAGAGATAGAGACAGCAATAAAACCTTGTCTCAAGCTCTCAGTGTGCCTCAGCATAATCAATTTCGGGGGAAAAAAAAAGAGAAGGTATTTCAAATAACTTAGTGTCTTGCAATTCTTCTTTGAACTGTCTTGGAAAACAGGCACATAGGAATAGAGAAAACCCCGAACAACCCTTTTGCAGACAAGTGAGGTTGTTAGTGAAGCTCTACAGGCAGGGCGTAGTTGGAAAAAAAAAAAACTTTTAAAATGTACAGCATCTTTAATGTCTACGTCATCTGATATCGGACAAAGCACACAACAAATACCAGGTTAAAAATATCCTAGAACAACTTCTTCGCAGGACACGCGGGTGTTTACAAGCACTAGAACTGCGGGCTCGATTCTTGCCGCTTCTTCCCCCAAGCACGTCACGGCAGCACCTCCGCTCCGAGGGAGCCCGGGGCAGGACGAGCCCCCCGGCACGGCAGGACGAGCCCTTCCACACGGAACAAGCGCGACCCAGAGCCCGCCACGACCCGGCGACACCGCGTTCCCTCGCCGGCACCGGGTGGCCTCACGGCCGCCAACCCCGAGGGAAGCGCGGCCACGGCGCCGGGCGGGAACCGACAGCAAGGCCCGGGCGGGCACAGCCCCGGGGAAGGCCGGGCCGCGGCCGCCGCCGAGGTGCCCGCCCTGCCAGGGGCCGCCGCACTCACCAGTTGCCCGAGCCCACGATGCAGACCTTGAGGGGGCCGGCGGAGAGCGCCATGGCAGCGCCGCCCGCGCCCCGCCACAGCGGCCGCGGCGAAGAGCTCCGAGAGCCGCCCGCCTCCCGCTCCCGCCTCCCCCGTCAGGGCATCGCCCGCTCTCCCTCCGCCCCGGCGGCGTGACGGGAACTGTAGTTCCGCACCCCCGCCCGCCGCCTCTGCGGGGGACGCCGCGGTTCCCGTGGAGGACGAGGGTAAATGGGGCCCTCGAAGAAAGCAGGCAGTCCCGCAGGCACTGTGCCATATCACAGAACCACAGAATCATTTAGGTTCGAAAAGACTTCTGAGAGCATCAAATCCAACCTATGGTCGAACAGCACAACTCGAGCAGGGCACTGAGTGCCACGTCCAGTCTTTCCTTAAAACACCTCCAGGGACAGTGTCCCCACCACCTCCCTGAACAATCCATTCCAATATCTAATCACCCTTTCTGTGAAGAAATTGCTCCTAATGTCCTACCTGAACCTCACCTGGCACAGCTTAAGGCTGTGTCCTTTTGTCCTGTCACTTGGAATTGGGAGAAGAGGCTGGCCCCCCGCCTGGCTACACCCACCTTTCAGGTAGATTGAGATAATCAGTAAGGTCTTCTCTGAGCCTCCTTTTCCCAGGCTAAACAACCCCAGGTCCTTCAGCCTCTCCTCATAGGACTTATGCTCCAGACCCTTCCCCAGCTCTCTTGTCCTTGTCTGGACTTGTTCCAGCACCTCAATGTCCTTCTTGGATTGAATGGTGCAGAACTGGACATAGCACTCAAGTTGTGGCCTCACCAATGCCAAGTGCAAGGAAAGAATCCTTATTGTCACCGTTATCTGCTGAACTAACACCATACATTTCAGTCATATATATGTATATATGTAACATATATGGAACAACAAAACTTCTCTCTCCTAGTGCTATATAGCTTTGGAGTAAGCCTGTGAAGGCTCCCAGATGTGGAGGAACCAATGTACCAGGTAATAAAGCAGGTTAGGCATGGAGGGATCTTAAAAACAGAAGTATGAGTGTTTTCAAACACTCTTTTGCCCTCAGCCAAAATTATATTGTTCTCCATCCCACATGCTCCCCCAGGGGAAAAAAAAGTGGATGAGTTGTTGGTCTGACAGCTGCATGTGAGTCATTTGTGATAAACTTCTCCATCAAATGTGTGTTCCTACTAAGACTTTTAGCTATATTTAATAATAAGTTATCAAGGAAAGACTGAGGAACGATCTTGTCATGGTCTGCAACTTCCTGAGGAGGGCAAGTGGAGGGGCAAGCATTGATCTCTTTTCTCCAATGACCATTGATAGGACCCAAGGAAACAGCAGGAAGCTGAGGTGGGGGATTAGGTTGGATATTAAGAAGAGGTACTTCATCCAGAGAGTTGTTGGGCATTGGAACCGGCTTCCCACGGAAGCGGTCACAGCACCAAGCCTACCAGAGTTCAAGAGGCATTTGGACAAAGCACATGGTATGATTCTTGGGGCTGTCCTGTGCAGGGCCAGGAGTTGGATTTTAAGGGTCCCTTCCAACTCAGCATATTCTATGATTCTATGACAATGAATGCTCTTGTCCCTGTACCAGAACAGTGCTTCCCTCTCATTATTAAAATCAACCGTGTATCAAGACAATACCCTTTTGAGCTTTTCATTACAGCACATTTTTCACTTGTACATCTTCCAAATCGCTCGCTAGGTGTTAGCTGTCAATGAAATGCTCTTTCAATTAGTGACTATATAAGAAGGAAAGTTGGGTCAGCTCTGTTGCCTTTTGAGCCATCGCAGCTGAAGCAGTGTGAATTGCTACCTGCTGTTTTTCTTTCAGTTTAAAAACAGGGTTTTATTTACTCCATTTACTCCACTGCCAGTTTGCTATCAAACTGTAATAGAAGGGAAAAAAACCCCAACAACAGCCAAAACCAACAAAACATGCCTAAATCCAATCTGTTTGCATTAGTATCTCTATTTCTACTACTAGCACTTCCTAAAGTGGAGAAAGCCCTCATCTCATTGTTTGAGCCCTGTGAGAGAGTGTTTTGCTTATGCTTGCTTTAGGCATTTAGAGACCAGGGTTGATAACATTTAGCCTAAGTTTTGAGGGACTGGGGAAGGGGTAGTCCTATAAAATTGAGCAGTAAGTGACTGGAATCTAAATAAAATAGGGAACTGAATATTATGCAAAATGTACATCCTGAATATGAGCACTTCAGATCATTTTGACAGTCTGAACAGAAAGGTTAAAGTTTTTATTAGGCTTAATGTAAAACATTAAAAAATACAGATAAATTATAATTTCTATAGATTTTCTCAAAAAGCTGACAGTTCTTCAACAGTCTAGAAAGCTATGGTCCATCAGTCTGCAGCATGTTGTGAGGCCTTGTGTGTACTTCTGTATTTTACAGAGAATTGCCATTGTCCTACTGGCAGCCTGCAACCTGAAGTTTAACATACATTTACACTGTAGAACTGCATTCTACTTAGATCAAGTTTACACAAACTTGAAAAAAACCCAAAATACAAACACATATTCATCTTGAAGAATCCTCAGATGCATTACAGAAATACGTTGTGCATGTCTACTTTGCCACTTTAAATTTTACACAATAGAATAAAGTAGAATAGACTATTTCAGTTGGAAGGGAACTACAGCAACCATCTACTCCAACTGCCTGATGAATTCAGGGCTGATTAATTTAAACTGCTTCTGAAATAAGAAATGGCCAATCCTTTAAATAAAAACATTGGAGATAATGGAGAAGAAAGGGCAAGAAAGAAAATTTTTTACTGTTAAAACAAGTGCTACTTGTTTTAACAGTATCATTCATGTTAACAAGAATACAAGATTTTCTTTTATGCCTCATCTACAGACTCAGACGGCTGTGTTCAAGCAATCTACTTGTACTGACTGACGGTATTTTCCTCTTATCCTAGCAGGCCAAACTGACCCCAGCTGGAGATTTTAATCTTTTTCTCAAGGTTGGTAGAAGAAATTACATGTCAGTGGCTCGATTTCAGAGTCTGACATTATACCTTAAATTGCTAATGAGAAGGGTCAGGAGCAAAGGCAATCTGAAAGGTAATCTCAGGGAAATCAGACCTGCAGCATCTTTCATAAAAAAGCACATCCTAATAGTGTAGCTGTGACAGTCCAGGTATAATCAATGAATTGAAGTCACAGACACTCCTGTCCATATTCCATTTCCCTAAGGCTTATAGGGCAACCAGCCAAAGGGAAGTGACAGACAGCTGGGTTCTAATAGATGAGTCAAACAACTGTTTACCTGAATTATGGGGTTTAAGGCCTTTGGATTCTGGGCTTTGTATGGAAGCAGCAGTGGCAGGAGCACATGTTCTCTTATGCCAGTCCTGCTATGGCAACAGTATGTGCTCCTCTGACAGATGAAGCAGGCAACTGGGTTTATTAAACCACCACTAGGATTTGACAGATTTGATCTGTCAACACCTCAAAATACTAAGTCAATATTAACTTTATTTAGTGCATATCAGAAAGCAGCTACTTTGCTACCCATAATTCCGTTACAGAAAAAAAAGAAGGAAGTTTGTTAATATAAAAAATACATTTTGGATGGAGGAGTGAGTAATACACAATGGTATCTCTGTTCTTGTTTTCCAGCTTTCCTCTGCATCTAAGTGGTCTGTAGGTCCAGTGTCAATAGACATAGATTTATTTCTTTTCTTCAGTGCTTCATTTGACTTCACACACGGTGATGAAAAAGACTGCATGGATTGAGCAATCATTAAGAAGAAAAAAGCAACTCATGAAAGGGCAGCATAAAGCTCTGATACTCTCTAGTTGCATGTTCTAGACTACTTATAGGCAGAGTCACTGTGCTTACAGCTTAATGTATTGATCTATTTTAAGTATTCTGGATAAGCTGAGATATTCTTCTTTTTCTCAGGAGTTCTCTATTTGTCTGACGATTGAAGAATTTATTGAGACTTGAAAAGCTCCTTTCAAAACTCAGTACCCAGAGATAATAAGATACATCAGTGCTAATCTACAACTGCAAAGAGTCCTGTACAAAACAGAAACATCTGGCAACTGAAAAATACAGAAGAGCTACGGTAATATAAAATATTTAGCTTCAATTGCAAGTTTCTGAAAAAAAGTTCTGATTACGTACTTGGAAATTTTCACTTTAATAGGCTGATTCTCTTGTTGAATGCATTATAAAAATAGTTTTCTTAGGATATAATTAAATGCATTAAATAGCAGTTTTCTTTTAGTTTATTCTTAATGTTCTGCACAGAAGATAAGAATCTGAATTATATGTAATTAGATAATTATTTCACCAGAACATGTCAACATCTTGAAACACATTTTGGGTCATTCAAAATTCTGGTGATTTTCTAGGGATTTCTTTTGTGTACATGCTGTTGTGAGAGTATGGGACTTATAAAATTCTGTGACTCCTTTAGTACTGAAAACTCCTGTCTGTGGATATGGATTAGGCAGCATAGCTCAGCCTCTCTGAGTAGGTGACCTCAAGGGGAAGCAGATTAAGATATAATAATTAATACTTGCTTAAGTTTCTAAAGCATGTCAAATACAGACTTGAGGATGAGGTCCTGTCTAAATTAAACAAACATAGATATAACTGAATAATAGAATTAAGAAAGTCGCAGTCTTTGACTCTTTTGAAGGTGTACAGGATGAGAAGGGGTGAGGTTTGACTTTTAGCTTTTTGGATTTTATTCCCAGTGACTGCTGGGTAGCTTTGAAGCCCCACAAAAAGGAGTGTACATGAAGGCCAGGAAATGCTATGAAGCACAAACATTTCACCTCCCCTCCCTCCCCTTCACTCCACACCCCCTTCATCTGTTCTTCACATAACCTGTTTTCCCACTTCTTATCTGTGGTTATTTTGTCAGGTCTCCGCAACTTTATTAAAAAGCTTCTCTTTCCAGTCCTGTTCTATTTTGACTGACAAATCTGCATGTTTGAGGCTAAAAAGTTAATGAGGAAAGAAAGATGATTTGTGGGTTAAAAGCCATTTTGCTTTTCCTTATATTGAGGGAAAGGTGCTTACTTTATGTTTAGAGAACTACCCACTTCATGCAAGCACCTTCAAAATAAGTCAGTCTTCCAAACAGATTACACCTCTATTCTCGAAGAAGAAAGAATGTTTTCAGCTCTATCATAATGCATTTTGGCAGACCTTACAAGATAAATGCAATTTTAATCTACCTGTGTACCTAGGTCAAGCACAGATATAAAGCTTAATAAATAAGGAGAAATCTGGAAAAGAAATATCTGATTTTAGCTTCATAAAGACCTTCTGTCTGTATCTTACATGCTATACTGGTACTGTTTCTTCCTCTGCCTGTACAACTTTCAGGTAAATTGTTGCAGGTTATTCCATTAAACTTACGCGTAACATCTTTGTTAATTAAGGTCATAGCAGGATAAACACTTTGTGTGAGTAAAAAGGCCATCCTCCCTCAATTACCCATTCCCCTTCCTGCACTTTCTTTCCCCACCTTGTGCTGATACAAAAGTTGTAACTTGTGCTGTCCATGCAGAAAATCAGAAACAACAATCAGCTGTGTTCATCTGTTTTTCTAACTTAAACTGTTGAACGACTGTCTCAGCCCATAGAAGGAAGTCAAATATCCAACTAAGCAATTTAATGCTGTTAGATTTGTATTCTGGAATACAGAGTCTAAATATAAAATGGAGACAGAATTATGTGGGCTGAGGGCAATACACAAAAATGATCTTTGCAAATAGGAGCGTCTGCCAGGAAAGTGTTTCTTGCCTACAATCATTAGGCAGTGAGAGAGAACTATTTTTAGAAGATTTACTTGTCATTGCTCTGTACTATATATAAACAGCATTAAAGTCTATTCCTTACAAAACAAAAAAGGCAAGTTTTGCTCTAGAGATGTGGATTTTTCCCTTGTTTTTTGAAGTGCAGATGACCTCGATTCATTCCTTTCTTTTCTGCCTTCCATTCCTCTTGAAATTTAACTGGCCTTCTCCTCACCTTTCTCGCTGAGGCACTCGATGGCATGCAGAGAATGCTTTCTTTCTCACCTTTCCTCAGCAAATCACACAATAACAAGCTTTATCTTTGGAAGCTAGGAAAATGATATAGGAATGATGAGGTAGGAATATAGGTCTAGTTCCCTGCTGTTTCACAGTCAGCTTTAATAAAGCCTTAATTTTGCAATGCATAGATCAGCATCTGTGATTTGACCCTTACAGCTGTTAGAGATTAACTAGTGCCTCTACTCTGGTGCTTATTCCAGCTGTGTCCTGCTGTCATCATTGGCTTCTGCTTCGTGGATAACTCTTGCTCAGTAGTATCTCTGCCTTGCAGATAGTGCAGTAAGAGGACTCTCACAAAACTCTAAAATAAGCCTCCACTACTGTGCAGCCTCAATCCATGGAACTGTAGCTGCACAGAGCTATTATCAGGCATGTATAGTGTATAAATAAGGTTTAAGACAAGTGATTTGAAATTATTTCCTCTTTATCACTTTTATTAGTCAAAAAGGTTTTAATCATGTGGCTTTTTTTTTTACGTTGTCGCCGACTGCAAAGGTATTATTGAGGGAGGAAAAAAGCCAAATTAATTAAAATCTGGTTCTTTAGGTAAACTGTGTTATAAAAAGAATCGTAGCAAATTTAATAAAAGCAGTTTTATTTTGCTGTGAAAAGCGATTTTGGAAAGCCACAATAAAAGAAACAACTCTGATCCTGAGATTCGAATGTTGGGTGAAAGCAGAGTCAGCCTCAATGGAGCCAAACTTCTCCCGTTCACAAACTCCGTGTTTTGGGGGATAGTTTTTATACAGTTTATTTCCCTTTAGGCCATGTCTTCTGTCCACTTCTGTTCAGTTTGCGTATTCATGTAGCTTCTTTCTAGCGTTTGGTTCTTGGAAGCCTCTTTCAGGGCAGAGATGAAGGCTTGATTTGATTTACGGGAATCCGGCATTGGGATGCACAGCTCTGGCCGTCTCATCGCAGATGCATATCAGGTATCAATCACTGGGTGTATTCCGGCCCAACCCTGGTAACGAGCCATCTCCGACCAGCCACTTCTTTTCTGTTGTAAATTGGAGTTTTCCTCGGTGCCGGCTGTTTCACAACCGCAAATCTGTCTCCTGCTTCGGGTTTTCATATAGTGTTGGGTCTTTTGATTTATATATGATATCACACCACATTAGTTTAAAACATGAATTATCTTACAAAATATATCACAACTGACTGGCTAATGTCCATGTAATATAATTGTTCTCATCTGTCTTCATGCATCATTATCCATAGAATGCTGCAAATACAAAAACTCTGCTTTCACTTGAGTGGAAGTTTTGTACTTCTTTGTTTATGACTGTGACACCACAGATGGCTGCAGATCTGCTGCACATTCACTGGCGCCATTGTGTCCGCATTTTAATGTAAGAGAGCTCTAAGTGGGCTTGCAAGCTCCTAACAAGCAGTAGTCAGAATTAACTACCATTGGTTTCTTGGATTGCTAAGTACTGTGCTGTGCCCTATCATCATGCTGGCTCTGGGCAGCTCTGGAGGGGCACTTGGCGCCCTGTGCAGTGCCATTGTTGCAGTGAAGGATCTGAGAGTAAAGAAGTATCTGGGCTTGAACTGAAAACTACTTCTAGCTGGTCAAGCAAGATGTAAAGTGTCTGGTCAGTTGAATTATGGAATCATAAGTTCATGGATGTCAGCGACATCCACAAGATGGGAAGCACAGCTAAGTGACTGCATAGTTCTCTCAGCCGTAATGGAATCTGATGTGCTGTCCAATGATCTGGAATCAGGACAGATCACTTAGAATCTCTCTCTACTGTCTTGCAGTGACTATTAGTATATCTAGAATGAATTTTAACTGGCCTGCAACTAGACTTCCAGGTTTCTGAAAAGACAGTACCAATTCTTCCCAAGTTTTTAGTAACACAAGACATGAAGTTTGGAAATTCCAAAATAAGGATTGAGACAGTAAAGGCATTTCCATTAACATAAGGAATGTTGACTTATATATGCATGTCCTCATTTTTCTTCATATATTAGATATTCAGCCTTATGCAGGCTGAAGAAAACATTCAGATAAAGTTATTGTAGGTACATGTATTGACTGATTTTTTAGAAGTAATTGTGCCCAGCAGTCCCTGGTAGTCAATAATATGCTTAGCTGATGCTCTCAATAGCTGTCTCTGAAAGTTGGTTTGTTACTGCTTAATAGCTTTTATTGACATAGACTATTTGAAATTGTATGTGCTTCCAAAATTGATTTTTTTTGTTGCATTTAAATTTGGTTACATGCCATTGTCATTTTTTTTTGAGAAACTGTCATGTCTATCAAGAGAAACTGAACTGAGAACCATGGAATATGTTTTTCATCATGTAAATGCTGCAACAATAAATAATAGGAATTCACTATGAAACATTTAATGTAAAGTACTAAAATCAGAAAGTAACTTGGTTCATTTTAAGCAAAATTACAGTCTTGGTGTGCAGGGACTGGTGAATATTTGATGTAGCAAGGAGGAAAAAAATATAAGAAGGATACTCTATTTTTAAATGGAACTGAGTAGCTAGAAAAGTCTTTACAGAACATTTTAACTCAGTTGCCATCAGGGCTAGCTCTAGTTATCTTGACCAAGCTGTAATGATCATTTTCATGAACCTTCTCTGGAATGTCTTCCCCATCTCCCAGGATTTGGCTGCTTCTGTTTGCAAGTAATGGTGTGGCACAGCTGTGTAATGTTGGATCAGGCTGCTCTGTAAACAGTTAGTTCAGGAGAAAGCTGTGAGAAGCCTCAGATGGGACTAGGATGCACATTTCCATCCATGCACACTCCATCCATTGTCTCAGGAGCTGCATTTCAGCTCAGCCCTCGCTGTTATGTGGATGCACCTGTGCTGATCCTGCATTGCTGAGAGGAGGAATGGGACTAACAACAGGACAAAGATCAGCTGCACAGAAAGGCAGTTTATTTGTATTTCTAACTGACTTTATTTGTTTAAGCAACTTCAGAGCCAGTTTATTTGAGTAAAATTATGCAGTATTAGGGACTAGGGCCATATGAAGTAACAATGAGTACATGACTCATTCATGCAAGGAAGCACAATTTATTCCTGATTACAAAACTATTTAAGGCTGGAAGTGAAAATACCTTCTTATTTCCTTGTGCTATGATTATGTGAGATTAAATTGAAAATAAATCAGGTAGGAGAAACAAAATCTGTATCTATACTGATGTATATAGTATGCTAACTATTCATGTAAAATGTAAAAACTCCAGCAACTACACCAGCCAGTATTTTGTTAGCCACAAAATACCTAATAGGTATTGAAAGTTATATTCAATAGCCTTAAAAGATTCTTGGGAAGCTTAAAAAGATCACCTTATCCCATGGCTCCACCTAGGCAGTCAAGCTGGTTACTTGGTTAAATCTCAGGTAACCTTCTCCTAATGGGTGCTTTTTTATGGCAGGAAAGAAGTTTGTGAGCTTTTGAGCTGACTACCAAGCCAAGATGGTTGCTGAACACCAGGTTGTGGACTGTCAATTGTGTAAACAGTCTGCAGTAGTTCTACTATGTGAGACTCACAGGGTATCAGTGATCCTAGGGTAAAAAAAAAAATATAGGCTGCAGGAGTAAGAAAGCTAAATTGCACTTGGCACTTGCACTGGGATCGTCATTTCTTGGCCCCACTGTCTGCACCCCTTTTATTTGCTCTGTAGAGATCCTAATGCTCTGAATGCTGACTTTGTGCTATTTTAGCTGGTTCACTGTACAGAACTCTGCCACACTGCAGCATACAGATACAGACCTTGCTGCTCTTGATCTGTACAGGGCATAGATATTTCCCTGCTTGTCTGCTTTGTAAATGGCCACCACTTACACTACAGGAGGGACAGCTTGTACCTCAGCTTCTGACCCAAAGACAGCTGGACAGCTGCTTGTTTCCTGTGTTCATCTTTTTCTGTATAGTAGGTCATAGTAAGTGATCCTGTAAAGGTTTAAAAACTGTGTATTTTTGGACATTGGGTCATTATATAATTTTGGATCATTGTAATGGGAGTTTCTAGTGAGACATTTTCTATAAACCTCATGTCCTATTCTTTTCCATCCATAGAACTTAGCAAAGGATGGAGGGCAGATCTTGCATTGCAGGCTACTCCCCCCTTTGTGATGGAGACAGGACAGCTTCCCTGCTGCTTCTGGTCACCTTTAATGAATTGTAACTTTATTTCTTCCCAGCACTGTGCTGGTTTTTTTTGCCTTTACCACTTAGTTTTGTGCTGTTCCATTGCTGTGCATCAGAAAACAAAGCAAGCTGTGCAATCCTAATGTACACAAAGCTTCTCTGCATTGAGTGTGACAACTCCAGTAACCTTTGTATCCACTATGTGCAGTGTAACAGTACCAGCAGCATCCAAACTTGCTTATCAGCACACCAAGCCAGCATGGAATGCCCTGAGTGGAACTGATCTGCGGCAGCTAGTTTGTAACTCAAGGGCATAGGACTTGTATTTATCTTCTCTTCAGAGGATAAAAACTCCCCCAAGGCTTGCAACTTTCTGCTTTGTTATTCCGTGGTAGATTCTATGCATATTAACCTGCTGAGTATCTGCACCTAGGACAAATTTAGCATCCAGAGTAGCTGTGACTGATTTCAAAGTTGTTGTTTGTTTGGAAACCATACACTTGCCATAAACTGTAAAAGCCACGGGGTTCTAAAACAGTTTGCAACGATGGCAGTGAGCCAGCTTTAGTGCCAGTCTGATAGGGTTTGAATATGTAAACCAAAGCTTTTAATCATTGTGCTTAACATAATGTGTTAAAAAAAAATCATCAATGTCCAACAGTGTCCTAATTTGCAAACAAAGAAGTTATTTTTGTTCCTATTAAATTTTTGTTCCTATTAAATTTTTGTTCCTGTTAACACTTGTGTCAGCAGGTACAGGAAAAAGACTTTTGAATGTTACTTTATAACAAGATCACAACATTAATTAGCAATGAATGACATTCACAGGATATTAATTTACTGTGCTGTAAGGGAGGAAGCACCTTTGGCACTAGAGGGAGTTGCTGTTTTCTGGCAATAAGCCTGTCCTATGCAGCTGAAGTTCAAACATATGGAGACTTTATTGGTTTACAGAGTTTGTATGCAAACTGACAGAACAAAAGACAAGATAGAGACAAAAGAGGCATTAGACCAAATGTTTCTGAACAAGATGTAGTACCGAGTGAAGTTTACAGCCAGTAAACATGTCACCTTTTATTGCGAGTCTTAAAGTTAATGAATGAGTTGAATTAATATCCCACTTCGGACTTAATTTGAGTCTGCAGCTTTTATGTTTAAAAAAGACTGGGACCTCCTTCATTAGCAAAATCTAAAATCTAAAGATGTGTAGCTTATGGATATCTTCACAGGTTTTAGCAGCTAACTTAGGTCCCTGCTCAACAGAGATATTTCCTAAAGAGCTCTGAATTCCAAATTCTTGAGTGATGCCTCAGATGACCGCACTTGGGTTCAGGGAAGCAACAGAAAAAAAAAATACCCACCAATGTTTAGAAAAATAACAATGAACTAACAATGGTGATGTTAACAATTTCATCACTAGTTTTGATTTTCGTAGAATCATAGAATCATTTGGTTGGAAAAGACCTCTAAGATCACCAAGTCCAGCCATTAACTCAGTAGTGCCAAGAGCATCAGTAAGCCATGTCCCTAAGCACCACATCTCTATGCCTTTTATGTAACTCCAGGGAAGGTGACTCAGCCACTCACCAGGGCAGCCTGCTTTTTATTTTTGGATAGAAAAACTTCATTGTTTTTAATATTTATGTGTATGTACTAATGTGATTTTCAGACTTAAAGTAATGGTCTAGAACTTGAAGTATTCATCTCCAAAGCTCATGCAACTTATTTGTTGTAGATAGGGTAGTACAGGCATAAATGATGCGCTAATAAGGTGCAATCATATTGATTAACAAATGGGGTGAGGAAGGGCTGAGTTTTGGCACTACTGACAGGAAATAAACCCAGTAAATATCGGTAGATAGATATCAATAGATAATGCCAAATACAAATAATATCAGTGGACGTCTTCAGTAGAAAATAAGAGATAAATCCACTTTCATTCATCCATTTTGCGGATCAATAACATGCCACGAAGTAATGTCTCAAAAGAATATAGCTATGATTTTATGTAAAGCAGAGGCTTTAGTGCTGTTTGATAGCCTAATTTGTATCAATTTGTTTAAAAAGGAAATTTCTTTTCAATTATTAGCACAAAGCGATTATCCTCTCTATAGTTATCCTCATCTCTGCAAACTTGTCTCCTCTGCTTTGATATTCTAGTTTATACCTAATACATAAGAATGGATAACAAGATGGTGTAGAAAACATTTGTATTGAAAAATAAATTAACACAGAAGATAATGAAACCTCATGTTATTTGTATATATTTTCTTAATTGCTATATGACTTTCTGTATCTTTCAGAAAAAAATTTATCAGCTTTCTTGGACATTTCTTCTCCTCATATTTGCTGCTAGTAGAGATGATGCATTGTCATTTTTTTGTCTGTGCACCCATAAACTCCATGGCGTGACCAATTAATCTGCTTTAATAACAGTGAACTTAGTAGTTTATGGCTTAGCTTTCAAGTTGGCAAGAGTATTTGAATGTTTTAAACTGCTTAGTGTGTTGGCCTTGAGGGCAGTAAAATGTGCACAACACACACAAGCTTTGAGCATTCAACATTTATCATCAGTAACACAATTAGATGTCTTCTGAAGTGTGTGAGCTGTCCAAATTATAATGTAATGGAAAGTTGGCTTTTTAGTCATTAATTACCACATTAACTGGGAACTTTCTTGCACCTTTAAACCTTGGAAATTTAATTAGAATATTGGATTGAAGAAAAATATGATTTTGACTTTACTCACAGGGAAGAGTGAAGTATATAAGCTTTGCAGGATAGGCTATTGCAGATGTATACAGGCAATTTTGAGAATGCATTCAGTGAAGAAAAATCCTTGGCATCAGCCACATTCCTTGAGTGTTCTTCCCTTTTGAGGAAAGGGAACATGTTTCTTTTTTAAATATTTGCTGAGTTCTTTGGAATCCATGCCTAAGTGGAATATTTTTTTCTATGGTGCTGAAATGCTTTTGCACTTTTGGTTCTTCTGTTTGCTCTGTAGCTCCAAAATAATGCATTCAAGTTCTCTTCTCATGCTATGGTAGGTCAAGGGGAACTTCTCTGGAGGCATGAAATTTGAAGTTCTTGAACTTTTCCAGCTCTTTTCAATACCCTGTGAGGACTTTTATACTTATCCAGGAAGATGTCTTTATGACAATCTCAATTATTTTTCTTTCTTTTTGCATCCGAGAGTGGTTTCCTTAGTAAGACCAAGGATATGAATTACTTTAAATCTGAAAGTTGGGGCTTTTCTTTTCTTTGATGCTGTTATAATTTATAGAAATATACCAAATTAATGTATTATCTCTGTGGGGAAGGCTAACCACTGTGAAGTCTAGGTCCTATGCTTAACTTCTATGGTAAGTGGCTTTTTATTAGAAACTCTGCAGTTCTGGCTATACACTCACTTTAAGCTGGACACTGGTGCACAAAGCAATACATTTCCCATTTCCTTTCTGTCTGGCAGTCCATTCATCTCCTGGTAGAGCTCCTGTGATGAATCAATTAGATTTAATGGGGCCCTCATTGTCTCCTTTTTGATGTTACGCACTCTGCTGGTACACTCTTGCAAAATGACAAAATGTGTTAGATGTTTTGCTTCTTCCTGCATGCATTTTGTGACATGTTTTCCTAGATTGTGCTAGCTATCACAGAATGTAAGGCTTCGTGTGGTATTTTGCTTGACTTTGATTTTGAGCTTTGTAAGCATATCCCTTAGTACCCTGCGGACTTGAGCTTCGTACCCGAGTCGTCCTTTTTACTGACATTTTGAATTTTCAGTCATGTCTGCTGAGTTAGATTGCAATCCATCTGCTAGAAGCCTTGCTCTGGACTGAGTAGATCTTGAGCTAGGTCTAAATAATGTGCCCAGGCTTAATTCAAAATCTGCCAGTCTTTTAAGACCTTTCTGAAGCTTTTTAGTTGTGCCCTGCATTTCAATATTCTTTTCCTTCATGAGAAAACAAATTTGATTCTCCTGTTTTCATTCAGCCATAGATAATCTAATGTACCTTGTACCACAGATAAAACCACAATTTTATTTCTTACATTTCTTTGCTGCGGTTTCACTGCCTCCTTTCATCTATATTAACAAGAGATACCTAAATGTACCATGTATTTCAACACCAGCCACTGTAAAAAGGTGACTGTCTCCATGTCATTTTTACTTTCAACGATACCTATTGCTTTTGTGTAAACTGTATAATAGTGTTTGAAATTCCTGCCATTATCTGCTGGATTTCTGGAGGGTAAGAGCTGTGATCAAACCTTTAAAATATGTATTTTGATTTTATTTCGGATGCTATATGACATTAGGTAGAGTCTGGGAAGCAGGATGCATAGCAGAGATCAACTACATTAAATACTTTGATTCTAGTTGAGTTTGAATTTCCTTATCTTCTACATTATATAGCACAAATTATTCAGAGGCCCAGCTCTTCCCAAAGGGTGCCACTAACAGTACAGGGAATACACAGGAAGTTCAGTAACCAGTGAAACAGGAAACTGTGTTCTTCCTGGTCAGTCCTTCCATGAGTGTATTCCTGGATAGCTAAGGGCAGAGAAAAACAGAACTTTATTGTATTTATTTCTAGGGAGAAGCATTAATTGCATTGTGTTACAGATTGTAAATGAAAAACGTACTTGCCTTGGTTCTACGTTACAAATGGAGACTCATCCCTTTCCTGTAAACTCACATTGTTTATTTCTGTTGCCCCAGTCTTGGTTGAAGCAAACTGCTCTTGGCCAAAAAAGAATTTGGTAACCTTTGACTTGAACTAAAGTGGAGAATTTTCCTGAGAAAGAGGCTGATACAAGAGTATTTTTCTACCCTTCCTTCATTTCATTTTTTTCTTTTATCAAGACTCAAGCCTGAAGGACATGTACTGCATTTATTCAACTTGATAGACTTACTCTTGTTTTATGTTAGGGACATGTTAGGAAAAAACAAAGCAGATAGAAATGGTTTAATAGATTTTTTCCTATATTAATTAATTAATAAGGCTGTAGTATCTCTGAATGTACAAACACTCTTCCTATCCACTGTGAAGAAAATTTACTTGAGCACAAGGAATGTGTTAGAATTGTTATGCATAAAATTTGTGTAGATAGGAGTGGTATTTTCCTTCAAAACTACTAAACTGAAGAAAAACAATCTTAAAACCTGTGGCATCAGCTCATCAGTTTACTTTCATGCAGAGAATATTCTTTTCCCATTAAACCTTCTCTTTCTTGTGTGATGGCTTGGGTTCACTTGCTTACGTATGTTTCCCTTTGTAATATTTTCCTAAGATTCAAATTACCCTGAAATGCTTGCCTGTGGGTGATGGCCTCTGACTTATTTCTGATGCACTCATCAGTTTTCCTTCTGAAACTCTATGAAAGTGAGAAAATGCTGTGGTTATGTCAGGAGACTTGTCTTCTCTTTCTCCCTGGGTTATAAACTTCCTGGCAGTTAACTGCCAGGATTTTGACACGTTTGGTTTGTGTGTAACCTCTGAAGACTTCATCTAACCTAGCCTTTTTTGGCAAACTCCCCATTACACTCTTAGGCTGACACTGGAGCAGCTCCATCTCCAGTGGGATTTCCAAAGCAGACCAGCGGCCTTTGTTGTTATCGGAAGTGTTGTCTAAATTTTGTTAGAACAGAACTTGCTGGCAAAAATAAGATGATAGCAACTGCCAAAGACATTCAGAGCTGGTGCTCTGAATGTTGTATGGCAGACCTCAGTGTTAGCAAAAATAAATGAACATCTAAACCTCTTTCAGACTGACTGATTCTTGTCCTTGTTTCTGCCCATAAACCCCATTTTTCCTGGTTAGAAATACAATTCTATGCCCTTCTCTATAAAAGCAGTATGAATTTTATTTCTGACATGAAGGAATCTGGGAACAGATTAAATTAGTATGGACTGTGTTTTCCCATATTAAGACCCTATTCTAGTTTATGAAGTACATGCTGTGTATGAGCTTATTTATAGCTTTTAGATGATGATTTTGTTCAAGGAGTTTTCTGGGGAGAAAAAACAGTGCATGGTCTTTTATCTTTTGAAGACCTTTCCTGTTCCATTTGATATTTATACTAAAACATCAGATCCTTTCTACTTGTTTTTCATTAAGTGTTTTGAATTGAAAAGTCTATGGAGAACATATCTGGACAGGGAAAGTTTTTATTGAGGCCATTCAAAGCTTTTTTATATGGTTTGTTTAAACTTTCATTTCTGATGACAGTTTCAAATATTTGTGAGATGATTTTAGAGACCCAATGCCTGTTTTGTCAGTTAAGGGTTGACCTTTCCTTATGAGGATTTCAAGGTCCCCCAGAATTGTTTCCTGTTTTTCCCCAATAGGATAATAAGATTAAACATTTGTCCTTCATTTCATACAAATGGGATGTCAGAAAAATAAAACAAATGTCTCCAGCCTCCTGTGTAGCTTATAAAGTAGGAAGAAAATTGTCTGTGTGTACAAACCTTTAGATTCTTTCTCTCATTGTCATTTCAGGTTGCTAGCATCTGGAGTTTGTTTTATCGACTTTCATAGCTTTAATACTACCTCATTTTCTGAAAGTATCACCCTATTTTTAGGCTGCAACACAGTATAGTAGGGAGAAGTTTATGACTGATTGAAGCTGGCAGAGCTCAGTTTAGAATGTCTGGATTTGTGGAACTGCAGCTAAGGAGTGCCTGTTCCAGGCATCCTCTATGGAAAAGACCAAGGTCAGGAAAAGTTAAACTTAAAAATGTCTGCTTCCTGAACTTACACCATGCTTATTCTAAAAATTTAGCATTTGTTTCTACCTTTGAAATCATGGCAAATACTCCTATATGAAGCCATGTACGAATGCACATTCTTATTTTGCAGAACAGGCTTTCAAAAGGCAAAGATCAAAGCTGACATCTGAGTTTTAGAAACCAGAGGGAAAGAATCGTAATTCAGCTCTTTGCATATTTGAGGTTATCTCCACTGGATACTTCTGTCAAGGCTGAGTATGACATGAGACAGTAAGCATTACAAGCAAATCCACCAGAGAAGAAGGAGAAAAAATATGCCTGTCTTTTTCTGTCCAGAAACCAGAAGAGGATTGGATAAATGATCTTGTCAGGCTTTTATAAAGCCCAGTTTATGCTGTTCTTCAGAATCAGGGAAGATAACACAGTGTGCTGTGGGATCCTGTTGAACATAACGTTGCCTATCTGTTATATCAGTTTTAAACCTACAGACCACATTTGCATGAGATGGGCAGTGTGCAGCACATCCCTTTTATGTTTTGTTTGGGTTTTTTAAAGCTAGTCTTAGTTATTGTAATATGTAAGAAAATTTTGGTTCGTGTGTTTTTCACAAGCTATTATGATTTGTCTATTCTCAGCCAAACTTAAAATCACTCAGTAGTGAACCCTGGCAAAAAAAGATGTCATCCACAACTTGGGATAATTACATACCTCACATATTCTAGAGTTAATTAAAGTATGACCCCCCAAAACTATAAACCCCCAATCTGTAACAAAACCCCAAGTTTTACTGTCTTTTACTCCCTTTTACGTGCTCATTGACTGGTTTTTATTGGTAGGAGCTAAAATTTAGAACCGAGTAGTAAAACATATTTTAGTAGTTTATTGAATTTACAAGAGATTTATTTTGATTGTAAAAAGCAGTTAAAATATAGGTGTCATGACTTGCTTGAAAGGTCTTGCTTTTTTTGTGTATTTACAGTACTCATAAAGAACTAGGAACTCTGTAGTCTGCACAGCTTCCAAAACATTGTCATAAAAAATGGAGTGAACATTATGCATGTTTTAATACGAGGTTCTGCAGCTTCAGGAAGTGCTTCAAACAGACTCTGTCATTTGTCATGTCTATGTATTTTAATCCCACATATTGAAATATGTACAAGTGTTCTTAATGCAGATTTGTAGGTGAAAAAGGAGGCAGTCATGTTGCATTAGAAACTTGTATTTGTTTTAATTAGGTTTCTGTAGATGGATCTGCTTGCAGAATGGAGACTGAAATTAGTAATCAAAAGTAGTTTCTGCATAAGTAGTTGGAAAATTTTATTGACTGAACTTCTCATCCTTTTCTCAGTGCCAAATATTTTTAAATGTTGGTGTTTTGGTTTTGATTTCTAGTGCATAGTTCTTTCTTTTTATTTTTTTTAACTGTCATCCTATTGTGTGGTGGATTCTAACATTACCTAAAGAGTATTTTTAAAGATGATGTGAGTAAAATAGAGCTCTGCTGTAGGTGAGTAACAGGCTTAGAAACCAGTCCAAATTTGAATGAGTCTTATTTTTATTTTGTAAGATACTGCTTGCTGATATCAAACAACTACACAAATTGCTGTTGGTAGAGTGTGAGACCAGAGCCCAAGTGGCATAAAATATCATTATTTTATCAATAAATAAACTCTCTGCAGCATAAATGCTCTATAGCAATACTTTTTGGATGTGCAAATGGTTTTGCAATTTAGGCATAAGATTACAGGTGCATGGATGGCTCATTTAGAAAGCTGAGTGTTATTACGCTGATATATGGCCTTGTGCCTTGTGAATAATAATTTTGAAATATGACAGATTTCACTAGAACCACTCAGCTCTCCAAAAAAGTGGGATAGAAGAGAGCTTTAGCACTGATTTGAGATATGAGAGCAACACTGAGTAACCTCAGTTTGGTCTTGGATCTGAATTTGACCTTTAGTGGGCCAGTATACTTTTCAAATCCCTAAACATTTAACCACAGAGATAGAAAAATGGGCAGTAAAAATGCCTGCAGACTGTTAAGATTTGGTGTATTGACATTTATCTGTAATTCCACATCAAACCAAAAAGGGCTTCTGTTATCCAGCTGGTTATGCTGGATAATCACAGTGTTTTCTTCTGGCCTCAGTGTATGAATGAATTTATTTTGAAGAACTGTATTTGTGACTCCCTATAAAAACTGTTCAAAGATTAGCTGGCACAGAATAAAGCTGTTCTCACTATCTAAAATATACAATATATAGTGTAAGTAATATTTTTGCTCACTTACTTTTTAATGCTCACTTAGTTTTTATATGTACTGGTTTCCTATTTGTTTCCTGTAGCAGTTCAAAGGGTTGATTCTAGCCATGCAGAAATATCATTTTTCATGTTTGTCATACACATCACTTCCTCATGCACCTCTAATGGCATCCAATGCAAATATATACATAACATGCATAATATAAACTAGTATTTTCTCCAGCTAACCATCCCAAAGTTTGTATTCCAGAGGATCAGCCATTTTGATCAACTTTTGTTTCAACTGGTCTAAACCTGCAAATTACAGAGCAGTGCACTGTTGCTGAGTAAACAAGCTGTAAGAGTCTAGCTGTGACAGCAGAAGCCTCAGCCCATGTGCAATGCCTTGTGGTTGAGTATATTAACCTGAAGGCAGGTGCCTGTCTCCTGGGCTCAATTTTTCCTGGCAGTAAAGGTAGTTTGGGTGCTCTTTGCCATATGGCAAGTCTCTCTTCGCTGTTGCCCGGTCACCAGCTTTGCGTTAAGTGGGGTTTAGACGGGTGGTTATGCTGGTGGATGAGAAGCTGCTGACAACAGGATGAAGTGTGGTAAAGCAGCAGGTTTGGCATACATTGCAAGCTTACATGCACCACAGAGGGAGGATAAGGTGGATACTGGCTCAGCAAAGCTAATGTTAAAGTTGGCAGACTGCAGAGGTAGTTGCTGTTTCTCTGTGTTCTTGAAATCCTCAGGTCAGAAGCCTGCTACTAATGGATGATGTGCTGGCTAATTCTAAGTAAAACAATTATATAAGAGAGAATATTACAATTCTTGTACTGTGTTATTTAAAAGGCCAGATTAGAGAGTCACTGCTTCTTTTAAACCTTCAAGCCCAGGAACCTATGACACTGAACCTAAGAAAGGACCGGAGGACATGCTGCTGCACACAGTTCCATTCACTCTCTTCCAGTTGCTGTGGACAATTGGGAAGCCTTAGTGACAGTAGGCTTGGTGCAGGTGTTACCGTGGCATGAGATGAACTTCAGGGATAATGTCCCAGTCATTCTGGTGCTGACACCTATGGACAGTGGGGAAAGAAGTGCACAGTGCTATGTTTTTGCCACAAGTATTGCCTACAATTCCCTACAATTGCCTAAGTTTAGTGACAGACGGATTTAGTCTCCAAAGCTCCTGCAAAATGAAGCAGTGTCTCAGAAGGACTCTGTAGGGCAAGAAGGAAGAGATGGTAAAGCTGAGCAAGCCTTGGGGCATTTCCATGGAATATGGTCAATACTTGAATGTAGGCTGGGCAGAAATAGTTTCTGTAGACCATATAGCTAAATTCCTCCATACAATTATGATGGGGAGAAGTTGTGTGGAAATCTGGTGGTGGAAGGAGATGAAAAGAAACTGGAAAGTAATTTGAGAAAACTGATAACTAGGAGAGTGTTAAAAAGGTACAGAAACCCAAACTAACATGTCCAGGAAACATAAGTTAGCAAATGGATTATGAGATGACCTTGTTCTAGAAGCTAAAACTTTGTAGTTTAGCAAAGGACAGAGAAAGGTCTCTGTTTCCTGATAAGAGCAAAGAGTATTGAATTTGTTATCTTACTGGTGTTTTGCTTTCTAAAAGGTGGGATAAATAATGAGTTATTTTGATTCTTTTGGATTCTTAATAAAAGAAGCAAATTTTTGGTTTGGTGGGAGAGTGAAAGTAACATTCTAAAGGAGAACTGTAACATAGCAGCTGTGTTACCTTGGAAACAGTGAGAACCTTCATCATGCAGGTTGCATTAATAAATAGGTAATTAAGAATACTTGTAACAAAGCATATATCATGTGGTATTGCATCAGACTAAGTCAGTGTGTATTACCCTGAACTCTAGCTCTACTGGGACAAACCATTAGCTAGTAAAATAAATACAGGTTCAGTCATTTTAAAGAACATTAATAACTTAAAACAAATGAGGTCAGGAGGTCAATCTTACCAAGATTGCTACGAAAGGTTGTCTAGCTCTGCTAGGCTGCAATATGTGCAGACTAGGAAGAGAAAGGGGATGAGAAGAATGACACATTCTTTTGCTTCAAAACAATATAAAATTTGCAAACTGTGTTAATGTTTGACTCAAAACCACCATTGGTTGACCAAGAAGAAGGAATCCTTAGCATATGAAAAGCTATACCATAGGTTAAACCAAAGGTCTTTCTAGTCCAGCACTTTATTCCTTCCATGAGTAGGTGTTTAGAGAAAAACTAAGAATGGAGCAGGGATTAATTAATCAATGAAGTAAAAACAGTCTTTGAGGAGTCAAAAGTTTAATGCCTTTCTGAACTTCAAATACACCCAAAATACTTTGGTGAACCTTGTTTAAAGGTTCTTCAAGTACAATTGCTTTTTAAGTCCTTCTAGATATTTAGCACCCAAAACCATCTCCATAAGAACGAGTTTTATGAGTAAACCATGTGAGAAAGTAGTTTCTTGTCCTAGTTTTAAACCAGTTGCCCCATAGTTCTTGTTTTATGAGAAACAGTGAAAAATAACTCCTATTAACTTCAATATCATTTTATACATTGGTTGTTTCTTTTTCAATTGAAAACCCTGCTCAGTGAGCTCTCTTCATATAAAAGCTGGGATTTACACTTTTCTCATTCTACTCTGTTCTTTTTGAAGGAATATTATAAATGCAGGGTTGTACAGATACTGGCTGTACTATGGATTTATATAGCAGCAAGCTGTTATTTCTGCTTTTCCTAATGAGCTTATCACAGCTGTTTGTTTGATTACTCTTGACCACTGACTGAGATGGGGTTTTCAGAGGACTATTTAAAATGTCTCCAAGATCTCTCGCCTGAGAGGCTATAGCTAATTTATAGATCATCCTGCCTACATAGTAAAAGCTATTTTCTCCCCATGTGCTTTACTTTGCCTTTTAGCAAGATTAAATTTCAGGTGCCATTTTATCAGTGATTTAGTCACTACAGTGATATGCTTCTGCTATTTTTTTTGCATTTGATTCTAGTTTTAACTATAAGCAAATGAAGAGATTCTGATTTAAGAAGATATTGAACAACACAGAACCCAAATCATAGTGGTCTCCCTCTATTTGAGAATTGTCCATTTATTCCTGTGTTTCATTTCCCATCTACTAACTAGTTTATAACCTACAAGAGGACTTCTTATGTTACCACATCACAGCAATCCTTCGAGCAGCAGTGAAGCATGTTTTATGATTTGGCAAAACTCTCTAGGGGCATAATACACTTACAGCCTGTTACCACTTTTATTTCAGAAACTTCCTGAGAAGTTACTTGAGTTTTATTGTACAGAAATGTATGGAGAGGCTTCTCTATTCTCATGTAAGATCACTTCTTTTCCTGATGAATTCCTGAAGAATTATCTTTCAATGAATTCTGTGGAAGGCAGAAAATATTACATTCATTACCTATAATGTAGAACATATACATATAATGTGTTGAAGTGGCTGACATGGTGACACAGTTCATTAAAACATATTGTTCCACAATTTTGATCTGTCATCATAACATTATAAAGACAAATGAAGGGGTCTCATCTCCACCAAGCAGGATCTGCGCTTCCCAAAGGAGCTTTCTTTGTTCACTCAAATGTTTCCTGAAAACTGTGGTCATCAAAAGTAGAGTTGAGCCTAAGAATGAGGACTTTTGGGTTGTGGTAATGGAGTTTCTTTCAATAGTAAACAATGATTTCAGAATTTTGCATGAACATCTCAAGTTACTGATGTGGAAAAATAGTTACTCTAAAATATTTTCCTTTTTAAAATAATTAAGTCCTTAATCTTGGTCTGTACAGCAAGAGTTGAGTGTTACATGTCCCACTCATGACATACTAAAATTCAAGTTTCCAGACTGCAGTGCCTTAGTATCTAACTACAACATGAGAAGTTTAACCACCCAAAATTCAGGATCAGGTTGCCCAACATTTCAGTTACCCAACCACAACACATATGGTAGGATTTTCCAGAGAGAAAACTGGGAGAATCTAAGTTAGGATCCCTCCTCTCTATGCTGATTTATATGGAAAATGTACATATCTAACTGTGTGGATTTGGATAGTTTGACTATCTTCTGAGGTGCAGAACAGAAGGCACACATGATATGCTACACTCAAAAATCTCTAGTACAAAGGATTGTTAAAACTTTCCACAGGGTTAAAGAACAAAAGCTAAGGTCAGTTTATACTTGTTAAAGTCTCTCGAGTCTCCTCCTCATTTCAGGTCTACAATTATAAAATGACAAGAAGAATAGTTACATCTCTGGTGTGCTGGGAAGATACACATTGTAACATAACTGAGGCACTTGTCTAATACAGTAAGGATGGCCATAGGAGTGAATAATGGATGTGGAATGACTGTACAGGGTCTGCTTAGCTTGTTATGGTGATCTTGAGGTTACATTCTCTCCTTTCAGGAGGTGTGGACTTACAGTATTTTTTTGTGAAGTCTGGATGAATGACATGACTGATGTGGTATGTTGGTAACACACTACCTGCTGTGGGTTGAGCAAGAATATTTTGTTCCTGAGTTCTGGGTGCACCACCCAGTTCACGAGTGCGGGCACAACTGTGCTGCTGGTGTAGCGTACCACGGATAGGCACCTCCTCGGCGGTGCAAGAGTCAGCCACACGCTTTGCGGCTCGGGCATAGCGCTGTCCGCCGCTGCCCCAGCGCCCATCCCGCCGCTGCTCGGGTGAGTGCCTGTCATGTGGCGGGCACGTCACGGGGGGCGCGGTGCGGCCGCCGGGGCCGGAGGCGGTCTCGGTGTGCGCTCTGCCCCCGCCACACTCCCGGGTCTGCACGCTCGCCCCACACCCGGGCACCGTGTCCTTTGGGGTCACTCCCCGTGTCGCACGGCGTGTGCGTGCCGGCCGCGGGCACCATGCAGTCCGCGTGCGTGCTGTGCCTCTCCCCGTTCGCGCTGTGCCTCCGCGTGTGTGTGTGCGGCCCCCGCCCCTGCGCGGCCCCCGCCGCGGCAGCGCCCTGCCCCTGGCTCGGGCGGGCGGGGCGCCCGGAGGGGCGGCGGGCGGGACCCCGCGGAGCCGCGGGGCACCGACCGCCGCCCAACTCCCCGCAACGCCTGGCTCGGAGGAGGCGGCGCGGCGGTTCCCTCGCCCGCCGCGGCCCGGCCCCTTCTCCCCCGGGCGCCGCCCCTCTCCGCGGCGCCTGTGAGTCAGGGCTTTGCCGGGCACGGGCGGTAGCCGCGGCCGGAGCGGACGGGCAGCCTCCGCCGCGGGGCTCCATGGAGAAAGCGGTGGGCGAAGGCGGCGGCAGCAACAGCAGCAGCCGCAGCAGCAGCCGCCCCACGTCGGCGGGCTCGTCCCCCTCGTCCTCCTCCGCCAGCCGCGGGCTCCCGGGCCGGGCGGCAGCCGCGGGCAGGCTTGATGGAGGCGGGGGCGGCGGCAGCAGCCCCAGCTCGGCGGCGGCCAGCCCGGGGGGCGCGCAGGCGCCCAGCGGCGGCAGGCGACGGGAGTCGGTGCTGGAAGGGACGCTCAGCAAATACACGAACCTCCTGCAGGGCTGGCAGAGCAGGTAAAGCGCCGGGCCGGCCCCCGGCGGCGCTGCGGGGCCGCGTCCTCGCCCCCGGCCGCCCCCAAGATGGTGCCCGGGCAACCGGCGCCGCCGCCCGACCCGACCCCAACCCTCCCCGGCCGCCACGTCCCGAGGCCGGGCTCCTTTCCCCTCTGCGCCCGCTCTCCTTCCTTTTGTTTGACTTGCTTGTTTTTCCAGCCGAGTTTGGCATACGGGCGGGCGGGGAGGTGGCCCGGTGCAGGGTCGGAGCGGTGTCCCCCAGGGCGGCCGCCGCATGTGCGGGCCGGGGCAGGGGAGGGCTGAGGCTGCACATGCTGCTGTCCCTGCATGACAGGGTTCCGTTTTTACGCTCCTTTTGCTATCACGTTAGTCACCGTCTCCTGTGAAGTTAGCTTGGATAACTTAAGAATGAAAAACTGAGAGCTTCCCAAAATAAATGAGGGAAAATATCATGCTTGAGATTATTATTATTATTTTTTTTGCTCTGAGGTGGGACAGTGGAAACAGTTACCTTTGTGTTCGATAAAATAACTTGCATTGCTATGTCCTACCTGTTTGACAAGCCCTAACTTATGCTGATATGGTGACAGGCCCAGGTCCTGCAATTTGTTGGGTGTGGACAGGCTGACTTGCATCAGTGGAAGTCCCGAGGAAGGTTTGGTTTTGGTCTGGTCGTAGTGCAAAATTTTTACAGAGTTGGATCCAGACTGTGGAGTTAATAGTGCTGAATTGGGATCTGTTGAAAGCAAAAGAGATTGCCTGTTCATGTTTTACTTTTTGTTACTCGACTTTGTCTTCTTAGTGGATGGACGAAGATGTGTGTCCAAAACTCAACTTTTCAATATAAAGCAGTGATTTTAAAGAGAAGAAAATGTTATAGAAACATGAAAATGTTATAGAGAGAACAAGTACAGGACTAGTTATAAAGCTCTGTAGAGACAAACAAGAAGACTGAAACAAACAAAAAGACCAAAACCTGCTGTTACTTATATTAGGTGATCACGAGCAATAAGAACACGGGATTGGCTGGGATCTTGATGTTCTGACAGTAAATTTAAAGCATTTATAAGTGACAGAGTTACATAAATGCCAGTGATGCTCTGGTGTTGACTCGTGTGTGGCTAGATCAGTGCTAGGACTACTGGAGCAGTACTTCCTGGAGAATTTCAGGAGCTGGTCTAATTCCATACACTGGAGGCCATGCGTAGGTGTACCAGCTATAAATTACAATGAACAAGTTTCGTATGAACCAGAGACACACTCGTCTCCATTAATCTTGACTGCTTCAGCACAGACAGAGGGAAGGCCCTTTGCTGTCATTTGGTTACTGTAGTTCTGTTCTAGATGCACATTAGACTTTTATCTATTTGTTAGTTTATTTAGTCCTGCTGTAGTTTTGTTTAAGAAACAAACGCATTTGGATACCTGAAATGTGGGACTGAAATCCATGACTAAAAATTAAAAGCCCCCCTTCCCCCTTTTTTCCCCCGACACCTCCATCTCTTTTTGTAGAGACAGTAGCTCCTCTTACTGTGTGTGATTTCAAGGGTTGTAATCTGAAATTACAAAAGAGAGGTAATTGCTTGTTAATCTTTTGGTCTGAAGCTGCCTGTTTTTTGTATTTGGAAACATTAAATCTTTGGTAAGGCTAACAGCTGGAAATAGTGTGCATAATCTGTGCATGTCCAAGAAATTTTACCTGAAAACATCATGGAAAAGAGACAAATGTCACTTAAGCAGTTCTACCACAGCAGTTGGAAATTAATGTTGGTTTACTTTCAGCAGTCTTTTTATAATTGTGCTTTATTGTGCTTTGTCAATTGCCAGTTTTATTTTCTGTAAGTCTGGCTTTTTGAGTGAGTGGTTTATCATGAGACAGCTTTTAGGATAAGTAACTTTTTTAGTTTGCTCACTTACTTTGTTCTGTTGATGCATGTAGCTGTGGTTTGGGGCGTGGAATCTGATACAAGTTCTAAACAGATCAATTGAAACTTGAGGCTCACAGGAGCTGATCTTACTATATAATGTTCAATAAATGAGTAGTGATCCATGGGTTTGAGCATAGATCCCATTTGGCCTTCTGGATATTTATTATGGGATTGTGTTTACTGTGAATTGGAGCTCATTCTGTAACAGTCTGTAAGTGACTTCGTAGCTGGCACCTGCAGCGTATTTGTTAGCAGACAAATGAGTTTTGCATTTATTTGAAAAACACAAGATTGTTTAACTGCATGATCAATACAACCAGATGGCATGAATATAAATAAAATGGAAAAATAAAGCAAAAACTGACAGAGTTTCACTTATCATGGATTTGGAATGTTCTTCTTTAAAGCTCCTTATCCATTAGCCTAAATAATTTAAATGTAGTTAATGTTAGCTCTTGCCATGTGGTATTGAAGTTGAAAGGCTTTCCTACGTTATCCAACACTTAGTGTGCAGAGTAGCCTTTACAAGTCTGAAGCAATTACTGTAATTTGAATTATAATAAAGTAGTGTCACTTCTGAATAAATGTTCCTTTAGCAGACATATGCAAGATAGTCTGATTTTGGATCAGGCAACTGAATATGATTACTGAAGCATAACACTTCATTTATAAGCATTAACTGAAGTAATTGAAGGCCTCAAAATCAGTCACTCTGGATAGCTGCATTTCTTCTTATTTTGAGAATTTCTGAGGGTTTCTTGTTTGTTACTAAAGAAATCGATTTGTTCTACTCTAGCAATCAGGTACAGCCTGATCTGGAAATGAGTGAGGTGATTCCTCACTTCTGCTTTATGACAAGCAGAAGGAATCAGTGGTTTTTGTTTGGTTGTTTTGAGACAGTTTGTTGTGTAAGAAAGGTTTCAAGGGGCATGGGCATTTGGAGTGTCTCCACTTAAGCCTGGAACTTTCTGTGGATTTATTCAGGCATGGATACCATGGAGAGAGTGGAGCTTAATCTGAAACAGACTCTTTGACATAAGAACACTTCTGTCTGGTTGGAGACATTAGAGCATCTGGCTGAATTTACTGTGAAATTGCAAGTAATTGTGTTCTCAACTGAAGTACTGTTACAAATGATTTCTATTGGGATTTACGTGTTACATGTGTATGGGAGGGTAGAGCTTGTATTTTAGCAGGAGTTATGTGGATTTGATGGAGAAATATGTTTCTGTAGTGTCATCTCATGGCATGCAAGACCTGTTTTTCATTAATTAATTCACAATTATTGAAATATTTAATACCTCTGACATACCTATCCTGTCTTTTGAGTGGAGAGGCAAAATGTTGTAAAAAAATCTTAAAACCCACGTTTTCCCAAGGTAGTGGGTAATTCGTGGTGTCTGCATCCCCTTCTGCTTTTTCCTTGAAAATACTTAGTACTTAGACTTGCAGGGTTTTATCCTGCAAGTGTGTATAAAGTCCTGGATCAGCTGCATTTGAGCTGGGACTTAAATTTGGGTTTATAACTACAAGAAATGGAGCCCTGGCTGATGGATGTCGTCGCCTTTCTGAGCTGAACTGCTCTGTGCAAGTTATTCTGTAGCCCAGGTGTTTTCTAAAGCACTGTTTTGGCCTGCTCCTGTTTCCTCTCTCAGTTGGGAAATGTATTGTATTACCAGCCTGCAGGAATCATGCCTGACTTCTTGTGCTTGGGCACCACCAGACTTCTTTTGGGGATTAGCTGTATTCCCTGTAGGTCAGTAAAAGGTGTACTTTGGGGCAGTCTGGGGATTTTTTGCACTCAGACTCTCCAATGCTGTGGTGTAATCTCTTTTCTCATGTTGCTGCACAAAGCAGTTGCAGTTCGACTCCTGCCACAACAGAAAGACCCTTTCTTGTTACCAGTGTCCCAAGCAGCAGGTAGCCATCAGATTTTAGTGCCACTTTAGGGGCTGATTTCACTGGCTCCCAGAACTTGTGCTGCTCTGACTGCAGCTGTTGTGAGAGGATTTTCTACGCATGCTAAGAAAATGTGTCAACAGTGTATTGTGCTGCAGCACAAAAATCTGTGTGTAACATTTTTATTATTATAAGATTTTTATATATATATTCCGGAGAAACAGATTTTGACCTCTTAGAAGAATTGACAAAGGCGTCTTCAAACACAGTAATAACCTTCCCCCCCCTGCCCTTCCTGAGTCTTTCAGTCCAGTCGTTTGAGCAATGAATTGGGGCATTTTTCCAATATAAAAAATTAGTATGTGGTTACTGAACAAACTATATGACTGTGGTTGTATGGGTATACCTGTATAGCTGCTGAGAGGGAAATCTGTCCTAGAGAAATAAGCTGGGGTTTTTTAATATAAAAAGGAGCCACACTCCTGATAAGCCATATTAAATAGCCTAACAGTAGACAGTATCTGAGAAGGAGAGAATAGCCACATACTTAATTTAATGTGTGCAAAGTTTGCTGAAATGGGAAATTTTTGTGTCCTTACTGGAATTAGATTAACACCAGCTCCTCCACTGCATATTTTTTCATCTTAGTGTGATTCTGTGGCATGTCTGTCCAGTCCATGTCTTGGTGTAGTGTTGTAATACCCTCCAGGATTTATTTGCAGAGTCCGTGAATAGGGAGAATCCCTTTTAAGGAGCTGGAGATACAATATATTCTGTTTCTTCTGTTGTTCTACATCTCCTCCTTGAATTTTGTAACCTTGCTTATAATTTGTTAGGAATTGTGGAAACCTTAAAATTTCAAGGCGTTTTTATACTATGGTGCTAACATTCTATTAAAGATTTTACTTGTAAAATAGATTTTACTGCAGACTGTGTTGTCCCTTCACTTGTAGGTTCTCTTTGTAGTAGGAGGCAATGTGAAAAGGAAGAAATCTACTTAAACCCAATTTATTTTAGTTCTCTGGAGCAAATGATGTTTGCTGTGCTAAACAATCAGTAGCTGCATATTTTACATTATTTAAATCAAGATGTATGTCATTAGTCTTAAAAAAACTTTGAATTTAAAATGCCAAGAAGTCAGTTATTAGTAAATGCTGTTTTAGATTAAGGCACTAATCTGCTTTCTTAATTCTAAAATCTATGTAGCAAAAATAATCACATTGAAATGTAAGCTTTCTTTTTTCTTCCTCTCCTTCCTTCACTTTTTGCTGTTGAAACTTTTCCCCCTTAAGTGTCATTGACGCTCGCTTAAAAAATGGAAGTAAAAAGAAATAAATGAATCTTTTAAAATGTATATCCCTCTTTGTAGGAAAATTTAAGTTAAGTACTTTCTCTTTGTTTAGTTTGTGGTGGATTAAACCTAACTGGTTTAATGACACACTGGTTGATTAGTTTGAACAGGTTTTGCTGTTGCCTCTAAACCAGCTCTGTTGGGAGAATGGAGAAGGTGTTTCAAACAGCAGTCAGAGAAAGGATTTTAACAGGTAAGAGAAGGGCTGAGGAATCCATCATTCTCTGTCCTTCAGTAATGCTTGCCGGGAACATTTGGAAGAAGACAGCTTTGAACCTCAGGCTAAAATTGAAAAGGATGGTCTTGCAATTAAGGAATTGGTTTCCGCTGTAGGGGGTGTGGATTCTGGTTGGAGAACTGCCATGGACGTTTCTCTTGTCCCCAGGCAGGTAACCCAAGCTCTTTGTTCCTCAGATGCTTGTGTCATGTGGCGTTGGGGCTGCTTATGCCTATGCAGAGGATAAATCATATAATGGATAATAACCTAGTGCAGAAGATTCTTGATGGTAATGTGGGGAAAATCTGTTTGAAACCCATGAGACTTGGCCATTTTCACTCGGGCAGTATATTCGGGATTTGCGAGTGCTCTTCAGAGCTGAGTGGCAGTCTTGTACCAGAGGGAATGAAGTGACAGTCAAAATAGAGTGTGGTCTTCCTTTCACCCAGATGTCACACTTAGCTCTCAGGCAGTGGGAAGAAGTGTCAGTTGGCACTAGCACTGAAACAGGCACTTGCCCTTCTCTGGGTTTTGTTATTGCTGGCTCATTTTGCTGCTAGCTTTTTCAATGGTGATTTCTGTGCTTAGCAAGGCAGTGATAAATGTGGTTAGAGGGAGGACACATGCGCTTGCTGGCTCATTGAAAAAGCCCCACCAATTTATGAATATGGATTTTGTTCATGTAGGAGAAGTGACAGTAGGTTGTTAAACTAAATAATGTGTCAGGAGTAATTTTATGAGTATATAAGTATTCAAAAGTTTTCCCCAGTCATTTTATATTTAAAACCAATTGTTCAGTAAGAATCTATTTGGTCTTTAGCTTCACCTAGTACTCTTTGTTCTTTATGATGTATTTAAAAGACTGAACTTTCTAAGTGAAAAAGTTGCTAAAAATTGCCTTAATGATGGGTTTTTAATGTCCAAGAATATTTGTTAAGTATATGTTATAACAAACGATGAAAAGAAAGTAGTGACTTTGGTTCATTGAAAAATGCAGCTCATTTCCATATAATAAACTAATGCAACTTCATTTACAAGTATCTCCACATTGGGCTTTAGATCTTGGAGGCTTTTGTGGATATCTTCCTGAGATATTTGATTACTTTTCAGAATGTAATCCAGAGAGACAAAATTTGCTTAGTACTTAACTCTTGCATATAAAAATGTTGCTGTAAATGCCGTCTAAATGCTGCTGCGCTTCACTTTCCAAGATGGCATTTAATTAGTAGGTAATTTAAAGGTGGAGATCCTTAACTACTCAGTTGTATAGACAAGTCATAGTACTTGCCATGGTTTCTGTTCTGTTTAGGCTTGTGTTTCTCATTGAATATTGATCTGAGAATTTATCTTCTGGTGATAGAGGATTCTTCATCATAGCCATGGGAGCAATTTGCCCAGAATTAATCACTACTTAAAAACCTCCCTGTTGTACTTAGTGTGTGTCAGCCCTTAACTCTTCACTGAATCTCATTATGCTGGACTGAAGATACCTCTTACCACATTTGGGTTCTACGTTCCTTATTTTTGGGCGGGCTAAGTGGTTACCTTTTGTCTGTGTTTGGAGTATCTAGACCAATGGAGTTTTCTTGCTGCAAGTCAGCTCTCCCAGTAACTTCAGTAATTTATGACAGTCCTGATCGTTGTTCAGTGTTTCAAAGGTTTTATTTTTGTGGGACACCAGAACTGTCTACACAATCAGTTGTAGTTGCACTTGGGATCAAATGCAAGGATAATACATTCTGTTTGCTCCAACTCAATATTTATTCCTTGCTTAAAAAGTTCAAAGACCATTAGCTTTTAAGGTCTTTGTTGGTTATTTTAAAAAAATCAGGTTGTTAGTTTCACCTCCTAAATTTGTTAGTCTGATTATAGACAGCACTGAGACCTCATAATTCCCTGGTGCTACTTGGGTTCTCCAGACAGGTATCTCCATACCCACACTCTTGTTATTTTCTATTTGCTTAAGCTGCAACATCCTGGTGCTTGTTATGCCGTTTTCTCCTGGTATCCGGTATACAACTTGATCCAGGAACATATGGTATAATACTACCCAAGTGAGTGCCAGAAGTATCAAAATGCAGGGTAGCACTTCACTACCCTTTTTTTTTGTCTGGGAAGGTGTTGGAAAGGATTGCTGTGGTAGCTGTCAACCTGCAGACTGCTCTCTCAACAGTTAGCAATGTTTTTGCATATCCCCAGTGATCTTTCTTGGGCTTTCTCATGGTGCATGCAGGCCATGTTTTTTGAGGGGGTAAAAGTAGCAGTTAATTATTCGTTTAGGAAGACAATAATTTTAAAATATAGTTGAGGAAAGTTATTATTAATTGGAAGAATTATTTGACCAAAGTAATCAGTGGGTTTTTCTTACCCTGAATTTTTATGAGTCAGTTCTTTTTCAGGTGAATCCTGTATCTTGTAATTATGACTTTTTTGTCACTAGATATGTAATTTTATTTTGACAGTATTGTCAAAGTATTGGAAAGCCTGATGTTGGCTGATGATAGCCTATTTTCATATCATCAGCGATCTTTATGGAAATTTTTTCTCCCATGTAGGTCATTGCTAAGCACTCCAAAGTCAAGTACTGATTGCCAAAAAACCCTACTAGAAATACATTCACTCAAATAACCTCATTTAGTTATATTTTGAGGCTGGCTCCATCTTTTAACTTTTTTTCAGTGCATTTGATGTGTAATTTTGTGTGGTTTGGGTGCTTGCCCGTTGTTTCTGATGAAGAGGAGCTGGATGCACCAAGTATTGATGAACCTTATCCTTTTTTTAGTCATTCACTGTATGAGTGGTGTAACCTAACGATTTTGTTGGTGGTATTTTTTTGTTAAAATGGCAGTTTGAAATTTGGAGTATGAGTCTTCAAAACAGAAGACAGGGATACGCTGATGTGTAGTACTAATTGCTATGTGCTTGGTGCTCGTTTAGGGCCCTCCTGCAGGCTGTTGTGGTTGCTGTTAGGTATCAGCATTTGTAGGTGCCTTAAGAGGTACTTGACTGAAAAGATTTTAAGCCATCAGTTGGATGGTCCTAAGCTGAAATCCCTAAATTACTGTTTTTATTGTGGTTTTCAGTAAGTTACTACTACGGTACATACTTCTCAGTGACAGAGGAAATGGCTTTTTTCAAATGCACAGTCTTTCAGGGGTTATCTGTTCCAGCGTTAAGAGCTGTGCCTTACATAGTGTGCGTTTAGTCAGGTTTACAAGATTTTTTATAAAATAAGTTGGTGTTTATTTGATTTGCTTGAGGATGGACTTGGAGCACAGTTAAGAATAGTGGTGAGACAGGAAGTACATAAATGTAAGTTGAGGCTGTGTGTTGATAAAGCTTCAGTGTTTACCTTATACGCAGAATTATGAACCACACTCCACTTACAGCTGGGTTGGTTGCTGCATCTTTAACTAAGGTAGGGCACACACACTGTGAAGAAATCTGGACACTGCAGTCAGAGTAGTGTGTTTGACCTCAGCTGGAGAGAGGCGTGTGTGTTTTTCCAGCTTTGGAATATGGAGAAAATCTTCCTAGTAAAAGGAGACTTGTTTAAGCAAATGCAGGCAAGACCAGGCATTTTGCTATTTGAATTTATGAAATGAAAAAAAAATAGGAGGGAAGAAGAGAGGAAAAGGTTGATTTCTTGTCTGTTGCCATTATTTGGAGTTGTGTCAAGTTTCTGTGTAGTGCTTTTAACATGGTGATAGAAGGAAAATAATGAACTTAATCATGAAGAAGGTACCACGGTTATGCAAATTAACTTTATCCCAGCCCAAAGCAGCACAGTGGAGGGACAAAACAGGTTATTCACTGCTGCAAGCATCAAGCATTTGGTATTTTTGGTTGGTTTGGTTTTGGTGTTTTTATTTTGGTTGTTTTTTAGCTGAAAGGTTTGCCTTCCTTGCCATGAAGTGTAGTGTGGATTTTGTCTCTACTTTCTTCACTTCTCTGCTTTTCTCCTGTTTTATCTTACCAGCTTTGTGAACTTTGTTTTATGATAATTGTGTTCATATATCAAAATTAATCCCATTTTTATTATGCAAATACAAGGAAGGGATAGTTTGGCAATTGAACAAGGGAGGAAAGAAAAGAGTAGAATGGTTGGAGAGTTTTAGAAAAGGAGTTAAGGCATCTGGAAAATGGACTGATGAAGGCAAAGCACATGCAGTTACAGGACAAGAGGGAGTAGTTTCGCACTGAAAGAGAGTAGGTTTAGATGAGATGTTGGGAAGAAATTCTTTACTATGAGAATGGCAAGGCACTGGCACAGGTTACCCAGAGAACCTGTGGATGCCCCGTCCCTGGAGCGTTAAAGGCTGGGTTGGATGGGGCTTTGAACAACCTGGTCTAGTGAAAGGTGTCCCTTGCAATGGCAGGAGGGTTAGGACTGGATGATCTTTAAGGACCCTTCCAACCCAAACCATTCTGTGATTCTGTGAAAGGGAGGAAACAAGGGGAGACAAAAGCAGATGCTCAACTGAAGATAGCACAAGGCTAGACCTTTACTTCTTAAAAAATAGCCTGGAAGTTGTATAACATGAATTCAGAATGAAGTCTTGAAAACCCCAGTGAGACAATTTGCTCTTATTTATACCTTTTAATAGTGCCTTTAAGAATGACACACAAGAAGTAGTGAGGAAAATAATATTTTTTAAATCACAGAATGCGTAGTGAGATTTTTCCTGGTTTTGCTTTCTGCTCTTTGCCACCTTCTGTAGCAGAGCTAATTTCAGATAAGTGAAGGACTGATGTGAACAGCAGCCAGAGGAAGCTACTAACAGTGTCCACCTGGATTTATATTAACATTCCAGACTTACCATTGCCCTTTTAAACACAATAATGTTTTTATATGGGAATTCAAGCATCTGTGATGATGAAACTATTTTCTTGCTAAAGGTTTATAAGTATTGTTTCTTCATTTTTGATTGGAACACTGATGATCTGGATTTTTATAGAACAGTATTTCTAGAAATATGTGTATATATGTTTACAAAGCAGCAACCTAATGCATAAAGGTCTTCAGAAGTCATAGTTGCTCACAAATCTAAGTATTCTTTCTTCAGAAGGCAAATGCTCTACATATCTTGCAACATGTTGATGAAACCACCTTCTTACGGATTCTGTGGGCTCTATACATACATTTCTGAGAGACTGTGTTGACAAGGTACTTGGTAAAGATGGCTGCATATCAGCTGTCAGGATAAAGACCAAACATAGAAACTTAAAATTCTCATTTCAGTCAGTGAATTAATAGTCCTAAGAGTAAAGACAAGGGAAATACTATTGGATTATGAAGTATTGGCACAGAAAGTTGAAAAGTTCCAACTATGCGAAGATAATGTAAGAAAGGTCTGGTTTCTGCAAAGCTTTGTTTGAACAAGCTGGGTGCAGAAGAGCTGGAAGGAAACCAGCATGCTGATCTTGTTGTCAAGATTCTTACTTTGTGTATTGTATTTTCTCCCATATGATGTGTAAAGAAAATACTGCATCGAATATGTTCATTTTTCCCAACTGGGAACTTTTTAGATTGTGGATAGAAAGAAAAAATTCAAGTGCTAGGAAGAACAAACAGAAGGGAAGACTGTTTTGAGAAAGACTGAAGGGAAGACTGAAATTGAGAACTTCAGAAATTGCCGAAGTAAGACCTTAACTTGCCTTTTGCTTCTTTTTTTTCTTCTGTGTGTTTCTCTCCCTATGTGTAAGAAGTACATGCAGTTCACAAAAATGGCATTAGTATTAGTATTACATTACATTATAGGTGAGTTCTCAGCCCCTTGTATATGACAGTGAAATGAATATTTCTTGTCCAACAGGTTTTGCCTGTGAAATAATATTTTAAATTAAACTTACAGTCAGGAGAAATGCCAACATTCATGTGGTTCAAGTTTGAGAATCTAGATGATAATTTATCTGTATTTTCAAAGTGAAAATAACAGCTCCTGTAACCATTGCAGTAAAAAAAACACAGAACAAATTTAAAACCAGATGTTTTATTCCGTCAACTTGCACTAAAATTGTTCTTGAAATAGATGTGTTCAGAAGGTGTTTGCCTGCTAGAAAGTATCTGGCATTTCACGTATTCACTTAGAATATATCATAATATTTTATGTCTAGAGCAGCTATAGAGGATATACCCTCAGTTAATTATATAAGTAGTACAGAGTGGAATGGAGAAAGGAAGAATTGGCTTGAGGATTGGTGTCTCCTGGCATCATGTATGTATCTTTTTCTTGTGGAAATGGCCATTAAGATTTTTGTTTTCCTTTCTCTGGTGGTAATCAGATCTTATTACTATGAGTTCCTTCCACATAAATTACATGAGTAATGTAGATATGTTGACAAGCCAAAAATAGCTAAATGAATGTGAGGCAGGTATTGGAAAGCCAGATTTTTGAATACAGAAGCTTTGTATAGGCATTATAACTCTGGTGACCTAGATTGATGAAGATGAGTACACTTCTGATAAAAGGTGTTTCAAACTACTTCACTTCCTGTTTTGTTAGAAATGGTAAAGGAAAAAAAACTTGCATCCATGAGCTTATGTCTTTGTCGGTGCTGCAATGCACTACTCAATAAAAATAAAATACTTATTAAAACTGGTTTGTAGCACAACTGTTCTATTGTTTAAACTTTTAACACCATATTTTGTGGTGATAATGTCTTCTTAAAAAACCCAAAGGGTTTTTTCTTTTTAAGTTTTTAGTTTTCATCTGAAAGCACCACAGGTACTTCACAAAATTTGAAGCATCAGATGTGATACTTAGCGTTCCTGAGGTTAGAGTAAGAGATGCTGGATCTCTAACTGACCACATCTTTCCCCATTAAATGATTGCTAGGTTAAATATATATAGTGTTTTTCTTTTCTTGGTAT
Source organism: Cyanoderma ruficeps (assembly GCA_008694505.1). Classification (NCBI taxonomy): domain Eukaryota; kingdom Metazoa; phylum Chordata; class Aves; order Passeriformes; family Timaliidae; genus Cyanoderma; species Cyanoderma ruficeps. Next base: position 10,560,271 of record VZDJ01000782.1, read on the forward strand.
AATGGTGAGGCCTACAAATGAATCTCATAGATTGATTACAAGATGGTTTCCAAATCTAAACATTAATTTTTCAGTTTACAGGAAGGTTATTATTTCTTGAGGTCTTTTATTCCTTGATGTTTTTAGCTGCAGACTAGAAAGTAATGGTGAAGAGTTTCTGTCTTCTGGCAGTGATTCTTGCTGAGGACAGAGCATTGCAAAACAAGGATGAACTCTGAAGGTCTGGCAAAGAAGTTGGCAGACTGTGATACAACCTCAGTAGAACTCTGCTGACTCAAGGCAGCTAATTGAAAATTTATGCAATAGTATCCATCGATGGGATGTGGTTATGCTTTGAACCTCATTGGATTGCATTATTTTAATACAGTATGGTCAGTATCTTTCTTTGACAGGTTCTTAAAAAGTTGACTTCAACAAAGTAGCTTCTGAATATTGGAAAGGTGTCAACTTGAAACCTAATGGATCTAAAAACAAACTAGGAGTAGTCTTGAATATACTTGAAACTTTTTTCTGTCATTTTAAAAACATAAATGCAATGCTTACCAATCCTTAACATAGCATGTAGTGAGAAAAAAAATCTTACGTAGTGTGGCAATCTTTATTAATACGGTTACTTCCTTTTGTAGAAGATCACTATGTAAAATTCAGTTTTTTAAAAATTAACTGTGTAATCATGCTATACTTCCCTCTCCACCTTTTTGTTGCCAGTACCTCTGTTCTCTCTTCTTTTTTCAAGCTATTTTGAACATCCTAAGGCATTTCTGTGATTCCATATTCTGTTTGTAAAAATTATTGTTATAATTGATGCTGATGCAAGTTCTGTCCATTAAGTCTATGTATACATTTAGTACTTACCAGGCATCACACTGTATATCTGCAATTGTTCCACACCCAATAAGGAATGTAATTTACTGAGCCAAGTAAAGTCATCATCAGGGAGATACAAGGGATCTGAAGGCTGCTGATAAAATGTGTGGTTCATACTTTTCTTTTCTATTCCTTCTTTTCTCTCTGTTTCTCTCTGGGAGGCCACTTTAATCCAGACATGCTATTGAGGCTTATTTCAGAATTATCTCTTCTCCTCACAAGTCCCAAATTACACTGGTTAGGGGAAAGTTGTTAATTTTCCCCAGAAGTGAAAGCTGGGGCACCTGATCTGGGTGTAGTTCTATCTAGCTGGGTCTCTTTGCTCCTGGATGAGAAAAACACAGAGAGACTGGGACACCAGAAACTTCTGTTTCCTTTTTTTTTTCTTCTGTCATTAAATAACTTGCTAACAGGGCTGCTGGTTTTCCCCCAGTCGTTATTCTTTGATAGTAAAAACCCTAGTGAAAATGTAATTATGCTGGGAAAAGCACTGGTACTCTTATCCTTCTTTTCTAATTAAGATACTAATTTAGACTCGATGGTCATAAGAAGCTGTGAGAACAGCCAGTATCTTAAAGCAGAGCTCTCAGATGTGAGCAGAGCTCAGAAATGTGAGAATGGGTTGCAGTGAGCAGTTGATAACCTGTGGGTTGTGACAGCCATGTTCAGCTGCTCTGTCCTTGCCAGAGGGTCAGGGGTTCAAACTGCTGGTTTCCTTCTGCAGCTTCCTGGTAATCCAGTGCTTTTCCAGCCTTTATGTCCTTGCGCACCCCGTGCTGCTTGTGGGGCGTAGGCAGGTGATGCCCGCGTTCCGCCACCCTCGGGAGTGCTCTGCTGTGGTGGTTTGCGCTGGCTGCCCTCAGCGCTGCTTTGGCAGCACCGCGTGGCCTGGGGTTCATCTGCGCCTCTGAGCTCACTGGTGAGAGCTCTTCTGCTGTACTGAGCTCATTCACAGCCCCTGGGCCCAAAGGATAGGTCACAGGCATGGCACAGCTTGCTTCATTCAGTGGTTTAAATACTGTTGGCCAAAGGAAATGCTGTGACAGATACTCTAATTTTGCTGTGCTGTGAACCAAAAGGCTGGCACATTATTCAAATATAGCTCAGGGCTTCCTGTAGCACAGTATGCTCCTGTCTGTGAGGGAAAAGTAATGGAAGTGTCTCCCTGTGCTTTGACCTTTTGTAGGGGGTCAGATGACAGTGAAAACTGGTGGGGGGCTTAGGTGGCTGCTCCTTGGGCACGGGTTTCTAGTGGGAATCCCCGAGTCGAGGGACCAGCTGCAGGAAATAGCTGGACCATCTAAGCAGACTGGAGCAGCTTACAACTGCTCATCACTTAGGTTATCTTTTCTCTATGCTAGTTTTTAAATGGAAGAATTGAAGCCTTGAGGAAAAGAGCTGAGCAGCTGCCAGCTGTAGTCTTGCTCTTTGAGCTGAACAAACAGGTTGGCAGTGGAATATTAAGCTTCTCTGCCGGATCGGATAAATGATAACGAGTCTGCCTGTCCTCCTTTCCATGTTCTAAGGATCTCTTTCCCATTTATTTGATCTTGCTTTTTGATACTGTGACAGCAAGTGTGAGGGGGAGTGGTGGTATAGGAGATGGACTGAGGAGAAGAAAGCATTTGAAAGTAAGGAGATCAGACATGAAAATATTACAGGTGCTAAAAATTAGAGGTGGGTGAGCTGTGACCTCAAGTCCCAGAGAGGAGGCTAATGACATGATGCTTTTTGTAGGTTTTATTCCCCTTGAGCTTAAAAATTGATTTTTCAAAAGTGGCACTTGAACAGATTGAGCACAAGAGGTGGAAATAGGTGTCTCAACTGAGGGAGCTGGAAAGCTTAGTGGAACTGTCACTAGTAATAGAGAAAGCAGCTGGTATAGGCAAAAATACAGTGCAATTTCTCACAGATATTTTTTACTTGGGATGATGTCAGGACATCAGAAACAGATGTCTGAGAGACTGAAAATACCTACTCTGAGTTCTCATGTTGAGTTTTAACTTCCATCAAGTAATTCCCTCAACTGGATTTAATTACTAGAATGCTGAATTGCCTGTTTTTTAACAAAAAAATAATAGAATTATGAAATTAACTTGATTCTGAAAATGTGAAGACTACTTCTGCTCTGGCTATTTACTTATTGCCTCCATTTGTTCTGTGCTTACATTTTTGGTTTGCTGGTGGTATTGTCTTCTGTTGGGTACTTGGATGGGTCTGTTCTGTTTAAAAGAGTATTTTACACCTGTGAGTTGGTTTAATGCACTCCCCTCGCACCTCCTTTCTGTACACATGTGCCAACAGTGGGTTCAAAGGTTCAGTTAAATTGTGTCATGTTTATAGTGGTGAAGGAGAAAATGAAACCCCCTTTTGCATTTCCCTTTACAGGAAAAAAGTTCTGTTTCTTGAAATCCCTGCACTCGATTTTTTTCCTGAAATTCTTTCTGTGCATTGTTATCTGCTCTTTCATTCTTTCAGAGACTGCATTGTAGGCAAGCTGGCTACTGCAGTTCTAACAGCAAGCATGAGGTTTACACTTAGAGGAGTCTAAGAATACACCTACAATTATTGCTGGTGTTTTCGCCTGTTATTAAGAAGTTTTTTTCTCAACTAGCTTGTGGGTTTTTTGGTGTTTGTGTGTGCAATTTTTGTGTGTGTGGGTTTTTTTTTTTTTTACTATTCTGTTATCATCATGTCTGCTTCTCAGTGCTTGAAACGAAATGAAAAGCAGAAAAGAAGACTTGTCGAATGCTGCAGTGCAGGGCCAGTGTGAGTACTGAGGAGTGTGCTGAAGGCAGGTAGTAGGGTACCAAAGAGCACTGCAGATCAGGAGTGATCTTCGATGTCAAATCTCTTGATAGGAAAGAGACTTAACAATTTGTGCTTCGTAAAGTGAATGAATAATACTGCTTTACAATGTTTTATTTTGAGAAATAGTAGGTTTTTTGAAGTGGCTGTTAAAAAGATGCATCACTCTGTAATTCAGATTTTCAGTTGGGATATTTCTTTTTCTACTTTTCCCTACTCTTTTTTTTTGTGCTTGAGCATTTCTGATTATAATCTGGATGTCTCAGATACAATGAGCAAGAGGAGTTATTTTTTTGGGGAAGGAAGTAGTGGAAATAAATGATATATTGTCTATTTGTGGTATCGGGTAAGAGAAACTATCAGCTAAGGAGCAGCATCTATTAAGACTATTTGGAAACAGTTGATAACATTTGATAAACTAAAAAAGACTACAAACAAGTGGAGAAGTAGAGAAGTACTTAACACACCATTGATTTTCTAATCATAATTAGGGACAAGGAAGAAAGCTAGATGGAAGAAGTCTTTAAACTACACTTGCAGGAAAGACATTGAAATAAATTCTAGGTCATTACTGAAAAGAACTTAGTGTGGCTGAGTAATTTTACTTCTGTTTTTTAAAGCTGTGGACTTCTGGTAACTGAAGGAAAACATACTGCTTGTATCTGATAGTTGAGGAAATGGCTAAACTATCTTTCTTTCTTCCAAATCTCCTTGTAGCATTTCATTACTATGACTGTGGAGTTTCATGAAGTTTGAAATGTAACCCAAATGTTCAGGCACTAAAAGTAAGATTTAGGGTTTCAGCTGTTACCAGAACCATTAAACTTCAAGTCTAATAAATATCTCACAACTTGATGTTACTTCCTGTCACATGGAAAAGAGCCTGTTGTTTTGCTATATTTAATGATGGTTTTTATCTTTACCTAAAGGCAAGAGCACAAACCTGACCTGAGAGACTATAAAAATCTGGTGTTGAATTAGAAGCACACTGTAAGAGATGTTTTATTTGTCTCATTAAGTTAGTTCGTTGTTCCATAGTTTTATCTTTTCCAGGCAGGTCATTCTGCTTTATGCCATTCATAAGCAGAGACATTTTCAGCATGTTTAAAATAGTTTGATTTTGCTACAATATTGTCATTATTGGCCTAATTTCTTAAATACCCATGTACTAGTTTATTTCAAAAGGGAAGAATTTAAGCGTTTCTTTTGAAACTGTTGTTTTATAGCTGATCGTAGCTCAGAATTTCATAGTTTCAGTTATGGCAAAGGAGTTATTTTTTGTGTGGGAGGGTGGATTAGATCAGTAATTCCCAAATTGCTTTTAATAGTAGCATGATTGTAGCTATAGGAATGACAGCAGAAATTGTTAAGCTTTAAAAAAGTTACTAGCAAGTCTGACTTTTGTAGAGCAGACTGATTACTTTTGTATTAAGAATCACATCAAATTTTATTTGGAAGTACTTACCTGCCAGCTGAGAAGCCACTATGACTCTTCTCAGTTGTTCAGTAAGATGCAACTGGGGATTTGACAGAAACATATGTAATGTAATGTAGGAGGCTCCTGAAAAAAGGGGTTTTGTAATTTTGAAATGTGAGCGCAGCGGAAACTAATTGGGCAGGACTGCTGATGCCGAGTGGTGCAAATGGTTCTTACTGTGGAGTTTTTTTGACTATCTAAGATTCTTATTAGTAAAGTAGTTGTTATTGTGGGACAGGCTGTGTTTTCAGCCTGGGAGAAAGTAGTTGCACGTAATTGAGTAAAAACTTACTTGCCAGGAGTTTTGGGGTAGTTGAAAGTTGGTAATGGGGCAAAAAGTGAGCTTCTCTGTGCTGTCAAGTCAGGACTGCTGTGTACAATCACAAATGCATGTGACCTTGTTGTGGATGAGTAGAACATGCACCTCATACATTTTACTGAGGCAAAATAATAAATTGACAGAGTTAAAAAAATTTGATGGAATCGAAAAGCGGTTTAGCAATGGTTTGACAAGGTTCAATAAGCTTGATGGCAAGGTTCACCTTATTAGTTACTGAATGGTAGAAATATACACAGGAAAGTTGAAATAGAGTCATGTTAGAATGATGCACACGTAGATCAGAGATGCGAAGAGAAGGAAGGACCCTCGTGTTAAGTCACAACGACCCTTGCTTTCTAAACTCCCCATGGAGAATATGTGGAACTGGACCCAGTTTTAGTCTCAGACTAAGATTAATCTGTAATGGATTTATCTGTACAATATCTATAATAAGCATCTACGTGGATTGGCAGTGTTTCAGTAGAGTTAACTCAGCATGCTGTCAGTCTGTCTCCAAGAATCTGTCACACGTAAGGGATCTCTCTGCTTTGTATAAGGAAGGATCTCTTGGTCAAGTAAGGAATCTTAAACCTTGAGATGCATCCCTGCTGACAGGGAGAGTCACCTGGCAGTTAGCTACAGTTCAGGGACAGCTCCAGTTGGATCCATCCTCATAGGAATATTTATGCAGTGAAGTAGTTAGCTGCTTGGCAATAGTGTAAACCAGATGGTTGTCTTCATTTTAGCTGTTATCTGGTTACATACTTTGGTTCCTTGCATTTTTGGGTTTTGAAACCACCTTTTGAAATGTTTTTCCTGAGGTACCTTCACTCCCTTGTACTGGAGCCAGGAACTTTCCAGCTCACAGGTTCACCACAGGGCACAAGACCTGTGGCTTCTTAGTCAGCCTGTACCAAATTATGGCCTGGGGTTAAGCGTATCCACACAGACCTACAGCTGAAAATACTGACAGTCCAGTGATTTCCATGTGATGTTTGTAGTTGCAGAGGAATTGGGTTTTTTTTCCTGCTATATGCATGACTCTGCAAAGTTCCCCTTCTACTCAAAGACTGACCTGGCTGTGTTATTCTGACTCCAGCTCTCATTCCTGGTTTGGCTGTACTGGGATGTGTTGCTGTGTGCTGCTGCTGGGCAGTGATGGGGACAGAGCAGGGAAGGAGAAAGAGCAGGAGCTCTGTGTGACATCAAATAGAGGAAGGCTAGTTCAGCTGAACTCGGTTTTTAAAGAGCAAGTCAGTAATTCTTCCTTGAGAGAGAGAATTTACTACTGATTTCACTTGTGCTTTTTAAGGGCTGCTTTTTTCACTTTGCCCAATTATGTGATGTAACACTTTATTGAGATTTTGAGGGAACAGTTGCTGTTTATTTTGCACCATTGCTGTGGACTGTGGTGTAAACATGTTTCAGCCTAAATCAAGTGATTGGAGTTTGGAGATAGAAGACTCATATCTTAAGTTTAGCCTTCTTTTTCCCTCTTCATTTAATTAACTGGTCAGAAAGGAATTATATATATTAAGAAATACCAACTCTACCTAATGTATTTTCTTCAGTAAAGTTGTTTAGGGATAGAATTGTTCACATGGAATGGAAACAATGATAAGAGGATATCTGTGCTGATTTCCTAAGTCTTCATCCACAGAGATTACATAAAATGTAAATAAGATTAAATATAATTTTTGAAAGGGTTTTAGTTTCCAGGGGAGTGTCATGTTCTTTAGAATTTCATATCAGTAACTTGAACAGACTTAAATAGCTCTGAAATTGGTGAGAAGCAGCAAAACCCCTCAATTTTCTCTAATCTAATAATTAGCCTAATGTACATATAATCTGGTGCAGAAGAGTGTTTTGCTCTGGATGGTGGTTGGAAGTCTAGTTTTTAGACTGCAGCGTCAAATGGTTCTTCAGACTTATGTTTATTTAGTTTTAGGTAGATTTAATAAAAACCTTTTAACACATCCCATTGCCAAACTGTTCCGCTGGTCTTCTCCTTCATCCCTCCACTTCATTTCCTCTCTAGATTGTCTCTTGCTTGTTGGCAGCAGAGTGGTTGTAGTAAAACTGATGTTCTGTCTCAATAAATCATGATGTGACTGTTCTAATTCATTTTCAGCAACATGTTTCTGTTGAAAACTTTTAGGTCGATGACATCTTTTTATTAAGACAGTTTATGAATCCTATGTAAACTTTTGTGTTTCATGTTCAAAAACAAATAATGAGGGGAGAGAGAAGTAATAGTGAAGATAGTTCAGTGATATAGCTATTTAGTTCAGTAATTACTGTGTACAAAACAGTGCATTTGTTAGAATAGAATTTTCAGTAGAGTTGCATGTCTTTCCTGTGACTTTGAGGTTTTTGCAGTATGTCTTAAAACAGCTTGGTTTCCAGTAAGCAGTAAAAATTAATTTTAAAGAACTCCAATGACTATTTTGCTTGCATTGACATTTACTCCTTTTTATTTATGTGCAGGTCAACTCCCTGAAGGTTCCTGACTTACCACTACAGGCTGTTATTGTTTAATATGGGACTATATTTACCCATGAGGAACATTAGGGTTTGCCTACATAGATAATTTCCCTGATTTTTAAGTAGAGGCACTGAGGCCAAGTAGTTTGGGCTGAGATAGCAGACTCCTTTTGTCTCGGTAACTGGCTTCAGGTACGACTTGAATGATACTCCTAATTTCTGTACTCTCATTGTTAAATTGAGCAAAAAGCAGTACTTGAAAGTAGCTGAACTACTCTACAGCTACTCTAATTGAAGCTAGAGTAGTCTTGTAATTTGCGCTGCTTCTGTTTGCTGTCCTTGCTGTCAGTTTTGTGGTCTGATTACCTGAATAGTTTGCCTGATATTCATGCCTGGAGATGTTAGGCCATCTCTTGGTTTGTCATCCAGTGTTTGTCTCCTTCTCAGCGTCAGCGTTTGTGCTGTTGTCCAGGGTCATTCCCTGTGCCTTTGTTGTTTGTTTCATTAATATTTCAGTCCCTGAAAGTATTTTATCTCCAGGTGAAATCCCAACTAACATAGGGTCTGGCATAAAAACTCGGGGTCATACTGGTTTTCTCATAGCTGAGTGCTTTTCTGTAGATGGTCTGCAATTCTTGGTAGCAAAAGAGAGCTCCAAAAATCTACAGATGTCTGAAGGTGCTTCTCCTAGATGGGACATAATATTCAATAGCGGTAGTGCTGGGTTAATTCTTACCAGTGAGGAAAGCAGATTGTTGGAGAAGAGAGGGGAAGAGTTGAGAGGTACAAGTCAGGGAAACATAAACCAACTTTACCTCTGCAAATAAGGGTTCAATTCATCACCAGTACACCGTAAGAGGGAAGTGATAATAAAGCTTAGGATGCGGCCAGTGCAAGATAGTGTGTATTAGACACAGGGTGTGAGACTCTGTGAGGCTTTACTGCTTCCTTCATATGTTTTATGACCTAGTAACGTAGTTCAGAGGGCAAGCTGTAGTTGCTGAGGTGGAGAGGGTTGTGGGGATATTTAAACTGAATATAAGTTTTTTGTTCAACAGCCTTTTTCATGGGTGTTTTTTGTTTGGGATTTTTAAAATTTAGTAGCTGCAAATTGTAGAGAATTTGGATTCTAGATGACAGTATTTTGAGATAAAACTGTGATTTAGACCTGACTGACTCACACAAATTCAGTGGGTTGTGGTTTTCTTTAAACTTTGTTGCATGGTAATGCTGATACAGAACCAGCAATTCCAGGCTCTGAGACTGTGTTGTGGGGGCATTATGTTAGGTGACTGAATTTACTGCGAATCTCTCGTTATGTTTCATGAGAATCAGACTGTCAAATGATATATATGATATATTTGATTTGTTTGTGGATATTGTAATAGCAAGTAGCAGAAAGACCAAGCACAGGTGTTCTGGTTTAGGGCAAATTTGGGAGGAAACTTCTAAAGGGGTCTCTCTAGAAAGCAGATTCAAGCAGCCCCTCCCCAGCTGGTTTGGGAAAGGATTTCCTTGGAGAAAAGTGGAAAAAACCTGTTTATTTAACAAGCAAAAAAAAAGAATAATAAACATAAAACATGAATAATATTAAGCAATAAAACCTCTCGCTGTTCTGAAGAGAGATGGCAAAATTGAGAAAGTCTTTGCCGTGGGTTGTAGCTCAGCTCACCCAGTGTCTTATCAGTCCTTCTTGCGCTGGAAAATGCTGCGTCCTGGGCCCCGGTGGGCTGCAGGTGTGAGTTTCTGGTGTTCTTCTGGGTTTTCAGTCCAGAGCAGGCTGATCAGTTCCGAGAAAAGGAAGAGCCACAGTGCGGGGAACTTCTCTGCCTCAGCTAGCTAAAAACTAGCTAAAAGCAATGGGGAACTCTCTCCTGCTGTCCGTCCATAGGCAACACAGTCTGGGAGCAGGAGTGCAGAGGAGTGAGTGCAGTTTCTGCAAACAAGCTCTGTGCTGCTTCTCCCTGCCTTCACTCTCAGAACCAGGTCTTAAAAGTGCAGAACTTAATATCCAGCATAAACAGAGCAGATGATTAGGGGTACAAGCATCATAAAGTCACCCCAGGACAGAAGGTCATGTCTTCTCTAGTCAATCTGTGAAGTCTCCTGCAGGATGTGACAAGTAGCAGACAGAAATCTCCATAAAATACTGCCCTTAGTCAAATCTCACTTCATTATTGATTTGTCTTCATATATTACCATCTTGGAAGTGTGTTCTGTGTGTGTACCTGTCCCTACTTAAAGGATAGACTGTTGAAAGAATAATACACAGTAGTCAGTCACTGTTGGACTCATTAGTGCTCTGAGCAGCTGCCTTGCCAATGGCTGCCTTCAGTGCTGCCTTCTTTCTGATTACTTCCCTTCAGATTTGGTATTTAGTTTGTTGGAGGGTTTTAGTTTTTGGTATGTTAGGCCAACTTCTAATCTGTTTATTTAATTCTGTATTTTTAATAAGTATTTTGTGAAGGATGAAGGGATGCTGGGCACCAGGCAATTTTTGATGTGAAGTGTGCTTGTCAAACCTGTCAGATCTTTTGAAACGTATTACAGAAAGTGTCAAGCAGAAAAGTGACATGTTTTTTCAGAAGGTCGAATATTGCTGTATCACTTGCAATTTTGATGAGTTTTGTGTTACACAAAAGAATAGGCAATAAGATTCCTGGGAAAACTGGTATAATTCTGGGAGGTGTTTAAAGCTGTTTAAAGGTAATGCAGCTATTTGCTAAGCAGCACTTTTGATAACTGCTAATGTGAGTAGCGGAATTTACAAATATTAGTATGTAAAAAGCTTCTTTCACAAGCTAGGTATAATTGATTGTCTCATTACATATATATATTTTCTTTATTTTGAGGAAGAAACTCAGATTTTTTTTTCCTGATTTCTAGTGTGTGTGTCCACCTCCCCCCAGTATTTAGGTTTGGGGGGGGCTTTTTGTGTATTTTTGCTTTTGGATTTTCTTGGTGGGTGATTTGTAATGCACACAAACACAAGTTTTGTTTTTGTCATCTACTTACTGACCCTCACCAAGTTTGGTAGTAAGTTCTTCTAACTGTTGTTTCTCTGGGTATTCTTAAGGTACTTTGCAGCTAGAATATTCCTTGACTAACTTCATGCATTTTACTTCTTTGCAGCCTCTTGAGGATGACTAGGTGGAAGCTAAACATCTGAATGTAAAGTCCAATTTAGCTAGATTTAGAGATAACAGAAGAAAGTGAACCACTTGATTTCTGATAGCTGCCTTGTTCATTGGTGGGATTTTTATTGCTAGTTGAGACAAGACAATACTGCACATAGGCTTGGAGCAGAGAAGCAGTTGTCCATACAGGCTGCAAAGTAGGTGTCTGTAATTTTACTTTCTCAAAGGAGCAAAGCCTTGCTCCTGGATGAAGTGGAAAGGTGGGACTGGGAGAAGATGAACCAGACAGCTTCCTTTGTTTTGGTGTCCAGATGATTGCAAACAGCTCCTGTGGACTTGGTTTTAGTGAGAACCAATTTAGCTACTGAGCCTTGTGTCATGCACAGCATTGCCTTCCCCTCAGATGGGGAATGAAGGTGGTGTGTGTACAACTGATTTTTTTGTGTGTGTTTCCTTGATCTTGTTTTAGAATCTCACAGAATTGTGTCTTTCTAAAAGTTAACATCCTTTCATTACATGCAGATCATTAGAAATGACATGTAAGTACTTGGTTCTTGTTTGGTTTTAGGTCTTGGTTGTATTTCTTATGAAGGAAAGCATATTTTCCTGCCTGGAAGCTCTGTTTTTAATCTGTGACCTGAATCGAGCTGGGTAATAACATTTCCAGAATTAAAATTACAGCAGCCCATTTATTCCCCCAGTTGTGTCCCTTTTCTCTTAACCCATAGTACAAAAATTTGAGTCTGCTTAATTGTTAAGTAGCAGTGAATTCTGAACAAGGAAAAGGAAGGTGGCAAGGGTTACTGAATGACCCAAAGTAGCATTGGGTAGCCAGCCAGTGTGAGGGACTGTAGGTGCTGTTAATGGTATCAAACTCAACTGTGTACCTTTTGTATGTTTGTCCATAAGTTGGAGTTGCTGCCCCTCAGCATGGCCATGTTTTACTGAAGCATGGGTTACTATGGTGAATGTACTTCTCCACAATTCTCTATGAATTCAAAGCCTGATGGGTACAAATGGAGGCATTATTTTTAGGCCTATTCTTCCTCTTTCCTAAAAAGGAACCCCTAAGCAATTTTTAATGCTTGTCCTTACTGTAGACTATTTTTCTGTAAAATCTGGGCAACATATCCATTTGTCACTACAGAGAAGTTCAGACAGTTGAAAATAATTGTCATTGTCAGCAGAAGTTGATGACCTGATGAGCTGGTCAGTAGCAGTTGTTTCTTCACTGAGAAAGAAGTGACATTCTGGTTCATGAAGAGGGCTTGCTGGGACTTGATGAGACAGGAGAGGAGATTTCTCTTAATATTTTATTTGTGTGAGAATTCTGTGGATGTTAAAGTTGTGAGGGGCCTGATCAGCAAAAACAAGTTGTTCATCTGTTAGCTGAGGATAATACTTCTGCTGTTTCTTAACAGCATTTTAGATGCAGAACACCTCTAAAAGTATCCAGCGAATTGTAGTTCATCTTACTGAATTCAATAATGCCAAAAAATTACTATTCTAAAAATTCAGTTTTCGTACAGGGATGCTTAAAGTCAGTAAAGCTTTTAATGAATACTGTAGTTCTCAATGCTTTCTTATGTTAGAAAATGATAAATTGAGGAACCTCAGTGCAGAAAGGATGGTAGTTACTGAAATGTGAGGATGTTCTCCTGATCATCAGTCTTTAACTGACAACTTTGGAGATAATTTTTAAATAAAGTCCTTAGCTGTCGAATGTGTGTGTGCTCTGCTTTATCTTTATTGGCTTGAATAATTCCATTAATTTTACGATTTAAGGTAAAAGGGGAAAAAAAGAAGCAGTTGTATAAATGTGGTGTTCAGGATGTCCTAATAAGATACAGTTTTCAAAAAATGAAATATTTCTCTGTGACAACTCATTCAGTTACTGGAGCCATAAGTTTTGCTTTTCTTTGACACAGTAATTTACTTTCTATCCTACAGTTCTTACCTTTTTTAAAACTACTTCTAAAAAAAAGGTAGAAAATCGCAGAATAATTTGATGCTGCCTTCTTGAAAATCTTCCTTTAGAGGGTTATGGAATCAGTAAAGAATATGTGCTGGCAGTGACTGGGGGAGATTGGAATGGAGCAAAAGGAAAATTGTTTGGAAACTCAGAAATGTTGAGAACAGTGGTTGAAGGAGAAGATAGTGAAATTCCTCTGTTGTGAGCTGCATCTGTTCCTGAGTTAATTTGGTGCTGAAGTATGGAATAGAGCATAGTATTTGTCACATTGTCTTGAATGATAAATTTAGCAGTCCGAGAAGGGAAAATACATGAATTGTTGCTATTCCAATGTGGTAGGGAAGGTGATGCTGCCTATCAGGGCTTTAAATCTGTGTGAATACTGTCCTGTTTCAAATAAGTGTATTTGATTTAAACAATTTGCATTTTTATGGCTAAAGCAAAATAAAAAGCAGATCATAAAGTATGTATTATGAGACTGACTTAGAGGAAAAGATGTCTGCGGAAGACCTAAAGCGGTGTTTTAGAAAGAAAAGTTACTGTACGCATCAATGAGTTAAGTAGCTGGAGAAAAAATCTCCAAAAAGGTGAAACAAAGCTAGCCTGATGTAGAAACAACCCACTATCCCTCTCCATCCAGAAATACTTGCTGTGTTAGGTCTTAATATAATGAAAACAATTTTATTGTTTGGAAATTATGGAAAATTGAAAGATGTTTGTCTTCAGTCAGAAGGATTTGTCTGTGCTAGTGTGCAGTATTCAGACATCCATACCAATTTTAAACATAAATTCTGGGATTAGACAGAGTCCAGCTGTGGAGCATGGTCTCCAGTGTAGGCTACCAACCCAAGGACGTAATTAATACAATGCTGCTTTCCAGAAGAGTTGAGGTTGTTCTAGAAGATGGAGTCAGAAATTGAAGGTTTGACTGGGACTGTTACTTGTCCAGCTGCAAATGTCTATAAAAAACCTCTGTCATGTTATGGATTCAAACTGGAATTTGTACAAAATCTAGTCCAGAAAACTGACTTAAGTGGGAAAGAAGGGTGTGAGGAGTATTCAAATTCCTAGGAATGCATTACACAATGGAAAGATTTAGCAATCCTACATTGAAAATTTCTTGGGATTACAGAGTAGTGGAAACATGGGTTCAGATGGTTGGTTTCTGAGATGTGTTCAGAATAAGGGAGGAAAAGAAGAAACTTGTTTTGAGGTGTTTTTTCTGCTGGGAGCATAATTTTGGGTGCATTGCAGGTTTGCATCCAAGTGACAGCTTCAAGGAGCAGGGAACCATGCTATGATATGTAATTGAATGATGAAATACATAGAAATGTGATTTATTTTTTACTATTTACTTGCATAAGTATTCATTTCCACTGGAGAATATGGAAATGATTAATTTGACTGGAAATGGGAAAATTAAAATTCTTAAATCCAGTGAGGTGAGTAAATTACATGGAAAATGTTCATATCATGTGCTTCTGATACTTGTGTGTGACTTTAAAAATCTTTTTTAAAAAAATCTTTATTGCCTCAAATCTGTCATGCTGGTGAAATGTCAGTTTTTCTCATGGAGGACCTGTTAAGCTGCTGTTTTTTGTTGACAGGCTCTAGTGGTAGAGCACTTTCATCTCCTGCTCTACTACCTGCATTTTATCACTCTTTAAAGCATAGTCATTGCTTTTTCTTAAAGTCTTCTTGAATAGGGAAATAATAATAAATTATTGTAATACTATATAATTATATGGACATGTTATAATTATTACTCTAATAAATGCTGATATTAGTGGAAGCAAACCCCGTTGAAATACTTTAATACTACAGTGTTTGACCCTTCCCTTCTAAGAATTCAGAAGGGAACACATTGCACTTCCTAGCATATCATGCATGTCCTGCTTGACATTTTAAATTTTTTAAAATGGCTGTTAATGAATGAGTGAATGGATGAAGGGCATGGTGAAACACAAGTGTTTAATTAAGACAGTTGTACAGTTTATAGTGCGATGGTGCGATGCTTCTCTCGGGCCTTTCGCCCGCGCTTCCTGGCCAGCTCTGACACCGGCGTCACAAAAAAGGTACGGTCCTGTATTCTGGAATACAGTTCCAATCCTGTGGATCCTCGCCTCGGCAGAAGCATGAACAATGCAAGAAATAAAGGGATGGGACTCTGGTGGGGAGCTTCAACTGGGTTTTATTAAATTCACACAACTTCCTTCTACCCAGGAGTCAGCCCGCCGAAACCCACTGAACTCGCTGGTTTTCACCTTAAATACAGGAGTGGGGGAGTGGGGAGGGTACAGCTTGGAACCAATCCAGAATGGGAAGGGAGTGACCCCAAACATAAATGACAACCCACAGAACAAATCAAGGAACAAAGGGAGAAGGGGAACCGAGACCCTGCCAGTCACTTGGCGTTCTCACCAGAACTTTCTAGACATCAGGGTGAGGCCCCGAAGTGACAACAGAACCCAGGCGTCACATAAATGATGATTGATTAATAACAATAACTGGGATAAACCATAATGGGGTAAAACGTGGGGTGCACAGGAAAAAACCATTGTGAAACAGTATAAAACAAACAGATGCATATAGAAAACTGGAAAAAAACCCAAAACACACCACTGCAATTTAGAATTTATGCAGGGAGAGCATTAGTTTTTGAAATATGGGTAGTAAAAGAGAAACTGTCCTCAGGCCATATTGACAAACTCCTGGGTGACTTAAAATGTAACAATTCTGGTAGTGTCAGACTTCAGCTTTGCAGAGTGTGGTGAATGTTTTCGCTTGTAATTGATGTCAGTTGGTAATGGCTCTGCATTTGATTGGAATGACGGAGGGGGAGTATCCTAATGGATCTCAGGAGCTTAAGGGAAGCTGGGCCAGAGGATCAGGAAGCTTTGAGTCTCTGAATGGATTTGAATCTGAAGTAAGAAATCCATTGGCTTTTCTTTTGTGAAGTAGCCTGCATTTTCTTGCCTGTAATTTTGCATGTCTATTTTGAACTGTGCTTAAGCAGTTAAAACTGCTTAAAATATGCTTAAGTGGTGATTTTTCTACCTTACCTCTAGATGGACTATTTCAAAGACTATTAATTCAAGAAAAAAGTTATTCTGGTTTTAGAATAACAGAAAAATTCAGTTGTCTTTTGGAAGTGTCTTTCAGTAACAATTGTTTCACAATTTCTCTATAGCACTAATTTTTTGTGTGAGAAGTATGACATAACTGGGCTCTGCTACCTTCTGTCTGACTGTTTTCTAAAGATTATGTTTGTTTTCATCACTGGTATCTGAGATTTAATTACAGAAATATGGGTAAATGTGATCAAGGCCAGTAGAGAAATAAGGATGACGTGGCAACACGAATCAGTTGGAGAGATTAGTGCTGTTATTTCCCTGGTAGGCACAACAAATGACTTATAGAAGTTAAAAGAGATCTCTGTCCTTTTGATTCAGCTGCACAGCACTTCTAAAATGGGACACGTACCCTTCTGTTCTGCTTTGTATGTGTAATGCTTTTCCATCCTCAGTTAATGCAAGACTCTGGTCTCCATTTCTTATGTGTTTTTGTGATGGTCTGAACTGGGTCATCATTTGGTCTGTGATGCGAGAAAATGTTTTTGAAAGCTGCTCCTGTTTTTCCTATCTCTTTGTGTTCCTCTCTCCTCCATCTTCTTTGTATGAAGCCTTGCACGGCTTGATTTGACATTTAATTCCTTATTCCTTCTCCTGGCTTTTTCTATCCTTTTAGCGGTTTTCAAAGTGTGTTATCTCCCTTCTTCTTTTGTAAGGCTATAGTTGTCTGTGCAGTTTATTCTTGCCTTGTTCTGTGACACCACTGTGTGAAAGGTGAAGAGGGGAGTTGCACATCAAACCCTAACCTTTGAAAAGAAAATGCTTGATTTTGTGTGATGTGAACAGTGTCATGGCCAAGACACTTGTGGAAAGTTCCTGGTTCTTTTGGGACAAGAAAGAAGGCAGGACACTTGGGGGTGATGTGAGGGCTTGTGAGAACTAGTTATCTTTTTCTTTCTTAAAATTACTGCTTGATTTCTACTGGAAACATTGCCTACTTTTACAAGCTTTTAGGACCTCATCACAAAAAACCTAAGGGACAAGGCCAGTGATGATGATCTGATTTTCTGAGACTATACACAATAGGTTGTGGTCGGCTGGAAATCCAGTTAATGGTGCTACTGTAGCAGCGATAACAAGGGTGTGGAAGGATGCTGTCTCTGTTTGGGAATTTGCAGAAGTTGCTGCTGTCTGTTGTCATTATGCTGGTAAAGGTGTATTCTGTACTTGAATGGCTGGTTTCCTTCCCTGGGGTAGCTTTAAGCCAATGGAAAGGCCATTTTTGTGGAGCTTACAGTCATTTTGGGAGTGCTTTGCTCGTCTGGCATGCAGAAGTTTCTGAGCTGAAGTGCTTGTAGTGTTTATGTAACTTAATAGATACTGTTCTAATAGACTCCCTGGAACTTTCTTCCCCAAATCCTTTGGTCTTAATAGGAGGAGAAGAGCCTTTTTCTTGGCTCTCTTTTTCTTTCCCTTTTTTTCTACCCTAGCTCTTGTTCCTCCTTTTGTTAATTTTAGAGCTGTGTTTTAGTAACCACAATGGTGATTTTCAAAGTAGTAATCGATTAAAAAATGGCCAGATAACAAAGGCTGAAATAAATTATTTGTGCCTGAACAATAAAAGGACAGTGAAATTATAATGAGGATAGCACAAGCTTGGAATGAACATCACTGCATATAAAGTCTAGACTTGTTTGCTGAGCTCAGAGATGCTGGGGAGAAGCATTAGCTCTAGGGTCAAGCTACTGAGTAGCTTTCTCAGGGGCATGGCATCACTTCTGTCTAGCACTCTGCTTTTTCTCTTGAGTATGTAGCAGATATTCTCAAAATATCTGGAAAAATGAGTATGAGCAAAATTAAAATTTAGTATGAAATATGCAAGTCTGACTTAAAAAAAAAATGTTTTCCAGTTCTGACATTTCCCCTGCAGTTAAGTGCATCATCTTCTCCTACTAAGCAATCTGAAGAGAAAAAATGCTCTTTAAATGGAAGAGTACTATTGTAAAATCATTTAAAAGTCAAATGCAACAGGAAGGTTATGAACTGGTACAAGTCAGTAAGGTAATCTGAAATTTTGGCAGTTTCCTTTTAGGGCATCCTTATTTTTAACACTGCTACTGAATGTGGTTGTCATTCAGTTTGCCATTCCTCTAGTCCTTCTTTGTTTCGAAGATAACCTGTAGAGAGAAGGTGAAGCGGTGTGCTACATGATTACAAAAGGGAGGCTTTCCATTTGTTTCTTGAGGAAAGGGGTGCAGGAGTGCTTGTGGGAGATGGAGTCAAGGCACAAGTGAAGGGTGTAGTGATGCACTAACTTAAAATTCTTTGGGACAGGGGACAGATTACAGTTGTTAATTGTTAGTTGTAACAATTGAAAGAGAATTTTATCTTTGCTCTGAGGTGAAGGCAGCAGCAGTAGAGAGTTAAGCATAACTGCAGCAAACGAAAGAGTCCCAAGCAAAATGTCTGAAACTCAGTAAACCTTAGACAATAGCTGCTTGTATCACGTCCAGGTTTATTTAGCACAAATAAAGAGAGGAGCAGACCACCACCACTAATTGCAGGCTGTGGAGGCAATCCTGGAAGTGTTCTGTGATGGGAAAGGTTAGAGATGTTCTGCATATGGCTAAGACAAAATGTGGTAACTTGAGCAAATTTGGGATATACAAAGCTACAGAAGTCCGAATAATCACAGTAATTTGTGAAATGTTGTACACAAATTCATATGACCTGTAGTAATCTTATCTTAGAGAAACAGTCACACATAGTGTGTATTACAAATGCCCATGTTAGTGGAATTAGCCAGATTGTATGGGGTGGTTTTTTAGAAGCAGCTAAGGGGGATAACCTCTATTTGTGTGATCTTTGCTCTAGTCTGTTGAGAGTTGTAGTAGACTGATCTTCATGTGAGCCAGGAGGTTGCTGTCTGTTCCTTTTGATCAAGGGTTAGTGTTAAATAATTGTTCTGTGTATAGCATGGAGGATTTCTAGAGAGAAATGGAATTTAGGATGTGTGCTGTTGTCAAGGATGGGTTTATTCGTGGAAAAAAATAAATGTTTTCAACTCTTGAGGCTGACACACCAACTTTGAAATACCTTCACTTTCATTTAATACACCTGGGCAACCCAGTTAGTTTATTTTTTTTTGTATGATCTTTCAGTCCTACGTGTTGGTGTATTGTGAAATGGCTTGTGTTACAAATAAAAGAATAGATCATATACCCCTGAAAAACCAAGCCTAATAACAATAGCTTATAAAATTATAATTACAAAAATTAATTTAACCTCAGTTATATATTTATGATCTTGATTTAATATCAATCTGTGCGCTTTGTTGGCTAAATGCATGAAAAGCTTCTGCGGAGGTACTATATGCTTGTAATTTCTTTCCACAGGTACTTTGTGCTGGACTTTGAGACAGGGATTCTGCAGTATTTCATGAATGAACAAACTAAAAACCAGAGCCCGAAGCCACGAGGAGCCTTGTCTTTAGCTGGAGCTATAATATCACCCAGTGATGAAGTGCCACACATGTTGGTGGTCTACTCTGCTAATGGAGAGATGTACAAGTTACGAGGTACAGTGCTGCTCACAGTGACAGCTGAATTGTTCTTCTCTTCTACTCCCACTTCTGCATCTCTTCTCTCATGTCTCGTTTCTCTTTTACTTCCCTGTGCTGTCAGAAAGTAGTGGCTGTACAGCTCTGTTATTACATAGTATGTTTTAAAACATGGTGGAGGAGTAATCTGGAGTTAAATACATGTGGCTTTACAATTTATGGACTTTCAGGACTGGACGGTACCTCAAGGTGGCTTCTGTAATATGCTACCGTGACATTTTAATTGAATGCTATATCTTATTTGCTTCCAAAGGAGGAAAAAGCTGCTTTCATTGCTGTCATAAAACTGCATAACATTTGTTTTCCAGTACTGTTCTTTCCTGCCACCATCCTGCAGATAACGTGCTGTAATGAATCTGATGATGGGTCAGAGAAGGGAAAAATGCCAGTGAGAGGCTGCTAAGATACTATGTTCTTATCAGTCTTGGAGTAATTGAATGCACCTGTAGTGTAAAATTTTCCTTTCCCTTGTTTTCAGGCGTAAGACAGACAGTATAGGGTATCTAGGAGTTACTTTGGAATGTTTACAAAGATGGGAGAAGGAAAAAAAAAAGGCAGTGTTCTGATTTTCTGATTTTAAGATATTTTCAGTATGGTTGATTGATCATGACGCTTCCAAGTCAAACTAATTTATAAAAAATAAACTTATTTTAAAAAAAAGATACATAATGCAGTGTGACAGAAGTATTGTTAGTTTTATTCTGACCACAGTTTATCAGTTGTCCAGTGGACTGAGCATGCAGGAGTCCTCTGTGGGTACAGTGTGTTGCTCTTTCATACACAGAACTGAATGCAGAAACAACTAGGGAGAATTTCTGTTAAAATGCTTTGAAAGTTGCACAGGACATTCTAAACCAAGACACACAGCTAGAAAGCTTGAACACTTGTTTCATTATGCTTTTCCAATCACTTCAAATTATCAAATCTTATAATATGCTGCTTTTAATTTAATGATGTCTGTGAATTTGATTAAAATCAGTAAACAATTTTATGCTGATTCAATAACCATTAAGATACTCAAAAGCAGAGGAAGTAAGAGAAAATATTTACTGAAATTATCAACTCTGTATTGCCATTCTTAATGAGGATTCCTGTAGTAGTTTAAGGAAAAAAAAATGCCTCTCTCCTAAACAGATTTACTATGTTACACAGGAGCCATCTGAGAGCAGACAAACTCTTCAATAATTTTTAAAGCTGGTTTTTAAAGGTGTGTGGCGGATATTGTGATTTTTATTCCTGTTTCTTTAAGTTGCATGTGAATGACATGGGTTTAGACAGAGATTTAGTTGAACTCCATTAAAAGAGTAGCACTTAAGTGTCTGGGGAACTGGTAGCTTGTCTGGTAGCTGATTGACAACCTGATGTGTAGAGCTTTTATGGATTTAAATACTGTGGTGTGGCCTTGTCCTTCACAAAGACAGACAAGTAAAACAAAAGTGGAGAAAAATTTTGGACACAAATGTCTTCTTGAGGTAGGTCATTCTACTTTTGCCAACCTGTGGAGGAGATAACCATGAAGAAAACTCAGAAGCTTATTTCTTCCAACTGGCCTTTTAAGTACAGGTTTAGATGTGTTGCACTGAAAAACTTAAGTGTACTTATGTAGCATAAATTAGGGTTTATACTGCATCCTAATCAATAATGAATCTTTCCCCCTCTGCCCTACTCTGTCACCTCCTGTGCAAAAAAGAGTATTGATTTGTGTGTGATAGGCTGCATTTTCTTGTTTCTGTTCTAGCTGCTGATGCAAAGGAGAAACAATACTGGATAACTCAGCTTCGATCCTGTGCCAAACATCACAAGGAAAGTGATTCTAAGGTAAATAATTAAGAGTGGGGGGTAACTATTATGTTTTTAGTGGAGTAGGTGAAGAACAGCATAGCCTGGGTGATTGACTGCTGTAATTAGTGGGTTGATGTTTAGAGGGTTTTGGGTAAAAGCAGCAAGTTGTCATTTGTCACCAACTGGAGCAGGCTTAAGTCAGTTTGGGCAAGCTGAATAAATAAACATTTTTCTATTTATGACAAATTACTGAAGTGCATGGTTAATTGAGTGGCTGAATCAACTATTTATTAACAAATACCATGTGATATCCTGATTAGTATTTAAGAGTATTAACTAATACAGTTTTGTTTAATTTTATACAATTTAATGACTTGTATTATAGGAAGCTCCACCTAGATGTTAGCAGCATTCTTCATCTTCTTTAGTAAATTGGAAAGAGCTCATCATATGAAGATTTATGTTATTTACTTTTCTTTGGAACTAATTGTCCACAATTTTTGTCCTCAAACAGTTAAATGTTTTGGGCAGGTAAAAAGACCAACTGCAAAATGATGGGTTGAGGCTGTCTGACTTCCAAGTAAAAATGGCATGAATTGTGGTACAAATAAAACCCTTTTTGAAGGAGAATTAAACAGCTTGAGTATTTCAGTACTTTTAAAATTCTTACGCATTGGAATTCCATATAGTTTGTATATGGATGTGGCCCAGAACTACTCAGAAAGGTGCAACTCTGCTCAACCAGGGTGCTCTTACAATTGCTGTTCTTTTGCAGCTCCTGTGCCAGATTGTTATACTCAATTGCCATCAAGGAATTATTCCTCAGTATGTTTTCTGGTCACTTCTTGAATGCATATAAATGTTTAAATCTATAATTTAACTGATGAGGTGGTAAAATTGCTGTTCAATATATATGATATTGGAGACTTGTGCAATTACATACTGATTCTTATGCTTCTACACTCTATCCATTTTCGTAATATTTCTTAATATTGGCTTTGTTTTTATTATTTTCCTGCTTATGATAAATTATTCTATTTTAATAGCAAAATCTCTTTTAGAGTGGCAGTAATTTAGTTGAAGCTGATATTTGTGGAACTGAAGTTGGGATCATATTTTCTCCTTAGGTAAAGACTGTTGCACTTAGTAATGATTTCTGTTCAGACTACCTTTCTGTGTTGAGCTCCTTCTACAGGAGTAGGATCTACATATTTTATTCTGAATTAATTAGTGTCAAGAGAAAAATCTTGATGTTACAACAATGAAAATAAGCAGCAATTAGTAGTGATCCAAAGAAAGCAAACAAAATTTTAGAGACTATCAAGAAAAAAAATAGGGATAACACTTAGACTGCTCTGACTCTGTCAAATACTTGTAATGAATACTTTTATTATTCCCCTTCCATTTTGGAAATGAAACACTGGAGTGAGGAAAATGAAGGAATTTTCCTTGTATTTGTTATTCTTCTGTACAGGATGAACTCTGTGTGATGAAATTTGACTTCACTGTAGTCTTTTTTTTCTGGTGATGAGAATGGAAAGGGAAAATCAGTATAGTAAGTGCTCTGCAGTAGCTGAAAAAGAAGTATTGGCTAGCTATTAATAATAGGTGTTAATAATAATATTGGTATGGGGAGCCTCAAAGAAAGGAGTTGAAAGCAGGCCAAACACAAAAAACCAAAAAACAAAAGCCCCAAAAGGACATGAATATAAAGTGGAGGGTATTTTGGGATGCTTTGGATATCAAAAATGTTTATAGATTTGAAAAGCATTTGAAAAGCAAAATTTTATTAGAAAGTCTTGATTAAGTGAGTGGGAGGCTAGTAAATACAAAGACAGTTTCTGTCACAGAAGATCTAAGGCACAGCTTTTGGAAACAGTGTGGTTTTAGGATGGGGAACATCTCACTGCGCTGCTTGTGTTCTTGCATAGTGACCGACAATGCTGTGGTTTGCTCCTGGTTCCTATGCTCATTGTGCAAGAAAATAAAAGGATTTCCTTAACTGGGGGATGGTGGACATATGTAGCAGAGGAATTAAATGAAAGAGTATTTCAGATAGTTAGGAAGAGGGTTCTTGCATTTTTCTTAAAGACTGATGAGTTACAGAAACTTGGCATAGGAAGTTGGAGTATAGGTAGGTGTATTTTGGAATAGATATGTTTTAATTAGTTTGATTCTATTGAGTATAAAATAGAAATGCTGAAGAAAACTATTTTTCTTAGTTCTATGTTAGGCTAGGTCACTTTTCACTTGAAATGTTTGTTAGTGAAGCACTTTTAATTCTCCGCTTTTGTAAGCCACAGAGCAAATAGAGAATATCTATCTTCTGTATTTTTATAGTTAACAATCCAGAAAATAAAATGTCGGGAATTTATGTGCTTCAGATGAGACCACTGATGACTCTACTTCTTACTCCAGAAGTGGAATATACCTGAAGCAATTTCGTGCTTACCTGTTCCTGGAAACCTTTCTTGTGAAAAATTTTTTTCTCTTGTTTTTAATATGTTTTTTTCCTTTTCCCCCTCCTGTCTTCTCAGTATTAGAGTATTAACTGAGAAGAATATTTTACTTGGCTTTAGGATTGCATATAGTGCTAACTTGAATTTGATCTAGAATTAAGTTTTAAAACTTCTCTCTGCTTTTCTTTATAAAATGAACTAGACTTCGAAGATCAGATATTGTTTACAAGGTAGCAATCCTTCACAGAAATTCCAGAAACTGGAAAAAAAAGGTATTTCTATTCTTTTTCTTTTCTTTTTTTTTCCTTTTCCTCAAAGTTTCTTACTTATATCCACTGCCTGCTGGGATGTAGGAGAAGCAAAAACTGTTTCATTTCTTCGTGATTTTTTTTTCTTTCTCTTGTAGATGATGGTACTTTATACTAAATGATTATTAGCATGGGAGTGGAAACATGCTCTTTAAAATATTTTAAATCTACATAAAATAGCATTCTTCTATTTTTAGCCATCTTAAGAAAAGAAGCCACAGCCTTCTTTTGTGTTTAGCTTAGGGTCTGGAATTACGTAGAAAGATCTGTAGTGACACAAAGATGGATATGTGTTTGACTTACTTTTGCATATTCGAGGACTTCACAAAAATCTGTATTTTTGGGTTTTGTTAAAATAGCTCTACCTTTGATAGGACTGTCATGATGTGATTTGTTATTCTGCTTGCCAGCAGGGCTGGGTCTCTATTCCTCTCTTTCTGTATACTTGATGGGCTCCCTCTCTGTACACTTTAAGGGGTGTAGTAAGTGAAAACTCTAAGTTATCTGTCTCTCATTGTGCTGTTAGGTATAGGCAGATACTCATTTGTTCTGAGTTTCTGGAGTCTGAATGGAATCCAAGCTCTGTCTCTGTTGGGAACAGCATCTGGAAAGTTGGAATCTGAGTGTTTGCTCACAGCTTCTTCTGCAGCTTAAATTCACCTTTTTCACCAGAATACTGAGATGCGGAAATTTCCAGCTGTTCTTTAGGAGTCATACACTGAATGAGATAGAATGGGAAGTGAAAAATATGCAGTGAGAGATATATTTCATGTTATGCAAGTGGCATATAGTTTAAATGTGAAAAAAATAATAATGGAATAACCAGGCAAGCAGTGGGAAGGTTCCCAAGAATACCAGCAAAGTAACTCTTAGAGACAGGTCATTGATACTGGAGAGAGAACACATTTTTAAAATCTTGAATAAATATTATTGGAAGGGAATTAGTAGAAAAACACGGTAATTTGGAGAATGTTTTTCAAAGCTGAAGCTGTGTCACTGTTTTTGTGAAATACTCAGAGAAGAGCCTTCCAGAAGGACTGGATCTACATCAGCATTAGTTTCCTTTCTTTTTCACAGCTACTGCCTGCTTCAAAATGCTGTTGAATGACTTGCTGTTGTGACTGTTTTTAAAGCTTCAGCTGGGGATTGGAGTGGTGGAGGAAATTAAATAGAGAAGTGATAGAAAAAAGAAAATGTTGTATACTAAACAGTAAATTTAGTTGCATCCTAATGAATGGTTCAAAGGTGAGCAGTACAGTTAATAAATGGATGTAACACCAGCTAAGTCTCTGACTTTGTTTAATTAAATTTTACATGGTAATGATAAAAAAAAGCAGTAAAAAAAAAGTGTTCTCTGGCAAATAATTCCCATGCTGTCAGATAGTCTTAATGTTCTTCTTGGTATTCCCATACGTGTCTCATTTCACTTAATTACAGATTGCTCAACCTCCATAAGTGCCAAATCAACTGTATTGGAAGAAATCTTCTATGTCTGGATAGGATTGCTGGTTCTTTTAGACTATTCTCAGTGAATATTTTGTACAAGCTTTAATTAAAGCATTAGTCAAATTTGAATTCAGTGATATAAAATGCTTTCAAGGAGGAGTAGGCATATGCATAATTTCTGTGGTAACTTCCAAGAATAATTTTGTATCCAGAAATTATCACAAGCTTTTCAGTTCTTCTGTTTCATACTCCTTTTTTCTTGACTGTGTAATGATGGTGGCTGTAAAAGCAGTACTGAAAACAAACACAGGTTTTTGAACCAGCTCTTAATGCCAGTGTGTGGATTGGTTGCTGGGTTTGTGTATAACCCTTGTATACCTCAGTGTGTCTCTATCAGGAATGTGACAGGGAACAGAACCTTTATCTTTTGAAGTCACTTCTGTGCTCATATGGATTTCAGTCTAGGTCTGTGTTAGAATGAGGAGACAGACTCTCTGTTGTTTCAGCTTTTGGCTTGGAGCTGCACAGTGAGCTAGCTGCTTAAAATTGGATGGTGTGGATTCATCTTTAAGCTGAACTCATTTGCTGATTCCTTGAAACTGTAAATGGCAATCCAGTTCCCTTCCTTCTGCTGCCTTCTGCTTTTGTATGGCTTTGTCATGTTTTCAGTTCTGTGTTAATTTGGGCATCAGAAGTAGAAAAAATGACATCCTACTAAAAAGAACTTCGCTCTCTGACCAGCTCTCTGACGAATGTGTGTCTCTGTCTCTGATTCTCTCTGCTTGCTTACCTCCCTGGAGTAATGGTGGGGAAAAAAAGTCCAAACCTGCCCCTTTCAAGTGTGAGCTGCAGTAGCAGTTTGGCTATAATGTGAAACAGCACCTGCAGTAATGCCTCAAACTTAAAACTTTAATCAAATTGTTATAAGGCAGATGTGCAATTTTTCTCTACAGCTGGGAGAATGACTATCATAGATTCTTGGTTTTATCAGGCTTCTTTTTGCCTTAATAATGAATGACCATAGAGATACCTTTAAATTTCTAAGTGGATCGTGGGCTGGGTATTTTTAACATTTGCATGATAGCTTTTCATAAAGCCACATATGTGAAAATTTCATGTCCTTCTCAGTTGTTTTGGTTCTTCTGTGCATGTCAACTTGCTTTGCCTTTTGAGCTTCGCTGTTCCTCTGTTGGTATGCTTGTCTGCTTCCTCTTCTCATCCCTGACTTATAGAAGTCAACTAAAGAATGGCACTTCTAATTGAAACATGCACTGAAATCCTTACAGTAGTGAGGCTGACAGGGAAGCAGTGCTTGGCTGTTGAGAGGTTTGTATTTGACATCTTTTTTCCTCCCTTTGGAAGCTTCATGAAAATAAGAGTTGCTCACTGCTTCTAAAATCTTTCTACAGAAATGGAAGAAAAACAGTTTAGGATTGAACATGCTCAAATGGTTCTTGATGAAGAAAAGATTTTATGATAGAATGATGATCATAGTCTCTTGCTTAAAAAAATACATATATTGCCATACTGAGGATGATGAAGCACTATGATATTCTATCAGGAAAGTTAGTACTGTAGATGGTGCTTGACAGAAATGTGCAAAACACCATAAACTGGTCCTTTTCCAGTGCTGAAGTTTGGATGTTATGTAGATTCTGTCATTTGCATTTTAATATTTGTGAATGATTATAATGTAAATGAAGCAGAACTGTGTCTACATTTATCTTTTATCAGTGTTTGTTTACTTAGGATGCATTGAAAAAATAGTAGAAGATGGGAATTAAAACACTGAATGGTGATGTCTCAAAATTGTAATTACTTTCTGATAGCGTGTGACTTCCCATAGCTCTAAAGCTGCATGCAGAGATTGGTTTTCTGTGCTGTATATATGCAGAGGAGTAAAGGAGTGTCATTTTGGTAATGATTATTCTGAGAAAAACATCTGTGGCACAGTGCCTGTGAAAATGATGATTATCAACCATAAGCAGATATGACAGTTCACTTCAGAAATTATTTTATTGATCTCTGGAACATTGCATTTACTTTCCAAAATAAACAAAATTGTTTGCTTCTGGTAAATGGTGAAAAACGCTTCAGCTTCTGTGTGAACATGAAGGGCAATCTCCTGGGAGAATGAGTCATGAAAACAGTATAGTTCGAACTTACTGTTCTGCAATTCCATTATTTTAATTGTTAGGATTTTTGATATCCAAATGGAAGCATTCATTATACTGCTTTTTTTATCTTGGGGATGGACAGGCTACTAAGATAAAAATCTTAACCCAAATCTGTTTTAGCTAAGCATACTTCATCTAGCTTTAGGTCATAAAACCCATATGAAAGCAAGTTACAAATTAATCTTTTATTAGCTTCTTTATTATTCTTTTATTGGTTTCGTTTTATTAGCAGGCGAAATGTTGGTGCAATGGTAAAGTGTAGCCTCAGGAAAGAAAATCTGCAGTCCTTTTGGGATGCTTCAGCCTGTGGATTTCTTGACTCATTATTGGCACTATGCATTTCTAATTGTTGAAGGGCTTACGTCTTCCTTTCATCAGACTTTCTGCTGTCTTTTTATTTATTTAGTTGGGAGCCAGAAAGCAGCGAGACCAAAGAAAATTATATATGATAATAATTAGAGGGGCAGATCAGTCATGAGCAGTGCTGGGGGAAGAGCAGGGGATTAGGCATAAAGGCCCGTCAGTTACTGTCATTGCTTTGATTTCCTGTGAGAGTGACTTTAATGGCTGTTGTAGTATGATTTATAATTAGAGTGCTTTTAGCAGTGGAAAGCTTCACATAGGTTTTCACATTTTAACAGAAATGAAAGATTCTGATTTTTGCACAGCTGTGTGTCATTGCAAAAGGGATGCTTGTCATTCCCAGTGTTTAATCTCAAGAAAGTCTGCAAAAGAGGAGTCAAGTATTTGGCTGGGACATAGGTGTTGACAATGTGCTGTAAAATTCAAAAGTGCCTGAGGGGCTGAGTGTGCAGTTCCTGGAGAGTTCTCTTCTGGCAGTGACAGGAAGAAGCTGTCAGAAGGAATTGAATGCTTCCCCCATTTTCTTGGATGCAGCAGGCACAGTGCTCTGCTGCTGTTCTCTGTGGCAGTGGAGGAAGGGAGTCCAACTGGAAAAGGTTTTGAGTGTTTGTAAAAACTGCCTCCTGCAGACATTCACATGCATACTGGCTGTGAGTGATTTTCCAAGTTTTAAGTTGCAAATTTTTGTTTGTCATGGGGCCTTGCCTAGAGATAGCTTCATGGTAGCTAGAAGTCCTGGTGCTGAGCTCATTTATAGTTTGGATGTTACAGATGCCCTCTAAAGAATAATGCCAAATGAGGTGCTGGAGTATTTGTGTTGTGTGTTGGAGTTCTCTGGCATATTGTTTGAAAGTGTTGGGTCAGTAGAGATGGATGAAGGGTATAAAGGCACAAAGAGGTGAGGAGTGCTTGTTTATAGACCTGTAGGAGCTGATCGTGGACCAATATATTTAGCTTTGATACTTGGCACAGACTATGTATGTGTGAATTCCAGATTGCCAGTGTCCCCGTGTGGATGAACTACATAGGATTGGTGGCTCTTCTCTGCTAGAGGGCTTTAGGAGACTCGCTGGCAGAGATGATCTCTCCGTGGAGGTCACAAAGCTCCATGCCTTGCCCTACAACAGAGCTGAATGTCGGGCACACCAGGCAGTGGATCATGGGCAGACCTTGCCAGGCTGTGTACGTACTTGTGTATAGAGAGATTGGGGTTTACCTAGTGTCCCTATAGCAGGACAGCCTTCTTGAGCACCACCCACTACTGAAACTGAGATGGGCTGTTCTTTCTGATTTTTCTCTCCTGTTCCACTGATCTCCAAACTCCATTCCCTAAATGACTGTTCACCAGAAGTTGCTGTGAGCTGCCACATACTGTGGCAAAACTTAGGAAGAGCCATCTTAAATGCACTATGGTCCCACAGTCTGAACCAGTGCGTGGATTTTTCCATATATGTTTTGTCATAACTTTTGTTATGTGCAGGTCTGTACCTCTTCCTCAAGAAAATCAAAACATAGTAAAACTTTACCTCTCACAGAATAATGTTTTCCTTTAAGTCAAACTAATGGGAAAACTCACTGTTTTACATCGCTGCTGAATCTTAGGATCTGTTCAGCTGTTTTAAAGTAGCAGCAGTGTATTTTTATTATTGTGACAGTATGATACTAAAATGTCACTGAATGTCAAAAGATTTCATTCTAAAATAAAAATAACTTTTATTAACCTAAAAGAGAAGTTGATTTTTCAATTAAAAAATAAAATTATCTTGTTTTTTCTCTGCACCCTATATTTAGTTCAGAAGTATTCTGATACTAGTCAGTTTGAAAAACCAACATTAGTGAAGTATATTCCACTTTTATATACTAAGAATACCCTTTAAATGTGGAATATATGTTTGAGAAAGGGAAAAAGGAAATTCAGTTTCCCTCATCCCCTTCTTTCTCTCAAATACCTTTTCCTCTGGCTCTTATTTTAATTGCAGTTATGTCTAAGCCATGCTCTTTCAAATGGAAGATGAATTATAACCCTAGCAACCTTCTGTGCCCTTCTGACAAATTACACCTCGTGCTGCTTCTTTGCCTTAGAGTCAAATCCAGTTTTAATGCAATTGTGATTTATCAGCCAGGGTGGATAATTTTTGAATATATGCTTACTATTGCAATCTTATTGGCCATGATAGCAAAGAATATATTCATTTCGAAAACAGTCAGACCATCATTCTTGGAATTGTTTGTAAATGTTAAGTCTAGACCAATGGAATAATAATTATTTCTATGAGATTAGTAGCTCTTTGCACGCTGGCAATGTGATAAGCCATTTTTTAAACCTCCAAAAAATCTAAAGTCTAGTTTTGTGTGGCCATGGCAGAGGGATTGTATTACTTGTTTCACTCCTTTGGCCAGTGCCAAATAATCTGCCTTGTCCTTTACAGTCAGTGTGGTGGTAACATGAGGCCTGATTTTAATTGCAGTGCTAGTTGGAACCTGTTCACATTGGCTTGAAAATTACCCTGGAATTGCAAAAAGTGACCTGTAAGGGATAAGAAGAAGGATTATACCCAAGGAACACTTTTGTGTACTCACCAGCAGGCTCAGGAGAAGTACCTTGTGTTGATGGTGACTGTCTTAGCAATGTTGTAGGTTGCCATTGTTATTTGTGCTAGTTTTGAAGGAGAGATGGAGAGGTGTTTTACTGGTGGGGCTGTGTATTTTCTTCACTCCTAAAGTGCTACTTAATGCTACTTTCTGAATTGGTTTGTGTTTCATGAGGTACAAATTACTGCGTTTCAGTTTTAACCTTGCAGATGCAATCAACAGTTCAAACAGAAGGGAGAAACTTCTTTGTATTGCACTTTTATATATTATGTCCCATGGTGATCTGGTGCTCATTTGAGCTTGATTGAGAATTGGTGTCCTATAGACCTTTAGGATAACTTGTATTTGAGGTCTGTGGAGAGCAAACTGAGATAGAAACACTGACAGATGGCTAAATAAAAACCGAATGTCCCTACTGATTTTATTGGTTGTATGTTAAAAGTACTCATACTGCAGATACCGTTGGAGATTTATTTCTGGCCTTTTTCTGTATACTGGGTTTATCCTAAGCTTACTCTAAAATATGTTGATTTCTTCAAGCTGTGTTTTGTTTCAAATGGTAATGTTTAATTGGTGTGTGGATTGGCCTTGCAAGATTGCACCTCCTCTGATGTTGAAAGTGATACTACACTTTCAGAAGTTCATCAAATGAAAGCGTTAAGATTTTTTTCTTCTTTGCTCTTCACACTGGTTGGTGAATTGTAGGTCAGTGGTTTCATAAAAAATATTTGTGTTGGCATTGTTGTTACTCTGTCTGCAAAATCTCTCCTAAGGTTTCCTAAAAAGTAGGATTGTAGGAACTAAGCAGCGTACTATTATGTAAGAATTTGTGAAGGTTTTTGCAAAGACCAATTTCAGGCAAGCCAAGAAACAAAGGCAATAGCTTGAATATTTCCAAGAACATGTCTGCTGAGCCATGCATCTGGTTCAGAAGGAATAAATCAGTTACCTCCAGATTTAGGTTTGTGAGAAAAGTAGAATAATACAAATGCATAACCTAAATTGCAAATTTTTACTTGTGTAAGGGTTGCTAATATCACTATCCTATTGCTTGTTCTAGAACATCTCATCCTCAAGAAGTAGAAGCTCATCTCTGCTGCCACCTGGGACAGTTAATTCTCCATCTCCGAGTGGCCAGAAACACATGAATCAAAGTGGGCCAACTGTTGTAACCATCACACATCACAAATCACCTGCAGCTGCTCGAAGAGCGAAGAGCCAGAGGTCTGGTCAACTCCATGAAGTCAGAGAGGTAAGAGAGGAACATCTGCTGTTTTGCTATAACTTGGAAGTGCTTATTTTGCTTTAGAATAAGCAATTGAGTCTGACAAGTTAATGATTCTCTTTGTTTAGTACTTTATGACTACTTTGTTTTCATCCCCTTGCTGAGCAAGAGGTGGTTTTTGGTTGTGGTTCAGCTTCAAGTCAGGTGTATGCAGATTTTTTTTTATGTTGATGTTAAATTTAGTGTGTGCCTGCTTAAAAGTGAAGTAGATTGCCAACAGCTCCCTGACTTTGCAGTGCTGTTGCAATACTGGAGGAAAATCTCTTTGAAGCTGCGTGCAGCCATACTTTTCAGATGGGAAAGTGGGCCCTGGAGCATTTAAATATAGCTGGAAAAAACCTACTTGAATAAGTCTGATGAATATGTGAATGAAGGCGTAGCTCCCCACACTCAGCAGTTTGTTGCTATGCTGCTCTGGTCTTCACTTGGTGTAAAGTTTATATTGCTGGCGTTGCAAAGGAAAAATGGTTTGTCTGTATCAAATGCACAAAAACCACAGAAGAAAGCTTGTTTCTTTTAAAGCCAGTACCAGTGTTTCAGAAATTTTAACTCATACCAATTTAAGTCTGTCTTCCAGACAACGAAAACAATACAGAGTTTTAAGCTTAAATAGTATGGCAGATTTTCGCAGAACACACTTGCAACTTTCATCCCTTACTGTTTTTTTGTTTGTCTTTCATGTTAAGAATTTGAATAAATTCTTGGGATGTGCTCTCAATGAAGGCTTAAATTGCTCATCCTGAGGAGGAATGCTTATTTTTCTTCTATTTACCATTAGAAGTGAAGAACTTGTGATCTGAATGTCACCCACATTTTCTTATGTTATAGAAAACACGTCTGCTTATTTTTTATAAAAACATCTTATCTTTGTCAACCAATCATCTCCCCCAGGTTGTTTCTAGTGTGCTAAATATATTTGCTCTCATAGGTTGAATTCAGAGTGCACCTTAAACCTATTAATAAAATCAACATTGGGTGTTGTTGCAATTTTATCGAATGAAGCTGAGTAAAACTGAAAGCAATTTAAAAGAGAGCATTCGTGTATGTGCTGATCATAATAAGTTGGGAAGGAAAAAAGCCATCAGTTGCAAAGAACTGGAAGAAATAAATACTAACCAATAGTAAAACAATGAATGAGAGGTCAGGTATCATCCCTGCAGAAAAGGCCAGTGAATTGCTGACTCACTTGTTTGTGTTGTATTGCAATGTGATGTCATTCCAAAAAAGGTAACTATTATAGGAACATAATTATTTTGTTTTGTTTGATGTGAGTGGTACCTCAACTGCAGCACCAGTTCCTTTTAGAGGGCTGCAGTAGTAGTGAAAAAAGCCCTCAGACACCGAAGATACAGTAATGGCTGAAAGAAAGGAGTGCTTTTCAGGGAGAGGAAATGGTACTAAGATGAATGATGCACAAACAGATTTCATAAGCTGATGTGTGAAGTTTACCTTTTTATGTAAAAAAGGTAAACTTGCATGTGTGTGCTGCTTCCTAAAGAAGAGCATAACAGTGGAGAAATCTGATCTTCTGCCTTCTTTCCCAATCTCGTGTAAAAAGTGGCCTCTTGGCTGATGTTGTTTCCATCTTGTTAAAGGATAAGTCTGATTTTTCCAGATGAAGGAACCAGATTTTATTTCAGCAGCATGCTCTGTGCACTTCTTTTTCCTCAATTTTCCAGAGTGAGTGCAATAGACTTGTGTGTACCATACTTGTGTTTTCAGGGAATATCTTTGTTCTGTATATGAGTCAATTGGTGACTGTTAGATCCACCCTTCCTTGTTAAATTTATCAGTAAAGAGATACATCCGGAGCCCCTCACAAAAATACACTTAAATCTGTTCTAGTCCTGTTTCTTAATCTGAAACAATGAAAAATAGGAGCTAAAAGTACAGTGAGAGTTAATCCTTTCCTCAATGCCCAAATCTTTGCCTTTTATTTGAAATCTGTTTGGTGTGATCTGGATGAAGGGAAGAGACTGCAAAAGGATTACAGATCAGTGTTAGTGTTCCCTTGATGAAACAATGCCATTGAAGCTTTGACACGCAAATAAGTTTTTTTTTTTAGTTGTTCTATAGGTAGGACTGCATTACCTAATTTTGCACCTTATAAATACAGTAGTTGAGTCAATGGAAAAAGTTGATCTACTTCTGGAAAATGAGAGAGGGCATGTGTGTTTTAAATTTCACAACAGTGTTATGATATGCTAGTGCGACCGTGTTATATGTGAGATCTTTGAGAAACAGCAATGCTGCAAGAAGGGGCATCCTTCACTTGGCACATGTGGTGTTTGCCAGCTTGGACAATGTTCCTGAGAAAGCATTGAACTTGAAATTGCTACTGAATTCTGAAGTTTCTTGATCTGGCCATATTGTTTGGAAAAAAAGTGAGGCATATCTCCATGTTGCGAATAGGGCAGAATATACTCCTATATTTTATATAATTCAAGGTGTTTGGTAGTACTTGATTGTTCTCTACCCCCTCTTTTCACTTCATAATAAGAATAAACAACGTTTTCTTCTGTGGGTTGTTCTGGTTGGTTTAGTTTTATTTTTAACAGGCTAGAGAATTTTAGCATGAAACTAATTGTAGGAAAGAGGTCTATTTAGCACTAATCTGACATACAGAATCATATAAATGTAGTAAATACAACTGTCTAGATCTGCAAAATGAAAAATGTAGTAAGTGTTTCCATTGTGAAATTGAAACACTTTTTTCTCAAATTTTGGTAAGTTAAAATTAAGCCTAAGTATGGAGCTTTTGACTGCTATAAAAATTTATGTTTTAATACTTGACCAACTTTTGTATAGTGTTGAATTGAAAAGGACCTCAGGAGCATTACTTTTCATCATAATGTAATTTTTTATGCTGTTTAATATTGTTCTCTTAAATCAGATTTTTACTTATATTAACTTGGTGTTAATAGTGTAGTTCACACTGATTTATGGAATATTACATCAAAACTAAAATTAACTGTGCATTAACTTGTGAGAGATGATCTGCATCGTGTTGCACTTCATGCAGAATTATTAGAGAACCTACCTCTTTATTTGGACCATAACTTAGCATTAAAGCAGTACTTGGAGCTAATTTTTTAGTAAGTGATTTTATGGCAACCTAAGTCTCTGTGGTCTTGAAATTTAATTCTGTTTTTAAAACTCTGCATATTATTATCCTGTTAGAGATTTATGATAAGAGTTTCTCTTTCAGATTTCTTTACTGTAGGTGGTTAAAATCAACTGGAAGATTAAGCCAAGTGGCCACATCACACTTCATATTACATTTTAGCTGCACTGAACTAAATAATAGTGACAGAATGGTCAGAATGGTGTTTATTTTGGCTGAGAGTTTCTGACTCTTGTACAGGCTCTGTCACTGTTACCATTGTTGTGAGAGAACCAAGTGTGTGAAGGTTTTGTAGTAATTTATATTAATTGTTTACAGACATTTAAGGAAATTAAATGAAAAAAAGTCCAGAGAAATATTTCTTCCCACAGTTTAAAAAAACCAATGAAGGATTTTCCTATCACTTTGAAATGTGTTTGTTGCAACTTTTGATACCCTGACTAGACATCAGCATGGGTTTCTGAACATTTGGTACAGGAAGATCCAGATTTCATAGGGCCTCTGCCGGTGTAACATCTCTTTTATGTGCCAGTGGGCAGTCGTAGAACTTGGAAAGGACTACTTTTTGGTAAGGTGACAGTCCTACTGCTTCTTGCATGTCCTTTTCCATATATAAACAGTTACTATTTGATTCCTTCAGGAATTATGCAGCTAACTGATAGTTCTTTGCTTCCTTCATTACAGTATGGGGAAATTTAGGAACTTGCACCTAGGGCTTTGTGGAGTGAGGTTTAACAGCAATTTTGTGAGGCTGCGATTGTCCAATTTTGTGTGGTTGCTGGGAAAAAAGGAGAGGATTCTAAAACACTTTTGAGGATTTTTCAAGTGAGAAGTGAATGTCTTCAGGTCACTGCAGTATTTGGATAGCAGAGTTAGGAACTGTGACTCGCTACTGTTAGCAAAAAAGGATGCTGTTGTCTGTGGAGAAGTGTTTGTTGTGTTACAGAATTGTAGCACTGCACAGGCAGTATTGTATGTGACAAATGAGATGGAGTACTTAAAGCACTTGGGGAAACATTCAGACTTGCAAGACTTTCAAAGTGTAAACTTTGTGTGAAGCCATACACTAAGCTGTGTGTTGATATTAAAGCTTTGTAGTAAATGTTTAAGCTGGTAGTAGTGGGGGGGGGATCTTGATGGTTTTTGACCTATGCCAAATTTTACTTTGCTGCTTTGAAAAAGTCAAGTTTTGCTTTTTATTTCAATTTTTTTTTGTCCTCCTTTTGTTTCTGTGAAAGTATGTACATGGAAAGGTCAATGGATAAGGACTAATGTGAGTCCTAGCAAAAAGAATGCTGTAGCTCTGGATATTGGTGTAGTGCTGAGGTTCTGTGGGGTTGTGCAATAAGGGCACATGAAAAGAAAATGGATTCAGGTCCTTGAATAGGACATCATGCTTAGACAGTGTAAAGTATGTACAAAGAACATTAAAAAATCCTGTTAGCAATTTAAGTGTTTTTGGAAGTATGTGTTTAATTTTGTATAAAATTACTTTGTGTAAGTGGGGAGAAATTTTGTATATTAGATCAGTGTTTTCACTGGCAGTTCTCACCTTGATTTTAGAGTGCAGGAAGATGAGAGCTAGCTTTGTACAAAGATGACCTTTAAGTCTGCATGAGTAATGAATCAAATATTTGCTTTTAGGAGATGAAAATGATCTCATTCACCTAAAGTATGGAGGTAGGATGGGCTGCTAAACTGTGCTAGCTTCAGTCTCTCTGGCCTAGTAATGTGGGTGCTTTATCGGGGTAGAGCTGATGACTGTGGACTATAGCTACAATAGCACTGCTCAAGTCTGTGTTGCTGTGCTTTTGCTAGTCAGGTATAAAACTATGGTTACCTAAAATCGTGTACGTTTTTCTTTCTAGATGTGCTTTAGTATAAAAAGTTACTTGGTGATGTTTTCTTTGTGGCAGTTTGTGGTTGATTCTTCTAACCAGTCTTCCTGCATTTCAAAACTAACATAGTAAATATAGTCTAGAGAGTTTTCTCAGTTGGACTGACCAGGCCATTTTACCTCTCACAGATACTGCAGAAAGTGTTTATACTGTTTCAGTTCTGAAATCCAGGTGTCCTGTATTCTGTTCATTTGAGGAAATAATATGATGGTACAGTGAGTGGCAGTTTTGGAAAAGGAAGGGAGAGAACACAGAGGAGTAGCCTTTGTTAGCTACAGCTCTCCACTTTTTCCTGGACTTGTATTTAAAATATCTTCCTCCAACTCCCCACTATACATAAGAAATCAGTAAAGGCTCATCCTATTGATCATCTTCTATCAAGTACATCATAATATCTATAAGATAAGTAGTCTTTAACTATAGGTGAATGCTGATCAGAAAATGAGATAATGTTACTGAGTAGGTTGCATCCTCATAACACTGCATCTATACTTTATATGGATTGTATGTATTGCACTTCCATTTGCCTGCAAACTCACTGTCAGAAAATTTTCACTTTAATTATCTGGGTGTGAAAAACAGAAGAATGTCTCCACTCTAAAACAGGTAATGTAAAAAGTGCTTGGCAAAAACTCAAACCAAACCCAGCTATTTCCCAGAAAGCAATGGATAGATACTTCTTGGCTTGAAGAAAAGTGAAGCAGAAGAAAAGACAGCAGAAAACCGTTGTGTCAGTTCTGTGTCCCTTGAAGTCAATACAAAGCCAATGAGGCCTTAAGCCTTAATTCAGTAGTTGATACTTATTTGGCACAGAACATGGTAGTGTAAGTTATACTACAGCTACCACTATTTGACTATGCTTAGGTGCCCTTTTTGAATTGAGAAGCGTTGTAATACAAATTTGCATTACAGGTACATTTAACAGCTCAGTTGCAGCTGAGCTGGTTTATACCAAAAGGGTTGCTCCCAGCTGGGCTTTAACAGAAGCTCTATGATTTGTTTAGAGGCATTAAATCTGTAACAATATAAACCAGTTTCAAACCTAACATGAGGTCTAAAAGGGACAGCTGCAGGTGTTACCTCTGCACTTGCTTCTGAATTGGTGTTGGCCCCTGTTCTAGAAACCTGTGATCCTTGAACAGCGTGAAAATACCAGTGTGAGCATGCAGAAATGTTCTTCTGGCTGTACAGCAATGTTTGTGTGATTGTCTGCCCTTCGTCTCCTTAGAAAGAAAAACAGAATTGAGAGCATGCAGAACAAATGCAGTTATTTGGTGCCTTCTGTGGCAATTTCTTTGGAGGCTGGCTGTCTTGTCTACAGACGTCTCTTTTCCTGTATCTGCTTATTCTGTCTGAAGTTAGTCCTGCTAAGATTAGTGGAAACGTCTCCTAGGGGAGTAAATGGGATGGTTAAATCTCTGATGTCAGTGTAGTACCTCCCAGAGTAGTAAATGGACATGTGCTTATAAAAATTACCCAGTAAGTAGCATTAGCTGTCTCACTTTGGGGATGAAGAGATGGAAATTATTCTAATACTATAAACCAATTGTTATCATTACATAAACATGAGTTGAATGCTCCTCTGACCTCTGAACCTTTACCTTGTGTTTGCCATATGGTTGAGGTCACTAAGAGGGCATATAAGTAGCATCTTCCTAAACTACGCTTTGTTCTGTGCATTTGAGTTTGTATTCATGTGAAGGTTGAGTCATTCTGGGTTCCAGATACACAGGCAGGGAGAATTAAGGTTGCTATGGGAATCGTAGAGCAAATGTTCTACTAAAATTACACTGCTTGGCTGTACAGGTTATGTCAAGAATGAACCTGGCTCATTATTTCTGATATTTCCTTCTACCGGCCCCCCCTTCAAACGTGAAAAATATGAGTTATACAAACATGGCTTCTTTTCATGGGTTTTTTTCAGCCTGTAGTTTAGGAGTAACTGAGCATGTGCAAAGATGATAATTTTCCATCATTTAATAAATGGCAATTTATAAATTAAGGATAATACAGTACGTATGATAACTACATTCAGGGATTGCAGCACCATTCATTTTCTTAAGCAATTGCAGAGTAGCCAAGATTATTCTTTACAGTTATTAAAACATTTAATTACAGTTCAAGTAAATGTTAGGTTCCCTAGGGATCCTGAGAGAAGTTACATTTGAAGGGAATTCAGTCTCCAGTTTCTGTGTGCCTTCAAAACTGCCACTTAGTTCTGCTTTATGTACAAAATTCAATTGTTTTATTTTATGTGCACATATAAAACAGCATAGCATGTCATACACCTACCTGCATTTTTGAAAACTACAGGATTGTTTTCCTTCACAATTATAGCACAAATACTGCAGTTGGTTAAAATCAGAGTCTCAGTTTGAAAATGATGCTTTAAAGAAAGCATACTTCAGAAAACATACTACAGTAAATCTTTTCTTGGATGAGGGTATCACATCTCATGGTCTTGTTTTCAGTGCAGGTTTCTGGGTGGGCTGGCTGGTGCAGCAGTGATTTTCACAGCAAGCCCTGAGCAAGGGGGACAGGGAGCACCTTCTGCAACTCTGTAATGCAAATTACTGCTTCCAGGATACACGGGCCATTTTGTTAACCCACACTTGTGTGCTATTTTTGTTAAATTAAGTAGAAGGTATTTTTGAATGTTCTCAGTGGTAATACATGACAATGTAATATTAGGTGGCTAGCCAAGTTTCAAATACTAAGTACAGAAAGTACTTATATAAATGCCCTCAAGAAGAAAGTAACCATAGAAATGGCTCATATATTTTAAGCATAGCATTAAGTTTACATTATTATACACTTCTATTGAGGGCTTACTATAATCTTCAGCTCCTTGTGTAACTCCTAAAGTACTGAATGCTACTCTAAGAAACACAGGAAACGTTTTGCGTTTACAACAAACGTGAATAGTAAGTGCTGTATCTCTTAGTTATTTAACAAAGACCTGATCTCTGACGGCTTTTGCTGTGTGTTGTTACTATGGTGCTTGTCTAGCAGGTGTTGAATGCTTTGGAAACTGTGCTACATAAGTGCTTTTCAGCAGCTGCTTACCTGCTTCTTGGTTGCAATTCCGATTTCTGATAGTACGCTTTTTAAAAATGGCTAATAAGAGGATGGCTAGCAACATCTCATCCAACAAGTGAACCTGAACTGCATCTGCCCAAATCTGACATATGCTTTAAAGTAGCATTTTGTTATAGGTACTAGATGTATACTTGTCGTTGATGAATTATTTTAAATTTTTATTATGGTTCATGCATTTGTCTCTTCCCTGTGCCACTTTCTAGGAAGCATAGTCATACATTCTTATGCATACTTAGCATATTTTTCTCATGGTATCGCCTGTGTTCTGAGATTACTGCTTAACAACCCCAGTTATCTAATTGCAGTTTTATTGTTAGGTCTAGACTGACAGTCACAAAACAGATGGATTTGTGGAAAAGTTGCTGTATAAAGGTGCTTTAGCCGTATTCCACTGTGTCACAACATGGCTGCTGAAAATTATGGTAGTGTATGTTGAATCACTAAAGTGCAGTAAAGTTAATTATGTCAATTTAAACCAGCTGACAGTCAGATTTTGTATATGGGGAGAAGTCAAAGGGCTGCACTTGGAATGCTTTGTCACAAGCTATAGAGATACGCTTTATGGAATACTCAGGAATGGTAAGATTAGATAGCCTTGGTACTGACAGCTCACTGACTTCTCAGAAAACATGGGGTGAATTGACTGTGCAAGGTGGGGAAGTAATATCTATGCACATCTGAGAGTTTTTTAAATGACAGAAACAAAATTCAGTTTTATGCTTGGACACTACAAGTTAGGTGGCTAATTGGGAGGAGGGGTGAAAGGATCTATAAGCAGTCTTGGGAAAGGGAAGAAGCACTGGGATTTTCTGTGAGAAGTTTGCATACTGTATGGGATATTTGACTTCTCTGAGTGGCAATATGTATGTTTGTATATTCCTAGGTGGAGTGTAGTAGTAGCAGTAGTAGTAGTAGTNGATATTCTGACAGAAACCTCTGCATCCTTGAAGCTATTCATGTTGAAATGTGTAATTTATGTTCAACATGGCCTTTGCTCTTCTGAAGACTAGTTTCAAATCCAAACTCTACCTTTTGTCAATTGTGTCCTACCTTGCAGTAAACTGATAGAATTTTCCTGTGATTGTTGATGTTGACCTAATGGCTAGCAGCAACACTTTAGGAGCTCCTTGGAATGCTTGAAATTGACAAATGAGCCTAAATTCCTGATAATGAAAATATGCTTTCCAGATCAGGGCTATAGCTGTTAACTTCAGCATAATGATCCTTTGGAAGTGTAAGAAAAACTGCTACTCAGAAGAGCCCAGAGAATGACATCTGCTTATGAGTAATGTTAAATGACTAAAAATAATGATTTTTGCGAGGTAATTTTTATAGTAAATTGCATAAGAATAGTTTCCCACAAAGTTCTTTTTATAAACTGCTCTCAATAGTGTATTCTATGGTTTAAAATAGAACAGTGTGCTTCCTGCTTGGCTAGATGGCAGCCAGCTGCCATCCAAGATTTGCTTGAATTTGTGGACTCCTTCCTTTTGCTTCTCTAATTTTTTGGTTCTGGATCACTGAAAGCAACTTCAGGTGGGGGAATCAACCCTGGGAGCTGTTTTTTCTTTTCCCTGTGATTTTTCCTTGAGATCCCAACTCTGCTCCCATTGAGTTGTGTTTGACAGTAAATGCAGAATCTCAATAGATGGCTCTTAGTAGGGTATAGTTAATAGAAAATACTCAAGAAAAGTGATCATGGCAAGGAAACCCAGCACTTATTAGTTTATTTTTGTGCAAAATGTCATGTGTTACCTGGACACAGGGAGTATTCACAGACAGCTCTAACACAACAGGCAAAAAAGGAAAACTGTCATGTCTCCTGCAACAGGCCCTGATTCCCTGACACCTCCCTCCAGTGGCAAAGTGACCAGTGCTAGGTTGATACTGATAATTTTGTGGGAAAATGCAGTACTTTTTGGTACAATTTGTCTCAATCCCATACTTTCACTTGTGTATGTCTTATGGCAACCAGCTCTTTCTAAAAAGATTTCACTTCTCACCTAAAAACTTGTGGCTTCATGGAACAGTCTTAGACAGCTGACACTATTAGAGGAATTCTATTTTTCTCTAGTGCTTTTGTACTTTGGTTTGTTTGTAAATGTTCCTCTTCCACAGGGAAAATAACATGAAGTTGATGTTGTTTTGTGAGGGAGAAGTGTTCTCCTTCAGATTTAGGAAGCAAGAAGGTAGTCTCAGAATAATTAAAAGATTTTGGGAGAATGACAGGAAAAGCTTCCCTCTCCTCTCATTTTTTCCCCCTCCTGTGTAATATGAAGCCACTCACAGAAAGCTGAATATATATCAGAATATTGATTAAGACTAAAAACATCCTCTAGTTTAGAAAATCCAAGGTTTTCTGTCTACTTAAATATTCTCTGGCAAAATCTGAACTTTCTGTCCTAGTCTGTCTGCATGGCCTCAAGGTCTTTTCCTCACCGCTGCCCCCAGTTTCCTTTCAGTATCTCATTTCTCAGGTGAGGAGGACAGATGGAATACAGAAAGCATGCTTTTAACCTTATGTCTGGAGTTGTTATGTGTGGTAAGGAGGTAGCAAAGGGAAGCATTGGATTTGTTTAGGTGGGCCCTTTTGCTGAGGTTTCTGGAGGCATTCTCAGGGATCCTGCCAGAACTCCTTTGATCCTCTTTACTAACCATTTTTGTTGCAAGGGCTGTGAAGTTCTCTCTGGTGTCTCCCTGATTCCCAGATGTAAGAAGTAGACTTCTTTGGAAACTCAGAACACTCAGATTGCCCTTGGGAGTGTTTTGCATCCAAATAAAGTGTCTTCATGAAGTCCCCGAGAACACTGACAATTACAAATATCATACACTTTTTTGGTGTTTGGAGATAGCTCTGTTAAATATATCCTTTTGTTCTTCTGAACAGAATGATGCTTTTGTACAACAGGTAGTTATGCCAGCTCTCTTTCTTGCTGAACTTCTGCCTATTTTAAAGGGAGGAAGGGAGGAGCTTACTCCATATACCTGAGCCACAGCTGACTGAGAATTTCTTGGGAGGGTAATTTTCCTCCTCTGCCACTGCATGGAATGTTTAAGGTTTTCAGACCATTCAGCAAAAAAAACCTGTATCCCACTTTTCCTCTCTCCCCCAAATCTGGTAATTTTGTGGACTAAAGACCTACGAAATATGAAGTCTTACTATTGTAGTTGTGCAGCTAATAACAAGGGAGCTTGCAGGTGTGATTAATAAGCTACTGGATAGTAGGCCAATGAGAAGACGTCTGTAGTTCATCAAATGATTAATGAATGTTGTTTGTACAGAATAGAATTATATTATTTTGTAAGGATATGCAGTAAGTGTCCAAATTGCAGAATTTGGAGATACAAAATAGGAATGGGATGTGTAAAAAAAGGAGCATAGTTTAATGTTTAGTATATGGAAAATAACTAGCCAATTCAAAATTTTCATGACAGAAGTAGGTAAATAAGAGCTGCTCCCAGGAGAGTAAACACTGTGTTAAGGTCTGTGGAGAGCTCATAGCCCCAGGAGGTGTTGATGGTGACTGGTGGGACAGCAGCAAATTGGTAAGAGTAGCTTCGAACAGGAAACAATTGAGCCAGCCTGTCTTCTCCACTGACTGTTTTTCTGGTTGTCTTAGACTTTTTGACTCAGTCCTGATGACATTTGATGTTTTCTCTGGAAGGTTTTCCTCACAAGGAACCGCCCTGTGGAGTGCACGGTGAGAAGGCTGAGCACAAAAAGCCAAAACAAAACCCCAAAGGAAATACTGTTTTGTTAGCTGAGACAATGAAGATATGTAGCTGACTTTTCAGTTTTTCCCGTAACAGAGATTGTGGGTTTCTGTTCAACAAAATAACAGATGGGGGTGGAGAGAGCTTGTTTTCATTCTCCTTTGAAGGAAAAAACTGAATTGTGAAAGCAGAGGCACAAGGACTGAAGAGAAGAAATGTGCCCTGGTGATTAGCTTCCATCCTGATTGTCAGAGGTATAGTTCTGTTTGTTCCGTCATTTTTTATGTCTCTGCAAATTACATGCCAAATGATAATTAACTTGTTGCTTTGAAGCTTTGTTGATAGGATGTATGTGTCTGAGCCTTAATAACTATTACATAACAAGTCATTCCAATTTTAATGTTCATTGTTTGCTTCGTTAAAATAATTGAGGTCAAGCTGGCTGCTGCCCTGAGGTGACGATAATGGAGAATTTCGTGCTTATTCCTGGTAATGGGAGGGAAGCAGTAATCAGGAAAGGACAGCTGATTCGGATGTCATTATCTGGTTCCATCTTTGCAAGACTGCTTT
This sequence comes from Cyanoderma ruficeps, assembly GCA_008694505.1. Taxonomy (NCBI): domain Eukaryota; kingdom Metazoa; phylum Chordata; class Aves; order Passeriformes; family Timaliidae; genus Cyanoderma; species Cyanoderma ruficeps. Next base: position 10,604,842 of record VZDJ01000782.1, read on the forward strand.
CAAAGTACCTCACTTGATGTTCTAGGATTCTTCCTTAAAACATCTCATTAGCATAGTAATGTTCACAGAGGCTACTGTGGGTCTTACTCCAGACTGAAGCTTTGTGGGTAGAATTCTTTCCTGTTTACAGTTTAAGGAGGTTCTTTTTGGTCTGGAGGTCAGGTTTTATTGCAAACAAAGTGTACAGATAGGTTACTGGCGGTCATCTGGTCTTGTACGTGTTTCTACACTTGACGCTTTAAAAGGTGAAGTGGAAAATCATCTTGATAAGAGATTTCTGTTAGCTATTGGAGTACTAGCAGCAACCTCTATTTTTAGTTATTTCACCTTAGTTATATATTAAGCTGTAATTTTGTCTGTCTAGCTTGCATGCTGTAGTTGGAATCCCATTGAAAGATCTGTTTTGTGACTTTGCTGAAGAAAAGAGTGAAGTCTGTAAATCCTTGTCAGAAAATTTCTTTTGTCAAGTAGTAAGATGAACATAGCAAGTAACCTTGAGTAGTCTGAGAATGCCTTTCAGTAGTTAAGGCGAAAGTTCAGTTGCTCTGCAGTGTTTATGCTTAACTCAAAACAACAGTGCAATACATTTGAAGAAAATCACTTTTATTGCATTTGTACAAGTTACCTTCATTTGCCAGACATCTCAATTGATGAGCTATACTTTCTGAGCCGATGTTTAACAGTATTTATGGTAGTCTTCTTGCATGTATGTTGATGCTCTTTCCTTTTTCAGAATAAATAGTGCAAAGTGGGCAAGTTTAATGGAAATAGGATTTGTGAATATGAGCTGAATTGGTAGCTAGTGTGTCCAGTTAGTGACTGGTGTGATTACTTTAATGACAGTGGAGTTCCAGGTATCAGTATCTCACATTTTGATATATTCTTGATAGATATATGTATACATATATGTACACATATATTCTACTTATACTGGCTGTTTTAACTTTAGATTTTTACAATATGACAGTTTCTGGTGTTGATGAAATACAGGTCAAGATTGCAAGAGGATTTCTTGCTCAAGGTCAGAATAGATGACTGTATTAGGTTCATGTGGCAGCACAATATATCATGTTTACAGTGACTTAGAAGGTTTTTATTTCTTGTGTGTGTTCTTCTGTTCATTTGCTTTTGCTTTTAAGAAAAAAGGCGTTTTCTATGAAATAAAAGAAAAAAATCCAAACCCCTGTGAAATATGGATGTTTAACAATGTCCTGACTCATATATCACTTGTGACTTACTCTAGAGTAGTTTGAAAAGCTGGTCTCACCTCCTGTCCTTTCCCAGTGTTTTTTTAGAAGTTATTTTTCTGGTACTATTTTCTAAAAAGGAAAAAATTAGTATTTCCAGAAAGTGTGTGTGTATGTCAGAGAGACTGTGTTTTCATATTAGAAAAACCCACCCCAAATGAAGCACCAACCAATCAAATCCTGACAAAAAAAGAGTACAGCAGCAAACTGGCTATTTCCCAGTGTTTAAAAGCAGTAAACTTCTCACAAGGACAGCTTGATTCAGAGCTTTAAGGAAGTGATGCCTGTTGCATTTCTATTACTATTTAAGTGTCTAAAGATTTTTCCACACAACAGTTTATTTTTACAGATGCTCTATTTTTCGTATGAGCATTTTTTACTGTGTTGTTTATTTTCCCATGTTTTTAATAACTGTTTTCAACTTGAATGGAGTCAATAATGGAAAGAATTTAAAAATAAAAATCACTGCATTAAATCTTTCAGAGGAATTGCCTGCAGATAAGTCATCAGACTACGTGCTGCTGGTGATGATATGCAGAGATTACTATAGTACAGAAAAAAGAGTTATTAACTGATTGAGCAGAGTGTCTCTTTCATGAATGATTTCTAGCATGTCACAGAGGAGCATCGTGATAGAGAATTTCTGTGGGTTTTCAGTGCTAAGAAAAAAGAACCTTTTCTTTTTTCTCTGGAGTGTTTTGGATTTTTCCTCATGCATGGGTAGGCATATCTTATACTGACTATAAAAGGATTCAATTATGTTATCAACACTATTTAAACTACATTTTAGCAACATTCAAACTAAATTTAAACTAAAATTGAAATTACTCATATGTGTGTACCAGATTGTGGCTTGCATGGTCTGAAGAGTATCTCTCATGTTTTATATTCTAGAAGGAGGGTAGGATGATCTGAAGTATTTAAATCATTATGTAGAAAGACAGGATTGGTGATGCTACTTGTTTTCTTGGCCAGCTCCACATGGCCCCTCTGACAAAGAGAGGGTGTCTGCTTGCCCTCTGAGGTAATATGGCTGATGTCATTCTTCCTTTGCCTTGAGGAACCTGAAGTCACTGTCTTGGGACTTGCAGCAGCTGTAGAGTGAGAAGTTTTACAGATGGCTTAAAGCTGGTGTTTGCTTTAGGTTGTTGCAATGCACTGTGTTAATTGGGCAAAATCCTGTAGGATCAATAATTCTAGAAAGAGAAATGTTCTGATAATACTCATCTGTCCTATACAAACAGACTTATGCCTGTTAGTCTTGGAGTCTGGATAACAAAAGCATTTAAAATAAAATCATGTCATAAGCAATCATATGCTCTTACATTCAGGTGTGGCTATTCAAGTTTCTATTTATTTTTGTTGTTGGATGGGAGGAAAAATCTTGAATAGAGATTATTTATTATTATACTTAATAATTTGGAATCTCTCCCTTTCTCTTTCTAGTTTCAGAAACAAATTGAAGCCTTAAATTAAAAATGGCATTCAGATTTTGTAGGATGATTTCTCTGCATGGGAAAGATTATCATCTAGTATTTTAGCAAAATGTTGAGTTCCTGTATTTTTTCTTTTAGCATGGAAAATAGCACTTTGATTTTTCCTTTTTACTTTCTAAATTAACTTTTAATAACTAATTTTAGCTTATTTATGGCATGAAAGAATGTTCTTTCATCTTATTACGTGTGAAATAAATTTCCTTGCAAACCTAGGGTATCTCGTGGCTTTTTCTGCTTGTCTTCCACACATTGTGGAAATAACCCTGAGAATTAGTAATTTCTACTTACCATTCATTTAGATTCTTGTCACGTAAGTGTTTGGTCTCTTGCATCATGGTTGGATATGTGCTCACGACAGAGGTGCAGTTCCAGCTGTGAAGGGGTAGGTAGCAGTTGCTGTGGCTGGGGTAAGGAGGGAAAGCAATCACACAGGATGTTATGATCAGCCCTGCAGAGGAGGAAGCAACAAAATCTGTGGATTGTCTGTTCTGAAGCAAATGGTAGGGGGTGACCTAGAGAGGAAAACATCACAGAGTTTCCCGTTGCATTCTGACATTCATGAGATGGTCATTAGATGACAAGTTTCCTTGAGTGTAGTGTTACTCAGGAGGATTGTATTGGCTTTGCATGGCAAGGCTTTGGCATGAGGAGGGCCATGGTTTCTGTGAGAAGTTGCCAGAAGCTTCTCCATGTCTGAAGAGCCAAGGCCAGCTGGCTCCAAGATGGACCCGCAGTTGGCCAAACCCACTGGCCACAGTGGTAAAGCCTCTGGGATAACAGATGTAAGAAGGGGGGAAAAACTGCTGCTCAACAGCAGCCAGAGAAGACAGGAGTGAAGATATGTGAGAGAAGCAACTGTAGACACCAAGGCCAGTGATGAAGGAAGGAAGGTGCTGCACCAGGTCCTGGAGTAGGGGTTTCCCTGCAGCCTGTGGTGCAGCCCATGGTGAAGCAGGATGCCCATGGAGGTCCATGGTGAGCAGAGATCCACCTGCAGCCTGTGGAGGACCCCACCAGAACAGATGGATGCCTGAAAGAAGCTGTGACCCTGTGGGAAGCTCAGGCTGAAGCATTTGCTGATGGAACGTGTGACCCTGCGAAAGACCTGTGCTGGAGCAGTTTGTGCAGGAGTTTCCAATGCTGGATCAGGTGAAGAGAGCAAGGAGGATGGAGTGGCAGAGACAATGTGTCATGTGCAGGCTGTAACTCCCCCTGACTGTCCCCCTGTGCTGCTCTGGGGAAGGAGGTTGTAAAACTGGGCATGAAGTTAAGCCTGGGAAGAAGGGAGGGGTAGGGGAAAAGTAAGATTTGCTTTTATTTTCTCGTTACCTTGCTCTGATTGGTACTAATTACACTGATTTCCCTGAGTCGAGTTTGTTTTACCTGTGATGGTAATTGTGACCTCCCTGTCCTTACCTTGACCCCCCAACTTTTTGTTGTTCAGCCAAGGAGGGGAAGTGGTGGGCACTGGGTAACCAGCCAAAGTCTATCTGCTACAAGAACACAGGCAATACCTAAGAGTTTCTGGCAGGCTAAAAAGTGTGAATCTCCTTCACGCTTCAGGAGCAGCTGTTAATAGGGAAAACATGTCATCTGCTCCCTTTCTTGCATCAGGCAGAAGATGGAGAAAGAAGCAAACCATGCATTTGAGCTGGTGCCTTCGTAGGATGAGGCTTCCTCTTACTGCATATTTTGCAATTAGGTAAATGCAGGCCTAATAATGCTACATATTTGCACACATATTCCTTTTAATACATGCAGTCCTGATGGTTGTTTCAGTTTTTTTATTGCACATCTATCATAAAGTTGTGGTTTTGCAGTTTCAGTGCATTTTTGAGAATGTGCAGTTGTTTTGTGATATTATGAGAAGAATGTATAGGTGAAGAGGAAGTGTCAAATCCAAAGCAAGAGTGGAAACAGAAATGGGTTAATATTTGGTGAGGAGAGAGGGACAAATAGCCTTTGTTGTTACAAGTAGAGAGCTACTACTTTGAGGTGTCTGTATTTGCAAATGGGAAGGATGGAGAATTTTAAGGTGTTAAAATAACCTCATGTAAGAGCAAAGTCATTCAAAATTAGGCAAGTTATTTCACTTTGGAAAAGGAAAGTCAAAAGTGTCCCTTTTTCAAAATCAAAGCTTTTCATTCTGGTTTTGAAACAAGTTTAGAGAGCTAGTAAGTCAAGCATTTTTCCTCTCCTCTACTGGGAGAAAGCAAAAAACAGACCCACCAGTAAGAGGATGATGCCATAGCTGCATGACTTAGTGGCTGTCCTGTTAAGGGTTAATGTGTTTAATGGGTTTCATCTTGTGTGATTTGGTGTTTTTGTGTTAGCTCCTCCTTGATTTACTCTCTGTAGGACAACTACACTTCAGCTCTTCTGAAATCTTTTGTCAAGGTCTTTAAAAAAAGTTAGCAAACATGTAAAAAAAAATTCAGTTATTTCAGTAATGTATGTAATTTCCTTATCCTTTTTGCCATAGAGTTGATTTGTTGCTTTAGAATAGGGGAGTTTCTTCATCTTTGTTCTGGGCATTCAGCACCTTAAACAGTCTGGGTTTGATCAGTGTTTGAGCAGTAAATGTTCAGCAAGTTCTAATAACTTGAATCCTTGAAGTTGCAGTTCTAGATGTCTTCTGCTGTGTCAGATCTGTAGACCAGCTGTTGGTATCACAACTACAACATGAAACTAGGTAACAAGAAAAAGACAAATCAAAAGGCTGCTTTAAAGTTATCTTAGGTCAGAAAGAAAACTAGAAAACAGTAAGGCTTGGGCCAACACCTTGTTTTGGATAAAGGTAGAATAAATAATTGATTTTAATGAAATTTTTCCTAAACTAGGAAGAATACAACTGACAAAAGCCTGTAAAGTTTCGGGCTGGGTGATAGCTGCAAACATTCAGCTAGTTTTCCAAATGTTTTCTAAACTTCCTGATCACTTTATCTTATGCTGCTGTTAATATTCATTAAGGGGAAGAGGAAAACAGAAATGTTTAGAGTTTTCAAAGTTTTGCTTTTGGTTTTACTTTTGATTTTATTTTTATGGAAGCAATTCTTGGATTTGTAAGCTGTTTCCCCTGCTCAAAAAAAAAAGGAAAAAAAAGTAGGAAAAGTAGTCACTTGGAAATGAAAATAGAACATTTCTGTCACTGTGAAATATGAGGTAGTCAGCTTTTCAATTTCACACTCTCATGCAGGATGGGAAAAGGAGAGAAGCAGTTTTCCATACAATTATATTGTTTAGTCTTCCAGGGAGATGATCATGTTTTTTTCTCCTGGCTGTTCCTTCTGTTTGCCTCCTTGTGCTCTTTCCATGAAGAAGGAATACTTGCCTAAGTGTGTGTCTGTGGTATTTTTGTTTTATCTTTGAAGCAGTCACCTTGTCCATGCTGTGGAGCTCAGGTTCATGCTGTGTGACTTCCGAAACCACCGCATTGCCTGGGGTTGATTCTGTGGTTCCCTAAAGCTGCCTATTGGAGGGGTCTGTGTCACCTTCTGACAGATCTTGTTTTCTGCTGAAGGGAATTAAAATTGTGACTTTCACTGAAGTTTTGGCCTCTTAGATGTTGATTATTAAAATGTCATGTTAACCTTCAGCAAGGCATTTGGCTAAATTTACGAACTGCAACAACAGCTTCTTGTGTAATTCTAATCTTTTTTTGCAAGAGTGGTTATTTGCATCTCTGAGTTCAGTTTCCTTTCTAGCTTTTCAGTGCACTCAACATATAGAATTTTAATCAGTCAATTTACAGTAGTATAAGAAGGCTACAGGAAGCACACGATACTTGAAAATATAATAATGATAATAAAAAAGTCACAAAGTTCATAATACATTTTTACAGTACAGTAGTGTGGACAAATGGAGCTTGAATCTTTGTTTATGATGATGTCTTCAGATACATTTTTCTGAGAGCTTTGGATACCTCAAGTGTAGACAAGTTTTTGCAGTAAGTTTTTTGCAAGGTAAGTGTAAGAGGCTTGTCATGTGCATATATGATTTCCTACAGTCTTTAAAAATGGAGAGAGAAATTTCTCTCATCTCCTTCTTCTTTTGGCTTTAGGATTTTGAAAGCTTGCCAGTTTTCTTAAAGAGGACCCTGCTAAAGTACTGTTTTTACCTTCTATACAAGCATCCCTTTTGTCTTCATCTGGATTGTCCAAATCTAGAAAGAGGTTAACTTTCTGCCTGACAGCTGGTATTCATATTGGATATGAAATAAGTACTTGAAGTCACTTCCTGTGCTAATGTCTGTAAACTTAAAAATTACTGCATTTTGTCAAAAACAGGTCCTTAGTGATGTTTGAGAAATGGATAATGCCCGTTCTTAAACTTGATGAGATACTTTATGTAGGAGAGGAGGAGAGACAGTGTAACTTCCTTGAGCATCTCAGATCACATACAAAGGCAAGAAAATCTAAGCCTAAATTAATAATGGAGAAGGAAATAGAGTTTTCATACTTTTCCTTACAAAGACTTTCAGAAAGTATGAGTCACTATTAAACCTACTGTGAACCTACTATTTTAAGAGACTTATTTTCTCTAACATAGTCTTGACATTTTTACAGGCCTTTGGTAGTCTCAAGCCCTTCGTTTTTGTAGGTGAGTATATGGTATATTTGGATCAGAACATTAACATCCATTTGTGGTAGTTCTTCACATTTAGTCACTATTTCAATCCATAAAAATTTAACAGCTACATAGTGATATTTCCTATGACAGCAGATGTTTTTGGACCTTTACAGATCATGAGCCAAGCTGAAGGACAACAGAAGAATCTTGTACAAGCCATTGAATCGCTCCCAAATTCTGGGCCCCTTACTGCCTTGGATCAGGACTTGCTACTTTTAAAAGCTACCTCTGCTGCCACCCTGAGCTGCCTTGGAGAATGCCTGAGTCTACTACAGCAAAGCATACATCAAGTGGGCCAACAGCATAGCAGGACACTGTCATCAGGTGAGCTCCCTTGGGTATTGTTTCATGTGCCTTGGGGTGTTTTGTTATGATACGAAGCAAAATCAACCATTCTCAGAGAGGCAAGTTGGGATGAGCAGCTTGTGAGCTTCTGCAGCCTCAAGCACTGTAATTCTTTGCCTAAAAAAAGGATGCAAAATGTGTTGCAATCAGAAGAGAGGAGGAGAAGAGGTGGTCCTGAGTCTTCTTAGAGAAATTCAGTCCTGAAGACAGCAACACAAAAAAAATGGGGCATGGAGAAGAGGTATGTTAAACCTACATTTCTGATGTTAATGGGTGAGCAGAACCAGCTTGGTTGTTATGGTTTGCTCCCCCTCCTTTTTTTTTTTTTTT
>VZDJ01000782.1:10612907-10645947 GCA_008694505.1 Cyanoderma ruficeps
AATAGATTTCAGTCTTAATATAGATTTGTTTGACAAAAATAATACTTTGCACTGCTACAGTGAAAATAATTTTTCTAGTTTTCTGCATGGAAGGATGCTGCTGAGGATTTATTTCAGTCTGTGGTTTTCTTTGAGTCTGGAAAGAGTTCTCCATGCTTTAAAAAAAAAATCTGTGGCAAGTTTTTATGAGCCTAAAATGTAGGTGTCATACTCCACAGAGGTCTGCAGGCATGAACCTCTCAGTCCCCGCGTACCTCAATTTTTCCAGTTCACCCAGTTGTGGGTCTGTCCATAATATTGGAAGTTGGACCTTGAGCTTCCTGGGTGGGCTGTTAGCATTTTCCCATGCATAAGCTGCACTGCTAAGTCTTAAGAACAAGAGCAAGTGTTGATGTAAGAGAAGCAGCAGCAGCAGAACTCTGGATATGGGGTGGCTTTTTGTGTTTTCTTCAGGTGCTTCCACAACAATCCCCCCCAACCTGCCCTTACTTGCAGAAGGTTCCCTACAGGGCAGGATATGCCCTCAAGACTGCTGAGAGATGGCACAGTGGGACAGCCTCTAAAGCATTCCCATAGTGAGGAGAACAGAAACGTGAGAGGGTTACTTGGGAAGCAGAAAAATGATGTGAAAATGGTTCTTGGAAAAAAAACCCCAAACATTAAACCTTTTGACACCTGTCCTATGGTACGTGCTGACTTTCCCATATCCAGATTCTGATTGGTTTCATAAAGGAACATGATTTTTAAAAAATTGCCATTTTCTTGTAGAAAACACAAACCTCCCTTTACTTATTTAAGTAGTAATTGTAAAGTGCATTGAATTAAATTATTTGATATAACTTTATTTCAGAAAAGAAGGGTTTGAAACAGAGATGAAAAGCATCCTTTGAAGATAAGTTACTTTCTAGTTTCAAGGTCCCTGAAGGTTGTTTTTCATCTCCATGTGATCTAAGTGAACTGTTAAGAGATATATCACTTGAGGTGTACTTGTCCTTGAATCTGTGTCCACATAATCTTCTATTAAATCAGTGTCTTCATTTTGACTTGATAATGGTTTTTGAGGATCTGTGGACAAGAAGAGAAGAAAGCAAGCAAAACATTAGTAATTGCTTAAAGGGAATCCCCCCCTTCTTTTTTAAAAGAAGGAAAGCCATGACTATGAAATACTGAATTATGAAATCTAGTAAGTGTTGTTTGTTCTTCCCAAGACTGTAAACTTGCTTGTGAATCCTTTCAGGAATCAAAATTCTGTAGCACTGGTTCACACCAGCATCTTTGGTGTAACTGTGAGAACTTGAATACAAGCAGTTAATTCTTCAGTGTATGCGTGGGCTTGTTCTTAGATATGGAAGTAAAAAAAGAAAAAAGAACTAAGAAGGGAACTAAAAGCTGCTGAAATATTTAGTCTCTTCTCCCTGACTGAAATGATTTTTTTTGCCTAGGCCTTATTATGCAACACAGTTGCCTGAAAGGACCTGGCCTACAAGTCTTGATTACTGATTTTCCTACACACTTAATCTTTTCCAGGCATCCTTTGATAGACTTAACGTTTCTGCTGAGTCAGTGGAGTTTCAGAGTCATCAAAGCTGCATAAGCTCATACCTATTCAGAATAAAGCCTTTAAGTAATCCCCTAGCAAACTCTAATTCTGAGAGATGATCTAGTTCATTCTGATTGTGTCCTCCAGGTGAATTCTTTTAATTTTATACCCAGCAGGTACAACAGAAGATGACCTTTACTGTCACTGTCAGGTGAAAATGACTCTTGTTGGTTTACAAACCATGTGGTCCTGTGATAGGAATTCTCAAACACCTTTCACGTGAGATGTCATGGCCCTGTGCAATTTATTGCTGAATGCTTCCATCCCAGTGCTGTCTCATTACTTCCTGTGTGGTGTACAGATGCTAGTGAGCATTGTGGGGCAGAATGCATAGATAAAGACAAGATAGGAATTTGATAATTTATTTTTTTGTTTCTAGCATACAGTTTGTGAAAGCAACACAGTCCAGCCAGGCAACAGAGTCTTCTTTGTGTAGTGTGAGAAATACTCAATTACTTAGCCTGGCTAACTTGACTCTATCCTCAAGTTTGCTTTCCTTCAGCATCCAAAACGCTCACAGTCATGCCATAAAGAGAGAAAACTGCCTTAAAAGTAGATAGATATATGTCTACTTAACCTGCTTTCTCTGTACCTTTCCTTGTGTCTTTGGAGTCTTTATATCTGACTGTGCAAGTTTTGCTGATTTCCCTGGGCAGTGGAGCCCTTGCAGTCTTACTGCCTTTAAAGCAAGGAAGTAAAAGTGGCTGCAAGTTTCTGATGTAGTGCTCATGGAAAGCTCCCATGAAGATTATAATTAAACAGTAGCTGTTTTAAACAGATTTACTGACATTTATTGTTTTTAACAAGAAAAAAAAAGTGTCGTCTTTCTTTTCATGTAAATATTTTTGTTGCTTTGTTTTCAATAAGAGTAGAAAGAAAGTAGCTTGGCATTCACTTTAGTGGAATCTTGTCCAGAATCTACAATTATGTAGGTCATGACTTAAAATATTTTTATGGCATCCTTTCTAATGGAATAGTTTAAGGATGACATGATCTTTCCATTTCATGTTTCTCATGAATTGTCAGTCTTAGACCTCAAGCCTACAAGCAGACATGAAGATTATACTGAAGTCTTCAATCTTGTCTTGAAGGCTAGTCAATAAATTTTTTATTTCTACTCTGGAGCTTCGTGGAAGGACTTTTATGATTGTCTTTTTTGCAAGTACATCAACAAGAACAGTTAGTGAAGCAAAATCCTGTCTGTGTTTCTACTTTTGAGTCAAAATAACGTCAAATAATGTAAAAAATAATTTCTAGCTGTCATTATTAAAGGTATGTACATTGATCACTGGCTAAATTTTTGTAATTTTTTTCCTTTCATTGAAAATATGCTGGAGAAGGGTATTATTAGCTAAAAGCGTTGGTCACATATAGTATGAGTATAGGATGAGGGATTGCATCTCTACAGGCTTCTTTGGGTTTGGGAATTTTAGGTTTTTTTGTAGAACAGAGGAAAATGCCAAGGCCTTTGTATTTGGCCAGGAATGTCACCCCTTAAGTACATTTAAAGTGCCTTCTGACAAGCTTATTTGGCATGCAGACAGAGAGCAAGTACCTTTGAAAATAAAAATGCGGAGAAGAAATTTTTGTCTTAATTTCTAACTTCAGAAGTTCTAGTGTTATTTTTTTTTCCAGCTCTGTATAGTGCCTTTGGCGGAAGAGTATCTCCAGACTGCAATTGTTAACATTCTTCCCTCCCAGACTGCTAACAGAGCAAACTTGAATGTTTGTTTTAATGTAGCTCTGCGTATGTTGTGTTTTAGATCTGGGGTGGGTTTTTTTTTTTCATTTTAGTATTTTGGCAGACAGAATCCTCTCTTGTAGTAGCAGCCTGCACAGATCAATCCGTTCTTTTAATCTGCCTTTCATATTAGCCATTCATTTACTGAATAAAGCATCTTCCCAATAGGAATTCCCTTCTGTATTCTTCTGTCTCTCCCTTGCTCGCTTTTCGATGCTGTAAAATGTTTCATTTTGCTTAAGATTTTTTAAAAACGAAAACCAAACTCATCCTTAGTATGGATTTTTTGAAGTTCACTTTAATGTGCAAGTGTTGCTGATTTTGGCTTCCATGGAAACAAATGGATCAGAGATGATTCTGGAGTTGGGGACAGGATATACTTCAGCTTTTTATTCTCCATTGCCTCCTTTTTGGAGAAAATAAATGGACAGGAAAGACAAAAACTAGATGCTTTCACTTTGTGGACAAATGACAGCTAGGAATTCTCTTGCAGCAGAGATGACGAGAGAGAAATGAGCAGATGAGTAAGTCTTTGTTTGTGCTTTAAATGCATAAGGGCAGGGAGGAGTGAGGAAAGAAGACAGGGGAGTACATATTCTTTGTTACTGGTGTACTTTACTAAAGTTGGCTTGGTCAGTCAGTTCTCCCTTAATTGCACCATCACCAGTCTTGCTTCTGTCAAGAATAAGCAGAACAATTTGCTATTCTATCTAAAGACTAATACATTATTCCTTACATGTTCTTCTTTCACTGAAAGATAACATTATTTGCTAGTGCCCACACAACATTAGCAGATACAATCTCATGTGAAAAGCAGAGATGCAGCTGCCTTTTGCTGTTGTTGGTTCAGTGTGCTGTAGGGATTTAGCAGAGAGACCAAACTGTCTCATCCATCCCTGGCAGGGGAAGGAATCCAGATCTAATATTGGTTTCTCCTCAAAGCCTGCCACTGCGCTGTTAGGGGATATTTGTTAGGGTATATTGAAAATATGTCACAAAAGTGTTATCAATAGATGTGAGTCTATGATTGTGCCAGGGAAAAAACGTAGGGTTTGTTGGTTTTTTTGGTTTTTTTTTGGTAGTTTCCCAGGCGAGACCAGAGGACTTAAAATTAGGAAGGTTTTTGTTACAGAATTTAGATAGGTGTTAAGCGTATTTCATGCATCAGTTGTGCAGAAGTGAGTTTGAAGGTACTTCAGGTACCCAGAAAATCAAAACCAACGAAAGAAAATTATCAACATTGCTTACTGAAAAATCTTCTGTAAACCTACTCTTTGGAGAGAACTCCCCCCACTCCTGCAGTGTGCACCTGTAGAAGGGAAAGATGTTCCTCCTGAGGGCATTTGGGTGGGATTCAACTTATTGTGCCCTCCAAAATAGGTGTTTGTAAACTGTAGCATTGCCATAGGGAAAGGATAAATAGGTTGTGTCTGAATGCTGTACTTTACTTAGGTACAAGTGCTCTCATGTGCCTTGGTGAACTTGTCTGCTGCGTGTTCATCACAGTGGAAGTTGGTGTTGAGGGGAAGAGGGAAAGAAGCTAATTTTTGGGTATGTTCTATAAGAACTCTTGTTTTGTATATACGTATGCTCTGAACTTTCAGAGGAATCAAACTTGGGTTTTCACTCCTGGAACTACAGAACCAACACCGTGCAGGTAGAAGAGATGTGGCTGATATTACTAGTTGTGCATTTGGTACGTTCTTTCTGATTTTTGCATTGTTTGCTGCAGAAACAGATGTTTTAATTAGTGTAGTGCTTTGTGTAGTCTTAAAGCAAGTAAAGTAGTTATGTAGCTGTCAATTCTTTTATATAATTTGTGACTTTCTCGAGAATTCCTTTAGAGCTCTGAAATGTATCAAAATAGATTAGAATTTACCTTTCTGTCAGCTGTCTTTGGCTATGACTAAGAACAGAGAAAAAAATCTGGTTTAAAAAAACCCAAACCAGTGACAGCAATTTCTTCCTGTTCTTATCCAACTCAGAAGATAAACTTTCTCATGTTATGTTTATTTTTAACAGGGATTGAAATCTCTATTTCTAGTGACAGAAATTTTTGAGCCCCATAAGGTGTCAAAGATGGCAGCTCCATTAGAGTGGATCGAATATTTTACAGATGGCAGCTCAGTCTGTGGAGAGTAAATTCCAGTAAAACAACTGGATTAGATACGCCACAGACAGCAGCTATACATGTACTATTTTGTGATAAGAGTAGTTTGTACTAGTGCAGATGAGAACATTTTGAGTGTACTGAAAAACTGAAAAAAATGCCTGAAAAACTGTCATGAGAAGTTTTGGAAAACTGATGAGTAAAGTAGGTGCCCCATATTGTTGTGGCCTTTCACTTTCCACATAGAGATTGTATTCTAGTCTTGGTTGATTTTAAGGTAGTTTCTGATGAGTTCTCTCATCAGGGACTGCTTTTGCCTGAAACATCAGCTGCTGTGTTAGATATATGGCAAGTCCCTTGGGATGATATGACAATACTGACATCTCAGAGTAAGATTTGTAGATTAAGGATCATCACAGCCTCTCTGATGGCCCTTTGAAATTAGGTGAGAATTTTTTTCACCTTGTTCAGAGAGATACTCTTTATTTGTTGAGATTTCTGTGCTGTGTGACTTAATATCTTTCCCTGCATATTCTCTTCCGCAAGGTAGTGAAATTCCAGATGCACAGTTTGCAAAACAATTTTTTTCATATGCAGAAGTGTTGAGGAAATGAATGTGCTTTAGTATCATTTGGACCTTAACTCTTGGCATCCTGTTGGTGTTGGCTAGGTCATAATGTGTTTTTAAGATCTGTTTAAAATTTGGTTAGGCTGACAAGATTTGTTGGTTTATGAGGATAGCATTGCCCTTGGTACAGGAGAGAAAACATGCTTGCCGACTTCTAACAGTTTCCATTTCTCTTAGAGACTCTAAAATGTGCAGAGAAATACAAAGGCCTTTTTACAATGTGTTTGCATTGAAGAGGAAAACTAGTATAGTGTTTTTAAAAAAGTTTGTGATGATGAAGTAAATGTTCACACTTAAAAATTTACCCTGAAGTGAGGTATTTCTTCGCGTGGGAGCTTTTTTGTGCTTATTTACATAAACTAGATTAAAAAAAAAAGGGCAAATAATAACTGTCTACAGTGAAAGCCAGATAGATTGTGCAGAAAGAAAATGGATAGCCCGCAGAAATGATGGGATAACATATTTTTAAAGATTGGCTTAAAGAGAAGTCAGGTCAGTTCTTTTTAGTGTCTCTGTAATAGGAAAATTGCAGCAGTAATCCATTATTCAGCTTTTTTGACAGAGAGAAACAGAAAAATAGATGGAGATCTGTTATTGCAAAATAATGACAAGTGAGAAACATAATATGACAGTAGAGCCACAGAAATGTTCTTCCTTTGGCAAGGGGAATTTTGTGTAATTCTATGAAATACACGTATTAAAAAAGAAAAAAAGCTGGATTTCTTCCCCTGTTGGTTACTCTTTGAAAATCATTTTATTCTTAACTATTTGCTTATGCTTTTCTCATGCTTTCTTCAGCAAAAGATGGCGCCACAAAAGCACACTAAGCAAAGTAGATCTGAACTTCTGCCATGTCTTCATAACATAGTACCATTTTAGATGAGAGGAATGTTCTGTAACTGTTTTGTCTCTAGCATTTGGTAAGAGTTCAGTCAGCTGTGGGATTTGTGGCCCATTTTTTAAAAATGGAAGTGTTAATGTAACACTGTGCCGTGTAGCCTCTCTAGATCGAGCCATTTACTTAAGTTAAGAGGCACTCTTTGGTGATATGGGGAGGAGAAATTGCACGTTCTTTAATGTACTTTGTGTTGCTCTGCGTCATCTTAAAAATTCATCTGTGATGAGAGGAGATCCTCCTCCTGGCACTAATTGTATATTTGTAAATAAACTATGGTAATGACTGAAGAGCTGTGAATTTCTTATCCATAGCTCTACATTTTATAGCAGCATGTAATTAACAGCTGAAATTTTAAGTCCTGTGCTGAGGGTTACTGATTTTACTGTTGAGATTATGTTTTTGAGCAGTTAGGGAGGAACAACTGTGCACTTGCCTCAGCTGATCATACTTTGCGTCATGGCATCCTTAAATACAGACCCATCCAGAAGATCAAGTACCCCCAAAAATAGGGGTTGTTCTGATGCCAAGTTTTGTTTGATTCATATTTAATGTGTATCTTTCTAACGAGACCTCTTTTAAACTGTGGTCTTGGTACCAGTAAAGTATTTTAGTACTTAATCTAAAAAAACTTCTAATAGTACAGACAGAAATAAAATACACCTGCTAGGCTTAAAGCTTTGATTTCAGGCAGAAGAAATGGAGGATTTACTTGGATAACTTCATAACTGTGAAAACAGTGGGTAGAGAATTCTTGCTTAATTTCCAAGGTATGTCAGATAGAATTATACATAACCATTATTTATACAGTCTGGTGGTAGGACTAACATTCATTGACTTTAAAAAATCACAGATAAGTTGGCCTGTAAGATGCTTACTTTGGTTATTTAGGGTGTTTCTTGCTTCCAAAGGCAGGGATATCATTTGAGATACTGCATAAGCTAGTTCAGAAAGCACAAGGTCATTTTTTGCTAAAGTAAAGCTGTACATGGAAGTGGGGAAGAGATACAGCTCATTTAAATCAGTAGAATGGTAAGGTGAATGGAGGAAATCTGTAATCGCTCTCTCGTAAGCTGATACCTGTTTTCTGCTTCAGATGGTATCCTGGGATGGCCTGGGCCCAAGTCACACTCCACAGAGCAACTGAAAAATGGTGCCCTCAGCTCCTTATCATCTGCTAGTGCCAACATTACGTGGGCAATAGTACCATCTGCAGCCCAGGATGCCCCGGCACTGCAGCCAAATGCTGAGGTAAGCGTGCTTGGTCTCTGTAGGGCGTTGGTTAGATACTGACCATGTGTGATGGTGGATACTTTCATTGATAAATCACTGTGTTTTGTCTTTATATTGTACTCTTTGTTTGAAATTACTTGTGAAAATGGTAAGTTTCATGCAGAAGTGCAGTCCAAAAACTTGAAATATATGTTGATGATATTGTTCTGTGCTTTTACTTCTCTGAGGTACTCGGGTCAGCAAATTTTAGCAAGTGTGCAATTTCTTTCCTAATCTTAAAAGCAATCAACAGATTGTCAGTACATGTTTCTATCTTCTAATGCAAATAAAAGCTACTTATTTGTTTTTCATTCTGGTTTGAGATAGACAGGAGACACTAGTTGCTTGCTACTTCTTCTTCCATGTTTGTGTTTGCTCTTGGGCATCTCCTGAGTATACCTGGCTATTTTTTGAGTTGAAAAATGATGTTATTTCCTGATCCCTTTTCCTGTTAAGTGATTATGGGCAGAACTTGTCCACATCATGCTCCATCAACCAGCTGATTTGTGCTTTTGTGGCATTTACTTGGTAAAGGGCAGTTCTGAAGCATCCACGCTTTGAGGAGACTAACAGCTGCGTATCAGACATCTCATGCACTGAAAAATCTCTCATCATGACATTCTCCAGCTTCTGCAGTCTGCTTCAGTAACCAGTCCTGCCCACAAGGAAAGCACTTCACTCTGAGACCCTAGAGATTATAGGGCACCTGGAGCATGTGAGACCCGGAGAACTGGAACAAAGTTTTCGAAAGAGCTGAAGAAAATAGTGAATGCTCTGGGCAATTGGAATGGCTTAAATTAAATTACAGCGCCTTTGACAAAATATGTAATGGCTGGAGACATCAATAAAGCTGTTTTCCCAGTTCTTTTGTAGTATGTTGAATTGAATATAGTTCAAAAAAATTCACAGATAAACCAGGATTTTTTTTAACATGTTCTTCTGGTCTTCTGTTTTTAGGAAGGAATTTTGAATTCTCTTACTCCTAGTGTCCATTTACCAAAATGTTTAAATTACCTGTAATTAGTTTTTATTAGGAAGTTGGGTAATTTCTATTTTATATGAGCCAAGTCTGCTTTTTACAGTGTGTTTTTAAGACAAGAGGCTATTTGGGAGTTACTACTTACTGAACTACTGAAATCTGTTTCATTAGGATTTTTTTTAGTTTTTGTTGGTATTTTTTTTTCCTTGATTGTCCACTAAAGCCAAATGGGATGTGGAAGTGTGAACTTCGGAGCAAGAACATGAAGAGCAGCAGCAGCTGATTTTATTCACATTAAGGTATCATTTTACAGTTGAGTTGAGCCATTTATGACATGTTTTAAATGACAGTATTTTTTTATGAGTCCAATCCCTTCCTGTTCATTTGCTGATGAGGGACACTGAGTTGTGTGCCTGGCTTGAGGTACTGCTTAGCTTGTGGAAGTCATGATTTCTTAACAAGGGAGTACCCTTGAAGGGGTGAATAGAAACAAGGAGGTTTAGCACTGTTTCTAGTACAGAATCCTCAGTGCTCTGTGGGCAGTCTTCCTGAAGTCAGCAGCCAGAGTTTGGAGGCCCTGAGGCATTAGCCATTAAAAAAGAAGAAAAAGAGAGTAAGATTTTTAAGTTACAAAAAGGTCAGCTCAAGATGGTGTTTTTGGAAGAAACAGTAAGTAGAAGTTTGTGGCTTGGTGGAGCAACAAGAAGCAGCTGGAGTCAGGCATGCAGTTTTTGTTCTGTAGTAGTGCAGTTTAATGAGCAGAAATTTGGTTTTGCTGCAATGAAGTGGCTTAAACCAGGATTCATTCCTGGAAGTTCTCTACAAACCTGCATCTTCCCTTACACAGAGTCTGTGTGTGTGATGCTGACACTGATACTGTTGGCTCTTAATTTGATGTGTTTTTTAAATGCAGCTGATACACTTTTCAGCTTTGATCATTTTGATGCATTTTTTTCTGAGAAACTTAACAGTTACCCTGGTAAGAATGCTATTTGAACCAGGTAGTCACCCGGGAGATGATGTTTGACATGCCCAAAGTTGTCAAAGGTGTTTGTTTTGACACAATTTAACAGTTCTATGTGCAGGATGTAATCATATTTTTAAATATATTGTTGCCTTACGTGTCCAAGGCAAGAGCCTAGATCTGGCACTGAGTAGGCACTCTATTTTCAAAGGTATAAAAGCACTGACTGTGCTATTTACTTAGCATGTATAATAATATTTGAAAGCAAATGCAAATCATCACTTGTTTGTAGTCCAGATACTTTGTTGCTAGTAACAGTGGTGACATTAGCAGAGAATGAGAAAATGCTTCTAGATGTCATTAGCTGACATTTTGTTGATACTGAATGCCTTGAATTTTTATTTATTTGATAGCTTCTAGAAAAAAGAGGAATTCACAAGTGTCATACAAATGAAGCTTATTTCTCTTAATGATTTTCTTTTCAAGAAAACCCAACTAGGCACTAGATAATCTTGGTTTCCTGAAGAAGCTGCTGGGGTATTAATGGGGCTCAACTTTCCAAATATACCTGCCAGAAGAAATAAGCCTTGATTTTACAGATGTTATGAGATGAGAGTGCTAGTTCATGTATCAGTGCTATCAAAATTAATTCCAATCTCTTCTTTGACTGATCTAGATTTTTATTTAAAAAAAAATCTATAGTTTTATGGTTTAACCTCTATCTCTTAGTCAGAAGCTATACCCAAAGGAATAGGAGCATTTTGGCTAACTCTCAGTGTAATATAGTAGGTGTACCAACCAAACAAATTGTGAATTGACCTCTAGTCTGAAATAGAAAATGCCATTAAATGGCTAACCTTGAGGAGCAGCAGACTCAGCTGCTTATATTATAGAGTGTTATTTATACGGAAAAGATAATTTTAGGAATGTGGATCAGCAGTGATTTGTAGAAGAAAACAGAGATGTTATGTTGGGGCAGAGGGGGTTGTGGATGATTGCTGAGGAATCTTTCCTGTGCAGCTGACTGGCAGTGGCAGCAGTTTCCTGGCAGCATGACCAAGTGGCTGAGTGTATTTAGTGATAACTGTGCTAAATCTCAGCGCAACATTCAGAATTCAACATTCAACATCAAGCAGCATCATTAACAAACCAGTGACAGGATTTTCTATGTTTATGAAGAAGTGTGTGGATTTTTAGAATTCTCTGGAATAACAAGGTTCATCTAATACAATTTTCTTTGAATACTTTAGCATTCTTGAGGGATGTAGAAAGTTTTGGAGCTGAGTTTTGATGCCATAGGTAACTAAAGTAGAACTTTTCTTTTTGGTCTGTTGTACTGTCAGGGTTTCAGGAATGCAGAGTTTCTTCTGTGGTGAAATGAGGTAGAAGCTAAAGATTATCCTCTTTAGATAATACGTTGGTGTTTCCTTTCTTTGGTTTATTTGGGGTGTTTCCTGCTTCCACATGCAGGGGTATCGTTTGAGATACTGCTTAAACTGGTTCAGAAAATGAAAAATTTTGTGACAGAGATTATTTTCTGGTGTGTTCCTTACCTATTATTCTTTTAGAGTTGTGATATAGAACAGCATGAACTTAAAGCCTATTATTATTACTAAAGGAAATAACCTCTGAGAGTAAATTGCCAGATCAAGCAATTTTGTCTCTTATTTTCCATTTTTTTAAAATGTTTTATAAGTCTCTAAATTTTTGTTAGTTTGTTTTTTTTGTCTGTCCACCTGAAACATCAGATGGAAGGGATAAGGGCTGAGCTGCACAGAACTATTCTCAATTTAATGATAGTTGATGTAAAATGCTCTGGTGCATCCCCTAGTGAACCATTCTGGACTTTTTGGCATAAGTTGTGTTACAAGTGTTAGGGGTTTTCCTTTAAGCAGAACAGAACAAATCTGGTGTGAAATGTGCCAGAGGTGCACTCTTCAGACCTGTGATGTGAACTTGGTCTCTGTCCAGTCTGCCAGAAATGGGATCCTAATGCTTTCTTCATTTAAGGTTTAGTAATTTTGAAATTCTTTTCAAAAAATATTGAAATTAATTAGTTTGAATCTCATAGTAAATTCAGTTGTAATAAACTTGGTGTCAAAGTGGAACAGAGGTGTGAATCACTTTCATGGGTGAGCTACTATTCCAGTTCAACTAATTGTCATTTTAGGTGTCAGAATTCTCCCTCTGAGCTGACAGAGAGTGACTGCAGGCCAAATGCTTCCCCTGACACCCAAATACAAATAGGTAACAGGCTGTTTTTATGTGGGGTCTGAAAAGGAAAGAATCATTTTCTTTGGATCTAATAGTTTAGTTAAGAATTATTTTGAAAATTGTTTTGTAGTTAGATCTGCTGTATAGCTCTGTTCATGTGATTTTTATGCCTTAAAATGCCATGCCAGCTGATTCTTCCCATCCTATGGATCTGGTGTCTGTGCTGTCTCTCTGCTTTCCTGTCCCTAGCTTGCTCTTGCCTGTGTGAGCAGCTGTACGCATGCTCCAAACAGAAGTGTCTTTTTAATAGGATTGAAGTTTGAGCTCTGTAGGATTGAGCCTTTAGCTCTGATTATCTAACTGCTAAACCAGGTTTTAATTGTGATAGTGATTGCAAGGGCAGTCATGTCCAGGTTTTTAAAGATATTTTGGTCCCCTGGACGATTTGATGTTTTCAACTGTAACGGGGAATTGTTTCATTTTATAAGTTTATGTATTTTTTCCCCCCATTTCTTCAGGTGATAGTTTCTTTCAAGCTGTAATTTGGTATTGATCTGTATGTAAGTATATATCCTAATATGAGTTTAGACTTTAGAGCTATTGCAGAATGTATTAGAGATGCTAAGAAATAATTTAAAAAATGCTCATGCAATTTTAGACACTCAGCTGGATAAAATAAATGGTTTCTAATTCAATATTACCTTTCTTTATCTGTGTCTCAGCAGACGTGCCCAGGTCTGTGGGTTGTTTCCTAGTATAATTTGTTTCTAGTGCTTCCTAATTCCTTTTCGTACTTGACAGAAATGTGTATAATTGAAGTTGGGAGATGAGCTTAGCCATGAACATGCAGTGATGGACAAGAGCAGTAATGGAAGAACAACAGATCAGGATGGGAAAGTAATGCTTGCAGTATTACAGACAGTTCCTTTTCACTGTTTAGTACAGACATTACAGGGTTTCTCAATGTGCTCTGCTTTTTGTCCTCTGCATGATTAAGTACTTTTCAGGCTGAAGAGCACAGTGAAAGGCCTGTAATGATTTAGCTAAATTAATCTCTAGGTAAAGATGGTACCAGTTAATCCGTTCACTATGCAGACCATCTAAAAAATGAAATCTGAGGTAATCAGTTAAAGATATATTTAAAGATTAAATGTACAATTAGACTAAAAGTAGAATTAAATGACCCTAAGCCTGCTACAGCAGCACTGACAATGACTAAGATAATCTAGCTAATTTTGATTTGATTTTTCTTGGTAACTTCCTGGAATAGCTACTGTGTCAGTGAACAGTCCTCTAGTAAAACTGTTTATGCAAATAATTAATAAAAATTATATCATCAGCCAAACCCACTGCATATTACTGAATCTCTTCCACCTCCAAAATGCATGTGTTCCAGCTGCTATCTGTATAATTGAGAGTAATATTCTGTGTAAACCCCCCCCCCTTTATTCCAAATCTGCTTGTGATTTGAATAAACGTGAGGTTTTGATTGATGTGGCATTCCATAATTACTGGTGAAAAGTCAGTGAAATCTAATCATTGAAGTATAAAGAACTTGGGCTCCCTTGCAGTAAGGCTTTAAGTGAATCAATTGCATACTCTATTCAGTATAAAACTTGTGCTCCTTGCTAAAGGAACTCTGAAATCAATGTTAATTTTATTTCAGGATTGTGTGCCGATTTTTTATGTGCCAGTTAATTTGCTTTGTGCTATCAGTTTTATTTCTTAATATGTCTGTATATGTGGGCTTGGTGAATACTGCCCATTAAAAATCTTACCCATCTCATTAAGACTGTCAGTTAGTTAACTAGACTTTAAGTTGGGCTCAACTCTCTTACAGAGAAAATTTGTCTCAGGTTGGCATTGCTTTATCTTGCTTCGTGAATCTTCCGAACTGGCTTCAGCTGTTCTGTCTGGTCTTGCTAGAAAAAAAACTGGGGTTTTTAGCTTGTGGTGATGAACTCTAGTGGTTCTTTATTTGAAAAGCCCAGAATGTGTAAATAAATGCTAGCTGTGATAACAGAATTTAATGCCCAGAATGTGTAAATAAATGCTAGCTGTGATAACAGAATTTAATTCTAAAATTTGTCCCAGAGGAGGACTTCGAAGGAGCAGGTGAAAAAGGCAGAACTCTTCTACATTAATAGAGAGTTTTCAGTTTGACGTGGACCAAGCAATTGATTCATCCGAATGAGAACAATTCTTAGAAGCTTTTCAAGCAGGGAGTTCCACTGGCCTCAAGAAGTTAGACATATAGAAGGAGACAATATTCTATGCCTGATTTTTTTCACATACACATTGAATGTTCTCCTGCTGTGACTTGTACTGATTCAGTTTTCTTTTGAAAGACTTAGGGATTTTTTGTTTTGGTTTTTTGAGTTTTGTGTGTTTATCATCAATGTGAATGTGTATAGTGGGTGAGCAATGAAATTGCAGGAAGAGTCAGGGTGGTTTAATAAATGTGTTGTCTTGGGGCAAGGCCGTTAATGCTGCTTGGATTAACATGTCTTTACCATTTCTGTCCTCTTACAAATATGCTGACATGTGATACTGCATACAAGCAGTATCTGTGCTGTGAGAACTGGATTTACATATAGATTGGTATTGCAAGACCAGATGATTGTAAAGGTTAAATTTGTAGTTGTCCATCTTTTTGTGCCCTCTTTGCATATGTGAATGGTGTATTACTGACTAATGTGGCCGTATTTTTCCACCGTAAATCTGCTTAGCATACAAAAAGACATAAAAGAGAATTACAGCTGGCCAGATGACTTCAGCTCTGTTGCTTCCTAACTTTTGAGTTACTGGGCACTGCAGGCAGAATCATAATGGAATCACAGAGTACTCTGGCTTGAAAGGGACCTTCAGAGGTCCTGCAGCTCAACACTGTGAGAGCAGCGCTAATCAGGTCAGCTTGTCCAATCCTGAACACCTCCCGCAGTGGAGGTCCCACAGCCTTGACACAAAATCTTGCAATTTCTCTAGGGATTTTGTCAATGGGAGCAAAGGGTTGTTTGATAAGGAAGGGCATCATACTCAGTGTGTTGTGCTGTCTGGTGGGCAACTAAAAGGAACCTACCTTCTGGGACCCTTACCAGAAGGTGTTTGTCCTCCCCTTCTTCATGGGAATATGAGGCCTGAAGAACCTACTACTTGAGGTTTTCCCCCAAGGATCTCATTCTAGAGAGGATGCCTTGTAATATAGGGAAGTGTCTCAAGTGTAGCTTTCTGCCAGCCTTTCCCCCCATGGTACTCCCCTGTGCACCGACCTGCACCTCAGTCTTTTCTCTTTAGGTCCCCACAAGTTGTAACCATGTGACATTCAGACCCCTTGAGATGTCTGAAATGCTGCCTGGCAGTGACTGGAATCTGTCCTGCTGCACTCTGTGGTTTGTAAGCTTGGACACTTACTTTGGATAGTGTCAGATACTGTGTTTGTTGCCATTTGATACTCTATGTGTTGTTTCTAAAAAATTTAATTCGCAAAATAAAACTGAATAAGTTTCAGGAAATTGTTCTTCACTAGTATCTGTATAGCATTAAAAATAGGTTTTGTTAAAATTGTTTATGATGTGATACTCTCTATCTATGGTTGTGATTTCTGCTAGCCTTCAAGGTTTTTTGCTTTAATTTAGGACAAGTCCATGGGGCTTTTCACGCATTTTGTTTTATAGTCTCATGTTACTATTTCTTTCTGATGATACCAGGGATGAAATATATTTATTCCCAGTTCTTGCTGAATTTATGCAATACTGCAAAGTCCTCTTGTGTTTTAGGATTCTGATTAAACAGTTCTGTACTTCAGTAGCCATCATGTCATGAAAGGTTCTCACAAGCATGTGTGGACTGGTACTGATGCTTAATCTTTCCCTGTGGAGTCTGTGCTTGGGAATTAGCTGCTTTTCAGCCTATTTTTAGAACTGACTACCTTAGGTTTATGAAAGTCAATTTTTGCAAGAGGAATTGTCTTATGAAGAAAATATGAACATGTGGGGAAAAAGTTGTCCAACAATCATTATTTGGTGCATAACAGGATTACAGTGTTGTAGGTAACCCAGATGAGGAACTCTGTTTAACAGGATGTTTAGTCACTGATAGATTCTTTATTTTTAACCATAATTGCTTTCAGAGTTAGCTTTGAGTATTTTTTCTGAATGCTTGTACAGGCTATACTGCAATGTAAACACAGACCTTCTTTGTTTCATGTTACATGCATTTGTTCCTATTCTTTAAATAAGTAACCAGTCCTTTTTCTTCTGAAATCTCTTATTATCTGGTCCTCATCACTGCTACATTGTTATGTTCAGCCCTAAATATAGTCAGAGGACAGAGTAAAACACATCTGCAGTGTGGGAAAAGGAAGCTTTCTGAGCTTGTTCTTTAATGATGAAAAGACTTCTGTTCCCGGAGATACTCCTGCAAAACATTAACAAAAAGACATTAGTACAGCTCTCTAAATGGTCAGTAGCTGGGTAATGTGCTTGTCTTCAGATGCCTGGCAGATTGTTTTTGTTCAGAAGGAAAAAGATTGCAGACCAATTTGTCATCTAAGGTACAGGTTTTGTGATTGCTTTCTTTGCTTGCATTGTCTGTCTGTCAGCCTGTCTCTGCAGTATTAGTGTCAAGATTCCTTTCTGCTTTGCTTGCTTGCTTTGCAAGTGACGGGATATCTCCTGAAGAAGGATAGGTATTTCTTGGTTCAGTAGATGTCTCAGCTATTACATGTTGTATCCAATTAATCTTGTGTGATAGACAGATTGCCACACTTTGATCCTTGCACTTGTCCCTAGCTGAGAGATTTTCTGAACATCAAGTGTGTTTAGCATATTCAATGAAAAACAACCCCAAGCAACAAACCACAAAATATATACAAATTATCCATACACACAAAAAAGAGATGTTTTAATCATTGATAGTCCTAGTTTGAAGAATTTTATTTTCTCTGGAGACCTGAATTACCAAACACAGATAAAAAATTTGGCAAGAGATTAATTAAATGGGCACTCTGTAGACATCCTTTCCTGATGTAAGCTTTTTCTACCAAATAGTACCTGATTTGACCTATTAGTGCTGAATGATGTATCCACAGTTACATAAATGCTTTGACCCCATGCTGTCAGAACACAAACTCTGATACAGCAGTTACTTATCTATTCAGATGGATATGCCTGGATTATTTTTCTTGGCATACATAGCTTAAGGTAAGTAGAATATCTGCCTATTATACCATTTTCCCTTTGTTACATGAAGGAGAAAGTAACTGTCTTGCCAATTGGTTCTGTATGTAGATGACAAAAAGAAAGTTATATTTTTACTTGCCAAGGTGGTGTGTGTAAGTTATAGTATTCACTTTTTCATTGTAAAATCCTTCTCATTTGATTCTTATCCTCTGTTACTTGCTTTGATATTTTAAAAGTTAACTTTAATTTTGGTTCATCATTGTTAGAGCTAAGCTCTAATGACAGAATGCTAAAAGTGTGACTGTCAGTGTGTGTTCTGGGGTTTGAGGCGTGTGGGTTCCTCTTTGAAGTGGTAGACTTTCTGCATTAGAGGAAACAGCTTCTATGAAATAGTGATAGTAAATTTAAAAATAATAAATTTAAAAATAGCAGCTGAGCTGAACCTGGATATTTTGCTACCTTTAAGAAACCTTTTTCAGAACGAAATGAAGGTGTACACAGGTAATAAGTTTCACTATCTAAATTCTCCATTTAAGTTATGCTTTGGTTCTGGGCTCGTTATGTGGCTTTAAAAACATCAATCCTTGAACACTGGACAGCCTTAAGTCTCTTTGAAAGTCACTGTAACTTTGGCATTCAGGTGCCAACATTACAGTAAGTATATGGGATGTCGGTGTGTTTGAGGTTTTGTCTTTGATCTGCTCATTCTTTGCAATGATCAATCACAGATGCCACCTGAAACAAAGCATAAATAAGACTACAGTAAGATGGAGGGAGGCCAGGGCTCAAGCAGTGACCTGACTTCACCACCATTTTTCCAGCCCCATTTTTCACCTTCCTCTGCTTATGTGGTGTGGTAGTAAATGCTGAGAACAGTATTTTCTATTTTTTTTTTATTTGAACTGTTCTTGAGGAGTAGAAAATCTTATATAATGAAATACTGGAGTTTGTTGGGTATTAAAAAGTTTTACTGCCTTATAGTTAAGATTCGGCTTGATAATTTGTAAATGACAATGCATTTGGAAGTTAGGGAAAAAGTGAGTGAATGAGGATGATTTTAGGAATCAGTCTTCACAGTGGGTAGTAAATGTTTTTCAGACTTCATTTTGTTTCAAGATTTAGGTTGAAGTAAACAAAGTTTCTATTTAGTTTCTATTAATTTCAGTTTTCTATATGGGAGTGATTCCTCCTTTCAAGGCCTATAGTGTGTTTGTGTGGCAAGATTTTAGTAGTGGGGGGGGGCTACAGGGGTGGTTTCTGTGAGAAGCTGCTGGAAGGTTCCTCCATGTTTGACAGGGCCAATGCCTGCCAGCTCCAGGATGGACCTGCTGCTGGCGTAGGCTGAGCCCATCAGTGATGGTCATAGTGCCTCTGGGATAACAGACTCATGAAGGGAGGAAAAAGGGAACCCTGCAGAACAGCAGCAGAGAGAGGAGTGAGAATGTGAGAGAAGCAGCTGCAGACACCAAGGTCAGTGAAGAAGGAGGGGAGGGACATGAAATGGTCCAGCTGCCAGAGCAGACATTATTCTGCAGCCCATGCTTCAGGCCATGGTGAGTCGGGCTCTCCCTCTGCAGCCCATGGAGGCCCACAGTGAAGTTGATGCCTGCCCACAGCCCCTGGAAGACCCTGTGCTGGAGCAGTGACCCTGTCGAAGCTTATGCTGGAATAGGTTCCTTGTAGGATCAGGATCTATGGATCTGAGCAGAGAGAAGTCCATACTGGAGCAGGTTTTCTGGTAGGATTTGTGACCCTGTGGGGGACCCATGCTGGAGCAGGTTGTGCCTGAAGGACAGCACCCTGTGGAAGGGACCCACGAAAGTGCAGTTTGTGAAGAACTGCAGCCCATGGGAAGGACTCAGGTTGGTGAAGTTTGTTGGACAAGGATGAGATGGAGGTTGAAGTTGGAGATGGATTTAAAACTGCCTGTTGGGAGGGGGTCTGTGCTGGAGCAGGGGAGGAGTCTGGATCACGTTCCCCTCAGGCAAGGTGTGAGGTACTGACTGCAACTACCATTCCCTATCCCCCTGTACCACTGTGGGGAAGCTGGTAGGAAGTAGTTAAGTTAAGGCTAGAAAGAAGTGGTGGGAGGATGGTGTTCAAGATTTGTTTTTATTTTCTCATTACCCTGCTCTTATTTGATCGGTGGTAAATTGAACTAATTTCCCCAAGTCAAGTCTGTGTTAGCCATGAGGTAATGGCTGAGTCATTTCTCCCTGTCCTTAACTCAACCCATGAACCTTTGATGATATTTCTCTCTTCTGCACAGCTGAGAAAGGGAGTGAAAGAGTTCTTTTGGTGGGCACCTGGCTCCTAGCCAAGGACAACTCACCACAACCAGTAGCATGACAATATGCTAGTCTGTATATAAAATGATAAGTACAACTTACTGCACAAGATACATTTGATCACCGCTAATGAGGGATGGGTACAGTAAGTTTGCATGCGTTTCTGTCAGGTGCAAGCTACAGTAAGTGCAATTAAATGTGTGGTGCCCAGTGGAAGAAGAGAAGTGGCACCTGCAAGTTTAGTGTAGTTTCGTCATTTCTGATACAGTGACAAGCCCTGCAAGAAGCTAACAGCTCATTATATGCTACTACTTTGGGATGTTCTTACTGTATGTGCATTACAAAAAGAATTCTAACTTTAGTATTGAAACTGGTGAAAATCTTAGGGGGCCATTTTCTCATGTTAGTGTAAATGTGCTAAAGCTCCCTGACCTTACGGAGTTATATTTAATCTTACACCCACGGAAAACCTGCTTGCAAGTCCTTGAGTTACACAAATGCAAGTATAAATGATGCTTGGAAACCTGTGCTGTTGCTGAAGGGAATCTGAAAATCAAAATGAGGGCTTTGACGTTTATATGCACTAGTAGGGACCAAAGATAATTAGAGGACTCTGCAGAAAATACAACAGTCCTTGTCTAGTCGGAAAGTGCTAACTCTGCTTAATATTGCTTCTTACTCTGTCTTTCTCTTGATGAAGACATGTTTTGTAAGTGAGGGGTTTTTTTACAATCTTTTGCATTTTTTTGAACATAGGACTTAAAGAATATGTCTCTTGGAATATTACAAAATATCTGGATGTTTTAAGTTCCTGAGATTCATCCTCTTGCTCCTGACTACAGTCCTTTTTAAAGTACATGAAAATGTTTTCATGCCTAAATGAAGATTCTTAGAGTATTTTTTTGTAATTATATGAAGAATATGAGGTCCTCATATGTCCCTGATATCCCAGGATATACATGTCTCTGCATACTACCATGGTGGAGAAAAGGCTGAGTTACTCTGTGCCTTCTTTACCTTGGCCTTTACTGGTAACAGACTTCGAAATCAGAGGGAAAGTCTGGAGGTGGACTGACCCTTGGTGGAGGGGGAACAGATTAGGCAGCACTTAAGCTGCACATACACAGCTCCAGGGTCTCCAGCAGGTTATGGAATTTGGAAGAGGTTTGCATAGACTAGATGAAAGTGAATGTCATTCATTTTTTAGAAAAGGGCAAAAAGGGCAACACTCTCTGGGTATTCTGGTAGCATCTGGGGAGCTGCAGGTTTGTCAGCCTCTCCTCAGTCCCTGGGAAGGTGGTGGAACAAATAACCCTGGAAGATCTCTCCAAACATATAAAGGATAAGGAGGCAATTAGAAGTAGTCATAAAGGACTTAGAAAGGGAACATCATGCTTAACCAACATGATACCTCTCTACAGTGGAAGTGACTAGCTTGGTGCTTATGGGAAGAGCAGTGGATATTGTTTGCTTTAATGTTGGCAAGGTTTTTGACCCTGTCTTCCCTAATACCCTCACAGACAAGGCGACAGCGTATGGACTAGGTAAATGGGTAGTGAGGTGGATTTAAAACTATACTACCCAGCCCAGAGGGTTGTGATCAGTGATACAAGGTCCAGTTGGAGGCCAGTCACGTAGTGGTGTACCCCTGGGGCCTATTCTGGGACTGGCACTGTTGCACATCTTCATTAATGACCTGAATGATGATGCAAAATGCACTCCTGGAAAGTTTGTAGGTGATGAAAAACCTGGCAGGAGTGGTTGATGAGCCAGGGGGTTGTGTGCTGCCATAGAGAGAGAGAGGGAGATCTTGGCAGTCTGGACAGAGAGGAGTCCCTTAAAGATAAGCTCAGGGAAGTGCAAAGTCCTGTATCTGAAGATATTTGAGGGTTAACTCTTGCACGTATACAGACTGGAGGCTCTCTAGTTGGAAATCAGTTCTGCAGAGATCATGGGGAACAACAAGCTGACCGTGAACCAACAAAATATTTTTGTTGCCAGTAGCTTCCTGGGCTGCTTTAGGAAGAGTGTTGCCAGCAGGTCAAAATCCTTCCCCTGTACTTGGTGAGGTGAGGCCACATCTGTATTGTGGACA
The DNA here is from genome assembly GCA_008694505.1 of Cyanoderma ruficeps. Classification (NCBI taxonomy): domain Eukaryota; kingdom Metazoa; phylum Chordata; class Aves; order Passeriformes; family Timaliidae; genus Cyanoderma; species Cyanoderma ruficeps. Next base: position 10,634,874 of record VZDJ01000782.1, read on the forward strand.
GTTCTGGGCTCCCCAGTGCAAGAGGGGCATGGACTTACTGGGGCAAGTCCAGCACAGGCCCACAAAGATGATGAAGGTTCTGCAGCATCCTTCCCGTAGGAAGGTCTGAGAGAGCTAGGACTGTCCAGCCTGGAGAAGAGAAGGCTCAAGTGTGTCTTATCAATGTATATAAATACTTCACAGAAGTGAAGAACAGGGAGACAGATTTTTCTCAATAGTGCCTAGTGACAAGAGAAGAGGTAGTGGGCACTTGGAAGTGAATCCGAACACCAGAAAAATGCACATCTGCTGTGGAGAGTGTTGAACACTGGCATGGGTTGCCCAGAGAAGCTGTGGAGTCTCCATCCTTGGAGATAATCAAAACTTAGCTGGACATAGTCCTTGGGCAGTTGGATCTACATGCACCTGCCTGAGCAGGGTATGGGACAAGGAGATACGGAGAAGTCTGTTCCAACCTAAATGAGACTCTCATTCGGTGTGTTCCTTTCTTCCCCTCAAAAAACTAACCAAGATAAGACCCAGGTTGTTCTTGACAGTATGGTTGCATTGTATTGTTTGTGAAAGATGTTGGAAAATTAAGCTCTCAGTGTATCTGTTTTAATTAGCTAACAGTTAATTTCCAGCACAGCAGTTATTTTGAAAAATTAACTGGCTGTAGAAGGACAGAGGCACATTTGCCCTTTCACAGAAGTATAGCTTGTGACCCTCTGATTCTATCCCAGGCTCATCAAAGTGTCTTTTTTCTAAAAGCATTTTTTTTAAATGCAGAATGTTTCCTTCAGAAACAATTTCTTACCCTTACAGGTTTCATCTGTTAAAAAAGAATCAGCATGTTTTCTGATGGAGACTGCTGACTAGAACATCCGTTTGTGTCCCAGCAGATGACCTCTCTAAATTAATCGATCCAGTTCTAATGAGGTGACCTGTTTAAAATAGCTCTCTGCTGGTGTGTATTTTCATGTCTTTGGAATTTAAACTTTTAAGTGCATCTCTTCCTAGGATTTTTAGAAATTATCTTTTATTTTCTCTTCATATTTTTCCGAAAAATGCTGGTGCTTCAGCCCAGTATTGGAAACTGTTTTTGATTAAAATGATTTTAAATAGAGGCCCCTTTTTTGTGTTTGTTTCTAACTGGTTCAGAATTGGATTTCTCAGGGTCAGCACCTAAGCCAGGCTGTGCTGTTTGTTCCCAGGCGGGGCAGCGCACAGCTCAGTAGCTTTTACATTATGCTCTGACCACACAGGGGTGGAGCAGATCACTGCTTTCCTAGGTCAGTGTTGCGGTTACGTTTTACAGGACGAGGTAAAAAAAAAAAGTCCGTGTCTGATAATTCAGAAAAGCTGCAGTTAGAGGATAATCACTCCACATAATCCTTTGCATTCTGCTGAATGCTTACGCACTGGATACTACTAAACCATGCAGTTTTCATGGAAAGAAAAAGAATTAAAGAATGGGTTGGACTTTTATGACACTTTAAAGATACACTAGCTTTGTATTTTGTGACTGCGTGTCCACTCACACGGTGTGGTGCTTACATGTTGGTTTAAGAAAATGTGTTAGTTAAACAAAGATGTGTTAGTTAAAGTTAGTTTATGTTCTCCTAAAAAATCTGTTTAATACTTATGTGGAACAGCTGATGAGAAGAGAGGGAAATAAAAGATACTGCTTTCTGAAGATTACTGCTCTTCAGTTTCTGTGGCATAAATTGTAAACTGCTTCCTTAAATTCTTTTCCTTGGAAAGTGAGAAAAGAGCAGTTGTCTGCATGTCATTCACTGAAGATCACTAGTGTGTTGATGACTGCAATAGCAGAGTTGTGGTTTTTTTGGTGACCTTGCACAAGTCCTTAGAATAGGGATGGTTAAGGTAATTAAAATTTTAGTCTACAGTGTGCTCATTAAACACGATTGATCCTAATATAACATAGTACTCATCCTCCCTGATGAACAGAAAGGCTTTCATTTACAACAATGCAAATGCTGCTTTCCTGAGCACCCCAAGTGTCCATAGGGTGGCTTGCTCTAACTGTGAATGTTTTGCAGGATAGCAGAGAGAGGTGATTTCACAGAATATTCTGATTTGGTTGCTATTTTGTTAATAACAATTCAGAGGCACAGAAAACCTAACACCTATTTCATCAAGAAAGAAAGAAAGAAAGAAGGGTTTTCTGGCCTGGGTGAATGTGAAATCTCTGGGAGAAAAAGAAAATTTGTAATATATAATTTAGTCTGCAGACTGGTAATGGGTAATTTGTTTTTCTGATGCTCTTGACTACTTAAGGCTAGGCAGCTGTTATATGTTCATGTAAAAGGATGTTACCTGCTAGCATGTTCTCTTTCTGTCCTCTTTCTGTCGCACACTTGTGCACACTCACACAAATTTGTGCCCCTTCCCCTCCATCCTGGAGAGCTGCCGATCAGGATATCCTCTGGGAACAGCAGCACCATTTCCCAGTTGGAGCTGCGTGCATTTAAGCTCACTGATCTCAATGCCATGTGACTGGAAATGCAAGGAGCAGATTGCCATCCGGTGCACACTCTCCAACCCCTCAGAGAGCAAAAAAAAAAAAGAAAAAAAAAGAAAGGAAAAAAAAAAGAGGGGGTGGGAGTGAGGAGGGGAGGTTCCCTTGCTTTTTTTGTAGCGCTGTTAATTCCTGCTGGAGCTTGTTTGCCGCAAGCTCGGTTCATGGCAGTAACAGAAGCAGCAGAGCCTATTCGGTAGCTCAGTGCTCTCAATGAGGTCAAGCTGGATCAAAGGGAAGCCTCCTGTGGAAGCATCTACTGTAAGTTCTGATACTGCTTTTTCTGTGCTACCTCCAAATGAATTGTAGCCTGACTGAGCCGGGCTTCAGTGCTTTATCCTCCCCGACTGATAATTTTGTGTGAGGTTGTCAAGTTTTATGTTAATTGAACTTGTCAGTGAGGCGTCAGTTGGGTAATAATGCTGTGCATTTTGGGAGAAAAGGGATTATTGTTCTCTCCTTTTATTTTCTGAGGGAGTGGGAAGAAGAAAGTATGGTTTTGTCCTTTTGAAAAGCTCCAAGCTGTTGAGGTTACAGCTCACCAGATTCTGTTTTATGTAATCTACATATTCTACTTTCTAAATAAAGCAACTGTAAAGTGTCTTGCAAAGATGCAAGAATGCAGAGATGTCCTTGGGTTTCACCAAATAGCTATTCTTTTAGGAATAGCTACCTAAACGTTTAAGTAATTAAAAAAAAAAAAAAAGAGAAAGTACTTTATTCAAATCTTGGAAACCTCCATAGTAACTAAATTTCAAAGAAACTCCCTTTACACAAGCTGCAGTTCACCTGAGGGGTCTCTAATGTGATCATTCAGAAATATTCCTTTGAAATCTAATTCTGGATATCAGCTGGTTTTAGTGAAACTTTCCAGTTGCGTAGGCTTCCACAGTGAGATGAAAAATTTCTTGTTTTATGTAATGAACTAGCTGTTCCTGCAGAAATGCAATTTAGCATGAAAGAATGCTAACTTTTGCAGGGAGTGTTGTCTCATTTACAGCACAGAATCTTTGGGCAATAATGACATGCTGGGCTGTAATTTTTCATCTCCATAACCCATTTTTTTTTTCCCTTGTAAGTACAAAAAGCTTACTTGAATACATATCTGGAAGGCTTGCAGAGTGGTTTCAACGGATTGAACAAAGTAACTACCACCTGTTTGGATTATTGTTAGTTATACATTGTAAACCCTGAGGAAAAATAAAATATCACAAGTCATTATCCCTTTTGCTATAAAGTTCCTCTTGAAGGGACTGGCATGGTGCCTGTCTATTGATATTCATCCTGTATTTTTGGAAACTCAGCAGTAATGGCATTGTGCTGTGAGGTGATGAGGTGCTGCAATTGTTATAGAGTTATGGCACTGCTCTATTTCCCAAAATCTAATGTCTTTGGGTTTTTTTCAGGGGTGTGTTCTTTAATTATAGTTGCTTTTTTATCTTTTTTAGTTAATATCTTGACTTTCTTAAATATCTAACTTTGAAATTGGGTAGAGAAAGGAAAAAAACCCTTGAAATCGGGTCATTCAGCATCTATGTATGACATGAATATTTGCTGGGGAAATCTATGGTATAAACTTGAAGACTCATTTTCAACTGCCTACTTCTTCTATTTAATGAAAAGATGACTTCTTACTTAAATATGCTCTGAGTTTTATCTGACATGACTGCAGTATAAATATGAGAAGAGAATGTGTAAATTAGCATCTCATACTTAGTACTCTCATTCTGAGGAAAGGATCAAAATGCTTTATGAACCCGTCTCTGGGTTTGTTTATTTATTTTGCATTTGTATTTTTCTTGGTTTTAACAGAGGCTGTCTTCAGTTCCATCGGGACAGCTTCATTTTTAAACATATATGGTGGGGGGAAAATAGCCATTTTGTGTCTTTTTGTCCAGATGGTGACGTTTCTTTTCATTTCAGCATTCAGCTTCTGAGTTGATCCTAGTTGAAGATGAAATGACAGATACTGAAGATAATGAAGAGGAGGATTTAGGAGTCATGGATGATCAACGTAGTGTAATTCTCCATCTCATCTCTCAGCTCAAGCTTGGCATGGACCTTACCAGGGTATGAACACTGTATCTCTTTTATATTTGTTCACTGTTGTTTTTTCTTCTCATCCTTCTGTGTGTTTGTGTGCACGGCCGGTTCTTGTGAATGTGTTTTGCCCCTGTGGACAGCGAAGTTTTCCTCTTTAATAAAGTGTGGTCCCAAAGAGCTGTGGAGTGCTGTCTCTTGCTAGGCAGGCTTTCACATGAGGTCACTACATCCGATATTTTAGAGATGGAGGGGGAGGGAAAGATGAAAGAAAAAGAAAAAAAATCCTCCAAAACTCTTGCTTATTTTTTTTGCAAGTCTTTCAGAATAACCATGTGTTGTGTATGTAACCCACAAGTATGTCAGGGTGCACTGGGCATTTGAGGAGCAATAATGGCAGTTGTATGGATGAAGGATATACTTGTTCACATAACTGCTTTGTGGATTGGATTTCATTTAATTGCAAGTCAGCTTCGAAAAAACTCATGGTGGTAAAGAAATTACAGTCTGCAGTGTATCAGTTCTTGTCTGTGTTGAGTAGCTGTTTAACCTTCTGTGCATTCTTCTGGTCCTAGAACCAGTGTTGTCACAAGCTTATCCATACTGATATGAGCAAAAAAATTACAGTGTTGGGGAAATTTTCCCTTAAGTCTGTAGAGTTTTGGAAATGAGGTAGTTGTTAAGGAAGCAAGGAATGCATCTTTTTGAATAGTCTTGTATTCCAGTGAAACCTTCTCATGGGGCTTAATAAATAATCAAGCAGATTTTTGTAAATATATGGAATATCCTTTCCTTGCACAAGGGTTTTCTACGTAAAAATCCCCTGAATAAAACTCCTGTAGTCCACTTTTCACAAATAAGAGCTCATTCTGACAGTCTCCACAAGTAGTATAAAGATTGGAAGGACCAGAGAATTTCTCTGGCACGTGAAGTAGTTTTGCAGGAAGTTGTTCTCATGGGCATTTTGATATTCTGCAGAGTTAATCTACTTTTCTTATTTTTACATATTAATCAAAAACTATAACTTTCTTACAAAATAAGGTTTTCTCAGTATAGTTTTTTCTGCTTCCTCTGGAACAATTGTAAGTGTTTTGAAATAATTACATTTTTAAAACTGAGCAATCCCGTGTTCTGTTGCTGAGTAGCTGCACAGAAATGAACGTTTTATTCTAAATAAAACCAAAGTTTCATCATTTCATTTTGAATAATTTATACCTGCCAATTTTTAGTATGTGTGGGGTTATATGCAGTTCATTTTTGGGTTTGTTTTTCTTACATTCTCGCTTTTTCTTAACTCTTCCTCTTTTCTGTGTTGGTTTTCTAAGGCTGTCTGAATCTGTAATGCTCAAACTAGGCTAAGATTTCTTATCCACGGTTCTTGTGTCTTTGGCAACAAACAAGATTTTTCTTTCCTATTTTCACTGTCATCTTTTTGTCATGGCAGAGTAGGCAAAACCCAAAGACACACAGTTATTGCAAATAAGAGAAATTTGTGTAAATAAGAGAAGTGTAGACACTCATAAGAAAAATGCGACTGTAAATACATATATGATACCCTATTTCTTACATAGTATTCTTAAAACAGATTCTGAAGCTACTGATAAATGTTGAAATGAGAAGAGAAATAGGCATATGGCAGAGTTAGATCTCTCTGTTGTTCTCTGTGTGATGCATGAATACACATATGATAAGTATTAATGAGACACGCCACATGTGCACATCACTTTTCTGCCCATTTTGAGGATCAAAAAAAAACCACTGGACAGCTGGCTGCTTTTTTTATCAACTTTGCTTACTGACATGAGGCCCTTAGGGCCACTGACATGTGATAGTAAAGCTGGGTTTGTTGCCTGCACTTCTTCCCATTTTTCATTATTCCTCTGAAAGTCAGATTTCAGAGCACCTTGATGCTCATCACCTTCTGCTGGAAGTGGTTGTGGCACAGGAGTTGCTAATATCAGCAGATGTCTTTACGTGTTTCCATTTTCCTGTGCCTTCTTCCCTAGGGCTGTCTTTGGCTCTCTTTGGCTCACTCTGAGAGCTGTGGATTGCTGCATGATACTCATGTGAACAAACAGCTTTTTCTGAGCCCTTGGTGGTTTTGGGTTCTGGATGCATGAGCATTACCTTCACATTCCATATCACAGGAAACAGCATCTTTTCCTTGTGTTAGCCATGGCCTTGCCTGTGCTGACAGCAGTTCCCACAGTGAAGATAGCCACATTTAATGTTGTGGAGGGGCTTCACTTCTGGAATGTGTCATACTGCTGTGCCTTTTAGGGAGGAGTTAAAGAGTAAAAAGCTACTGTGAAGGAGAACACCTGCAGTGGAGTAGCAAATCTGTGGGGGGATTTATAGAACGGGCTAGACTCTGTGGTGACCAAAATAGACTTCAGCAGCTGCTGGAGAGAGTTGGGTGGGGAGCAGTTCCACGGCAGCAGAATGTGGCTACACAGCTGATGCTTCGGACTGGGATAGCCCTTTCAACCTCAGTTAAAACTAGAATTGCTGGGGAAAAAAACCAAGATTCTAAATTGTTTGTTCTTCAGACTTCTAAAAAATAAAAAAAAAGTGCCAAAACCTACTGACAGCTTTTGTTGGCAAATGGCATCTAATGGATTGCAGTTAGTGCTAACAGTTTGTACAGATGGGTGATCACTCCCCTGCATTCCCTCACCTTCCTTACACAGTTAATACGTGCTAAAAATAAAGGGTTGCCATTCTGTTTAAAAGGGCTGACAGTAATTTTGCAAAACCTGTTGTAAATTAACATTGTGGTGTGTTCACGATGTCATAAGTTTCTATTTTGTTTGCCAATATTCTTTTACCTTGCGATTTTAAAATGTAAGTGGCATGAAAATAGCTTGTTTTATTCCCACAGTGACACAGTTGACAGTGAAAAGAAAGCTTTTACACCTCTAAGAGAAGGATATCTCAGCATGAGGTACCTTGGCTGGATTTCTGAAAAAATAAGGGAATGGTGCTGACACCCATGTTTTTCCTCACAGTAAATAATAGTAGGGATAAGTATCTGTGTTCATAAGACATTGTGCTCATTTTTTCTCAGTTGCATTCAGATCTAGTTAAGCAAATTCAAACCCAGGAGGTTATAATCAAGTTTTGAACCAGTATTGTCTTTTTAACCTCAATGAAAATGGCAGAATGCCTCTTAAACTGCTTTCTTTTCATCTGAAGCCTGAGAAAGATTAAGAATGGATTATTCTAACATTTTAGAATGCAGTGAGTTGATTTTTTTTGCTTCAGACTTCAGCAACTTGGTATTTATTCTAGAGAGTTTCTTTTGTCCAATTGGTTGTCTTGCTGGCATTTTTTCAGAGGAAAATATTAGTCAGTTTTGACGACTTATGCAATTAAAAAAAAAATCATAGTCCTGTCCAAAGCCAGTATAAAGAACAAAGGTCCTAAGTGTATTTTTTTGGACACTTCATTCTGTCTGGCTGCAGAAGAGTTGAAAACCTCATCCCTTTAAAAGCTAGAGTGCTAGCACAAGTGCACAACAGCCCAGTGCTAGCAGGAAGAATGCAGTACTCTTGCAAATTCATTAATTTCTATTTTTCTTATTTCTGCAGAAATCAAGTTAGGGCCAATTAAAAAAATTGATTGGAGTGATTTTTTTTGGCTATATTAGTGTGTGGTGGTGTTGCATATTGACACTTACAGGCTGTGAGATTATTTAGTAAAAGGCAATGTTTTGTAATACTGCAGTTGTGTAAGCTTTAAAACTCAAATATTTTTATTTCATAGTTCTGCCTCCTTGTGTGGAAACATTCAGTTATTCAGTGGATCCTTTCCCACCACAATTAAGGATGTCATTTCCAGCTTAGTTGGACTTTTAAAGCAAGTTTCATTTGAGCTGGAGTTCAGGCCTTATTCAGATTTTAAATTGATTCTTGAAACTCAATAATAAGAGTCTAGTGATTCATCACATCTCATTTAGTGGCAGTGCTTGTGTAGCTGTGTTAAGCAAAACACACAGGTAGGACTGAAGGGAGGAGATACCAAGACTCTGTGACCACGTCAGTGGGACGACAGAATTCTTAGTGTTGTGCCATAAAACCTGCACCATCTGTACTATGGTCTGCGGTTTTCTTCTCCTCTTTTTGTGCTAATAAAGGCCACTGTCTTTAGAGAGAGGCTCTTGGACATAGTGAGATGCAGAGTGCTGTTTATTCAAATGAGTTTGCCCTTTCGAGTCTCTGCAGTGAGCTCACAAAGGCACTGCTGGTATATCCAGACAGAAGTTATGGGAGGTTTTTTATATGTTTTGCTGTCACTTTCCATTCTCCTAACCTGATATTTTAGTGTACAATTTGTATTAAAATGAGATCCTGAATTGAGGAGCTCAACTGCTGAATTGCATTTTTTTAAAGATTATATTGGATAATGAATATTTGGTCAGAATGAGAATGCTGCAAGTAAGATAGAATTGTTTAGAGCTAAAAATAAGAAAACTTCACTGGCTTTCCACTTTGCCTTCAAAGTTTTGGATTTCACTTTTGAAAACCAGTCTCCTCAACCTGTCACTGTCACATCACTAGGACTTTAGGCTGTCTTTAGCACCCCACCTGCCACACCTAGTGTAAAATTAAGCTCCTCCATCATTCAGGGCCTCAATAGGTTGGCAGCAGAAATCATGTGGAATCCTCAAGGCTTAGACTGTAGAGTCAGAGGAATATTACAGGTGGAACTTTGCTTGATTTATATCTAAACTTGTAAAAATTATTAGCCTATAAAGGACTGTATGTGTGCAAATATAAAATACAGAAGGAGAGAGCCAACAAGCAGATAAGTTACCAGATACAGCAGTTCTCTCTTTTTGGAGGGAGGTACTGTGACTTGCTGTGTAGCTGTAAAGACTCTGTTCGAGCCTCTGTGACTGGAATTCTTGTTCCTGTTTACAAGTTCTCTTTGAGAAGGGCTGAATGAATAATAAAAGTTTGACAGCTTCTATTTCATTATCCATGGGATCCAAAAGGGCTGATCTGTGCTTTGGTCCCACTTAGAATAGCAAGCTGGGCCAGCAGGGGGAAGGCAAATGTGTTTGTGACAGTGGCTCTCTGCCTGCTGTAAATAACCCTTGCTTTAGGGAAAGGGAAAAAGTAAATGCAATGAGGAATTAAAGAGGAAAGCAGGAGAATTGCTGTAATAAAGGACAGCTGTTGATTTGCATCTGGCATCACTGAGCCACTTGGATTCACATAAGATACATATGTTTGTGCCAGAAGTTCCTTTTGGTCATGCAAGAGCAACCCTGCGACAGACCTGCACAGTGAGGGAGCATGGGGGAGAAAGAAGGGAGAGAAGTAAATTATGTCCCTTAGCCTTTGTTTGCCGTGCAGTGCCCTCCAGGATGTTTCACTGGGAACTTCTAACAAAGTGTTATTGTGAAGTGAGTGGCTTTGGCAACATCTGCCTTGCTGGAGAAGGCCCTTGAGACTGTATCCAAATCACTTGGGGCTGGCTCCCTCCAGGGCAGACTGCCTAGTGCTCAACCCCAGGTTTTTTCCTGGGCCCATGGGAGCCTCTCTGTTCCCATGATATGAATGTAATGGTTTGTGCAGTTTTTGTTTCAACTCATCTGAAATAAAGCAAAGCCATGCAGGGGCCCATCACAGTGACATGGTACCATCTGATACTGAGGGGGTGTGCCATGGGCTTGGGAGTCAGGAGATATTAGGAATGGCATGGGATTTGACTTGGGAGCTGTGGGGGACGTGACATATGCTGACACTCTAGGGAAGATGGGGAGTGCTTTCTTGCCTGTAGCCTCTTGGGAAGGCTCCTTGGAATGGTTTTATACTTGGAAATAGACTTGAGATTTGGTTATGATTTGGTTGTGGTTGGATCTCCTTGGGTTGGTTTGCTAGAGGCTGGAAGGGACCTAATCAATGTAGAGTGGGTAGTCAGCAGCGCAGGAGTGAGGTATGGAACACAGATGTTTGACAGAAGGGATAGATAGATGTACCCCTTACATTCTCCACCACTTAGAGGTTGGTGGTCTGTATGTTCACACAGAATACTCACCTTCTGGTGGTTTGGGAGGGTGTCCCCCTCCCATTTTGGAGGGTTATGATTAGTTTGATTTGTTGATGTTTGATGTAAATTAGTTTGTATCAAAGTATGTTTTTGTGTCCTATAAAGAAGGAAAACAATGGCGGGTTTGTTAACTGAGAGGAGAGGAAAAGGTGGATTTCCATGTGTGTGGAACAGCCCATCCCTGTTGTGTGAGCTGCTCTTCAAAGTCGTAATGAGATAGGAAGCAGCCTGCATGGGTATCAAGGCCACTGCTTTTTCCTTTTCTCATTATTCACACTGCAAAGAAAATTAAATTGTTGTGGCATAGGAGGGAAATATGCTATCCCAGAATTTGGCAGGGTCAGAATTACAGCTGTCCTAACTGTTCTCTCTCCCCCTTTCCCCTGGGTAGTGTGATCACAGGGAAATCATATATGCCTTTGTCTGCTTTGCATACAGGTAGTGCTTCCAACATTT
>VZDJ01000782.1:10645980-10717554 GCA_008694505.1 Cyanoderma ruficeps
ATTTCATGGCCCATCCAGACCTGTTTTTGTCAATTGCAGCTGGAGCCACTCCCGAGGAAAGAATTATCTGCTTTGTGGAGTATTATCTAACAGCTTTTCACGAAGGCCGAAAGGGAGCAGTTGCCAAGAAGCCCTATAACCCTATAATTGGTGAAACGTTTCATTGCTCGTGGGATGTGCCTAAAGATAAAGTGAAAGCATTCAGAACTAACGGTGCCTCCACGGTTTCTAAGGACTCAGCCAAGGAGCTTGGCCAGGACCAGTCCACGTGCTACAAGCTGAGGTTTGTAGCTGAACAAGTGTCTCATCATCCACCAGTATCTTGCTTTTACTGTGAGTGCAAAGAGAAGAAAATGTGTGTGAACGCTCACGTGTGGACCAAAAGCAAGTTCATGGGCATGTCAATAGGTGTTTCTATGGTAGGTGAAGGTAAGAAATGTGCTTTTTTTCTGCTTTTTTTGAGCTAATATTTCTGGGTGTCAACAGAAATCCAAATGTTTTTCTGCTTGCTCTCCCTCTGACCTTTCATTTGAACCTTATGGCTGTTTGCTTTTGTGAAGTTTGGAATTAAAACTGTGGGGTTCATATAACCTTTTGCTGTCCAGACAGAATGTGTAATGCACATTACATATATCAGTGTGTGCATATATTGACGAAACTCTGTTAATGTATGTGGCCAGACTACAGAAATAATTGTTACAATAGCAAAAGACAAATTATAACATATTCTGTAAAAATATTTAAAGTAATATGGGATTTGGTGTTCACAATTGGAGCAAACCAATGAGAAAAAACATGGTTTTGCATAAGCCTAACATTTGTTTTTCATAATTTCTGCAAAGAATCATGATTTCTGTAGTGTTTGCAAAGTTAGTGTATTTTCATAAGCTTTCTAGAAAGTCACATAGTGGAGGTGTGAATCCTGATTTTCTGTATCATGCATATGCAGTTGGCATTGTGATAAGTCATTGCTTAACTCGAGTTCAGAAATGCAGGGAGTCATAACAAATCCTTAATGGATGATCTGAACTGGTACACACACTTGATACCAGTGTTGTCACTGACTGTTAATGCATTGAGATAAGTGTGTTTCTAAGCAATTAAGTCCCTTTGGCTATTTGAGGGTAAGCATGGATTTCAGTGTTTTGCCTTAACTAGTTTTTAGACTGTAGTCTCAGAAGTATGAGGACAACTTGCTTCTTTTTGTCATCATTATGTTAAATACTATGGTATTAAGGGCAGTAAAAAGGTGGAGTGGGAACTGTAGTGGTTTGGTTTTGCTTATTAATAGTGACAAAGTAATTACGGTGAAAAAATACAAGTATATTCTGCTATTTCCACTATCTAAAACTAAAGACCAGTGTAAAGGACTACAGTAGCTCCTTCCCTGATGGCAATATATTCCCTTTTTTAATAGAAGAGACATGAAGCCTCCTTTCTGCTGGTTTTGATATCTTTGTGATAAAGTCTGTGTTAGCACGTGTGTTTCCTTCTTCCTATGACTTGGGTATTTTGCCTTGAATACCGAGTTAAGGAAATTGGGAAGGGAGTGTCAGAAGGGAAATTGGTCTGTCTGTCTCCTGCCTGTACTGCTGCCAGCCTGAGTCATTGTCTTAACGTTCTGCATTTTTCTGGTACATGTTCATTTCTAGTACTCTTTTGCTCAGTGAAGGGAACTATTTAATGGAAATAAAATTAAACACAAAGTCACTTATGATTATGTAGGAGTAGGGAAATTTCTTTCTCTTGCTGCTAGTGCACACAGTTCCCTGGGATTGGGGGTGTCTACTGTGGGGATTATTTAAGACTTCAAAGTCCTGATGTGTCCCAGTTTTGAGAGAGAAAGGGTCTGAGAATTAACTGCTTACTCACCCCAAGGATTGTTCAATGTGTGCTTGTGAGAATAAGTTCTTCTCTATATTCTTTCTTTTTTTCATGATCCTGGAGATATCCCAGGAGTGAGGGCAGGCTTTGGGGAACATCTGCTGTAGCAAACTCTTTTATTCCAAGGTTTGCTGCTGTCTTTGTGATGTGCATTCTGGGAGGAAGTCTGGGTTCAGCAGTTTATAGCTGCTATTCATCTTTTGGTTCATGTAAGCAGTGCGAGAGCAGGGACCTTCAGAGTGACAGCATTTCTCTGAAGTGATGGAGACACCTCAGTGCAGCCCAATCATTTCTGTTGCCTGTTGAGGACGGGCAATGGGCAGCAAGGAGTTGTACCAGTGAGGCTTTTATATCATCTGAAAACAGCAAGCCTACAACAGCAAGCCTGACAGCCTCAGTGTAAAATGCCAGCTTTGAAGTGCAGTTCCTTCACTTGAAACTGCACTTGCTTTAATTTTTTTGTTTATTTATTTTAGGTCCAGGGAAATCTTCCTGATTAAGTTGGTGTGTGGAATTGTCAAGCTGTGCAAAAATTAGAATCTACTGCAGATGCTTCTTTCTTATGTGCAGCATAAGTATAAATTCTGTAGTAGATCAAGGTCAGCATGAGTGGGGTAGATTGCTGAACCAACAAAAAGGAGCTGCTGGACTAAAAGTATGGAAAACCTAAGCCTGTATTTGTGTGCCTAGTAATGCAGGGCCCAATAATTTTTTTAATGTGAACTATAATCTGGAGATTTTTTTTTTCCTTGTGTTTAGGGACATGTTAAGAGTTGCAACATTTCATATGGGGTGAATTAGTCTAGCAAAGTTAGTGAGTTGGGCTGTGGAAAGGTGCTGCTAGTCAGAAGGCATATGAAGCTACTTCAGATTAGCTCCTTGGAGAAACTTTCACCCATCGAGGTTGGTTAGTAAAGTTGTAGAATATTATTTTAAACTGTTAAAAGCAGATTAAGTGAGTTTCTGGGGAATGAAATATCACCGATCCTGCTTTTGATGAGAGACAAAGTAACATCTCATGGATCATCAAAACCTCCGGGTTACAATTGTTGTGGGGGTTTTTTGCTCCTGTGCATTGGATGACCAAACTAATCATGTGCTCTTGCTTGGATTTTGTCTTGTCCCTTTGTCCTTTTTTAAAAAATTTCCCCTCATTATGAGCATTCAGCCCTCTTTTTGCCTGTTGCTGGAGTTAAATTATGTACATGTGGGGGAGTTTGACTTTTTGTAAGACCAGTAAGGATTTTAGATGTGGCATCATGTTACTTGCAAGACCCTTTCCTTGATACCTCTAATGTACCTGTGTCCATTTTGAGACTTGGGTTAAATAGTTCTGCTCTTGGTTCAATATTAGTTTCATTATACTACAGATTGGCAGTACTAATTGATATATGAGAGGGGGAAAAAATCCTTTCAAAAAGAGTGTTAAAGAACTGTAATAATGTTTTGGATATTTCAGTGGTAGTGTGTGACTGTCTTGTTCTAGTCAGATATGTGTCAGAACAGTTCTGTTTGACCAGGTTCCCAGAGAAGCTGTGGATGCCCCATCCTTGGAGGTTTCCAAGGCCAGGTTGGATGGGGCTGTGAGCAACCTGGTCTAGTGGAAGATGTCCCTGCCCACAGGGTTTGGAACAAGATGATTTTTAAGCTCTCTTCCAACACATGCCATTCTATGATGGCTGTGTGACAATGACCAGAAACTTCATTGTAGCCTAATGTTGAATACAAGCAACTGTGGTGTGTTTTCAAACTCTGCTCTCTATTGAACAACACTGTGTGTGTCCCTCCAACAGTTCAATGAAGCTTTTTCTACTGCAGTTGGCTATTTGCAGAAATAAAGTAGTACTGAATTTTTGGACCTATAGTATGTAAGGAATGTGGTAATGTGTCCATGGAGGCTTTGAATCATATTTTTATAGAAAGTCCTTAGATGTATACAGTACATTGCTTTTTATGCTTTTTATTAGAAACTGACCTAAAATGTCATAGAAATACAAAGGTTTATAGGGGAATTTTAAGAATTAGGGGATTTAAGGATGGTACGGTCTTGGCACAAAAAGGGTACATACAGCTCAGTGTCTCAGTGGCGTGATTTTTTTGTGTATGTTGCACCTCAAAGTGACTAAGATTGTTTTTTTCTGTCTGTGGTTTTTGTTTCTTAATTCAAAGTAAGTATCAGTTGCAGAGATGCAGAACAAGTGGGAGAGCACTGCTGGAAATCCATGTGGGGAGCTGTTTTATATGCTAGCCTTTCTTCAGCTCTGGTTATGAGTGGTTTAAATCTTGCTTGCTAATGAAATGTTGCAACTTCTCTTTGCTGTGTGACAAAATCCCCATTCTTCAGAGTAGTCAGCACTGAGTTTCCTCATGAGAAATACATTCTGAATAGAAAAGAGGGTATTTTGCATAAAAGAACTTAGGTTGCATGTGCAGTCCCCAATTCTGGATAATGTCAATTTTGTACTAATGAAAGAGTGAAGGAGGAGATGAGGCTGTAATGAACAGGGTCACATTAAGATTTAAATTACCAAAGGATGAGAAAGTCAATATAAATATTTAATGGTTTTTACATGGTCCATAGAATCTTTAAATGGATCCTGGTTGTAGGGTAAGGATGCTGTGGTGAGCACACCTCAGTGTCAGCTGTGCCTGTTCCTTTTCTGCTCTTGGATTTTGGTCCAGAGCAGCAAAATCCAACCGAAAGTGTCATCTTTGATTTATGGGTTAATTTTGCAGAGAGCACAAAGTACATTTAAATAGATTGCTCTGTATTGTCAAGTGGCTAGTTATGTCTGGTGTTTTCACTTCTGCTATTTTAAATATTTTAAAAAGTAGTGAGGTATAGGCTTCCAAAAATCATTTTTCTAAATTGAAAATCAACTTGAAAAGATCTGATAGGTGGGTAGAAGGTTCAGTGCTCTTTCCAGGGTAAATATAAAAGAAGCAATGAATGTTCTTCCCTCTCGTTTTTTATTCTTCTGTTCAAATACATGTATGTGTATGTAATAATAGAAGTACAGGTCTATAATTTCTAGTACTGAGAGATGAGTCACTTTTCAATTTACCAGTCCCAAAGCTTGATTGCTTCGTGCAATTAGAGCTACCTAAATATTTCCCTAAGTACTCATTTTTGCGTTAATATTTTTTAGCCCAGTGTTTTTAGAGCCATTTTCATAGAGCATGGCACTCATTACTTAATTTAGCAAATGCTTCCAGTCTTTGAAAAATGAGCAGTGCTCAACACAGCTGCCTGGAAGGTTTGAGACAATAAAAACCCAATTCTGGCATGTCCTGCTTTCCTGTGGGGATCTGGGCAGTTGGTGGTGCACAACACCTGTGTGGGGCTCATCCCACACATAACTTGCTCCTCTTTGTGTGTTATGAGAAAGACAGACAGAGTGAAGAGCTTCTTAAGCAAGGAAACTGCCCCAGGCCCCTCGTGTGCCACGTGCCGTTTGTTGTTCAGATTGATCTCCACGCAGGCAGTGGGAAGCATTAAATCCCACATGTCTCTTCTGCAGCTTATTGATCCAGAGCCTCCTCTCGGGTTTTTTGTCAGTATGTGTTACTGGGAAATCAATTCACAAAGCTGCAGCATCAGTGAGAGACGTGTAAGAGTCAAACTGGGAAAATGATTTGCCAGGACCATCGCTTCCTTTGATGCAGACTGAGGAGTCATGGGAAGGGGTGTGACTCTGAACACATTGCTCTAGTCAAAAGGAGGAGTAAACGGTGTTGAGGACATTTCAAGGGGGAATTTCAATATTCTGCAATGGTTTATAACAAATTCACCCTTCTCTGTAGCATTTTTTTTCTAACAAACTAGATTACTAAATCCATTGCTCCTCCCAGAGTACCGATCTGGTGCATTCTTCCATGTGTAATTATTGCCTATAAATACTTTAGATTTTTGTAAAAGGAATTGGAAGATTTTGAAAGAACTCTTTGAATGTGCGGGGAAAAAACTAAAAACGGGAGACTATTCTACAACTTTTCATGTCTATTTACTTCTATTTTCAAACTAAACATGAATCATCCCTTACAGCACGGAAGCAAGGGAACAAAAATAGCCTGTTTGTTTTTCAGCAGTTGCTTTTAAAGATCAGTTGCAATGTAATGATTATAAGCAGATGTTAAAATTACACGTTGTAAAGTAACTGTTAACTTTCAGTTAATTGACTTTTAATTTCTCGAGATTGACACTTGGTAGGGCAGGGAGTTAATTCAAATTGTGGTACCTATTACAAATGTTGAATATCAGTGTAATTTTTGGCTTTCTCTCCCCTAGGGGAGCGCTAGTCTCTGTTCAGATGTGGTGGTGCAGCCACAGTGTTTATGGAGCTTCACTTAAGAGGTTTTGCATGTGGGCTCTGCAAACAATGGAATGCAAAACATTCAGGTTAATATGAAAAGTATTACCAAGTCATGAGTATTTCAGATCTGCCCTTTAAGCTCTTTTAGACTGTAATTATGGAGCTGGAGTCATATTTCAGGTGAGATAGCACTTCATTAAAATATATATTTATTCAGGTGTTTAAGGAATTCAGAAAATGTGCTACCAGGTGCTAAAAATACTGCCGAGAGAGCTGGGTTCAGTTTTTAATATCTAACCTGCTGTGGTGGTTAAATATTTACACTGAAGGTCACTGCTGCTGTTTGCTCTCCACTTTAAATGTGCTTAGCAGCACTGCAGCTCCGAGTCCCTCCCACTTGACTAGGGAGAAAAAAACTCTTGGTCCCCTCACGGGGACAGAAGCAAACCTATATTCACTCATAAGGAAATTGTGTTTATCGTACCAGTTTCCTCTCATGTGAGAAAACCTCACTTAGAGTGATGGCCAGAGGAGGATGGGAGATGGAGGGAGACTTTCTGCAAGGACATGTAGTGACAGAAAAAGGGAGAATGGCTTTAAAAGTAAAGAGAGTAGGTTTAGGTTAGATACCAGGAAAAAATTCTTTACTGTGGGGGTGTTGAGGTGCTGGAGCAGGCTGCCCAAAGAAATTGTGGATGCCCCATCTCTGGTAGTGTTCAAGGCCAGGTGGGATGGGGCTCTGAGCAGCCTGGTCTGGTGGAACGTGTCCCTGCCCATGGCAGGGAGTTGGAACTGGATGATCTTTAAGGTCCCTTCCCACCCAGGTCATTCTTGATTCTATGATTGTTCTTTATTAACTTAATGCTATTATAGCATCCATTTAATGAGTTTGATAACCAGAGTCGTTTTTTGAGTAAAAATTCTTGCTGGCTGCATGTCCAGGATGAGTGGGGTAGTTCAGCCTTGCAGTGTGTTCAGCTTGGATGTCTCTGCAGGTGTGAGGCTGAGGAAGCTTGAGGCAAAACGTGTGTGTGTGTTCTGGCTGTGTCCTCCTGGCCTTTCCCTGCTGGTGAGGGTTCAGCACGTGACACGAGGAACTTGTAACTTGCCAGGACTAAATGATTAAAGGTCCTTTTAAGACATGGCTTTTCTGCGTGCTTTTGCACTCGCAGCTCCTCATGTCAGACCTGCTGGGGTGGATGTGCTGGCTGTGCCGCAGCTCGGAGGCTGAGGTTGCAGAGGTTCTGAGAAGAACTGCATGAAGCTCTTCTGGTTTGCAAATGTTTTCCTGTGAAATAGTTTCAGAAGGCAGAAGTGGCAAATTGCAGAGTTTCCTGTGCCTGTATTTAGTTTTGTTAGCTGAAGCCAATATTCAAGATCAGGGCTGTCTTAGAGCTCTGTGCTTTTGAGTGTGTTTTTAAGTTTGTGTTTCCATGCAGTGTTAAAGGCATATTTTCCTATTGGCAGCAGTAGTGTTGTGTTCCTGTTTAATGCTTTTTCATCATTAAATGCGAGATCACTTTGAAAAAGTCGTGTCAGTATTCCCTTAAACAGATAGATTAATCAATACCACTAACAGTGTGTTCTTCCCCTGCCTGCCCCAGGGTGAAGGCAAATGGGTTTAAACTCATCTTGTTTCTAAACAGATACTGTTACTGTGTCAAAATAACTTTCCTGCTCTTTTTTTCAAATATTTCTGGGTTCTGAGTTCTTCCTGTGATGGGTTATTTTCAGTCCCTGTTGTGAAAAAATATTTTCAAAGCTGTCACTTTTGCCTTTAGGCAGTTAGTAAATGGGACACAAAAGACTGTAAAACTCTAATAAAAATACACTGCAGACATTTGGCATGATGTAATTATGCGTGCAGGGTTTATGGTGCTCTTTTCCTGGTCTTATCTCCTGTTATCCTGAAGTCCAAACTACAGTTTTTATGGGGATAGACTTGTATCCTTAGCCCCAGGGGATACTGCAAAGGTCTGATCAGGAAAGCAACTTTCTTTGTGCAACTTCCAAGTAATGTTGAAAAGCTGCTGCTGTTGTGTGTTGTTTTTACAACCTCATAGTGCTGAGGGTGGAGGAACCTTTACAGAATGAGATGGAATTACCAGTCATTTTCTCTGCCTGGTAGAGACATTGGACTTGGTGCTAGTAGAGCAGTGGCCCTGCTGGCCCAGATTTTTTCAAAGCCTATGTGAGAAACCAGGCGTTTGGAAATTAAGGAGAAAAGTTAATGAGAAATTTCTAGATGCCACGTTTCCTTGTTGTACCCACAGGGACTTAGAGCCTTTCACACCGTCAAGAGGAAATTAGTGGAAGACTAATTTGGGCCATTATAATTGAATGGAGAAGTGAAGAGTCCTTTGACCATGCCCATATTTTATTTGGAGTGAGATTCTGATACGACACTGAGAGAGCATCTCAATTTTCAGTATGGCTTTTTAGGTGGACATTCTTTGTTTTTCCACCTTTTAACAGTGATACAAAGTAAGGAATCCAGTCAGATTTTCTAAAAAATCGTTTGGTACTGTGCAGGACCACAGGGTGCACAGTCCATTTGGATGCTTTTGAAAATGCTTGTTGGAAGAAACTTGTTCCAGAGAGCGGAGTTCCTTAGTAGACAGTGCCCTCCCTCAAGGAGAGCTGCACACTGTGCTGTCTGTAGATGTGCATTTTGATGGTGGTAGTGGGTCAGTGACCATCAGGTCTTACCAGTGAACCTTTTATCACCTCGCTCTCTCCTCTTCCTGTGCAGGTGTTCTTCACTTGCTGGAACATGAAGAAGAGTATGTCTTCACCCTGCCCAGTGCCTACGCTCGCTCAATCCTTACCATCCCATGGGTGGAGCTTGGAGGGAAAGTCAACATCAATTGTGCCAGAACAGGCTACTCTGCCACAGTCACGTTCCACACCAAGCCCTTCTATGGAGGGAAGGTCCACAGGTACAGGAATTACTGTCTTACTCTTGTTTACCTGCTGCTGGATTTCAGGGGAAAGGCTCTCAGGCATCTGTTCAGTTCTTCTGTTGCAGTATTTTATAGACAGATAGCTGAAGTTCTTTTCCTGTTAGTGCTGGAGATGACTTAAAGCTTCAGGGCAGTTTATTGTAGCAATACATATTATGTTGTTTAACTGAATTGGATGTATTTCTCTCATTAAAATAAAGTGAATGTGTCTCTCCAGGCTTTGTTGTATGTTAAAAGTTGCTGTAAGTGCAGGATCAGAAAAATGTATATGGAAAAGGCAATATTTCTGCTACCCCAGCTGCTGCTTCTGTGTGAGTCTTGTAGATGAAATGGTGTTCCCGGTGGAGCTCCTGAAAAGCAGAGAGAAGCGGAAGTGTCACTGCCCATAGTGGTA
This sequence comes from Cyanoderma ruficeps, assembly GCA_008694505.1. Taxonomy (NCBI): domain Eukaryota; kingdom Metazoa; phylum Chordata; class Aves; order Passeriformes; family Timaliidae; genus Cyanoderma; species Cyanoderma ruficeps. Next base: position 10,655,535 of record VZDJ01000782.1, read on the forward strand.
GCTCCCTACTGGGGACTCCCATGTCCGCACTGAAATTCTAGGTGGTGAAAATGTTATTTACTTTCTTTGGTTCCCTTTTACTAAGGGTGTGAAGAGGTGCTGTGCAAGACAGCCTCCTGTCCAGCTTCCATGCTCAAGTTGATGTCCCAGTCATTAACATCAGACCCCTTTCTTGTTCCGCTGTGGACTGTTGCAGTGTCCAGAGGGGACTGTGCTTTGCATGGTTACCTCTGTTTTGTTCTAGACTGTGTAACTATTCTTCCATATATGTGTCAACCATTTCAGTGTTTTGTTCAGGTAAATGTCCACATGGGGCTGTTTTGACAGGGTTTTTCTTTAAAAGTTGTAGATTAATAATTGGTGCCATCAGAGTGAGTGAAAATTCAGGGAAGTTGTGCTGTATTATTTTAGTAATTAAAAAATTGAGTTTACAGATGACTTTGCATGGTGTTTTAAAGCACACGTGTACATGCTCATGGACATGCACAAAACTTCTCCCTGCATTTTGGTTTTCCAGTCCTACCTGTCTGTTTTGCTCACTCTCAGACCAATTCTTTGACTGGTGAGGTGGCTTTAATCACTGCCTCTCAGCAGCTGAGAAGTGAACTTGCAGAGCTAAAGAAGAAAGATACCCAAAGTTTTTTGACATGGGTCTCTGACAGCAACCATTATGTTCGGGTGTAAAAGTATCATGTATTGAAAATGTCACATGAATGTCAGGGATTGTTTTTCAGGCTGCTGAGGGTTACCTCATTTGGCTTTGGGCTTGAGCCAAGTATCAGAATTTTAAGTTGGGTTACTGCCGTACTTAGCTAGAATGTCATCCCAAAGCTGTTGCTGTGTTAGAAGAGCTTTCCTGGATGAGTCTTTCTTTTTTGGAGGCAGCATCACTACTTTGCTTGAATAATTGGTTTGTGGAGGTAGCCCCTTAGCCCCTTAGCAAGGTAGTGCTTTCATGTGCTGATAATCAATGGTATTTCTGTGGTCTGTTTGTCCTTCTCCCTGGAATCAGGGTTACAGCCGAAGTGAAGCACAATCCAACAAACACCATTGTGTGCAAGGCACAGGGAGAATGGAATGGCACCCTGGAATTCACGTACAGCAACGGAGACACCAAAGTGATTGACACCACCAAACTGCCTGTTATCAGGAAAAAGATTAGGCCCATAGCAAACCAGGGACCACTGGAATCAAGGTAAGGGCAGAGGCTTTGCAGTGCTGTCCTGAACTTTGGGTGGGAACAGAGCAGGGGAGCCAACTGCAGGTCTGAGTGCTGAGGTTCAAAAATTCTAACTGACTAAGTACATTAGAAAAAAACCTGTTCTGTATTCACTGTCAATAACTGTTGGTGTTTATCTTCAGAAAAATCAATACTTTAATTGAATTTAGGAACATTTTATTGGAGGATTTAAAAATATGAGTTCAACTACATTTTATTATCTGCAAATGTCGTTCTATTTTACAAGGGTGTCTTGAGTCATTGTGCAGGGTCAGATACAATTTGTCTACTTTCTTGACTACTTGCTTATCCACAAACTCATTTTTCCCCTGTAGTGTGGAACATAAAGATTGTACTAAATAAGGAAACCAGTAGTTTTTCAGTGTATTTATTGTGTTTTTTAGATACTAGTAAGCAAATTGCATCCATCCAGTGTCTCTGCAGGATTGTAAACACAAACTCATTTAAACAGCCCTGGACATGTGTGAAAGCTATGGTTGGTTTCAGACAGAGAGCAGTTTGGATTATATATTAGGAAGAAATTCTTTACTGTGAGGGTGGTGAGGCACTGGAACAGGTTCCCCAGAAGGTGTGGATGCCTTATCCCTGGCAGTGTTCAAGGCCAAGTTGGATGGCGCTCTGAGCAACGTGGTGTAGTGGGAGGTGTCCCTTCCCATGGCAGGGAGGGTGGAACTAGTGGATCTTTAAGGTCTCTTCCAACTCAAACCATTCTATGAGGCTTTTTCTCAGTGTTTTTCTTGGCAAAGTTTCTGCTAAGCTGATACAAGGTACTGTATCTGAGTGTGGTCAGTTGTGTGAAAAACATGTAGCTCTGTGCTGGTAAATATTGTAACTGGGAATACAGAGCACAGACCTAGAGGGGCTCCCTAGAATCAGTTCCTCTGTTAGTGATCTCATTGGACCAGTCAGTGTCCCAATTCAATGCATTCTTGGGTTTTGGCTGATGCTCCCTTATAATTCAAAAATTTAACTGCAAAAAACCGCAGAATTAAATGCCTGTCATCTGGGGGCTGGAGGAACATCAGTAAGGAATGTGAACTGGAAATGATAAAAATAAATCCAACTGCTTTGAGAAAAAAGCTCAGGTGGTGAAGAGTCAGGAACATAAACAGAGTCTGCTGAGAAAATTGCATGGCAAAATACTGGGAGTTGAGTGAATATGAAAATCTGGTCCACAAATATGATGTATATCCTAGGAGAGTGATGGTTCTCAAGCTGTGGGACTTGAAAAACTGGCATGGATAGCGTGGCCTCAGCCTGCTGCTTACCAGGCTGGTGTCCAGCAGCCGTGGGCTGTGGCAGAGCTGTTCTCACCCGTCCTTGTGCTCCCTCTCCCTGGCCAGGCGCCTGTGGCAGCATGTCACCAACTCCCTGAAGGAGGGGAACATCGATGCCGCCACGGAGCACAAGCACCACCTGGAAGAGAGACAGCGCGCAGAGGAGCGGCAGCGCGCGGCACTCACCACTCCCTGGAAACCCAAATACTTTGCCAAAGAGGTACTTGGAGTCTCTTGGTTTAGAGACCCGTTAGCAAGTTCCTGCACAGGGGACAAGTGAATGTGGATTTTGTCATGGGCTGGTGTTATGTACCACTCATTGTTTAAATTTTCTTTTTGACAGTCTGGCTCTTGAAGGAGAGTGGACTTTTTTCCGTATCAGTGTTGTGAACTTGTTCACTTTTCTTCAGTTAGACTGATTCTGATCTGGATTTTTGGTGACAATACCTTAGGCACATAGAGTGATATGTTTTTCTCTAAAATCCAGCCCTTACTTTTCAAATTCTGCACACTCACATCCCCTATAATCTTAGCATACTAAAATGAGCACAATCTAGGGAGATTTATCCAGTGTAAGTAAGCATTGACATCTTAAACACAGTCTTGGGTTTCATCTGTGTGAAAGGCCCCTTCCTTGAAGGAAAGGTGGAGGGGAAATGAGACTGACTGAGAGAATTGCTATTAGCTGCTATTGAAACCAGAATCTCTTGCATCTTCTCATTGCATCTCTTCCCCCTTGTAATTTTTCTCCTCCTGCCCACATTACTTGTCAATTCATTAAACACCAAATTTTCAGGTGACAGGGATGGCTTCTTGTTTGGTCTTATTTTAGCTTTTGTGTGGACATACACAGATCCAGTATTTATAAATCTTGTTTGTAAACTCTGCTTCATTTTCTTACAGGGCGACGGTTGGCTGTATGTGAATCCTCTGTGGAAGACCCATTGACAGGAGAGAGCAGTTGCCTCCTAACTTTACCTGAAAGGCATTAAAATGATACAGTATGTAACTTCAGGATGTCCTTGGATAGGTCGTGTTCCCAGAAGATCCCCATGGGAAGCTATGTACTGTGAATGATGCATCTCAAAATAACCACGAGCTCAAGTTTATTCAGGAGCCATTTTGTGTGTGCAGATCCACAGACACACAGGCACACGTCCCCAAGTACCCACAGTGTGCATGTGTTGTGTGTGTTATTTACACTACATGTAAACAGTACCAACACCAATAGCAACTCAAAGACCTTTTCCTCCAAGTGTTAGGGCACAGAACCTGGCTGGACTCAGCTGGGTTCCATGAGTTGTGTGCTTGCAGGATCAGGCCCTATGCTAGTATTTTAAGAAAATACTTTTTTATTAGTACTAGTTAAGGTTTTTCTATTTTTCACTTTTGCCAAAAATGTTTTGCACTTAAAACACGACGTGTCTCTTAATGGCAGTCGTTCTGTCTGAACAGTCACTGAATAACTCACCTTGACATAAGAATGATCCACTGGCTGTGCTCACTCTGGGCTGCTGAGTTCAGTGTTTCCTGTCACTGACAAGTGTGAATTTTCTGCCACCCTGTAAGAAGTAGCAATACCTTCTCCAGAACATTGCTCTTCACACTGACCCGTTGTGCCCTGGCTTCTTTCTCTGTTCATGCTCCAGCTGTTCCGTTGATCTCTGGTCACCACCCCTGAGCCAGCTGCTCTGATAGCTTTGATCTTGCTGTGTAATGTTCTCTGGCTGCTGTCATGCCAGCACTTCTGGCTTACATGTTCCAATAAATGGAGTTGCTTCTGATAAAACATTGGGATGAGTAGAGATGATCTAACTAGCCTTCCCAGATAAACGATTCCATGATGTAAAAGTAACAATTTAGTGAATTACTCCATGGAGACAATAACTTTATGAATGAAACAAATGAAGTGGAATACAATTTGTTTTGTAGTGTTAAAAAAAAATTTAAAAAATCCTGTCACTCGATCTTGTTTTGTGAGGTACCCGCTGTGACACTGACAAAGTGGATTCTAGAAGTGTGTTACGGCTTTGTCGCTTTTTAGTTGGTATTTGTTGGAAGATGTTTTTGAGAGGTGGCAGCAAAAGACACATGTAAAATGTGCTCAGTGCTTCTTTCCACAGTGCCCCGTAACAAAACCACTGTATTTCTACCACACAGTAGCATGGATGCCTGTCTGTAGAACTGAGTAATTTTGTGCCTTTTGTCTGCTTTGTTCATACACTGGCTTAGGCTTGATAGCTACTACACAAAGATACCTAGATCAAAGCACTGCTCACATCCGTCCTTGTGTGTCCTGCATTTTGTTTTCTCTGTAGGTATTAAAATCTCTTGAGCAGCTCAGAAGGCTGAGCAAAGGTGGTGTGTGCACAAGGAAACATTCCATTAATTGTTCCTTTGGATTTGAACTTCAGATTTCTAATGAAGGTGTGGCTACTTTTTCCTCCAAAATACTATTTAGTCTTCTTGTCTGTCCTTTTTTTTTTTTTTTTTTTTNAAAGATTCATGTTCTAAATGATTTAAATCCTATTTTTTAAAAGAAGTGGATTGTATGAGCTTGGTTTTGTATCTGATACTTTTTTTTAAGAGAAAAAACCCCCTTATTTTTTAGGAATAGTTGATGTAATAGTTTTCTGTAACAAAACCAAAATGATGCTGTTGTGGTGATCACTGAACTGCTACTGAGTATCATCAGGAACACTCGTACTTTATCACCTGCAAGAATTCACTTTATAATGGATCCACTCTTGTTTTAGAGATTAGTCTGATAAGTACCTACAAGTATTCCTACAGTTTGTAGTATCATCACAAAGAACAATGGAAAAAGCCGAGTTAAACCCATGGAACATCCTCCCAGAACTCTCACACACCAAAGAACAAGACACATACTCACTAAATAGCCATTGCAAACCTCCGTGTGTCAGGCATGCAGGCCTGGGCCCCTGAAGGAGTAGACCTCTTTCAGCTGGGATGGTGTGACTGTCAAGGCTACAGAGATGCTGTAGCTGTTCTTTTAAGGAGAAATTTGAATAATTTTCTGCTTGTAATTTATTGAAGATTTTCTCTGTCTGCATGGTTGGTTGTTTCTGCATGCCGAGGACATTCCACTTGTGCTCTGACCAATGTTTTGTTCCGTTCTGATGCTATGAAGAATCCCCTGATGCCATTACCACTGTTTCTTTTTCGAATTAACTTGGAAGACACAAACATAAAAAGTCCTTTCAGAAAAGATCCCCATAAGCGAGAGATTCCAGAACAAGATTTCACAAATGTAATTTCATTTTTCTGGTAGTATGTGTTCAGTATATTTTGCAGGACTGAAAAGTAAATATTCATAAGCCTTATTCTGTAGGTCGTTCCAATAGCTGTCTTGGAATTGCAAGTAAATACTTTCCTTTTCAAGTAGCTGATGTACACTGAATTGTAACGTGAAAACTTCCATGTACTTCAATTTTTTTTTGTGCACACCTGTAGAAAGCCTATGCAACCTTTTTCTTTCTTAAATTAGAAATGTTCAGAAAGAAAATTTATACCTTTATCATTTAAAAGATGCTCTGGCAGTCTCTTCTGATTTGCCTTCCTTTCATAATTTGTGAATTTAAAATGAGAATGCTCATGAATAAAAGATTTGTTTCATTTAGCAGTGGAATGCCCTTTCTCTTCCCATGGAAGCCTTAGTTCAGTGGTGTCAGTCACTGACTGTCAGGAGCTGTGTGCGACACCTGAGCATGGTTCCCATGGAAGTGATTTGCCAGGTTAATCCAGGTTTGGTGTGGGCCTTTTCCGCCCTGCTTATTCTCCCAGACACTCTGGAGGTAAGTTTTTTGTTTACACTGAATAGCTCTACCCAGGGAAAACAGGGCTGAGCAGCAACAACAGCTTTAGGAAAGGCCGGGGAACATTTGCTTCATTTTGGCAAGTAAAAAAGAAATAGGTAAGAGTGCTTGCTTTTGAAAATCCTATTTCATTTAATCTTTATCACCAACAGAGATTCTTGATTAGAACCTCTTAAAACACAGCTCCACATTATTGCAGCATTGGACACTTGCATGAGGAAAAATGCTCTTGGAGGAATCACACAGATCGCGGTCAGCATTTTTCAAGTGTTAGATAATGCCCTTCTGCTTTTCTTTAAACATTCATCCATGGTGCTGGAAACAATCTTGCTGGAACACTTTGTTTTTATGGAAAACGGAAAACAACAGTGCCTGTAAATGTGGCAGGAAACTCTACCCAGTCCTGTTCCTTGCCTTCTGTGGCATTGCTTCAAGGCCCCATCTTTGAGCAGTTTATCCCCTTGGGTTAAAGATGTTAGGGTGGGCATTTTAGTCACAGCCAAACAGTATTTTTTTTTCAGTTTTTACTCATGATGAGACTGGTATATACCAAGGGCTCTGTCAAAGCATACAGCTGCTTTTTAAAGAGTAAATCTATCAAGATAATTAATGACTTTTCTCCTTGTTACGAAATTCTGCTAGTCAAAATATTTCTTCTGGGATTACCAACAGCATTGTCTGCCTCACTGCTCGCACCAGTAATGATTAAGAGATATAGAACCTATGCAGTATTGAGTTCTAGACACTTGCAGCTTTAGTTCCTTAGCAACTGCTGACCTGAGCCTGGCTCACGTGTCTTTTGTAGGTCTGTTTGTTGTTGTTTTTTTACTGTTTTGTGGCAATTACGCTTCAAAATTTGACTTAGAACAAAAGGAAAAAGGAAGACTGGAGCTAAGGAAATAAACTAGTCTGGGAGGTGTATGTGATGAAGAAGGAAGATGGTGATAGTCTTTGCTGGTAGAAGCACTGTTCAATTGTCCCAAAGAGGAGGCAGGAGTTAGTTTAGCTGTTTGATTCCGGGATCCAGCTGTAAACATACACGGAGGGCAGATTCCTGAGGAACCAAGGAAGGTGAGACAGTGCCAGTTCTGCTTTGTAATGCTGCTTTTTCTAAGTGGATGCCTCAATGACTCCCAAGTTCTTATTTCATTTTCACTGCAGAACACTGGCAGAACCCTTGAAGTCATGTTAGATTTAAGAAAAAAATAAAGCTCAGGTAAGTAGTAGGAAACTTTAGGCCCAGGCTGGCTGGGATCCCTGCAGTTGGCTTACTTTTATTTCACATGCCTCAGATTCACTTGTTTCTGCTGTTACAGAGAACACTGACAGGCTGAAGACAGTCTGTCCAACTGTAAAGGTACCTGAAGAGGGGATCTTGTATTTCCTTTTTTAAAACAAGGCTGAGTTACTGCCAAGCCACAGACTGACTGGCAGCCTCTGTCCTGCTGCCTTTCAGGTGTTCTTCCAAATCCTTTATTTTCTTACCCATGGTCAGGATGCAGATTGGCTTGGAAGCAGCACGACACTGGAAATCGTGCATCACATAATCAATCAGCCCTTCTGCTGGTGGGTGAGCAGCTGTAGCAGCTTGAGGAGCTCCAGATGCTGGAAGGAGTTGCTGCAGCATGTGGTTGGGAATGAAGGCTGCTCTTCCCTGGAAATATGTCAGCCACCTTCATTTCATCACAGCCGAGGCCCTAGATTTGGCTTAGTTTAAGCTGGAGGGATGTTAAGAAGATGCTGTGGCTTCATCACAGCAGCTTGGTGAAGTCAGGAGATTTGCAATACGGAATTCTAATGTCTTGATTTAGGACTAGGACTACAAGCAACACGTTATCAAGTTAATCACAAGAAAACGGACACAACAGCCTTAACACAAAACTTGAATTAACTTTATTTTCCCCTACAGTTGACAACTGGTCTGCATTGAGCTTTAAAGCAACAAAATAAAATGAAATCTCCAAACGACAGGGGCCAGAAATCCAGATTTAATTACCTTTGTGAAAATGTTGCAGCTGTAGTATAGGTCTGTATAAACCACTGGAGTCAAAAATGAGTTCATAAATCAAAAAAATATTCTACACCTTGGGAAAGAAGTCAGCAGTAACATTCTCACAGAACACTGTAAATTTACATTTTCTTCATGAAAGGTACATACTATTCTGCATTTTACATCAAGTTATTGATGCAAGTTTTGTTTCTATAAAAAGTTACAACCTGTGGCAGGAAAACAAACTGCAAAAAAACCCTTTCATTTTAATTAAAGAAAATTTCAAGTCTGTATAAAGTTTCCTTACAGCTGGAAAGTGAACACTTTCAGTCTCCATTTATATTTTAGTGCATTTAATCTGACAGTTTTCACCACTTAAGAAAAACCCAAACCGAAACCAGTATAAAAGACAGACAAAGCAAATAGCACTGGAGCAGGAATTTCTTCAATTGATTTAAGCACTCTAAATAAAAATGCAAAGAAACAGATTTCCAGAAAAACTTCTACCCTTGCCAGAAAGGCAGTGAGGGCTGAAGAGGTTTGCAAATCTTCTACCTCTGCTAGCCACAGAAAAAGGGTTTTGTATACCTGTCAACCTTCTTTTCCCCAATAACCAGGCCATACTTGTTTTACCAATGTAAACATTCACCTAAAATAGTTTAATTTCTGTTCTGAAGCACCAGTAGCTCCATGGTGCTCAGTTGTATGTTGTTACAGCCTTCATTACTGTCGTTTCAGATCTTTCAGGAGGTTACAAATTTAGCCCTTGTATCTACAGTGTGCAAGATTTGCCTTGTCTACCTTGTGAAATGACAGTGTAAGGCAGCAATACTGCAATCCCGTGTTGAACAAAAGCAGCTTGTCCAATTAATCTGTCCTGTCACCTCTTGTGAAAACTGCAGCTTTGCTTCTTACACTCCAGCTCAAAACCAGCCTGCAGCAAGAGTAAAAGGACATTGAAAGAAACCATTGAAAAATAATCATGGGAGTAACTTGTTTTGAAAGCTGAATTTGAGAGAGCTCTGCCACCTCTTTCTTGTTGAAAGTCATTTTCAGATGTCACCATTCCAGTTTTCATACTGCTGCTATTCAGCTGAACAGTGTTCTCCAGAAAAGATTGACAAGTAATGCATGTGCCAAGGACCAAATTACAGGGTTCTTTGGTAAAGTCAGTCCAAATTTTCAACAGATTTGAAGGATAATATGTACCAATAAAAAAAATGCTGCTAGACTTGGATAGCAGCTCTGTCTTGCTTCACATTACAAATCTAAAACAGCTGTTCTCAATAAGCCAATATTTTTAATCAGACATTGCCTGAAAATTTTGTACAATAATCTGGACCAATGATGGTTCTGTACCCTCATGTTGCTGTGAAACATGATTTGAGCTAAAGGCAAAGACTGGTTATCTCAAGGACAACTGCTTCGTATTAGCAATCAGAACAGTGTGTTTAAACTGTCTTCCTGTTGGGTCTCTTGCCTTTCTTTAAAATTAGTTTATTCTTAATGTAGCCACGCTTCCTTTTGGAGGTCTAAAAAGAAAAACAGAATAACAGGTATTAGTTAATGATTTAGTCTTGACCGCGGTTTAATGATGTGCATTCAGTGCCTGAGCTTTAGACTGATTTTAAAGAGCTTAAATGCTAAACCCTCAACTAGGCATTATCCAGTTATCATTTTTAATGTTGGATTGTTAATTCCTGCCCAGCAGTTGCTTTTGCATAAGATGTGCTTTTGTAACCCTGTCTACCAGATCTGTAGAATTCTTTTCAAAGCGTGTGCTGAGGCAGAATTAATAATTAACCAACATGATAAAACTCTAATATGCCCAAAGAGCACAACTGGTATAAGTGTTAGTTTTGTTTGGAAATACCTTCTTGCATCTTTTGCACTATTTGATTATCTTAGAAGTTAGGTAGAAGTATCTGCTTAAAGCAGCATTTTTCAAAAGAAGAAAACCTGAATAATCCCATTTTAGTCTTCTAAACGCTGCTGTTGGCCTGTAGGTTGCTTAGTTAGCGCTTCCTGCACATTCCTTTATCAGCATGTTTTAGATTTTATTTTAAGGTAGTAACGGGATAACATTAATGTTGGTCATAGGTAAAATTAACTTCAAATTTGTGTACATAATTTGTGGCAGGTAGAATTGTACATTCAGCACTCCTGCCAGGAGGCAGCTCCCACCCTTGCTGCGCTTTGCTGTGCTTACCAGCAGGGTCTGTTATTATTTTTTAAAAAATGCATTTAATCAACATGACACCAAAAACATGATTATAATGAGATAGATACAAAACAATATGTAATATTCAGACACGTATCTCTGAGCTTGAGCAATGTCATTCCTAACATAGAAGATGGACTGAATTTCCAGTAAGGAGGCAACTGCTGAAAAACTGGCTACTAAGGAGGCCTCAGAATGTATTTAAGAAATCCTAGTTTGGACACCTGCCCCATGTTCTCCACTGGTTCTCTGATTTCTTAATGGGAAGTAGGGCTGTACTGTAGCAGTTAGTGATGGGTCAGAAACTGCATCAACTTCTAGACAAGAGAATCTACACATCCTAGGCTCAAGTGGGGTTAGTGCACCTATCATAGATAAATACAGCCTTGCTTGTCACTTAAGATTAAAAGCTACAGTGTTAAGTATATGACAGGCACAATAAAGCTTACCCTGTCAAGTTATGTCTAGCTTCAGTGGCAACTCCTAAACGCCTTATTTTATGTACTTCCCATCAAATCACAGAAATAAGCATCTTTACATTACCCATTCTTTACTTGCAGAGAACGTTATCTACTTTTATTTCCACGACACAGTGTAAGTCTACTGCCTATACTAGTTTGTTAGACAGCATTCTGGACTTCCTTTTGCAACATCTATTTGAATATATAGAAAACAGATGTTGTGAAGGAGAGGGCTGCTAACAGTCTCCCCAGCTCCCCTGGGAGCAGGCTTTTCTTCATAGGCTGAAGGAGGGCAGCACAACAAACACTTTAAAACCGTGAAGATGACTTCAAGCAGTAAGCAGACAGACACTAAAGTTCCGTCAACAAAAGTTTCATATTTAATTTATTTCATACAAAATTGCCATTTGTAAACTTCTAGGCATCACTACTTTCAAACAAAGTCAGAAAGCAACTTCCACATTTACTTAGTGAGCCATAGTTACTGAAACATGAATTGATGTACTTTAGAGATTATACTTCCAGTTACATGAAGACTTAAGAGTTGTAACAGCCAGTGACACACTCTATGTCCAGTTAGCATTCTGCCTAAAAAAAAATCTAGCCTCGTGTCTTCACATGCTTTTAAGTTAAGCAGACAGTAAATTAACAATTATTACCAGCAGGCAGGTCTGATATTGGACACTAACATGAACAGTATCCATAACATTCTGGCTAGTGGAAATATATAATTCACCAGCTATGTGATTCACTGTTAAAAAGAAACTCCTGACCCCTTTCAGTTACTTCACTGGGAACCCACCTTCTTTGACAAATACTTCTGTTTCGGTACAATGTTGGTTACTCTAGGTTTATGATCCAGTGTCTCTCTGTTGTCTAGTTGTTTGACCTTGTATATTCTAACAAGCCAGTGCTCTGAGGTAAAGGCTTCCTCCAGATGTTTAAATTTAATGTCTTTGTTGCCTATCTCCGCATTGCGTGTACGGTCGAATCCTGGGGGTGTCCGAAAATCCAGCTATAAAAATTAAAGTTGCATGTTAGTTTGAGACAAAACTCAGAACACCAATCACTGCAAACTGTGAAACTTCATACTTTATAAGGCAATGCCTTCAGCTGGCCCGAGTCAAAGGGCAACTCTTCTCCTGCACGGGTTACTACTACACAGAAAAATCCTTGAGATCCAAGGGACAAATTCATTCTTACTCCTACAGCTGTCACAGGAGACAGTACCTTATGTCTCAGCAAAACTACCCTGTCTGCATTCAGAGATGAAACAACTCAAAGAACGGTCTTGAGGTGCAGCAGCCTGCAATAATTTGTACTTCACTTCCACAGTTTTCCATATAATTCAGAAGTAGTTCACAATTATCAATTAAATTTGGCCCTGCTATGTTACAAGTAAAATCCACTGAAAAAAAGATTCTTGTACTAATACATTAGAAGGAAGGGCCCCTGGTGGGGACAACAAGGGAAGAAAAGGAAAATAAACCAAACAGGTTTAGCTCCATCCATGTGTTTGGTGCTCCCAAAGGGGAGTGACAACTGCTGCCCTTACTAAACTGTGCAGTGTTCTTTTACACACTGATGTGACTTGGATGGAAATCATGTAGTTTCTGACAGACATTAAACAGTCAATAGTTCCACTTGTGTGTTGCTATTACAACAAACACATCTAAAGCTCTCCACAATGTTACAGTTGATGCTTTAGTGAGCACACAGCACAGTGCAATCAAGATACTCATCTGGGGAAATGTGAAGGACACCAAAAAATGAAGTACAAGTGTGGGTTAACAGCAGAAATGCTTTTTGCTAAAGGTTATAAACAGCAGACCGTGACTGGAAGTGTTTCAATTTCTAAAGCTCACTCTTACTGCAGATTCTGCTACTACAAGCAATGCTTAATTTAAAAGATAGAAAATACATCAAAATAATATTTGTTTTCTCACATTTCAGTTAAGATTTCGAAGAAGTTGTAGCACTAACCTGCATCTCTCCAAATCTGTAATAGGACATTTTATACATAAGGCAGTTCAGCAAAGTTGGAGAGCCTGCCTTGTCTACCCGGAATTCTCCCTGAGGGGTAAAGTAATCACTTTCCTTTAAAAAGAAAAGAAGATACAAAGAGTCAATGCAAACTAAAATCTTAAGGGAATTTTTCATTCCTTTCCCCACAGAAAGACCCCTAAGAATTTCAACTGGCTATTACAGTTTAAAAGCTGATTTAAGGTAACCTTAAGATGAAAGAGATGGTGCTTATTAAAGGTGAAATAGTTGCAAACTGCCTGCTTGTAACTCAGACCCCAATGGACCAGTTTCCCTAAATCTGTACTTTTGCGCTGTTAAAAAGTTTTGTCACATCACTGTAAGTGGTTCTGGAAAAGTTACCTCAAACTATAAAATTCAGTTGGGCATCTATTCTTCAGAAAGATGACAAACACTGTATTGTTAATACATGAGATCTGCAGGGTCACTATAAACTTCATTTTTCTCTGTGTTTAAACAAAAAATTTCTGCCATTTTCATCTCAAGTACAAGATGAAAGTACGCACATGGGCTACTCCCTTAAGCCTGTGCTCAATATCTAGGAGTTTTTGTTAGGCTTAAGAAAATGTTACTACAGACTTCTGCAATCTCAAGGTGTTTGAACAGCTTAAACTCTACATGAGTCAATATTAACACTTTCACTTGTCTCCTGCTATTACAGAGTTTGAAGAAATTTGTAATGCTGTTTAAACAGTTTGAATGCTCCTACTTTTTTTCAAGCATGTGATGATGCACAGAGAGACATACAAACAAGACTTACTGAAAAAAATCCTACTTTTAGTATCATGCAAAAATCTGAAAAGCTTTTGAGGCCACTGACCTTTCAGGAGCAAAAACATTGAAAGAAACTGGGCTACAGGCCACTGCACTCCTACTATTCTAGAAAAACAACCCCAGCACATGTCTCAAATAAAATGGAAATAAAATAGAGATTTCCCTCCTCTGTAGTGACCACTCCCAGACAAGTGATAACATAAGTAAAACAGTTTATAAAAAAACCCCAAAAGTAGAGGTTCCACTTACCCGTATATCTTTGGGATGTTCCCCCTCGGCTATTCTCACCATCCACAAGAACTTATTAATATCATCACCAGAGTAGCCAATCACACCACCAAAAATAATCAAAACATAATCCACATCCAGGCTTCTCATGATCTCGTATGCTGCAGACTCATTTGATGACATTGCTTTTCCCACCTGTATCATTGCAAAAATATCTTAAACTTTTGCATAGCTGCCTATAGAACAGCTCCACATATCAGTAAAGCCAGACCAAAGCCCAGGAATCCTGTGCCATGTGCTCTAGGATGGCCCTGCTTGAGCAGGGAGGTTGGACCAGGTGACCCCCCCACTCCATGTTCCCTTCCAGCCTGTGGTTCTGTAATTCTCTAACTTGTCAACCTATCAAAGCCAACATTTTCATTCCAGATAAAGAAAACCCAGTGTGAATATTGAGAAACTCAAAAGCCCAACCTGAACTATTTTCTCCTCTTTAAGAAGAGGAGAAAATAGTTGAAAGCTGCCTGCCTGCCTGTTGAAAGGAGTGTTTTGAGTATGAAATGTAACAAGGCTTTTCCTTTTGTGGCACTTAGGTATTTTTCAAGTCATAACTCTATTACCAAAAGCTTAAGTGTTGCAGAAAATACCTAGTTACAAATTATCTTCAAACCTTCAGACACAGCTGAAGGTGTACAAATTATTTGAAATGTTATTTTTTTTTCTTGAGCTCAGTCCTGCATTAATGAAGCAGCCATTGTGCACTGCACTAATGAAGGCATACAAGGGCATACAGGCACCCTCAGCACTGAATTCAAGGTAAATCTACACAGAGAAAGTATCAGAATAAAATGTTTTAAGAGTTGTATCCAGCACCTCTTGTATCCTGGTCACTTCTCACACTTAAAAGATTTTGGTCAGCAACTGGCATGCAGTTCAGCAGTTTTCTTTGCTCTTGAAGCTCTTAAGTACTTAAGGCATAGTAAGGTATTGCTGTAGTCTAAGGGAGTAACTACAGTATACATAATATTGCATCTGACTTGGTAACATTCAGCTAAGAGTGTAATTAGAGAGCACGAAGCTTAGGCAGCAAGCTGTCAAAAGACCAAGAACCTCAGCTTCTTGGCCATTATCCTAATTAATGTGAGGTTATTTGCCAGATTTCCATCTCTGTGAAGAGAAAATCATCTGGACACATCTCCAGGGCCTCCAGTGCAGGTACTGCACAAGTGCAGGTACTGGCCACAACACACATTTATTGCTTGGGTCCCCCTTTATGGAGTCTTCATTCCAAAATGGAACTGGACAATGCAGCAGTCGTACTAGAGAGAATTCTTTATTGAAAGCCATTATTGCCAGTTGCTGCAATGTGTGTGGTTACTGTCCTTAGGCAACACAGATGACTTGCACAGTCTCTATTGACTGTGCAAGGGGATGAACCTTGTCCTGCAAGAAACTGAGTTTGGATGCAGCATCTGATTTCTACCTCTTGTGGCAGAGGGAGGCACACAGAGAGATCAGAGCTGAGTGTCCATTAAAACACACCAATGCTGTCAAGTCAACAACCAAGTGCATCAGAGTATGTGGCAATGTATGTTGAGTGACACTAGACTGATATTAGCACCATCAGTACAATTTCCCAAGTTTCCTTCTAGCTGAATGTGAATTTCCTGCCCTGTAAAAAGTGT
Organism: Cyanoderma ruficeps; assembly: GCA_008694505.1. Classification (NCBI taxonomy): domain Eukaryota; kingdom Metazoa; phylum Chordata; class Aves; order Passeriformes; family Timaliidae; genus Cyanoderma; species Cyanoderma ruficeps. The sequence goes on from VZDJ01000782.1 coordinate 10,671,287, forward strand.
GGATGTGTGATCCCTCTTCCCCCAATACAAATTTTTTTTGGACTCTGCTCAAAGTACAGCTTCATTAATTTGCTGGCTTTGTACACTGCTTTTTTGGCAGATCTGGTCCAACAGCTGTACTCACTGCTGACACAAGACAGAAAGAACACAAGAAACTATCTTAATTTCTTCAGCCCTTCTCCCATTTTGCCCCTGTAGCAAAACATTCTGGGAAGAAATGTAATTGATGATGAGTCACTGCACAGAACAAGCTGCCCAAGGTGCTGCCCTGTAACCACAGGCAATGCTAAAAACCCTGCCTCAAGGACACATACAAAGCTTAAACTCTTCAGAAGTGAAAGCAAATCAAGGTGCAGACATTTTGTCTATCTGCAAATTTGAGAAGACAGAATTGCTTTAAGTCTGCTCCACTTCCACAGCTAGTCATAAATAATCACTTCTTGTGATTTCCCAGATGTATGAAAACTTGTCAAGTCATGTGGTCAGTTTCCACATGGCATTCAAAAATCCTCTCAAGCAGTGACACTTCTGAAATGCAAGGATCCTTGTTTTGATAGGCCAGTAATGCAGTGGTACCAGCTGTTACAGCATTAATCCCAAGGGGAATGATTACCTTAGGTTTTGTCTATCGTCCCCAAAAGAAAAGAAGAGAAACTGTACTGTAAGTGAAGTTTTGGAAGCTTCAAGTAAAAAAAATGAAAACTCTGAAGCAAAATTGATCCCTAGACTTGAATTTTAATAAATAAAAAAAGTATATTCCTTCCATGTTTGTTTCTCACTCTATGCAATTTCTCCTTAATATCAACCACCCTAAGATACACCTGCAACTTCATACTGGTCTGCAGTGTAAGCATTTTGGTGTTTTGCTGCACAGAAACCTGCCAGCCTTACCAAGGCAATGTGGCTGTTGTTCCAAGTGTTGTTATCAACCAGGGTTGTCCGGTTGGCCATTCCTGCTATCTGATACCCATAATCCCACCAGGACATCACTCTGGCGTGCTCGTCTGTGTTCTGTCTGAGCCAGTAATAGGCTTCTCTGAAGTCATCCAGGATGTTCCGAGTGCTGGAAAACAGTTCATTTTAGTTGCATCTCTACAAATCCTAACAACAAATTAACTGCGCCATGATAAGTCTGGGTTCACAAATAAGGGTTTTCTTATGAGTTCAGCGCCCCTTGAGGAATTTTGTCACCAGCAGTTGTAAGTTTGAACTCTCTGACTGCTGAATGTTCAGAAGTTGAACTGCTTTTGAAGACATGACTGCTTTTGAAGACATGACTAAATGCATTTCCAGTCAAATATATATTCTTAAACAAGTTTTCCTAATTGACTCCAAGGCTTTTTTTTAACCATAATTTTTATTGGTTTTGGGTAGGATTATTTTTATATATTTCATTAAATATTTCAGAAAATGTGTCTTTTTGAAAATTTTTTATTTAGGTCACAATTTCTTTATATAATAAGGAGTGATTTAAGGCATCAAAGCAAATTGCTAATGCAATGGCAGTAAAAAAGGCTTTTGCCCTTTAATCACTTCAGATAGTAGACCTTACTTACCCATCATGGTTATAGGAGGCGAGAACCACGCTGGGGCTGGAGTATGCATTGCTGGTTACCCAGGTACAGTGAACAGCAAACATCATCAACAGCATCAGCATCAGCATAGTCACAATGTTTTTGATATTGGGACCCAGCCCTTCTTCTGTTTTTTCCTGCTCAGACACATGTTTTCTCACTTTGCCTGCCTAAACAAACACAAGTGTATCTGTTATGGCAACTTCTATCATCCCTGACATTGGAATCCAAGTTTTCTAACTCTTGCTTCCCCCCCTCACCTTATCGTACAGGTTGCCAGGGTTCCTTTTGTCATCCTCATCACTACTGTCTTCTATTGGTGGATTTTCCCTCTTCATATCATCACCCAAATAACGCTCAAAGACATTGGAGAAAGCAATTGCTGACAGCATACAGACCACTGGAGTCAAAGTGAGCATCAGGCGAACCATCACTCCAGCAAAGTAAACAGCGCTGATTGCATACAGAGCAACTGCAAGGAAACACATCTCATGGTGACACTTAGAAAATAATACTCTGACTGCACACGTACATGCTCTCCATAAAACTACTTCTGGAAGTAGGTTGAGCATCTGTGTGTATAAAGGCTTGAGTGTGCATCTTGCATTTCATTGCTTTTTAATTTACAGACATACAGCTGAATTAACATTTATCCCTCTGAAGCCTCAAACCCTTCCTGTGATTCATCTCGACAACTGTTAATAATAACACAACCCCATTTTCAATATTCATTAGTAATGGGTCAGAAAATATATTATTAGTGAAATTTAATACAACTACACACCAACAGTACTACTGGAATAATAGGTAACTTTATTTGATGAAAAAAATCAAACAGCTCTAGACCAAACATGTTATTAGAACTGAAAAAGCAAAACGAAGAGTTATAATTTCATATAAATATTAAATTTTGATTAAAGTTAGAGGTATCTGTGGACAAATTGGGGGCTTGTCTACATTATAATTCTATACAGATGAATAACACGATGTCGTGAGTCCTATTCTGAAAGAAGTATTCCTGAGCAGTATTACCTCCACTTTGTCTTCCACAAAACATAAACCAACATTTTCAGAATACTACAAAACATTAAGAACACATTTATTGGAAGAAAAAAAAACAACCCCAAAACCCAAACAATCCTGTATACACTGATTGGGAATATCCAATAGTGGTTTCCTCGTGGTGGACTCCTTGTTTGCTACAGTTTAACAATATCCCCTTGTGAAAGATTTGCCACAGAGATCAAGAGACACTGATTTATCAGATTAAATCATGTAAATATTTTCTACATTGTGGTGAGGCAGTATGGCTCTCCATCCTCACTCACAGGTCTCTTTATGCTGTGTTAAATGAAAGGTGCAGCCGTCAGTAGGAGGCTGAAAGCAAGTTGCCCAGCACTGGTCTTGACTAACATTCATTTTAAGGCACACAGCACAAACATCCTCAGAGTAAACATTCCTACTGCCCACACACGTCGTCGGTAGCCTAAGAGGCAGCTGTATTAGCCTGGAGCCTCCCATCCCTGTAGAAGTCCAAGACCTGAGTGATCTTCACTCCTCCATATGGCTTACAACTGCTTACAAGTCTTATTCAAAATCAGAAGCTGGCTTTCACAATACAGCTTTGCACACAAAAAAGAACTTGTCACTGACATAGGGAGACCCCACACTTCCATTTTGGCTTGTGCCTTATCTAGCACTTGCTCCAAAGCAAGTGATTCTGTTCACTAAAATAGCAGAAAACCTGGAGAGCAAAGGCATTTTGAATCATTTGTGATGGGATGAGTGCCAGACACCCAGAGTGGGGACTCTGCCTTTGCACTGAGCTGTTCTCCTGGCTGACCTGTACTGTGCAACTGTATCCCACCAGAACATGCAACTCCAGCTGCAGAACTGAACACAACAAATGCCTGCATCCCACCTCTTGGGACTACACTCCATCACCATTTTAGCAACCTCTGCACTTTTATACTGTTTTAAAGACTATCAAGAGTTGCCTGCACCCAGCAATCACCTTTTAATACACCACTTTTAAACCATATTTTAGAACAAGCCACATATCGGCTTTGAGCAAACAAAACCGAAGTAAAATCAAGTTGAAGGCAAACTTTTTCAAAATAATTTAAAAATATTTTCTCTTACCAAAGACTCTTTCATCATTGATGTTTTTGATACAGAACCACAGCCCTGCTGGGAAAGTACACACGAGAATATGCAGATCAAAAAAGAAGGAAACCCATGTTGTAGGCTGATGCTCAGACACAGAGGCAATGATCGGGATGTGAATTTTCGCATACCTTTTTTAAAAAAAATTCAGTTCAAATTATTTTGAAAAGATAAAATTATTAAGACTTGTAAACATTAGGAATTCTGAAATTCATCTCAAAGGAAGCATCTCAATTTTAAATGGTAAGTGCACTAATCAGCAGAAATCTGATGAAACTCTCATAGCAAAGAAGTCCCCAGGCCTTACTGTATCTAAGAAGCATTTGGTGTATAGTTATTTAAAACAACAATTATTTCCATACTAATTAAGACAATGAAGATTATGGACGTTTCATTTGTTTACAGCTAAATATGAAGCCAAATTCACCAAAATGGAAGCACCTTTACTACATTTTTGAAGAGAATCATCAATTCCAGTAAATCTCCTAAATTTTCAACATTGTATTTCAAAACCTCTACGCAGAATATCTTCATTTTCTTAGTAATGAAAGTTACAGTAATAAGTGCCAGAAGAGTTACTGGTGCACCCACATTCTTTCAGATGCTGCAAAAAATCAGGCCTTGTCTACACTTGGAAACACATGTCATCTAAACAACATGTCAAACACTCAGTGCAGACAAGGACAAAACTCTGCTCTATATACAGACAACTATACATATGGACTTAATCTAGGGTGCTACCGTGATTGAATGGTGAGGTATCAAACATATGTCCTTTTCTTCACTGAGATCTAATTCTCATTCAAAACTGTATTGTGTGTTTTAACACAATATGTTTTTCTAATGTAGACAAGCCCTCAAAAGTTTAATGCTTTGCGTGTGTATGTGTGTATATATATAGACAGGCAAAGAAAAATATCTATATATTTCTCAAGTAAATCTGAAGCTTCTTTACTGACATCTGTTCTACTGCATTTATTATAGAGCTGGGACAGACTCCTGTACCAGCTGAATTTTGGAGCCTGAAAACAAATCTGAACTGCACAAAGTTCGAAGCTCTTCTATCCTTGCTTTAAATCTTAAAAAACAAATCTACCAATTGAATTCCACTTTAAAAGATTTATCTGAGAAAATACTTTCCATTTTATTCCTTTTCTCTGTGCTGACTAAAGAATCCCACAAAGTATTTTCAAAGGTTAACTAAAACAAAGGATGAACAAGACTTTTACCTGTGAAAACACACACTAATAAAACAATTGTTCAGAGTAGACATCTGCATATACAGAAGAGCTGTATGAACCTAATATAGAGGCAACGTGCAAGATCATATGCGCAACATTTTTGTGATTTCATGCAACATTGCACAATGAAAACAGTCTAAGGCTCTTAGTAATTTTTTTAAGTGTGTACTCAAGTGTTGGCACAGCTTTCAGTTATTTTATGCTGACATACACACTACAGTTTCATACAGAAAAACATATCATTCCATATTCAAAGACTTGCAAAGAAGCAAGAAATTTCATACACAAATTAGTGAAATGGTTGTAAAGATCAACAGCTACTACAAATACTGTCTTTAGATAACTGATTCTCCTTGACTGAAATACTAAATGGATTTGGGGATGAGGAGAGTAAATGATTATTAGTTTTCAGTAAAATGCTACCAATATCTAAATCTTAAATCCTTACTTACCCAGTGTCCCACAATGAATAAAATCTACCACTCCAAGGAGCAATATAACCTGAAAAAGAGAAGGAGGAAGAAAAACCTTTTTGCTGCCTAGGTTTTTAAATGCAATAATTTTTCTACTCCCTCAAGTTATAACACAAACCCAAAGATATTTTCATTGAACTTGTAATATATGGGAACCATACCTACTGCATTAGGCAGGCTATAAAATCTACCAACCATGAAGCAAGCTGGTTTTAGAACACATTTACAGGATCACACTGTACTTGTTAAGTACAATCTGAGTATTGAGACACGCACACTTCTAAAAGTCAAGCCAATGCAATACTCAAATAATATGACAGATAGTAAACTATACTCTGTGAAGGAGTATGAGAAAAAGAAAACATAATTGATTAGAAACTATTTCATTTTTCTGAAATGTCAGCAGGAAACTGGGAACTCTCTATAGCCAAAACACAAACATTAAATGAAAGGCTGGGTTCCTTTTATTTCTCTCCTGGTGACTCTACTTGTGGCATGGAATATAAAAGCTGCTATTAGACATGCTGATAAGCATTACATATTATTTTATAAAACAAGGCTTTTAGGTAAGTTGAATATGAAAAGATGAAAAGAAACAGTGTAATTATTAGATGAAAGATAAAATTATTAAAAGTTATTACATGATTCTTAAATTTTTATTTCCACTTTCTTTGCAACTGTTTCTGCTCCTCCTGAAGACAGATACAGAGATATTAAATATTGTGGTTAATGCTTTAATACAAGACATATTTTTCCCTTCAGTCTTCACATGACAAATTGTTCCCAATCCACTGTGTGCACATGAAGAAGGAACTGTTGGCACACAGGGAACTTATGGTTCTGATCTTCCTTTTCTGGATGTAGACAGCCTTCACCTGAGGGCACTGGAAGACTTGGCCAACATGAGAGCTACCCACCATCTTCACCTGTGTGATAAAGGTGCCTGATGCCTGGGAACTGGCTGCTGCTGCACCTCTAGGCAAGGCAGAAAGTTATACACAGGAACCTACAGGGCAGTAACCTGAGCTGCTGAAAAGACCATGGAACACTGAAATACACTGATAAATGTTTTCCTCACTGCTCATTTATAGCTGAAGAAGAATGGACAGGACAAATGGACCATCTGACGGGTTGAAAACTGGCTGTCCTGACAAGCTCAAGGTTGGATCAGGGTCCAGGTGGTGGCTCATAGAAAATATCTCAGAGGCCAAAAGGAACTGTACTAAATTGAAAAGAGGGGCTGACATGCCTTGTGCCAGGCAGGACTTCAGTCTAAAACCTGAAGCTCATTCTTCCAGATGCTGCACCTGGGATAAAGCGTCCAGATGTGGGCACCCTCTTCTGCAAGAGGATTACTAAGAAAATTGAGAGAGATCAGAGCGCTGTGAGGTGGTCAGGAGCCCAGACAGCACTGCCTGTCAGAAGCTGAGGGAACAAGGCCTGTTCCGGCTGATGCAGCAGGGATACTGATCAGTAATTTCAGATGATGAAATCAACACTTCCCAAGAACTGCAACAGAATACATATTTGGCTGCATGCTGAGATTAGAAGTCAATTTTTGTTTTGATATGCCAGTCTGAAAACTTTGCTAACTTATGCATGGAAAAGCAAATCAAACCACCATGTTTTAGAAGACTCTGAAACAGATGCTAAGAATTCTTTTGGAGTAATGATATTGTAAGTAACAAAAATAAAACTGCTATTAAATAGTTCAAAATATTGAAACAACTACTTTAGGCGAAACCAAATGTTGATCATCTGGCTTACAAGCTGTAAAGGTAAATGAGTTTCACATTTATTTACCTGTGTATGTCAAATAGATGACACTCAGGAATACAGTACCAGCAGCTAGTGAGACGCCCAAGAAGAACAATGTCTGAAATTCTTGTTTTGTTAATCTGTCTCTCAGATACTGCAAAAATGCATAAGCCTGCAGCAGTGCAAAAACACCTACGGAAAGAGGAAAGTTCTTGTTTAAATGCTCAAAAGCAGTACAGCTGTTAAAGCAACCAGCATATTTGCCTATATTTGAATTGGAAAAATAAACATAAGGTACACCCTAACATCTAGAAACTAGGATAACATCACTTTCTGACAAATAACCTTTAATACTTAATAGGGATCACACTTTCTTGCAAAAACAGAAACTTCCAATGAGATAAAATATTCTAAAGGAGGGAATAACCTGAAAACCAGACTGCATTGATTATGGAAAAAATACAGGTTAACATACCTAGCTAGGTGTGGTGAAAAATTGAGAGACAGACTTCAGGCAACACACCACGCTAATGTAGAAATATACACAAACTAAGCTACTGAATAAAACAAGGAGGAATTAATGAAAGAAAAAAACAAGCCAAAGAAGTATTAAGTCAACTGAATTACATAAAGTTAGTGTTAAAACACCAGAATTCACTGGTGAAGCACCTGACACCCTCAAAAAGGCTGTTCAGAGTTTAACATTAAACCTAGAACTTGGACATGGTATTTCAGTTATTGTTCATTTCACAGTATGTAATCAGATCAATCCACTGATGAATCCTTTCAAAAGTGAAAATTCAATGGTGGCTGGCAGAGGAATAAAATAAAATGAAAGTGTACAGTCTTCAAATTAACAAAGAATTTGAGGTACACAATGAAATTCACTAGTTCTGAACTCCTAGAGAAAGACAAAAATTCTATTCACTAAAAAATGTAGAATTCTTCAGAATCCAATATGGCTTGATATGCTTTTTCTTTTTCCATCACATTCAGATTGTTGCAAATCTCCATTTTGAAAGTATTTTTGTGTTAAATTTTAACGATGGTCCCATCACTGTCCCAAATACATTTTGGTAAGTGACTAAATGTGAGAAAAAAACTGGGAAATCTAACAAACTGAACTATATAACACAAATACTGCAGGCAGTTAAATGCAGTGTTAGCAGAGGTTATTGCTGTCAAGAAATCAAGATGTCTGACTGCCAAAAACTACTGAAAAATTAACTTAAAGATATAAAAAAAAAAACCCAAACAAGATTGAAATCAGTTATTTAAAAATCACCCTTCTGATCAGTAATTCAAGTAACTTGCATTTAGCCTGCTTTGAAAAATTACAGAAGACTGTACACTCCAAAACCAAATTGCTGAGTAAAAACTGTTACCAATAAGGAACGTTTCAATTGTACAATGAAGGCAACATTGTATTGTACAGTGAAGGCAACACTGTATTGCAAACCTGCAGAGATTATCAATGTGTAAATTAAGTGCTTGTCAGAATGCTAATTGATCCAGTCTTATGGAAGCATTTTACCTCCATTAGCTCACACAAAAAGGTGTGAAAAATAATGTATCAATTGGAAAGGAAACTTCCCAACAGACACTAAATTGTACCTATTTCTTTAATAATTTGCTTTGTTAGCATGTGTTTTTTCTAATACAAGGAAACAAAGCTTCAAGTGTTTGAGGTTTTTCTGTGTTAAACAGGCTGTTGGATGCAGAAGTTTCATTTTCTTACCTGCAGCTGCCATGTGTTCACTTGTTCTAATTGGCTGAAATCCCACAAAAGGTATCTGCATCGATAATATTAACCCCACAATGTAGAAAGTGCTATATGCTAGGAGAGAAAAATATGAGGAGAGGGGAAGATAGGAACAAAATTAATATATGTTTGAAAAAGCACTGGCTCCATCTTAAAAGAGAAGTCTATTTTCTCCCCTAACTTCAATGACAGCAAACCAAAATTGTACTGTACTAAATATGTCAGCCATCCTAATTACTTTTTTCTTCTTTGACTAGAATAAAGGTGTCTATTGTAACCAGTTTTAGTGGATATAGCAAAGTATTGTTCTTTCTAATTGCACTGTTTTTTCTCTTCCTAGGAAAGTAAGCCATTTACCTAAGACTCTCCAGCTTGAAAACAGTTTTCCCATTTTGTTTTTGAGAGTCATGGATGTGGAAAGAGCTCTCAAATAACAAGTTACATGGGAAGCTTTCTATATGAGGAGAAATGGAAGGGAGGAGACCTCAAAAATGCAAAACATTTAAGAGTCCACTACTTCTTTAGAAAATGCAAACAGGCACCATTGTTGTTTATTTAACACAAGAGCAGAGGGAATGCAAGATACAGAACAACAGAATTAAAAATTAATATTAAGCATGTATTGATATACCTGTATCAATCCCCAGAAAATAGAGGCAAAGAGCATAATTAATATTAACGTTACTATTATTAATATGAATTCTTACGGCATATGCATTGACATTCATACACTTTATTTTGAAAGGGGTTTTGGTTCTCAATATTACAGGATGAAGAAGAGATGGAAAGAACAGATAAAAATATCAAATCTGAAAAGCCATGATGCTGATTACATTTGAAATAACCAGCCAACTCAAAGTCCAAATAAAGTTTTGTTCCTTCAGTGGCAAACAAAATAATCCACCTGCCAGATTTTTGAACTCCTACAAATTCTAAACCACTACCTGGCTATAGATGGCCTGGATCTTACAGAGATCCTTGTTCTCATAGAGTCCTTCACTAACCTCCATGGGATCAGTACTGTGGAGTGCATCATTGAGCAGTCATTTCCATAGCACCTATGTGGTCAGGCTGAGGGATTATGCTCCCAGGGCACTGTCTGAGCTCCAAACCAGTCGGGAGTGTCAGGGATGATATTTCCAAGCACTCGGTCTATTCTTTCAAGCACCTGTATTGCACAGCTTGGCCTAACTACTCATCTATGCCCTCTTAGGTCACTGAAATGCATTTTTCCTGTAGGAAGCTCAATTTTTGAAGAATTCACTACAACATAAATCATTTACTGTACCAAGCAACTGTTACAACACTGCCATCCTGTGGAAGTCCAATGATTGGCATAAATCACTACATTTCACATTTCTTAAACCACTGTAAATCATTTTTAAGCCCAGTCCTGCAAGCACTATACTTGCTACGTGCACTGCCCACTCCCACCCCAATCCCTTACTCCCACTTCTTTCAAAAAGCTACATACTGCCTGGAACTGAAAAGATTTTTAAAAAAGGTAATTTACACAACATGACAATTTCTCTAGGAACTTAGAAACACCAGAATGATCTATCATCACAAACTTTTCATGTTCCCTTATATTCAACAGTTTGCACAGTCTTTGCAAAAACAAGAAGTTAATTTTGACTCGTGCATGCTGTTCTTATGGTTGTAACTTTGACCAACTCCAGAACAAAACCATTCTCTCCTACTGTGGATAGTCATTTCACAAAGAATTTAATTTGCACTACACCACACAAACACAGTAAAGACCTACTGAAAAGCTTCTCCAGAGTGTATAATCATATACTGGCCACATACTTTCAATTAATGGATTACAATCACCAGAAATAAATACTCAATCAGAAATTTTAGAATACCGAAGTAGTTGATATAAATATATACCTATTCACAGTTTGAATTATAAAATCCATTACATATAACAAGGAATTATTGAAGTTTTAAGTTCTAGAAGATCCTCAAGTGTTTTATTAAATTTTCTGATAATTATACAGAACCTAAAAAATTGTATGAAAAACTATAGAATTGAAGTGTGCAAACATAACATAAATCTATACCCTTACAAGTGTAAAACCATTTATTTTTTGAATATATGAGAAACTAAAGAGAGACTACAATAATAGAAAATAGTATCAATGGTTGCTGTATCTGAATTAAGAGGTTACTCACCTCTCTGATAATACACTGGAATTGTAAGCACTTGTTCATGATTAAACTAGAGGATCTGAATGAAAGGCACTGGCCATTGTCAAGATGAAAAAAATAAAAGCACAGCTTGAGCTTTCAAATGGAGGTAGCACCATCACTATTGATGCCAAATGGGTCAGAAGCTATCTGACTAATAAAGTCATCTGCCTTCCAGCCCTAAAATATTTTAAAATTGGCAAACCCTTCACATTCTGGAAATTTTTACTCATTACATGATTCTGAATTGTACTCCCAGATATACCAATCATGTCCCATTAACCTTTTCCTTGGTGTCTGAACACTCTCATGAAAAATATATATATCTGGAAACCACCACTATTTTTAAAAATTTGGTACTGTCAAATATCGTTCTCTACATTTATGTTGGATTAAACTTAACACAGCCTTTATAAAATGGCTCATGCTAACTTGAAATAAATTTAAACAACTGATCTAGAGATTAAAACCCCCCAAATTCTCCATAATAGTAAAAATAATGCAGATTTTACTAGCTATTGTCAGCTGACAGTATTTTTCAAAAGTTTTAGCTGCACGTGGGTAGTTGTTTAAGAATTATGCGACTGCTACAGGCACAGTAGCAATTGCAACAGAAACTCCCCAAATATCTTTACTCTCCCTGTTTCAAGGAGCTTTTGTAAACTCTTCTCTCCATCTAAATAATTTGGAGCTGAAGCACACTTGAATTTCCTCTCAGAAGTGCTTGAACATTCTTACCTGTTTTACAAAAACATCCTGTTAAACAAACCTAGAAATGTGAGATGTACGGACTTCTCTAGGGCTTCCCACGAAAGCTTAAATTAAGACAGCAGTTGCAATGAAACAGCAGAGCAGTGATCACATTTTCATCCTGACAACTCCATGGCAGCACATATCCCTCACTGCTGAAGGGCAATAACACCTCAAAACACTGTAGCTATTTGCAAAATAAACATCTGCCAAACACTTTAATTCGTATGAACATGCAGTACTGTTTTCCCCCTATGAGTTCAAAGACTAGTTCATTTAAAGCTGAAAAAGCAAGAGCACTCATTCTTTATTGTTTCTGGCTACCATAATGCTTCAGGATTTTGTAATTAGTTGATTTAATTTTCTCTTGCTTAATTCACAGAAATCAGAAAAAGAAAATATTCAATAAAACAATTTAAAAAGGAAAACAAGATAAATTACTTTCCCCTTAAGTTAGGAAGAAGTAGTTAATGAAAAAGTTAAGTAATACTAACATTAAAAATTAAAAATGGGTTAGAGCTTTTTCTTTCTCTCTTTTTTTAATTTTGACGAATTTCCAATTCTCAATTACATAAAGCAACAAAGAAGTACGGAAGCAATATTTACAGTTTTGATAACAAAATTCAAAACCGAACTTGAGTAAATTGAGCAATTATTGTGGTATATAATGGTTCATATATATGTACATAAAATAATTTCTCTAGCAGGGACTAAAAAAAGCATTAAAATAATTAAAAATACAAAGATAAAACAGTAGTAAAATGAGGAATGAAAATATATTTACAAATATGAAACTCCTTGTGATTATGCTGCAGGTCACATTATGTTCTCCACCCACCTATGGTAAAGGCTTCACATTAAAAATGTTCCAGCTAAATTCTATATCTCTGAATACCCGAATTGCTTACTAATTATTCCATTCACATACCTACATCATGGCCAACTGATTTTATTGGTAAAGTGTCAGTAAAAACAGTTTACACAGTATTTAAATATCAGGCAAATCAATAAAAAAGTTAGACTCTCAGGATCCCTATTCACACATTCCTGAAACTGGAAGGAAGGCTGACCAATTAATCCAATAAAATTTTAAGGACTCCCATGGAGTGGACAGACTCTTACTGTGCACGTCTTGTCTCAAGTGATGTAAAACTTACACAGCTGCTTAAAATTTCCTATGTCTTTATCTATATGTTTGCATAATTTCTGCTGTATAACTTAAAAATACCTATTGTTTTATATAATGAAAAATACCCCAAAACGTTTTTAAAGGCACATATGTAATGAATATTTAAAAGATAGTAACAGGGTTCTTTTACATCAAACCACCCATTTTTCTTTCCCATGCTCTAGAAAGGAAAAAAATTAATTAGTACCTACATATACGAAATTTTGGAAGTGTGAGTATGTTTCAACTCCTTATTTCCATGTTGTAGAAAATAACTGACTATAATCAGTACTCAAATTAAAACAACTCAATCGATATGTAATTACTTTACACCCACATGATACAAAACACATCAGCACAACAATTTTGATTCTCATAATTAGGTATTTGAGAATGACTTTGCAATGAACAGAACTTACCAATGTAGACCCTCCTGCTGTATCTCTGCATCAGCAACAGAACAAACACATGCAGTGGAATAAGGTTGATGATGAAAACATAACCACCCCATGCAGAGACCTACAACAAATAGAACAGGAAATTAGAGCTGAAAATATCTGCAAATTCTTAGGACAGCCCATGCTGGAAATCTTGATGATCTGACAAGAAAACACGAAGCCCATCTACACAAGCAGTCAGAATCACTACTAATACCACCAGAATCCTTCTCAATATATATTATAAAAGAAAAACAAACCACAAAAAAAGCCCAAATATCAGAGGTGTTTGAAATGGGCTGATGGATATCCTAGGCTACCCTTCCTGGATCTCCTCCTTCCAAACTAATCTGGTCATACTGGCAAATGACAATATGATGCTGGAGGCTTTTCCCAATGGTGAAGGCTGTAACACAAGGCAGTGGTAGGATCTGTAGGGCCTTGAGTTGGACTTTGATGATCTTTGTGGGTTCCTTCCAACTCAGGATATTCTATGATCTCACGTAGGATCCTAAACTTTCTTTTGACAAATTCAGCACCATGCACTTTTTGCTGAGGACAGGGAACATTATCTCCAGGTAGAGAGGGGAAAGGGAGCAAGGTACACCTCCAGGAGCAGAACTCTGGGACTAGAGCAGCCAATGCAGGTTGCAGTGTAAGGAAATAAACAAAAGGAAGAGTATGGATGTCACAATGTAAGGAAATATACAAAAGAAGAGTATGGATGCACAGGAAAGCAGAACTGAGAACTGTGGAATGATACACAACAATATTATAGACATTGCAAACCTATGGCAATATGAGCTGTTGGGAAGGACTGCTGTGGTGTACTTAGAACTGAAACACTACAGTGTTATTAACAGATCACTGATTACTGGTTTAGGTAAGGATTTAATGAGCTATCATTACAATGTGTCATCTAAATTTCTAACATATTTAGAAGGGCTCATATTGACTAGAAAATCCGTATTTTAACACGTCCTCCTGTCAAATTACAGTCTAGACTTCTCCCATATGCACCATGCCTACCCCAGATCTTCATTTTTGGCATGCAGTAGCTAAAGTGGTTTTCACTTTAATTGTACTTTAGGGTTTAGATTCACATAGCTATTTTTAAAGCCCTAGAATCCAAAAAGAAACCCAAATGACTATGTTCTATAGAACAGATTCTAAAAAAACCATGAGGCCAAGTATTATTGTCTTTTGACACTAATACTACAAACCCCACCATTTCAAAATTTATGGTGAGCAATTCAGACAATGTGAAACAAGTAGAATAAAATAAACTAAGTTTTCTAGTAACTAATTTCAGATTAACAAAATCCTATTGCCTAATTACTTGTATGAAGTATCGTGGTTTACACAGGCAAGTTTGTTTAATGGGAGAAAACACTGCATGAAGACAGGTAAGACAGAACAGCGTTCGAACATGCAAATAGAACACTGCCAAATTCAGGGAAAGGTTTGAATCAAGGAGGTCACAGTTTGCATGGACCAGGGCCCTGCATTCCTAATTATCAAAACATAAAGTCAAATCTAAGCACTGAAAATTATACTGAAGATGCACTTTGGAGCTTTTCAAACATAAATGAGGCATCCTCACAGACTGGCAAGAAGAGTGAAGACATGCTATTACTCCTACAGGTTTGCTTCAATGTAAAGCCTTCTTTTATTTTACCTCCTTGTCATGAAAAGCTGTATGAAGCAGAAGCTGATGAAGTAAAATAAAGGCTAAAAATATAAATCCAAGGAGAAAACACCCTTCTCTATACTGAATGCAACGCAAGGCTATGAGTCAAAGTACCACAGTGAGTTAGGTATACATTGTAAGGCAGATTTAGTTATCAGGAAAGATTTGTCAGTTCATAAAAATATCCATTTGCCTTTTAAGCTGTTCTCCAAACTTCCCATTCAAGGATTGTCTCTTACTGCCTCAAAACTGTGATTTAACTCCCAACTTACGCTGAAAATTACTAATTCCATCAGAAAAAGACAAATTATTACAATGTAACAAATAGTACAATTATGCTTTGTCCTAAAAATTTACTCAAGAAAAATATTTAGAAGGGCAACTCCACAAAATTCTTTCCAAAAGGAAAATACAATGTAGGGCAAGCCATCACCTATGTGGGATGAAGTAGATACAAGCAATAAAATTCTACCATCTAATCAACTGAGATTTGAAGCTAAGCTACAGATTAATCTGAAGCTTTTATGAGCTGACAGAACTTGAAAAGAAAATAACAGCACCCCACATTTACATTCAAGGACTGATTGTCATGATGACATTCACACACACAGATTCTTAAGTTCTGATACCATGCACACACATGATCACATACTCTCACACACAATCCCACATACCAAGATGGTAAGAACCTGCTATTGTGTGATTTTTTTAGCAGTAAAATTGTGGAAGTATTGTATTTGTTATCTGTATGTTTATGAAGGCACCTTTAGAGAATCTTACCAATAAATTGGCACAATATAAAAAAATACTATGCTATATAAATTTAACAATTAGAAAACTTTCTTGCAGCTTTTGTACTGCACTTAAAACACGTACCAAACCTACAGAACCTTTTCGCTATCATGCTATATAAACAGCAATGCTGTGTATAAAGAAATGGCTTTCTATTAAGCAATGTGGCAAAAAGAAGGAGAAATGGAATGAAATAAATGTGCTCTTAACAAGAAATAGCTATCTTAGCCTCTTTGGTGACAAACATAAGGCTATTATTTCCTATATTAACTGCAAAAGTTTCCCAGAAAACCAAACGGACATTAAAGCTAGAGAAAAACTAGACAGCATCCAGAAAACCTTTGAATTAACCTTGACTTTAAGGCACATAAACCAATCCAGAAGTTCCTTGTGCTCGCAAACCTAGTTACCTGATGGCAGAATAGCAGTATTTGAGACCTCAGTCTTAACTGTCACCAAGTAATTAGCCTGGCTGTCCCACCACTGGCTATTTTGAGGATAATTTATTTTTCATACAGCCACACAAAGTTTATCAGTTAGGGGAAAAAAAAAAGATGCTTGATTCAAACAGGAGAATTCTTCAAGTCTAAGGTTTCAGAACACGGAGGAGAGAGAAACCAATTCCCTCCATTTTTCTGTTGGTTTTATCTCCTCATTTTTACTACTGTTTTCCCCCTCTGTTAGCCCTTAGGAAAATCTCTGCAATAGCCTCCATTTGCATAGATCAAGAATGAAAAGGGCATTTATGATCATTTATTCAATTACATTGAAGTAATTCATCAGTTCTAGTGGTAAGCTTTACTTTATGGCATTATTATACACATAGAAATAGCTTTCAAATCATAAAAATGTAACTTTGTCCTTAGTTTCTAAATATTCTGATTATTATTGCATTATAGTAATGACATGCAGACACATAAATATCAAAATTATACTTTAATTTACCTGCACCCAAATAAAAATCCAACCGAATCAGAGCACCTATTCACAGCATGGGTAAAATTTGTAAGTAAAGTTATTGTATTTGAAATTTTTTTTCAAAAATTACTCTAATCATGTCAATTTAAATACTTTACCTTTACATATTATGTTGTTTAGTCATATATTCAAGGTTTTAATATCAATTCAAAGCAACAATTTTGTATTATGGCTCCAACAAAGATGAAAATATCTTTCTTCTCTTCTTCATCAACATATGGATTATGTAAGTTACTCAAATAGTTTAGCTATTATATATATATGAAAGCCTTACCATGTAAAAGTAGGATAGACAGCAGCAGATTGTCCAAAAGACTGACCCAGTTTTCACAGACTTCACCTGGAAAAATAACCAAGTATTTATGGATGACAAATCCTGGACAATACTCTGAAGTTTCATTCAAAAACAATTGTCAAGAGAACTTCTTTAGCCCACATCAAGTTATATTTTATGCTGCTCAACTGATGTCCATAAAATCGTAACACAAAGGCAACTCTTTCACACACAAAAGGAGGTTGGGTCTATTTCTCTAGCAAAAGCATACAATCCAGCTCTGTGCCGTATGATCTGATGTAGAAAGGTAGTTGCAATGGCTCTGTGCTACTTTCTCTGAGATGTTAGAGGACTTTGTAATTCTAAGTGAAGACCATCCATGCCTTAATTTGTCTGACATCCAACCCAACTCTGCCATTATTGACAAAAGACCTATTCTGTAATTTCAAAAAACTCACTTAAGGTTAGTGAGAGCATCCAGATACTACTAAAGGTTTAGCAGGATCCAGAAACATGAATCTGTTGGAAACTGATGGGGGTGACTGTGGTGAGGGAGAACAGGAATGAAGAACACACATTTAAAAAAGCTAGAAAGTTGTCTAAAAAATGTATTTGATTCTAGAAGAGTTCATGCAAACATTATTACACTCTGCAATTTAGTTAAATATGAATTCCATGAGAACAGGTAACTGCTATCATATCTCAGTCACTCTAAAGTAACAACATAGGTTGATTCTATTACTGGTATCAAACACAGCCCACCTTTCCAGCTGCAGCTTATTCTAAAACCAGATTTAAAAAAACCTGCATTTAAGAAACACCACTCACTCAGTCATGAAAAAAAAAATAATTCTCTTCCAGTATATTCCTACCAACCATATCCCAAGTTTGAAATATTCTAAAGCTAAAACATTTGAGAATATGCATCTGCTTATGGAAACCAGAACTCTTGGCAGAATTATGGAGAAGCTTGTAGTGACCATGTACTTACATGGAGCCACTCTAAATGAAAAGTACAGGCATTCCAGAATACACAAGAGACAGTATCCTACAGTGTCTGTGCTGAATTAACAATATAGTTATGCTATTTTTGTTGTTTCCAAAGTAGGTTGAACAGTCCCGAAAAACTCCAGCTTCCCTAAACTCCTTCCTGCAAAACTACCTTACAGATGAATTTCTACACAGATTAAGGAGAGGCAGACATGCTGCTTTAGCAAGCAGGCAAATTAAAAGATATAAGACTGGTCTTTTTAAGCACACAAGTAACACTAATATCTGACTCTAGACAGCTTTGACTATTTAATTTGGATACTTAACTCAAAGCCCAGACCCTCCACAGTCAAAAGTCTTTCCAGAAGACAATTGAAAGCACTTCTATTCAGAGTCTAGTGCTTTTCACCAGCTATATAAGGAGGCTAATGTGATGCAGACAATACTAATACCTCCAAACCAAAAAACAAACAACCCCTCTATTTGCTTTAAATTTATAGACTCATCATCATTTTTATTACTACAGGACACACATACTTCAGTGGAACTGTGCTTTTACACAGCAAACTGAAGAGCATGATTATGAAGTGGTTCAGATCATGTGACTTCTCAGTACTTGCCTAATCAAGAGCCAAGGGGAAGAGGGATGAGAGGGAGGAAAATAAGAATTCAATGGATTCTAAGAAAATCAGTCATTTAGTTGGAGGAGGAACCAAAAAACCTTCCCAAAGCAAAAGACTCAGCAATTACTTACCCATAAATAGTATGTGAACTGCAGTGCAAAAATAGCTATGCCTTCATTGTCAAACGATCCTGCTACTGATCGGGATATGTAACCTGGAACTATGGCGATAAAACAGGCAGCTAAAAGCCCTGCTCCCTGGTTCCACAGTTCTCTGGTGAGCAGGAAAGTAGAAATAGCTGTAAGGCCGCTGAAAACTGGTGCTAGAAACACACACACATCTCTTATATGGACTGTCACATTAAGCATGTTTAAAATCCAATGGATAAGGCCTGCTGTCACCATCAGCCCTGGGTACACCTACATGGAGATAAAAACCAAAACAAACCAAAACATTAGGTTATTATAGAAAACTATCATGGTAGGTTTGTTTACATAAAACTTGCAATGAAACAATAATTTTTAAGCTGATATAAGCAGTGAGTATTAGCTAACAGGATTATTTTGGTACTACTTTAATCATGTTTTGATTAATCAACACAACTGAATACCCTAGGCTCTTTTAATTTTATCCAAATGCTAACAATAACTAAATAATCTACTTCATAAATGAACGAGCAGCATACAGATAATATCCCATCTTGCCTGACATTTATCATATAATGAAAAGAATTTGTCATTAAGGTATGGAAGCAGAACCCAAAATCTGCATGAGAATTTCAAGCCAGCTACCAGTTTTAAGGAAAAAAAAAAACAAAACAAAAACCAAGCCTCAAAAGCCTAAGCCACCAAAAACAAACCCAAAAATTTCCCAGTCATATCTGTTTCCCCAGCGCGTTTCTATACATTTTCCCTTAAAGTATACCATGCTATTCTTTCATTTCTTGGTACCAATGGGGAAAGAAAATGTGTTTCAACAAGATTTAATTTTTTACAGTTGGAAAGTTGATGGTCAGTCAATTAAGTACTATATTTTTGCTAGATATCTGTAGACATCTTTAAATATGAAGGATTAAAACAAAGTCCTGTAAAATTGAATTAAGATGTGCTCCAAGAAAGGTAGCATAGACTTACATAAATCTATTGAATACACCACAGAATATTGGAGAACTTTAGAATATTCTTAATTGGAATTCTACCCTCCCACATTTATCAACATTAGAAAAATCATTACATCCTAGAAAAGCTAATATGTACTTCACCTGCCTTAGTTTCTTTCAAAAACTAAGAAGGGCATTGTACTAAATTAAATTAACAGATAACCAAACATTCCCCTGCATATATTTCAATTCTTTTTCCTAAGAGGTTTGATTTTGTGTATAAGACAGGTATGGAAAACATGCACTTATATGGTGCACAAAGAGTGTCCAGTACCTCTAAGACACTAAAACAAATGGTGATCTAGCTGCTACAAAAAACTTGTAGGTGCTTTTAAATGGTATATACTATCATTAAAAAGCTTTGATGAATTTTCGCACATTAAGAAACACATGGCTGCGTTACTTTAGTATTACTAAAGCTATTCCAATGAATATTTGCATTCTGATTTGATAACATTGTTTTGTACACCTTTCCTGTTTTGCAATTTGCATCAATACCAATCTTAACTGGTTCCGATGCTTCAAAAGGTGCCACACTGATCTAATTTCATAAGGTCTTCTCCCAGTGAAATCCTAACTTTTTTCCAACACACATGAAGTCTACTCAGCATACATCACTGGATTAAAACTTGTACATTAAGAGATTTAGGTAATGATTTAAATTTTTTAAAATGTTTTTCGTTTTTTGATTCCATGTACCAAAATTGCAGAAGTCATAATACCCCTATTTGTTATTATCAGAATTTCATATGTAAGAATTTCTGTGTTCCTTGGTCACAATGTGCTACTGGACAAAGACTAAGGCGTGTTGACTTACTCAGTTTCTGCAGCTAAAAATTAAAAACACCTCAATATTCCCTCTGCAGCAATCTGACAATTAAAAGCATGTTTTATTAAGATTTTCCTTTTATCAACATCAAATTTGTATTGAAAGTTCAAAAAAGTTCCTGGAAAGTAATCTTTAATTTTTTTTTTATACACTAAGTGTATTTTCATAATTTTATTATTACAATACTTACAGTTCCACCTACTATTCTTCCTAGTGGATACCATGCTCTTTCGTCAAACCAATTTAAAAATTCATAAAATCCATGAGATGCAAGATGATGTGTTGATCTATAGTTAAACCTAGAAAGAAACAGAAGAAGGATAAGATAAAAAATCAAGAACTTTCACATCTCATTTACTATGTAAATACAATGGTCCTCTCTAAATCTGCAGAGTTTTAAAGTAAATTATTATGTTCTCAGCTACCAACAACTATATTTTCATCACTTCTACTGCCAGTGCATATACCACAGATGACAGTTTTTGGTGAGTTCGTTTTTGTGGGTAAACATTTAAAGGTTTTCTTTCACTCTGAGAAACACTCTGGTTATTTTCTTTATTCCTTTCTGAAACGACTCATTTTCAAATATAGTCTATCACATGCAGTCAATGCAAGACTCCCATTCTGAGACAAGACAGCTACGTGCTACATTTGCTGCTTCCCTACTTCACGTAAAATTGACAGGTGACTCATTCAATAACAGGGAACAGGAATCAGTCTGTTTGTTCACACTATCAAACTAATGGCCTTCTTTCAATGAGTAAGAATTTACACAATGTAGAACCTCTGCAGATGAAGTTTCATCTTCAACGTTTATACATTCTCTGCTGCAAAGAATTTCTTTTACAACAAAAGGTCTCTCATGCACACCTTCAGTTCAGTCTTCCACACTGTATAAAAAACATTAAAAAACACCAACAGACTGCTATTAAGGCATTCATCTTCCACCTTCCTGGCACAAAAAATCTCAAATATCTGATAAAAATACTTTTAAACTATTAAAACATCCATTAGTTCTTGATATTAGGTATCAAGCTGCAAGAAGCACTACAGTGCATGTTATCCTAAAACAGCAACTCTTTCATGATCATTCATTCAAAGGCCAAACTAAAAAGGCTACAGATATTGAGAACGTGAAGCTCTGCACAGAAAGTTTAGGTAGAGAAAGTCCTGGGTGAACACAACTTCTGAAACATGCAATATTCACAAAGCCAACCCTTCTAATAGATGTGAATTCGTTAGTTAAAGAAGTATTAAAGATTTTATTCATTAGTTAAGTAGAAGTTCACGTGACTAAATGGAATACCACAAAAGGTTAGATGGGCAAGCCACCACGAAGGACTTCCAAAGACACTGCTAGAATTCAAGCCAAGAAAAGCTTGTGTTTTTCTTTCTATCTGTTTTATGGAAGTATCCCCTTGTATCAGAAATATACATCCCTTCTAACAAAAAAATTTAAACTAAATTGAGTTCTTTTGCATATCCAGGACTCCCAAAATATCACAGGCTTGCTTTGAACCAATTCATTTCCACAGAATAAAGCTAAGGTTATTGAAGACCGCAAACCTCATCAAGTTCCTAATTGTTTAATCAGCACAAGAAGTATCTGAAATAAAGCCACATTGAGGTCATGAGCAGATTTCTTCATCTGCACAGCAGAAGAACCAAAAGAACTGAAATTCAGGTTCAGATGTCAGCAAATTTGCATGTTTCAAGTGTCTGAACTATCACAGCATCAGTCATATAATATTAAAAATAAGTTAATAACAAAGAGTGATGTACTTTCAGGAACACTCTCTTACATCCTTAAATAAGCAGTTATACAGGATACATTAACTGATGAAACCACGGCCTTTCAAAAGTCATTACTCATGTTTATATAAGAAAATTCACACGAACATCAGTCATTCTGACCTAGAAATCTTTGATTCAAACAGCAATGTGACATTGGTTTCTAATAAGACTACAACTATTCCCATTTGACTAGATTTCTAAATATTAATTAATTCTCCAGTTCTGAACTGTCAACTCTAATGTGATTTCTGAAACGCTGTACCTGTAAAATTAGCCTCTTATCTTAGTATAGCAAGATCTGCTGTTAATTTGTTTAGTGCCAAGTGCCTGCAGTATGGTATGTAACAAATCAGGAGTTTCATATTGCACAGGACACAGAGACTCCATCCAGCTACAGACTGAACTGAAAACACCCAAAACCCAGCCAATATTGTTATCCAGGAACTTTAAAAAGGGAACAAGTAAGATGTTTACTAGTGCGGATTACTTTCGGATTTTTAAATCATGACTCAAACTCACAGAGGCTACAAAAGTATGACTAATGTTTACTTTTACAGCATCAAAAGATTAGTTAAACAAATGAAATAGGCAAAAAGAATACATATTGACATTCTCCTCATGTTTCCAAATAGCAAAGCTTTGTAACTGACTTCAGAAGGATGCGAACAATTGTCTTGAGCTTTGGCAGCAGCCCATTATGTCTTTAATAAGAATGAATTACCACTCAAAATTGAAATGCAACGTAACAGGATTTTACTTCTACCACTTCAGAGGTAACAATTTAATCTTCCCTCCTAATATACTCTTAGACAGACACAAATCTATTAGCCCTTCTTTCAAAAAGTGATCCTTTTGCCACAAATGAAAGCATGCAGTGACAGTTGGGCATGTCTTTACAGCACAGGTAAGGTACTTTAGGTACATTCGTTTTTCACTGTGAGAAGACCTGTAAGTGAGAATAAGAAACAACCTTCTAGACACAAAAACAACAACCAAAAAAAATTAGAAGCTTAATTTGGCACCTCACTTTGACTTAAGAAAGTACCCGCTTCCACTAGGAACCTCCCACTAGGTTACCTGCAAACAAAAATAAGTTAAAATGTCAACACAAACATATGCACACATCAGGAAAAGGTTGCTGTGATGTTGCATATCAAAGCCAGCTTCAGGCATGGACAAACCAGCAGCAATGGGCAGTGCATCAGACAAAAGTACAGTTTGGCAATCACATGATGATGCCAGTATTATGCCCTGATACCACTTAGCCCTTCACTCCACTTTTCTCCTTTAGGGACAAGCCTGAACCTCGTGAAACAGTTTCCCTTTAAGCTAGATTGGAGAGTGTGGCTAACAAACAGAAGGCATCACAAACCAGTCACGCCTTCTTAAGATCTTGGTGCTTTTCAAACTGTGCTTAAAATGTAGCACAGTGGTATTGTATTTCGACTGCAACGCTATCACAATACCTGCAACTATCTATAGGTTTCACAAGGGTGCAAAACAGCCCTGGAAAATATTAGAAAAACTGCCACCTTTGCCTACACCTGCATCTGGGAGATTCAGGGGCTGCAGCTGATGGGGGAATCAGAATGGAGGCAAGAACAGCCAGGGCTGAGTAGGGATTGGATGTCAGGTTTGGGGGTCACTGACTGCCCCAGTTCTTCCACTTGCAGCAGCAGCAAGAAGAGGTGATATTTAGGGTTTTTATCCAGCCCTCCTTCTGACCTACTCCATCTTATCCAAGGTGACTGGAACTGAAGTACACTGCTGGTTGCACTGACTAGACAGTTCTGCACGATGTGACAGAACCAGAGTGAAGGACAGGATGTCTTTTCTGCCACCCTCAACCCTCACATCCATCCGATCTTGAGGTATGGAAACAGATTACCCATTTCTCAAGATTCCCTCTCATCCTCCCTCACCTCCTTGAGGCAAGCTGATTTGAAACAGACCCGAGAAGAATAAAGAACAAAATTATGTGAAGCACATGTTAATTAAATACTTAGCTAGAAAAACTGAGTTAAATATTCAAGTTCTCAGTCCATGCTGTGAAGAAGATACACACTTGCTAATATTCTGCTAAGGGCCTGACACCAGGAAGCATTGACTTATTTTAGTTGACATTCTAGGAGGAAAAGTGATGCTCTGCTGTTCTCCTTGCCTCTTTCTGTCATGTCTGTAGTTTGAACTGTTTCCTTCTCCAAGCTAAGCTTTAAAGGAATAAACAATCCTAAATCTTTGTACATCTCAAAATTCAAAGTCCCAACCACCAAACTAGGCTGGTATTGTAGTTTTAGAGGGGATGCTCTAATGATCACTTAAGTGCTCTGCGTACGGTACCATTAATTTTGTGGCACTGTTGGAGATACCTACGTTACAGCTGGTTCAGTAGACAACTGGAGATAAGTTAATAAAAATACGGTTCCCATTTCATATATTTTAACATGGAACAGAGTATAAGCAGCTACAGGAAATAACTGAAACAGAGGCATAATCTTTTTTTTAGTAGCAACATTAATTTAGAAAGTCTATCTAGGCAACTTGCAAAGCAAAGCCTGTGAAGTTTTCACTTACATATTATGCACTGTTAATACATAATCTTAACTATCTGCTCATGCCTAGGTTTGATTTTTATTCCTTGCTATGAACTGCCTTTTTGATGACACAAGGCAACACTGTAGGATGATTACTTAATGCTAGTCACAGCAATCACTCTCTATCCAGGAGCTACAGAATTCTCCAGCACTTCACAGCAACAATTACTGCTATATTTATAAAGAGACGTCTTTGACGTTCCTAGGTTTAGTATTTCCTTGACAAAGTACCATTTAAGGTGAGTATTAAAATAAAATTCAGCCTACTGAGAAGTAAGAACATCTAGAAAAGAATAGCACATGTACAGCAGTGCAGTTACTTCATCCAGACCTTAACAACACTTAAGGCAAATCACACTAAGAGCAATGGAATTCATTTGACCCCTCCATTCCAAGAGTGCAAATCAGTGTGTTGCTTCTTGTGGGAATGGTGACTGTCTAAACCCCAATCAATTTCATGCTACTATTGCCCCATCACTAGACTTTTTATCCAGCATTTTACAGCCATCTGAGAATATGTAATCTCCTTACAAGCAGAATCTGTTGAAAATTTTCTAAGCCTTCAATTATAAAGGCTTCTGTACTCTAAAAGTCTTCAGCTGCAGATGCACAAAATTTTCACATCTGCAAACTCAGAAAAATGACAAGAAACAAACTGTGAACATTACAAGCTATCTGAGTAATTCTAGGAGTCAGTTTTTAATGCAAATGTAGATTACAGAATCAATTTGGCCATACAGAATTCAATTAGAGATGGCAAGTCGAGATTCTTGAAAAAGATAGTTGCAGATTGACTCCATACCCAACATATTCTTTGCATCCAAAGGAAGAATATATACAGCAACACTTTATGGAAAATCTAATGAGAAACTTCAGTAACTTCCATTGAAACAAAGAAATACATATACAGTATTCCAAATCAAACTTTAAAACACCTGCTTGCTCAGACTATATACTACAAGCATAACATCCTGCAAGTCTCATTCTGAGCTCTCTATCTGGAAATAAGCAATTAACACAATGAGTTCTGCATAAGGTTTTTAAAATGGAAGTGTAGCACCCATCAATCATATAATGAATTCAAGGCACCACAGAAGTCTTTCTCATCAGGAAAATTTTGACTTCTGTTGTGTTTATAACCTCGTTAAGTATATATGGACATTTAAGCCATTTTCAAATAATCAAGATTAGGATTCTGAAGCAGCAATACCTACAGGCAAAAGTATTTACAACACGTAAAGAGCCTTTCCTAGTGCCCACAGCACAAACCTAAGGTGTTAGGCCTCTTAGGACTGGAGAAAACACATCAAGCTCCCCCTCTACAGAGGGTGGTCCTCTGTTTACCTGAGCCAAAACCGATATAACTCTGCAAAATGGAAGAACAACCAGGCAATTTTATTTCAGAAAAATCTCACATTCCTTTCTTTTTAACTTAAATTCATGTCAGTGGAATGATCTTATTAGGTCCTAAGTCTAATACATACACTATATGATTTGTCCCTAATTAGCATATTTATATATATTTTAGTCCTTATGTGACCACACATCTTTTTTTCTGGAATTTCTCTGGATACACACCTACCATGGTTTTGTGTGGAAGCTGTTATCATTTTACACACACAAGCTTCTGTACCTGACCGGAGAGCAACCACCCAGGGAGTCATGAGCACATGAACTCTATCCCATCTTTCACAAGGGACACAGAACAGGTTTGCACAGTTCTTGCTAAACTTGATTGAAAGATGATTATTAAGAGAAGTCCACCAGAGAGAAAAAAATAAAAGCTTTGACTGATGCAGAGTTTAATATCATCCTAACTCTGATGGGTTTATGGGGTTAAATATGCAATTTCTGATTGTTTAGTCTTTACATTTTTATATCAAAATATCTGGATATGTAATTACTCTTAGAATTTTGAGATAATATCAAGTATTTGTGATAGCTCCTGAGACTGCCTTACATTTAGAAAGGCTCAAATGATCTGTAGGGGTTGTGATGCAAGAAGGGCCATTTGAAAAGAGAAATACATGTCCTTCAACCTGTCAATCACAAGCCTTTGACAAAAGAATTGGCAGCAGTTCTGCCATTCTGAGTTTCCTCAGGTTCAAAGTTGGACATGGACCCGCTTCTGATTTCAGATTTCCTAACTCTGGACAAACCCACCCACTCAGAAAAATGTGGCAAAGTCTCCCTTGTTATACCAGGATTAGTAAGAATGATGATATAACAAAATGGCAGGAAATTTTGCCGTGATGTGACCACCTAACTTCAAAAACAATGGAAATTTTGAGTCAAAGGAAGAAGAAATTTCTGTTCCTGGAATCCAGCTGAGAAACAAAACTCCTCCTTTTTGTAATATCTCTAGAATAATCCCTGAAGGTAAACCAGGAGAAAGCCAAGGCAGAAAAAAAAGTGGATGACACAATCAGAAGAGCACCCTTTTTTCAAGCCCAACATTCAACTAAGCTCAGTGGAAATCCCGAAGAATACCAGAATGTTTATAGAATAACCATTAAGAATTACCATTAAGAATATCAGAATTTCCCCGATGTGTTTAAGAAGGATTACAGCCTTCCTACTGCCACTACTTGGCATGGTATTCTCCCTGCCTGCAATAAGATGTTACGCTTAGCAAGTGCTAAAATCAGGAACTGCATGCTGCCAGTAGCTTAATGATATAAAACTCTACAAGGAGCACACAGTCACTCAGCTTCTTCAGAGAACCCAGGGCACCTCCAGTACTTTTGCTAAGAAACTGTGAGTTTTTGAGAGCACTCCATGATCACAATTTGTATTTTTCACACAATATACCACCATCTGAAATCACGATATGCTTCCCATCACCACTGTAGTGGGTGTATATCTGTCTACAACTTCAGACACTTCCCCTGATGCCTATTAGATTTTTTATTACTTTTTCTCTGTCTTGCTTTTGAACTATTCCATATCTCAAGGCAAATTATTATGAAAACTACTGGTTTTATCAATATTAAAAGGCATATTTTACCAGTGAATTCTGCCATCCATAACATGTAACAACATTTTAGACCTAAGAAGAAAGAGACGAGGACATTTTTCTTGGGACAGTCAAAATTCCCAAGAGGTTTCAAAGACAAGATGGAAACAGAGTAATTTGAAATTTTTTACAGGCAAAAACTGAATGCTTGTTTTCTTTTTTTATGGACACACACTTTACCCCAGATACCACATTACAACTGGCATTCAAACTGATGACAATGTTGGTTCTGTACCTTTTGACAGCATCAGCTTCTTGGGAGGCATCAGTTCTCTCCTCAATACAGTATTAAGTACCACAAACTGAAAAAAAACCTACAGTGCTGTTTGTTTCTTTCTGAGTGCTCTTGGACCGCTCTGTGGCACAATAAGCCTTGTATGCTGCAACTCTGAAGGCTTTGCACCAAATTCAAGAGTATATTCAAGAGAGTGTTTTTCCAGATCAGATTTGTGCTGTACTTATTTTAAACGTGATAGAGACAGCTTAACTCCAAGGTCTTCTAAGTTAAAGGCAGATACAGAAGGATCTGCTTGGCAGGAAGAAATTAAAAGGCTATTAGCTGAACAATATATTTTAAGAGTAAAATATCCTTTCTGTGAAAAATCTGGCACTAAAACTCAGTGAGGTGAACATGACTGCTTCATAAGAAGTAACAAGGAACAGAGGACAGCTAGCTCCCAAGCCACTTTTTTCACCATCTCCTAGTACAGAGAAGCAACCTGTAACATGTAAATAACTACAGTGGACCCCTATTAAATTGATCCCAAAAGTACCTGCCATCTTGTACCAAGATCTACAGAATCTACGTGTGCAGAAGTGAATACTAACTTTTGTAGTAGTTTGAAATACAGAGCAAAACAAAGGAAATCTACTATTCACTGCAGGTACTTTAATTGTATTTGAACTGCTTGGAAGTATGTGGCACAGCCTTCATCTCTATTACACAATAAAATCACCTATATGCTACAATGCCGTGGCAATTGAGAAAGCAGCAGCTACACCCAACAACTTCCCTTCCCATTCAGGGAAATTTAAGAAAACAGTCTTGGATGCAAGATGGGCTGGCAGACTGCTTCTACCCTGTAAAATATAAGACATGGTAAAAAGTAAATAGGACCCTTCCAAAGGCTCCAGATCCCTCACATCACAAATGATATTTAAGCAGTGACAATTTTATTTCTGGCAGAACATTTAAACAATTATAGTGCTGTAGAAGAGCTTTAGCAGAAATTATTTTCTACAACCCTCAATAGTCAAGAGTCTGTTACTTGAACTTCTTTGTAACATGCAAATGGGTAAATCCAGCCAGAACCAGACACTAGATACCAAACCACTCTATGCAAATTATGGCAACGTAAGGTTCTTTAGCTCACAGGAATTAAAAGTATCTACAGTGTTGTGGCTGCACATCTAAGTCAGTTTAGCAAATTAAGATAAGGTAGCTTTTAATCCAAAAATCCTTACATATTTGCTCTTTAGTACATTTCTTAATGCATCTGCTATTCTTCCTCCTGCATCTAGGTTGGTCTCCCTTGGCTGAATTCTCTGACTGTACTTCCTTTCCATTGGTCTCTCTGTAGGTAGATCATGTTTAGTCTAAGAATCTGGATCTCTCACATAGTGCACCTGTTGAACTCCATCTGTTGCCATATTGACTTACTGAATATTTAATACAAAAACTGCTGAGAAAATAAAAATTGTTTCAGAGCGCATAATAAAAGTATCATCAGAGCAGAACAGATACAGAATAACTTGAAGAATTTCTGTCCTGTGATTAACACCAGGTTAAAGACCTAATTTTATCTAATTTAAATACGTCTGGTCAAATTCTGCTTAACCCTTCAGTAATCCGGCATAAATAGACACAAACATTGCAATTGCATTCCGGAGGACTGTAGAACCCATCAGACAATCTTCACCGGTGGATATGTATGTATATAGATAGAACTGCCTGCAGAACAAACCAAACAATACACACAGGGTTTACAGGAACCTAGAGACAGATCTAATTATGCACTAAACAAATAAAGCTGAAAAGAAAAAAGCATGAATAAAGCTCGAAGTGCAAAGGCATAAGAGTAAAAAAAAAAGTATTCCCAACTCTAGGATGCCTTGTACTAAATTACACATGCAAATTTAACTGTGGCAGTTATCCTTCAACTAACCTTTGCTAGCTAAAAGGAGAGCAGAAGCGCTCCTAATCCGCTTCTGTCCGCAAATCGGACAAATAAGCTTGAATCACAGCTAAAAAGACAAACCACTCTAAAGACGCCATAAAAGACAACTAAAAATGCTTCTATAAATACATCAGCAACAAAGGGACGGCTAAGGAGAACCTCCATGCTTTGTTGGACGTGGAAGGAAACAGTGACAAAGGATGAAGTACCTAATGCTTCTTTGCCTCTCTTTTACAGCAAGACCAGTTGTTGTTCAGGTACCCAGCTCCCTGAGCTGGAAGACTGGGATGAGGAGCAGAATGAAGCCCCCACACTCCAAGGAGAAATGGTCAGCAACCTACTGCACCACTCAAACACACATGAAGCTGCATGGGGTCCACTCAAAGGTACTGAGGGAGCTGGCAGAAGTGTTCACCAAGCCATGTTCAATGATTTCCCAGCAGTCCTGAATAACCAGAGAGATCCTGGCAGACCAAAGCCAGCAAATGTGATGCCCACCTACAAGAAGGCTGTGAAGGAGGATCCAGGAAACTCCAGGCCTGACAGCCTGACCTTGGCACCAGGCAAGGTTATGGAGCAGATCATCTTGAGCATAATCACACAGCACATACAGGACAACCAGGGCATCAGGCCCTGGATGGGTTTATGAGGGGCAAACACCTCTTGATCAACCTGATCTCCTCCTATGACAAGGTGACACACTCAGTGGACGAGGGAAAGACTGTGCATGTTGTTTATCCAGACTTTACTGCAGCCTTTGACATGATCCCCATGGCATTCTGAAAAATTGGCTGCTCATGGCTGGGAGAGGTGCACCCTTTGCTGGGAAAACAACTGTCTGGATGGCCAAGCCCAAAGAGTGGTGAACGGAGTGGTCCAGCTGGGCAGCTGGTCACAAGTGGTGTTCCCCAGGGACCAGCGCTTGGGCCAGGCCTGTTTAATTTCTTTGTCAATGATCTGGATGAAGGGATTGAGTGCACCCCTCAGTCAGTTTGCAAATGCCGGGTGGGAGTGTTGATCTGCTGCATGGCAGGAAGGCTCTGCAGAGGGATCTGGACAGGCTGGAACGACGGGCCAAGGCCAGTTATATAAAGTTCAACAAAGTGAAGTGCTGGGTCCTGCACTTGGATCACTACAACCCCACTGAACACTGCAGGCTTGGAGAAGAGTGCCTGGAAAGCTGAATGGTGGAAAAGGACCTGGTTCAACAGCACCTGAACATGAGCCAGCAGTGTGCCCATGTGGCCAAGAACGCCCCTGGCAGCCTGGCTTTTATCAGCAACACTGTGACCAGCAGGACCAAGGCAGTGATTGTCCCCCTGTACCTGGCACTGGTGAGGCCACACCTCAAGTCCCGTGTTCAGTTATGGGACAAAAAAGAACACTGAGGTGCTGGAGCGAGCCCAGAGAAGGGCAGTGAAGCTGGAGAAGGGCCTGGAGCAGAAGTCCTGTGAGGAGCAGCTGAAAGAGCTGGGTTTGCTCAGCCTGGAGAAAAAGAGGCATATGGGGAACCTTATCACTCTCTGCAACAACCTGAGAAGAGGTTGTAGCCAGGTGGGGGTCAGCCTCTTCTCCCAGCTAACAAGTAAAATGACAAGAGGAAATGTCAAGTTGCACCAGAGGAGATTTAGACTAGGTATTTGGAAAAACTTCTTCACTGAAAGGGTTGTTAAGCATTGGAACAGGCTGCCCCGGAAGTGGTTGACTCACCAACCCTTGAAGTGTTTAAAAGAGGTGGGACATGCTAGTGCTGCGTTAACGGTTGAACCCATTGCTCTAAGAGGTCTTTTTCAACCTAAATGATTTTATAACCTCAACTATTTTAACTGATTTTATTCTGAAGCAGATTAAAAGCATACACATGTTCTATTAATACAGTCCAACAGAAGGGATGATGGCCCCTAGCTAAGGGCAAAAAGAGTTCCAGCTGTTTGCAAAGTGACTGTATACTCTCACACTGGAGCAAATTAACGTGGGAATAGATGTCACGAATAAAATAAACAGAGACCGGGAAAGTAGCTGAAAACTGAAAATGGCCTTCATCCTTCCTCATAATACACAGAGTGGAGTTTATCTTTCTAACCATATTTTGCATAGACACCTTCAGTGTCTGATTTAGTCTCAAATAAGCATGGCAAGCAGAATTTAAAATGAGTTATCAACTACTTCTATTTTATATCTTCCATACTGTTTCAAGTAAGTCTAAATTTAAAAGAAACCCTAATTTTTCACTGAATTTAATGTAACCTGTTAAGAATTGTACTTGATGATTACCAGTGCTTCTTTAAAGACAGGAAACACAAGTGTAATAACAAAGTGTTATTTACTCTTTAAGTATTCTCACAGAACTGCTAAAGATTAAGTGTACTGTGATGACTGCAGCGTTCAGCATTTAGAACAGTATTTATAATTAATATTAAATTCCTGCCATGTACAATGCGAAATTGAAGTTACATGTTTATTTTCTCATTACATGATACAACTTCTAGTATTGCTCAGTCTTACTCTACCATAACATACTGAGCTATTACACTGTGCTCCTCTGTCATTTTAGTAAAATCCCACAAATGCTCAGAAATGACCTTAAGATGTGAAGGTGGGGGAACACTGTTACCATGAGCTAGGCTTGCTGTTACACACACAAGCTTTGAAGCTGTCACCAATGTTATTACAGAAATATTCAGAGACTACACCCACCATTGCCTCCTCTTTCCTACGTCCAGGAACTTGCCCTTTCAAAAGCAAACCACCTCTCTGATCAGCCAGCTACACTGCTATATACAGTTTGGTAGCTACAGCCCCTCTGTCTTAGAACAGTAAAAGGATGAGTTTCATTTCCGAAGCCATTTTATTAAATCAAAGCGCATCCTTTCACTACTGCCCCACTGTGACATAAAGCCAATGTGTGGTTGCCCATGAAAATAGGGAAAGGACAACGTTAAAGCAAAAGGTTCAGTTTCAATTCAGGCGGGGTTAAAAGTCATGTACTGCTGGGGTGTGTGAGAGTTGTTGGGAAGGATCTGGGATAAGTTCTCAAGGGACAGTTCTTAGGCCCCATAGTCCTAAATCTTCTCTCTCCTTGCCCTCCAAATATGAACTAAGCCGGTCTGTTCCAGAACCTTTCATGCTTCAATCCCCACAGACCGTATGCCCTCTCAACCCTCTCTCCACAAATGTGCCGTTCTGTGGCTTTTTCCTCTTGAAGGTAGCCCTGAAAGAAGACAGCAGATGGCACCGTGTGGAACGCGCTCTCACAAAGCAAAACCATGATGTGCATAGCTGAGAATGTTTTGTTGAAACCAGAGTGCAATGGAAGCATAAAGAAAAAAGAACCCTGAAGTTGACTTACAAAAGCAAAAGCCAGAAAATAAAATTCAGTGATGGAACAATTACAAGCATGACGTATTTCACAAAACATATCATCCAAGCTTGTGCCTAGCAAAAACTGGCCTTTACTGTGGGAGGGTGGGGCTAATGTTGCTGAAGTAAAGGTGGAATACAAAATTAAAACACTAAAAATTCCTTGGCTCCCATTTAGCCATAGGAGAATAATCACAGTTGTCATTACTAGCTGACCTGAGACATCACAAATTAAGATACTGTTGCTAATGTTTAAGGTAGTCTCTCCAGCGTCAAGATCCATTTTCTATTTGGCAAATGAAAGATTAAAATTGTTACAAAGTAAAATTAATTGTGAGACATATGCAATAGCTTTTCAAATGTTACTTCAGACATCTGACAATAGATGAATCATTCTAGTCACCTGAGTAAGATAAAACAGTCAAAACACAGTAGCATTACACAGCTTCTTGGAGAACTCAAACACTGCACTGGCTTTCATGGCTTTTGTTCTACAATAGTGAGTCGAAGAGACATCCATTTACTGTCATTGTTACCATTGATACAATGCCAAAGTGCCAATTTTGTTTTTCTGACTTTCTAAATGAGAAGAATTGCAATTTGAAAGTATTTTATCTATTGCCAGAGAAAGAATTAAAGACGTTTTAAAGACCTTTAATACCCAAATGATCAAATATTTCAAACATGAAGATGAAATTGCTTTTTTCAAGATAAATGTTTCAAAAATATTTATGAAATTCTAAGTTATTTAACTGAACTTTCAAATGCTGTTTGGGCTAAGTTTAGGATAAGGGGTTAGCACATTCAACGTATGCAACAGACTATATATATGTGTGTGTGTGTAAAGCTGGATAAATATAGAAAAGTACTCAGGACAGGAAAGCTTGTTTTGTTATGTTTTGCTTCTGCCTCACTCTATTTTCAAATCCTCTGGCTATAGCACACACATATTCTATTAAATGTGTTCCTCTCAATCAAATGCATCCTCAAAGAGGTACTTTCCATGCCCAGACTTTCTTAACATATCACTCTATTGTGAAAATAGGAATAAAAATAAATAAAATCACACTTCCTGAATTTAAAGAAGTTGGCTATCCTTTATAGCATAACTGCAAAAAGAGAATACAGAGACTGAAAAAAATAAAGCCAAGAACTCAAAAAATGTAGGCTGCCCAGTCACATGTACTAGAACAGTTTAAAATTACATAATTACATGTTATTTCTCCCTTCTGCAAAATCTGTATTAAATCCACAGGATACAGGGTGCCCACTCCATACACTGAGCCACTATTTTAAATAAATGTAAATAATAGCGCGTAAACCAGTCTAGAGGAAAATAGTTATCCCACAAAGAACACCACTAAAAATCAATATCAAGTCAAGTTCACATCCTCCATTGCAATGTAGTTTCCCAAGGAATTTGTTTTAGTGAGGGAAGTTTTGAAAAGGGGTTCTGCAATTCCTCATGGATTACCAGCTAAAGAGAACTTGAACACGCTCTTTTACCTAACAAACTAACATAACCCACATAAATGGACTGCACAGGAAATTACATGATAAGCATTGTAACACCTGGAAGAAATGATCATTTACATTTATTAATGTTAGATGGGCTCTGAAAAAGTAACATTTGATACTGGACTTGGGTCCCCCATAGCAGACAGACATTTTAAATACAGTTTCTTGCTCTCAAAGTGCTCATGTACAAACACTCAGTTATTTCTTGTTTAAAACAGACCATTTCTTTTTCTAAAGCACAGGAATATTGCCTCACATAATAGCAAGAACTTTTGAAGTATAGCAAGTATTTAATTCTCTAAAATACCAAAGGAGCTTTTACCCTGGGAAAGCAGCAGTAAATTGGGAAATACAGAAGCTGATCTATTTTGTTCGTATCTATATCCTTAAATTCATTCCCCAGGCTGCTTCAACTTATGTAAGGTGTGGTGCAGCATTAGGGTCAATTTCATGGTACCTCTCCAGCCCAGACCTAGCAGCTACCCGCATTAAAAACACCTCCGTTTGATTCCCAGCAACTGCTCAGAGGAAGACCACAAACTTTGCTCAGCTATGGGGCCGGAAATGAAGTCTATGTGCTGAACATACTATAAAAAGGCTGTAGCAATGCATGTCCTAAGTTCACTTTTTTTCTCCAGGCAAGTAGTAAGACTGATGGCTGCAAGAAGTTTTGCTAAAGGAGTCAATAATAATAAAAGCATTGTCACACATCCTGCTACAGAGTGCAGGCTCCACAGGCCCCAAAAGTAGCAGCTTTAATGGCTTTCCTAAGTAGAAAGAAGCCCTCAGGAGTAGCCCTGAATGTCAGTACAAATGTACCTCAAAGGGCTTGCAAGAATGGAATTTTCAAAAATTCAGGAGGAAACTCTGCAACACATGCACAGTTGACATTAAATGGAAAATAACCTGACTAAATTAGAGGAGATTCTTGTGGAACAGCAAAGACACCTCCCCAGACTTAGTATAGCCTTAATCCATTTAAAACCTGTTAGTTCCTACAGGATCTTGAATTTTCTTGCTAACTGTACTGGCCAAAATTTTTATTCTCCCCTTCCCCCATCAGTTCAACATGAGACAGATCCAAAAACATGAGTATTAGGCTCACAGGCTGCCAAAACTAGAGACTATTAGAGAGAGTTATGATAGGAAGCAAAAGCTAACCTTTATAAACCACTCTAGCCCTATGTAATCAAATCAAATTTCTGTTTTAAAAACCAAACATATTAAGCTGTTCACATAATAGGCTATCTGCCAAAAAAGTCCATTCAAGGATTTTAGTTGTAGCATTTGCTCTAGTTAGTCAAGTGTTTGTGAGTGTTTGCTGAAGACCATTAAAAAAAAAAAATCATGGCATTAAAAGCTAAACTTGATGGTTCAGTTGACCCAGCCTACATAAAACATTTGGATATGTTTTCCTTTTCATGTTTCATTCTGCTATCCATAAATCAATAAAAGGGTCAACACTTTGCAAGCATTCTATCTCACCTCATATGTTTTCCAAAAGAAGTCTGTAGGGAGTCTCTGTACTCAACCATACTCTGCACGTTTTTATGAACACTGTCCCTCCCACCTATCATGCATAACCCCATTATTGCACCCACATGAAATCTGATGAGGTGCTCACCCCAATTACAAGTAGTGCAGGTGAGGAAAGAAGCACTATGTGCTAAGTAAAGATGGTAGAAGACAATAGTAGATACAGAGCAGGGATTTGATTCTTGAATCACAGCTATTTTATGAGGCCACGCAGTGAACTGCTTTTCAGCAGCATCATTCCAACTGAACAAATCTAGCCTGAGGTCTCCCCACTCACAAAGCAGTTTCTGCTATGCCTTTAACTCTGTCCAATGTTCTTTTCCCAAATTATCCTCCTTCCATTACATTTCTAATATTTACCTATCTTTGCAATTTCACAAGCAGTAGAGAAGTCTCCAGTACAGTCAAATTCACATCATCTTGACTGTTACCACCATATCAACTTTACACAAAGATTTACTTGGCTTCAAAGCAGCTCTCTCCAAGTAGCTCAACAATAACTTACAATTGAGAAACCCCAAAAGCCAGGCTAACCTGTGCTAAGAGAGTTTCTCAACACATGCCATACTGCAATAGAAGTGATCAAAAAAGATGCCTGATTTGGATCCTCCTCATTAAAGGGTAAGTGGTGGTGTGGTGGTGAAGCCTGGAAGTCTATTCTCACACAGTCTCTCTCATGAGCACACGGGCCCCACCGAATCAGATCTGGACTCTATGCTAGAATATTCCTACTATAATAAAACGGCAGAAACAAGTTTGAATTACCTGAAATTCTGTTGAAATTATTTACTAGAGCATAAAAAACCATTCAAATGTTAACAGTAAATATAATCCTAAAAAATGTATTTCAATAAAATAGAAAGAGAGTACTTCTCACTTTGCAAAATCAAAACATTTGCAAATTAAGAACATGCAGTAAGTTTTTAATACGAATCTCATGAAATTTGCAACATCTCAGATGACCAAAGTGGCTGTCAACTCTCAAGAACACATTTAGTATACAATCCGCTGCCTATTTTTCCAGCAAGAGGCACTAGCAGGGAAGCAGTGGCCACATGAATTACCTGGGGGGGCACTGGTAACTGATATAATTGACACTATCCTCTTTACACAATTTTTTCCCCTCTCCTTATGAACACCAACTTAACATGCTCTTATTCACCTCTTCTTTTACCACCTGTTGCTCCAGTGTCTTAACATGCTCTGGGGTTTTATTTGTATATGCCTTCCCTCTGTCACTCAACCCCAGTTTATCCTCTAACATCAGTCACTATTTACATTCCCTCCTGATGTCCATATTCTTCTTCAAAAATAAGAGATTAAACTGTAATATAAAAACTGGTGGCAAACCAGCTCAGGAAACTGTTATAGTATTTTAACAATTTACCTCACTGAATTTACTATGACTGCTTTATAGCAGGCAAGAAGAAAAAAATAGGACTGCACAGTGGGCGACAGCAGAGAACTACTCCAGAAGTCAACTATCAGTTCAGGTAACTACAACACAAACCCACAACCTCCAGTGATCAATTCCATACACCACTTTTTATGTTCACTTCAGTCATACTTTGAATTTTAAGGAAGGTTTCATGCCATACTTATAGATACAAAATTAGTTTTCATTAATGAAACAAGTTTATAACAGCTCAAGGATCCATCTGGCAAACATGACTTGAACGTAACAAAACCTGTATATTTGACAGTGCCTGAGATAAAAATCTCAATTTCCTTTAACCTGCCTGCCTCTGAAACTCAAGCAATGACACTGACCTTAGGTTTATTTTCACCAGTTCATTCCCATTCACCAAACCCCACTAAGGCTAGATTATGGTACCAGTGATGAGAAAGTGGATTGCTATCACATCTATAATCCATATTTGCTACCAGGACAATTATGCTACCTCAGAGCGAGGTACAATAAACAATGGTCACCTCTAAAGGCAGGTAAAAAGCCAGTGGTTTGAACAATCAATGCTGCTGGTTTGGAAGAACCAAAAATGTGTATGAGATGCATATGATACGATCGTGGTAGCGCTCCCCAGTACCAAGAGCTGGCAGGGATGTAGAAGACAACATTGCCAGCAGGAGAAGGTAGGCAAATGGAACTCACCAATCCTGCACTGGTGCACCATCCTGCACGTGCAAACTGGTATGGAGAGGGTCTCATGCTCACATATATGAGCTTTGGTATTCCAGCCTAAGAAAGCTTTCACTAAGATAACTGGTATTAATCTGGCTTTTATCAAGATGTTAAAATTCTCATGGGAAAGAGAAGTTTGATCTCATGTCATGGGATATGATTAATGATTCAGACACAGCTCTCACACGTGTGGCTTAATGGTAAGAACTGTACAAACAGAATGAATGTACTACTTTGACAGCACTCCCTGAAGACTACTGATGTTCCAAAAGTTATCATTTCACTTGGTAGCAGTATCAGAATGCAAAAGTCTTGCTAGATATATATATCTTGTATGTATACATATGCACTCATACAGATTATTTTTTTATACACATATACACACACATATATATGATGCAAGCAGCCAAAAGAAACAGCATATGGACATGCTGGAGCTGTATTTAGAATACCAGTGCATAGAATGTAGCCCCTGCACAAGGGCTCCATGATTTTGGTTGCCTTGGTTCTACAACCAGGTTGGCATTCAAGGCAACATCTGACAGTAAGAATGCCTTCACTTGACAACTGAGTTCAATCCGCTGTTGTACTTCCACATGCAGCTTTCACTCTGCACTTGTGTGTGCACTGCGCCAAAATGAAGCTCCTGGACCATCCAGCTGCTAAACCAGTCAACAGATGAACTGAATTTCAGACATGAAATCTGTCCATTCCAATGTACCATCACTATCCATGTTTCAAGATCTTGGCCTTAGGATGAAATCCTGGAATTCAGTGCTGGAGGCCTGTCAATGGCACATCTTAATGTCAGTGCTCCCTGACTTCATGTATCAGCTCACCTGACCTAGAAGCTGCCAAGAAATACACACATACCTCAAAGTCTCTGGACCAGCTCAAGTATGGAAAGTAAACACAATAAGAGAAATAAATCAAAAAGTGAAAATACTGTACAAAATAGGTAGTCAGTGTGAAAAAAAACCCCAGTAAACCTAGTCATAGTGTACAGGTCACAAGTTCTTAAGTGACAGCACGGTGACCTCAAAATACCAGTTTGGTTTTACCTTGCACAGGCACTGTATTTCAGTGGAGATCAAAAACCAAACGCTGTCCTCTCTCTATGGCCTTGGCCTATCGTACTACATTTGGGTCACTTCTGGAAGAAATGCCAACACAAGGGAGTCTCAGAGGCTGATTTTACAAAAGCAGCAAATCTCCCTTCTGTCCCAAATCAAAACCTAATTTTACTGTCAGAAAGGCAGCTCAAAAGGGATGTTAGGAAAAAAAAAAAAAAAGTGGTATTTGATTCAATTAATATGTAGAAAACCCAAGGCAATTCTAGCTTTCTTCCCACCCTGGATAGTTTCATATGTCCATACCAGGAAACTAGATTGCTAAGTAAATGGGAAAGCTTTCTAAACCTTAGAGGCAACAATATTTTTCCATTCAAAAGAATAAATGATTTGCCTAATGCTCCTCATTTTATCAGATATACCTCAGTTTCCTCTCTGGAGCACAAAACAAATACTAGAGAATAGGTAACTGACTTTACAACACACTGCCAGATATCCTATGCAAACTTGCTAGGAAAAGCCAGAAGAATTGAGAAAAATACCAAACTGTTCCACAGCAAAGTCTACAGCCACTGTCCTGAAAAAAAACATAATCCAGTTTACCTGGAGAAACTGCTAAAGAAGTGGTTAAAGAAAAATAATTTAGAAACAGAGTACTGCTAGTCTTTTCATAAGCCCCTTTCCCATATTACATTTAGACTTTTAAGACCCTTGCAACCATGAAAAACCATTCCTATCTAGCTATTCCACACTGTGTAAGAGAGCAACATAATTTTTTACTCTTTCCAACAATTCTGGTGCTGCAATAGAGAAAGCCCTTTGTTTTCACTCAGTTTCTACCATTTTAGGTTCTTTGTCCTACTAATTAACTTAAGTGCATTTGCCTCTACCATTTCTGGCATGCAGCAACACGACACTGGCATGATTCTTGACATTTCAACTGCTTCTCACAGACCTGCATTAAAATCAATGAGTTTTGTCAACTTCATCTATTCCCTAATTAACAAGGGTACATCCAGCAGCACAGGCAGCAATGCCTTCTGTTTGTGTACTCAGGGAGATGACTTTGCATCAATTTACACACTGCTTTAAACAGGAGTTTATCTTTACAGCTAGATCATTACTATGAACTTAACTCCCATAGCACCATTTTAGTGTCCTTCTGGGTTTAGTAACAAGTTACGCAACTCAGCACTGTAAAATTTTCGTTTATCCAACAAGGATGAGTCTTGATTAAAAAATCAGATAAAATCTACACAAAAGAGTAGGTTGCATGCTTAAAAGTTTCCTTCATAATAGAAAGGAAAGCCTTTATGCTTAAATTTAAGATTAGAAGAGAACTACTCCACAGGATATAATGTCAGATCACGTCCATAGTCTCATTGCAGATGTATCTAAACTATGCTCCCCCCATTCTTAACTTAATTAATTGGAAGTCTGCACTTCTTCCATTCATTTGTGTTTGCAAAAAACACTTAAATAATGGGTAATTACTTGACATTTTGAAGATATTTTGAGATACTTGGCTTTCACATCACAAAGGTTTATTACTTCACACAGCATGTAAAAACAAAGCAATTCCTTGTTCTCTGTCCTGAGCCATGATTTGTGAATGGATTACATTTGCGGGTGGAGGGGGGAGAGAAGTGAAGGGAGAAAGCCAACTAGAAAAGAGGAAGTTGTGCTTTTGAAACTATCAAAGTGGAGTGCATGCTTTGCGGAGAAATACAATTTCAGCAACAATTTTAGATGAAATTTAGCACAGACTATGTAGCATGCATTTCAAAACGAAGCATCTCCTTCCTCCGTGCAATTAACAGTGAGACACAAGACGCAAAATTTTAAAATAAAATCTGACAATTCACTATTCTAAAGTCATCTGCCACTTACCCTACTTAAAGTTCTAAAAACCTCACGGATTCCCAGGACGAAGTAACCAGTAGTATAAAAATTCATTGTCACGTTTCAGCATTACAACAACCCTGCCCCACAAGTCTTGTCATCTTTCACTTCGCCTTGCTGCAAGGAACGAGCGCAGCATTTCTTGATCTCATGCATAAAATGGTTTCGGTCCCCTCCAAGAGGGAAAAAGAACAGATGGCTTCTATAGGAGGGAAAGCAATCTTTGGAAAAAATCAAGATGTGTGGGAAACAGCAAAAGTCCTTGGGCTCAGAAACGCACCTTCGAAACACCTGGCAGTAAATCAATGTCAACCATTTCGCTGTAATCCCTCAAGTCACTTTTATGAAGATTACTTCCTGCAGTGCATTCCTCACCCTGCTCCCTCCCCGGCCGACAAGGACTCCAGTAAAGACCACTTCGGGAAGCCGCACCGCACACACGGGACCGGCGGCGCGACGGCGGGACCGGGACCGGGGCGCGGGTCACGCCTGGCACAACTGTTTCGCTACCAGCTCCCGACTCCTGCCCGACTCCCGATTCCCTGCCAGCGCCACAACTTTCCCCGTGCCGGTCGGAGAGTCCTGCCACAACTCCAAGGGATGCGGGGAAACTGCCGATGCCCCGTTCCCGAGGTCTTCGCCGCAGGGGACACGCCGGCACCGCCGCTCGCTCCCGGCGCTTCCCTTCTCCCGCGCCGCGGTGATGACCCCTCACACTCCCCACCGACCCGCCACAGCGTGTCCCGCCCGCACCGCCTCCCTCCCTCTCTCTCCTTGTCTCCCTCCTCGGCTCCCGGGGCGGCCGCGGCTACCAGCTCCCTCCGGGGAACAGGCAGGGGCGCAACTTCGCGGGGTGGCGGAGCGGGGGGCGGGCGGCGGGGCCCTCCCGCCGTCCCCGCGGCCACGGCGGAGGGAACCCGCGGGTCTCCCCCGCCGCGGCTCATGGCGCGGTTCTTTCCCGCCTCCCCGTCCCGCCCGGCGGCGGCGGCGACTGACCAGGGGTCGAACTCGTGGATGATGCTCTCGAAGCGGATGACGGCGAAGAGCCGGGAGCTGAATCCAGCCAGCCAGGCCAGGAAGAGGATGGTGAAGGAGAGCAGGGACTGCCAGCCCGCCGGCTGCGACAGGCCCCCCGACAAGCCGCCGCCCGCCCCGGCGCGGCTGTGGAGCGGCGCCGCGGAGTTGGCGGCGGGTCTGTGCTTGTGGTCGGGGGCCGAGTGCTCCGCCATGTTGTACCCGGGGCTCCCTCGCAGCCTCTCCCTCCGCCCGGCGCGTGCGGGGAGGAGGAGGCGGAGGAGGGGAGGAGAGGAGGGAGGAAGGGCAGGGGGCGGTGAGCTCGGCAAGGGGCGGGGCGGAGCCCGCCCGTTCTTACTCGGCGCTCCTCGCTGACTCCCCGCCGCCTCCTGGCGCACCCGCGCTCTGCCGCTGCCTCCTCCTCCCGCCGTCACCGTCCCCCGGGGCGGGAGGGGGCACGGCGCGGCGCGGGCGAGCCCCGGGGGCGGGGCCATCGTCGGGACGGGGGCGGGGCCGAGGAGCCGAGGGGCGGGGCTCGAGACGGCCCGGGGCGCGCGCGCGGCTGTGAGGGGCAGCGCCGGGGTGGG
Organism: Cyanoderma ruficeps; assembly: GCA_008694505.1. Classification (NCBI taxonomy): domain Eukaryota; kingdom Metazoa; phylum Chordata; class Aves; order Passeriformes; family Timaliidae; genus Cyanoderma; species Cyanoderma ruficeps. The sequence continues at coordinate 10,714,852 of VZDJ01000782.1, forward strand.
GAGGGGGGCTCTGACAGGAGGGGGCTGCGGACGGGATCCAGTCGGGAGGGAAAGGGGTGGATCGCGTCTCCCTTCCTCCCTCCCTCCCTAGCGGGCCGTTTGACATTGCCGCCCCTCCGGAGCGGGAGGAGCTACCGGGGGAGGGCGGGACTTCCAGGAGAAGGCCAGGGGGCGGAACCGATCCCCTCCGGTAGCGCCCTCCTAACAGGAACTCCGGTGACGGCCTGTCACGGAGCGACAGGTATTTAAAAGGGGCGGGTCATCCCCGAGCAGCCAATCGGAGCGGCAGTGCCCCGCGCGCTTGGAAACGTCGCGGTCGTTGCCAGCCGTTGGAGCAGTTGACTGGCAGCAGTTTGGTCCAATTGGAGTGCGGCATGCAAGTCACGTGGGCGCTCACCGGAGCCTTGCCCGGGCGCTGCGGTCCGAGTGGGCCAGCGGGTGGTGCCACTCCCGGCCTGCTCTGGGGCCTTGCGGAGCATGCCGGGAGTTGTAGTCCGCAAGGCGAGGGCGCGTCGAGCCCCCGACCCTGTGGCCGGTAGCTGCATTTGTTAGGAATGTTTATTTGCCTCGATGGAAACTGCGTTGACTGGCTCTGAGGGATGTGGGTGAGCTTCGCCCTTATACAGTTGAGAAGAGTAGCGTGGGGCAAGGTCAGGGACATCCCTGCGTGTGCCACTTGCCTCAGCTGGGAGCACTTTTAGAAAATCCATCATCAGTTGGGTGCATCAGATAGGTTGGAAGAGACCTTTGAGGTCATCGAGTCCAACCTATGGCCGAAAAACAGCATGTCAACTCGACCATGGCACTAAGACCCAAATCCAGTCTTTCCTTAAAACACCTCCAGGGATGATGGCTCTACCACCTCAGTCAGGCTCAGTGACCAGCAAATGGACACCTTGGCTTTTTTGGGGGCTTCTCTGGGCAGCCTGTTCCAGTGGCTCACCTCCCTCACAGCAAAGAATTTCTTCCTAACTTCCAATCTAGACCTACTTCCTCTCAGTTAAAAGCAATTCCCCCTTGTCCTGTCACTACCTGCTTTGTAAATAGTCCCTCTCCAGCTCTCTTCTAGCACTCCTTTAGGTACGGGCAGGTGCTCTGAGGTCTCCCTGGAGACTCCTCTCCTCCATGCTGAAAAGCCCCCACTCTCTCAGCTGGCTCCGTAGGAGGGGTGTTCCAGCCCTCTGATTATTTCTGAGGGCCTCTGGACTCATTCCAACAGGTCCATGGCACTGCTATGCTGGAGACCCCAGAGCTGGATGCAGCCCTCCACTGAAGTTGTTCCTTTAGTGGAAAGCTCTGTTCAACAATCCTTGGAGAATGTAACTATTTTTCCTCAGTCCCTACATTAGCCAAGGGTGTGACTTGGTCACTGTATTTGAAAGCAGAGTAACTGTATTGTCAGGTGTGTATATATGTTTTGATCTGAGCACTTTGATCCGCTGTTGCTCCTAAAGGACTCCATTTCAAACAGTCACAGAATGAAGCTTAGGAAAACTTCTGGAAGATTTAGAGGTTCAGTTTTGCTGAATCTGGCTTTTAAAAGGCTAAATTTTTGTTAGGTAGGGATTTTTTGTTTGTGCTCTTATTCTTTCTTATTCTTGTTTAAATAGGCCAATAATTCGTTCAAGATAGACTACGTTAGACATTTGCCCCTTTTCTAGTGTTGTCAGTGAGGCTTTTTTAATGAGCTGACCAACTGGCATTTCAAGTGAAGGATTTCTTTTTTAATTGGCTCATGAACGCAGAGCAAACTCAAGCAGAAATTTGCAACTATCGAGTGTTTTCTAAAAGGCACTGGCTGATTTTACAACAGGCTCAGTCCTGGTCTACCTTTCTGAATTTCTGTTCTCTCAGTTGTCATCCTGTTTTTGGTAACAGCAGTTCAGGCTTAACGGTGCAGCAGAGGAGCTGTTTCAAATGGCAGTATTGTACGCTGAGAGAATACCTTTGTATTTTCTTTCCTTCCTGACCATTTTTCTAGATGTTAAAGACCCAAAAAAGACCGATGATTCATATTAGCTGGGAAAAAAAGGGGATATCAGAGCTTTTTAAAAAATGTATAATTTACTACCAATGTTAACTTTCCTTGATTTGGAATCCGATTTATTGAAAAATTATTGCAGATCATGGCATGGATAAGGTTATATGGTCTTTACTTTAAATTTCAGTGCTATAACTTTTACTTGCAACAGGGAGGTTATATCATTCTGACTGTACTGTCAGAGTTAGATCAGACAATTTTTGGAGCATAGACAAGCCCAGACAATGTGATTTATTTGAATGCTGACTAATGGTAAAATGTTTCTTTGTCATTGGTAACAAATGATATTGTTGCCTATTCATTTTCAAACTGTTCAAAAAGCTGTACTCTTGAATATCTCAGAGCTCGGGCAATGAAATTTAGTGGCAGCAAAAGCACAGTTCTAGTAAAAGGTTTCATTAATGTTTCTGTAAATATATTGTTTGAATTGAAATAAGGCTTAATAGTCTTATGATAAAATCAATCAAACAAATGCACACAGATGGAAATTAAGCAACTCCTATAGGTAGATGGAAGGATTCAGTGGGCTTGGTACCCTACTGCCATGACAGCAATGGGAAGTACATTTCTGTAGAGGAGATGCAAAATGTGCCTACTGGAAACTGCATTCAACCCACACTAATAGCTTGATAGGGAAGGACATTTTCCATTTCTCTCTTTTT
>VZDJ01000782.1:10717563-10763941 GCA_008694505.1 Cyanoderma ruficeps
TTTTTACTTCCTCTGTTGTGCCCCCTCTCCCCGCCCACCTCCCATTCTTTGATTTGTTTTAAGGTAATTTGGTTTGATTTGTTCCACTTTGTGTGGTGGTGTATTCTTTGAACACAAAACCCTGCAAAAATGTCCACATTAGTGACTGAGGACTTGACTTTGCATAGTGATTATGAACCATTTTGTGTATAGAAAATCAGTTTCCTATTCTTAGCGTGTAAAATAATGGCCAAATGCCTTAAGGAAAGAAAAAAGTCTTTAATTTCCAAGCTTCCTTAATAATGGAACTATTCAGGGGATAATGCCCAAATGCAGAATTCATATTATGGTTGTACAAACTAGAAAATCTTGAAAGCTGTGGAGCTGCATATAGGAGAATACCAAATGAGAGCTCTTCACTCCTCAACAGGGCTACCATGTGTCAGTACTGCTGAAAGAATAGCAGCGAAATTCCTGCAGAAAAAAACTGTACATGGACACATTCAGGAAATCAATTATTAATCAGAAGTAGAGACTCATGGTTCATACTTCTCACAAAACTTCATTAGAAACAATTTAGCAGTGTTTAGTAACAGGAGTAGACAGACACCTTAGTTTAGAAAGTCATTTGAAGAGCAGTTCAGGTTTGAAGTGAATAAACAAGTCTCTTAAACAGTCTTTCCAACTTTGTGCTCCTGCAGCTGATCAAGTAGTTAAGCTTGGTATTAACAAATTTTGAGGATGGCTTTAGAAATTAATGATACAATACCTCCTGAAATGAAGAATATTAAAATAGCAAAGTTAAGCATAATTTGACGTGGAGGATACTTGATTTCAGCTATGTGCTCAGATGGTCATTGTTTAAAAATGCTCAAATGAGAGAAAATGTAACCCTATTGCCTGAAATTATCTTTCCAAACCTGAAGTTTAATAAACTTAAAAAATCACCATGTATTGATCTCCATATAGACGAAAACAACGTGAGTTTTATTATAAAATGGGTTTAAATCAGCAGCTGCGACCCTTTGTGGATATGTGTAAATCACCTAAGCAGTGATACAAAGTGGTCTGTAAAGAGTTTTGCACCTGTGTAACTATAATGAGGTTTGTAATTGATTTGAGTGGAAATTGCAGAACTGGTGTGTTTAGACAAGGCCTTCATCTGGCATTTAATTCAATAACACGAGAAACTCAAACCTTAGAGCATTCTATTGGTGATTCCTCCTCTTCCTTTCCAATAGTTTAAACATGTTGATGTTGCTCCTCTGCTTCTTCTGTCTTAATTATCCTGCCTAACTTGCCTTTCCCATGACCTGTACAGTGGTAAAAATCACACCAGTCTGCATGCACAGGCCTGCTTTTTGCTCTCCCTAGCAAAGCCCTGACATAATCATCTGCCACCATAACCTTTCGCATCAACCTGCTTTTACTTCTTGTGAAGAAATGGGGCTTTTCCATCTGCTGGGCTGGTGCCAGCCCTGCTAAATCTTCATCCCTTGTTAAAAAAAAAACCAAAAAAAAACTGAGGGAGAGGCACAAACTGGGCCTTTCTTTAAATAAATAAAAAATGCCATACTCGTCATTCTAAGTGTATTTTCTAACCCACGTACATAGGTGTTGTGCAACATTTAGCACCTGTGGACCTCTGAAGTACCTATCTTGAAACAAGTTTTGTCATCTGTAGTGTTTGCAAGCACCTTAACCAGAATTTGGTTGTTCTTGGCAAATGCTGCTCTCAAGTGTTTTTGCAAAACTTTCATTTTATTCCTTCTGGTAAGAAGGAAAGTACGGTCTTAGGGATGATCAACAAGAAGTTTTAAAAAAGGCCTTTTGCTTCAGGAACATCACTAAATGGCCCATCTGAAGAGTGATGTTTAACACCTAGATGTTGTAGAAAGTGGGCTTTATTAAAATGTTTTGTTGAAACAGCAAACTGCTTCAGGAACCAGCTGGAGAGTAAAGCCAAACTCTGGGGAGTGAAGTGAAAGCTATATTCAGTTTAAGTATATAAGATCTGTCACTGCTCAATTGCATTGAAGGTGAATTTTGTTGAAGTGAGAGTGGGGATCAGAGTACAGGAAAGAGGCATTCTGCTGTTTGCTGTTGCACCAGCTGCTGTTGCAGCGTCTGGTTAAGATTGTTGTATGGAAACAACAAAGAACAGAGGGGCAGAGAGGAAAAAAAAAAGTTATTTAAAGCCTGTTGAAGTTAGTGGGAGATTTTTCTTTGTACCATGTTGATCATCCTTGAGTTGAATTTTTCTTCATTGCCTCCCTCACCAAAACATTCCAAATAGTTTCTGGTAGCAATTGAATGTAGGGGAAGAAGATTTTATTTGCACATTATCTGTAAACTGTTGTCATAATTCATTAAAGCTTAGCTCTTCTGATTTTAGTTCGGCTGATAAATTTGAGTGAGCTGTTTAAGTTGGAAAATTCTTCTGCAGTATCAAATACTTCAGTGCCTTAACTGATTCAGTAGGTAAAAAAAAATAAAATTGTAAAATGTCAACAAAGAATTCCCCATGCTTGGAAATTTTACTGTATTGTGCAGTATTTTTCCATAACTGGGTTTGTAGTCTAGATGTGCACAGCCTTGAGGAAATAGAATTTTACAAAAGATTGTTTCTGGTGCTTTTCTCTTGGTAGCAATTCAGACTAATTGTCTCCTTGCTGTTTTCTAGACTACTTATAGGTATTTTTCTGGTCAACTGCTGCATTAATAACTGCATTAGAATTGCAAAAGAATTTCAGTTACACTGTTGTGGAATAAACTGTGCCAAAATGCACTATGCAATACAAAACAGGAGCTTATTGGTGCTTTGGGATAGTGTAATTTTAAACCATCCTTGCATGTATATCTGAAGTGAGGATTCCATCACTGTCAAGACGGGAACACAGCAATGACTACTTTGACTTTATATGACTTGAATTTCTTTGGCTTCTGCAGTGGCATCAAATGATTAGAGGCTTCAGAAGTGAAAAACTGATGTATTGAGGTGAAGCCACGACAAAGTTTTTGCTGCCTTCTGTCCACACATGAACCGAGACACAATGTTCTGTGATATATAATCTGCAGTCTTCAGTTCAGGTCTTCAGGTCCCCAGCAATCTCTTTTTGCAAATGACTCTAGTGCCTGAATCCCAGATTTATTGTTATCCAGTTGAATTTCTGATTGGGTTCCCCCCCTCCACTATCATATGTATTCTGAAACAATGAATCTTAATGTTTAAAATCCTATCCTGGGGAAACTGACCTCACAGCAATTAATCTAATCCTTACTGGTAAACTTTCTTCTTATCCCTTCCTCTCTTAAATATTTGTTCCACTTTATACATCTTAGAACGTTGTAATCCCTAGTGATACTCTATGCCATTTCCTGATACATCCTCCCAGTTTATTACTGGTACATGCTCCCAGACATATAAAGCATAGTATTTCAAATTAATTTCTTTAGAATGGATTTCTAATTGCTAAAGGAAAGCAGCCACATAAATTTGATGCAAAAAATAAAGATCCTTTCCTTATTTGACTATAGCAGAAGTGGTGATGCGAAGAGAGGACCAAAGGACAGGCTCTTCTGCCAAAGCAGCCAAGCCACTGTTCATGGCAGGGTGTGTTGGGCAGGTTATTCAACCATTTCATTCTCCTTTGACATGGCAATTGGCAAGTAATACAACCTTAACATAACAAGCCGTGTCATAACTTTAAAAAGCCTCTTTGTTGTCTCCTGGTGTGAATTCTGTCCTCTAAAATTTTTCCTAGTTTTTGCTTTTGTGCTTTCTGTACTTCTGCATTTAGAGACATTTGGGAGGAGGAGGAGTTGCATGAAGTTGTCTTAAACACAAAGATACAAAATTACCTTACAAATGCTGATTTAATAACTCTTCTGCCCTGACACATGCCTAGCGCCTCCCTGGCCTCTTCTTTCTCCTACCTTGTTTGATATTGTGCTTTATTTTTACACAGAACCAGTGTTGCTTCAGATCATCCAAAATTGCCAAGACAGGTATAATAACCCTCAATAAGATCAGTATTTCTTCTTTCTGAGCTAGAACAGATGCACTGTGGTTTTGCATGAAGGTCTACACTCAGTATTGCTTTGGCTTCTTTGTGCTGTGGATTTTGTGCCAAATTATTGACCTTCAAAATTATAAGGGTGAGAGATTGGACAAATCTTCCAACTGTTCCCTATTCAGATGCCTCAAGTGCGGATTTTCATGTAGAGTATTCAAGATTCAGCCTGGGCTTTCCAGTCCCATAACCTACTGTGTCACACAGGCACTGTTAAGGGGGAGTAGAGGTGGAAGGGTGGACACAATAGGACGGCACCAGCATCCAAACTGTATGGCAGCTTCCATGCTTGCTGTCATCCTCTGTCATCTAGCAGACATATCTAACACAATGGCATGAATAGCATCAACTTTAATTTGGGAGAGATGTATTTTATGAGTGTAGCTTCAGTCTTTCAAGTGCGTGGTATATAGTTAGTGTTTCATGGGCTGCAAGGACATCTGTCATGGAGCACTTCTTCCCCTTCCTCCTCCTCCTCCTCGGAACTTGGTATTCCCTCTGTTGTTTCTAACTCTTTTCTAACTCTTCCTCCTCATCTCTCTAGCTGATATCTTCTTGTACTTTTTGGATATGTTTCAACTTGGCCGTTGGGCGCAGCCTTGACCTGCAGTGTATCCACTGTAAAGCTTCCTGGAACCATAAGTGTCCGGCACGGGGCAGTCCCTGGCCTCTTCCCACAGGTGTCCAAGTCCACATAGGCAAGCTGGATAGGGAATGTGACCAAGCTACCTGCATCAAGATATCTTTTTGCTGGTTACCAGGACTTTACTGAAATGCCTTTTTGTTACATAGCATTCTTGTTTATACAGTGTCATGTATTGAATATTATGTTTGGAGACTGTATGTATTTATGGAGTCACTCAACTTTTGAGAAGATACTATTTCTTAATATTGAGAATAAATTCAGGATTTTCTAAGGTAATGGGCCTCTTTTTTAGAGAAAATACACCCATTATCTTACAAGGCTCTTTAATTTGCTGAATTCGACTTGCGGGTTCTACTTACATCTCCTTCATGTGACTTCAACTTGAAGCAGATACACTTTGTGATTTTTATTGCAGGCAGATGGTAAGATTTGTGTGGAAATCCTAGACAATTTTTATTGGGCTGTTAATTACTAGCATTTAAATTATTAGTATTGAATTATGCTAATATTTTGTTATCCTTCTTCTGGAGAGAAACGTGACTTGTATTTGTGACTTTTTTGTTTTCTTCATTAACTCTTTGTGGTAGGTAGCGACAAGGAGAAGACAGTGCTCAAATGCTCTTTCAAAAGCAGTAGAATAATTCTGCCAGACTCAGAAAAAATGCAGTTATTTCACTGTAGGCAGGCCCACCACCCTACTGTCACCTGTAGCTTAATGTGCGCTGTCCTAAACTGGACTGTCAAGTATAAGTTATATGTGGTTTCTTCTAATGTGATATGAGAAAATTTTTATGAATACACACAGCACTGGTTCACATAGCTAGAGACTAGAAAAGCTGTGAATATTAAGTACAAAACTGACCATCTTTTACTTAATTCTCCATTTTAGTTGTGAATGAGAGATGCCTCTGAAGATCAGCCAGGTCCTCCAGAATATTTTAAGCCCTGTCTGTCAGCATATATATATATAAAATACAATTATAATAAAATAGACGTATACAATACAGTTTTGTTTTGGAGTCCTATAGAGACTCCTAAGAATTCAGAAATGCAAGGTCAAACCCTGAGTGCTTTTGGGCATACAAACTTGACTCATTTCAATTTATGATCGTAACTTTTTCTCTCTCTGTTACATATTAGAACCATCTAAAGAATGACAGATCCCCAGTAGGATAAAAAAATTAAACATCAATATTTTAGTTCCTCTGCCTCCATATGGTATTATTATCCTTTTACTCATACACCCAACATTATGGCACCCAGTTTCTTGAAAAGAAAGCAGAAGCCGTCAGCTTCCTAAGCACTAGTGCCAGGTAGGTCTGTAAGAAATGCATATGCTAAAGGATGAGAGATATAATCATGGCTTGTTCCACCCATCCATGCTTGAGCAATGAATACCTCTCAACGCAGGTTTTTAATTTGGTAATTAGACATTTTTGTGCTTGATCTTAAAGTTCATTTTGGAAGTAGTACTCTTGTAATTTCTAACCATCACTTTTTATTAACTCTTGGGAAGCCACACTTTTGTGTATTGGGAGATTAAGTGTAATCAGATTCCATCTCACTAAAGCACTGCTGTGTAAACCACTTCACCTCCTGTTTAACTGAGAAAATGAACATGGAGAGGCTTTATGTTAACAAGGAAAGGATGAATATTTAAATTGGCCAGAATGATATTATGGCTCTTCCGAGCCTCTTAGTACATAGTTAGTGGCATTGCCTCTTTGCCTATGCTTATGTCATCTTTATTTTCAGGCATCTGCAAGGATTGGGAAATGCTCTGGAGTTATGAATAATACACCAGTAGCAGAGTTGGGATGGTAAGTGTTCAAAACAAGCTCATCAGTGTATGTATGTCATGAGCAAACAAATGCTGTTTCTACCCAGGTTTCTACTGCACTCTGAATTTTTGGAAAAATACAGTTTCTGAGGCCTAACTTACCTGTGGCAGAGCCTTTTCTCACTGGAGGAATCGAGGCCAGTTCTTTTGGTAACAACTCTGTTTACAGTTTTCAGTGTGGTCAGTGGACCCTCGTGATGGCTGCCTACAAGGAGTTTGCCAAGCACCCACTCCCAGTGACTGATGATTGAGTGGGGAAGCTGCTCTTCACTGGAAAATGAAAATTGAAAATAACTGAAAACAGTTACTCTGTTGCAATGTTTATGCTCTTGGTCTAGTGCAGGGTATCCTACTGTGAGCAAGGAACTACCCACGCCATGTCTGCTGGTGCATAGAATTTACACATAAATTAAAATAACTGTAGGCACGTGGTAGTGTATTTTGCCTTTTAGACTCTGTTTTAAATGTATGTCCTGAAACCTAATAAAATCTATATTTTGTAGCACTCTGAAGAGCAGTAGTGCAGATTGGCAGATGTTTTGATCTGATTGGAGATGAAATTCTATTCTTAAACCATTAAAAGTAAATAGACCAAAATTTTCTGCACTTCAGCTGTGTTGCAAGAGAATTGATTGTGTTATCTGAGACAGAAAAGAAAACAAAAAACTGATGGTAGTTGTGGAAGATTTTAGTTCAGGTTTAGAGAAATGTAAGAAATATTTTTAAACTAAAACTTTTATTCTATGATTGTGTTGGAGGGAAAAGAAAAATGCCTGTGCCATAAGGAGCACATTTGAAATCGTAATCAACAGGAGCGTTTTTGGTACTTAGCTACTTGGTCACTCTAAGAACTTGCCTACAGTAACAGAGTTAAGCATTTCTTGCTGTGAGTTTTCAAATTCTTTTGAAGATAGAGTTGCTTGAATTCTGACTGGACTGAATCCATGACAAAAGAACTGTGACTATGAGATGAGAAAAATTGGTAGATTTTCCTACAGGGATTTCTCTCTAGGTGCGGTGAATTTTTGCCAGAGCACACTTATTGTGATGTATCTGTTGGACTTGTGTCTTTTATGTCATGTCCTTCCTGGAAGCCAGGAAGATTCTGCTGCTACTAACTGTTAATCAGGATCAGAGTGATAGCCTCTTGCAGAAGCACTTTGGCTTAGTTACTGGATCAAGAAACCATCTTTTCTGGCAGTTTTCTTGGCAGTTTTCTAGGTATATTTTTCAAATCTCTTTTTTCCCTTTAGGATAGTTAACAAATGAGCTCTGAAAAAAATTGCCCTGCTTCCTCTAGAGATCAGGATGTCTTGGACATCGGTGTTTTGGTTATTTATCGGTATAATAAAGAGACAGATATGAGGATTCTCTCTGGAAGTGGCTGAGGTGAGGATACCTGCAGATTTTGGGTAATAGGAAAAAGTTGCTGTTGAGTTGGGAATATTTTTATAAGATCTATTTTTATAAAATCTATTTTTGCATGTTTTATCTGAAGACAGTAATTTTAAAGTTTTTAAAATGTGCAATTCTTAAGTTCAGCACTTAAGCTGGTATTTCTCTTTAAGCACGTGAATAACCCCAATGAAGTGCAGAGAGCTAATCTTATGCTGAAGTATTTTTGCTGAATTATGTCCCTAGAGAATTTGATACATGCAAAGAAAAACACATCTAAATATATGAGCATTGTTCCCAGGTTTGGTAGAAATATTTCTCCTTTCTATATGTACTTGTTATAAGTTTCCCTGGAATGCAGTTTGAATATAATTTTGCTGTTCAGCAATCCAGATGCAAGAAACATGCCATAAATATCTTGCCCTTCTCTCCCTTCTTCCCTCCCTCCCCCTAAGTTGCATTTGGCAAGTGTATCACACCAAATGTACACATTGATGTTACTGTTTTATAAAGAATTTATAAAATTTTGGACAGTAATAACATACTTTTGTGCACTGTTCCATAAGCACAGAGAAAGTGCAAGACCACTTACTCTCCTACTTCAATCCAATATAATATTGATCATTATACTCAAGAAACTATTATCACTCTGGAAGCAGGATTAAACAACCCTTGTCTGTAAGAGTTATTCATAATTCGTTTAGGAAGAATCAACCCACAGGAGTGGATCTCAAATTTTTAGTTTTGGTGACTGGGGTGTATAAGCTCTCAAGAAGGTGCATGGGATATATCCTGAGGGAGCTGGGTTTGTGAGGAACCCAAGGTTACTCAAGGCTCACCGAACTGTAATAAAGAGTAGCTGATAGGCATACTGGAGAGCCCAGTTACTGCTCTTTCTGTCCAATAGGAAACTGTATAGTTCCAGAATATGACCCTTCTATTCCCTGTGGAGAGGAGAAAGCCGTAGCTTGGTGTGCATATCGCAAGTCTGCTGTAATAGTTGAGTGGCTGGGATCATGCAGAGAAGTGTCTGCTAACATTTCCATGGGAGGATTTGAAACTGGGCTCCCAGGAGTCCTTCTGGGACAGGGATCAACAACTGAGACTCTCCGTTCAGTCTGTTTTCCTTAGGGTTGTAGGTAGCCAGAACTGCATGACAGAGCAGCTCTCTCATAAATGGCTGTAGGTGGAGCTCCTGGTGACAAGGTTAAATTTTAGGTATTTTGGTCAATATCCCAAGTGAGGCTGGAAAGACTCTAGACCACTGTGTCATTTCAGGAATTCTCACTAATATGATCAATCAAGGATGTGATTGCTCTAACTTGACCAGTAGATGTACAACTCAAATTTGGGTTAAATACCTGTTATGTACCCTTTGTTTACCTGTGTGTCTGCCTTTTCACTTTGCCCTGTGTGTACACAGCAAGTTGTGTTGGACCATGACCAAATGTAAATGTGTCAGTCATGTTTTAGAAGCGTAAATATGATACAGTACTTGTGAAATGGTGCTTAATTATAAATAATTAATTTTATTTTCTTGCAATTTTAGAATCTTAGTGGACTTGTCAGACTTTTCAATCATCTTAGTATTTCCTGGAATAAGGAAGGACAGTTTTCAAAAGAGGCTGTTTTCCTTTTTATTGGTTAAAAAAAAAATATATTGGTCATCTTAATTTACTATATGAATCATGGAATCTAGAGATGGGAAAGACATTACTTTATGTAGTCCATTGCCTTCCCCAGCAAAATAGTTTTCTGCCATAACCTTTTCCAGTGCTTTGGGAAATTTAGTTTTAAATATCTCAAACAACATTTTCACTGCTTCGCTAGGTAAGTTATAGAACAACCTTTTTTTTTTTTCTCAAGCAATTTCATTATATTTTACTTTATATTTAGCATACTTATATAGATAGCTAGATGGATATAAATATCTTTTAAAAGACAGAATTTTTAAATCTAAGATTTTCTGGGTTAGATAGAGAAAAAAAAAGTTCTTTCCAGTCCATTGCTGTAGATACCCAATGCCTCAGCAAATGTTGAGATTTTGCAATTATGTTTTAATATCTATTTTGTTGCAGTAAGGATTCCCTGAAGAGTGAGAGAAGATATACTATTGAAAAAAATTCTTTCAAATATGTCCTGACTTAAAAAAAATGGGTCTCCTATTACTATGACTACTTATCACAGCCATTTTGCATACTGCTAGTTGCAATGACAGGTAAGCAAAATGAGATTTGTAAATTATATCTCTGTATTTTAAATTCCTGACTACATCTTTGCTACTGTCCTTAATAATTCTTGCTGTTAGGCACTGCAGATTTTTGTAGGCATTCCTTCTGACCTAACGCTGTTATTGTTGAAAAAAATTGCACCAGTCTTCTTCTTTTAATCTCTCTAAAAGATTAAAGATCAAGTAAAGAAAAACATTATAGAGGCACAAAAAGCTAGCATTCACTTTCATTTTGTTTCAGCGTTAATCACACTGTAACTGCTCCTGCTAGAAGTGTTTTTGTAGCACATCTATTTGTCCAGAAATGTAATGATTTGTCACCTCTTTGGGACAACTTATGTGATAACAATGACTTAGTGTGTAAGACTGTACAACAAGGGGATGATTAAAAGGAATTTCAGAACAGAAAACAGGTCAGTTTAAGAAAATAAGCTTAAAAATATAGCTTGCTAAAACAGTTAATATCAAAATAAAGATGGCATCCTCTAATTTAAAATTTATATATCTTTAATATTTAAAATTTTTAAAGAATATTTTTATTCATTTTCTGAATATCTAGAATCCAAATAGATAGAGGCCTTCCAATATTTTTATTCTTGTTAATAGAATTATTCATGGTTAAAATTTGGCAGGCTTGAGTTCCTTAATAAATAGTATCTTAATGAAATCACGATTGACTACATAGCTGTAGACCAGTTCATGACCAAAAGAAAGAATTTGAAACTTCTATTGCCTTCATCCCTTAATTTCATACAACAAACTTCTGTTGTTTTCCCTCAAAAATGATAAAGTTCTTAAGAAGCAGATCTGCTGCCCTCCCTTCCCAAAAATATTGTTGGGACGTATGTGCATGCTAAAATGTTTGAAGTACTTAATGAATTTCAAAGAGGTTGTATTTGACTTTTATATACTTTTGTATACTTTCTTTTCCAAGGATTTTAGCTTTATCCATATGATACCTGTAGAGATATTTTGCTCAAAATAAAACCAAAAATGAGGTAGAAATGAATACATAAGGAAGTCGTGCTCCCATCTGAGGAGTCATTTGCTACCTTTAGTTGTCGAAATTGCCGAGCAAAGTAAGCAAATGAGCAAACTTGTTGCCCAGGAAGTCTTCAGAATTTGTGCATTCCTGTGAGGAACCTTTTGGACAGGGATCGGTTTCTTGTGACAAATCTTCCCATCAGAGCTTCAGATGGAACTGAGGAAACATAATGTATTTAATTGATTAGGAATTTACTGTATCACCAGCAGTGGTGAAACCTCTAACCACCATGAGTAAATGTGATTAGATGCTAAAATATTACTAAATTTTCATTAATCAGACTTTATGTCCAAATGCAATTTCCAGAAAGTAAAATCTTATTTCCTTTACAAATTTGTCTTTGTCTCTTTACTGCTCTTATCCTGAGCAATTTTTAATTTTCAAAGCTGATGAATATGTGCAGTCATCTCTCATATCATACATCTACACTCCAGTCTAGCAATGTAGCTGTAGCTCCTCAGGATCTACCTGAGCTGGCTTTAAAACTGCTCCTGTGTGTACCCAGCACAGTGTAGCCAAACAGGGGCCTGGAGTTTTCCTTTAGGCTGTTTGATGTATTTAGGCTTTAACAGTCTGTACTGAGACTCATCCTGCCTCAGGATGGACTTTTGTCAGTCACTAAATAGGTTAGTTAAGTCAGCTTGGATACGTACATCCAAGCTACCCAGTCTGGTGTCAAACCAGTATATTCTTTGTACCACTGGAAGTTGCATAGGGTAACGAAAGGTCAGTGTGTTCAGACTCCTGTGGAGGGAATAAAGGGATTTGCAACATCTAAGTGGCCTGCAGTATCTCGAAACTGAAAAAAATATAGTGCAGGAGTTACATCATTGCCTTGAGTGTTTATAATATTTGATTTCTCTCCCCAGTAGATGCGTAAATGACCAAACTCTGACAAGAGTAATGGATTTGAACAAATCAACCTTAACAGAGAATATTGCAGTCTAGAGTATTCAGCCGAATCCCAATGTCATTTAGCATAAAAGCAGTCAAGCAAACCAGTACCAATTTCTTGTATCACTCCCACCCTCCTTAAATTACATGCCTGAGATTTAGTTTTACAAGTATCCATTTCATATTATATTATTATTATAAGTGATAGAAATATATTTATTTTAAAATGGAATTTAACAATATTGCAATGTGTCGCCCTTTGTTCAATGCCATATTTTACTCTTTTTTTCTTCTTAGTAGTAATGATAATAATTAACACTTATAGTACTCTGTATATTGAAAAGACCTTTTGAGAGATAACTCGGTATCTTGTGTAGACTAGACTATCTTGTCTCTCCATTTTAGAACTAATCTGAGACAGACGATCTTTAAAAACTAGCTTTTGAAAAGTATTCCTAATGTCTCTCACTGAATTCTTGTGTGTATAACTTTGATTTCCAAAGGTCCCTGGCCACTTGTGTCACCCTCAACAGGGGAATGAACTATTACTGTAAAAAGAGGAACCAAGGAGGATAACTGACAGTGTATCTGCAATTGAGTAAGATGCTGTTTCCTCTTACATGCACGTTTTCCTTCCGTCTCCGTGGGTACCATTACCATGCCCGGTGCATGCTCCACCCCTATTGCAGCCACAGACCCAGTGCTGCAGAGCTCAGCAGGCAAACCTCAGTCTTTGGAGACTCTAGAGTGTCTCTAGTTACACTACTTTTCCTTCTCACTTTCTGTCCATCAATCATCTCAGTATTCCTGCATATTATCTGCTGATTTATCCATGCATTCCCTCTAGTTGCAGTCCCTTCCTACCATTCTTCTGTTCTTACATTCTTATGCTAGCTTGCAAGTTGCTGAAGAATCTTGGTGGTATAATTGCCATGGATTTATCCATCCAAAAGAACATTAAAATTAAGAACAGTGTTCCAACATATGCTGCACCCCACACTTGCTGCCACCATCTTTTGTATGCAGGAGTTCACATTTGGTTCTGCTTTCCTTCCCTCCTACACTTACATTTCCTATACGTGCACACACACACACACACATCTGTTTTCCTTTCTCCAATCAATAGTAAAATTTAGCTGCTTAAATAAAACTATTGGTATATTTGGGGGTCTGTAGATGTAACATTCAGAATGAAAATATCATGTATTTTTTCTGTCTGTGGTAAATTTTGTAAAAGAACCTGCCATAAGAGTATTTCTAGTCCAGAAAAAGAGCAGAAGACTGCATGAAAGGCTGTCCTGTGGGACATCTTGGTCTCTGTACTTGTATTATTTTACAGTGTAGGGCTGATGACTTTGATATGTTATATTTAATGTACATTAAAAGTTTCTTGTGCTTTAAGGATTTTTGAACATGCTGCTTATGTGTCAATATATTCTGTAGGATAGCATATGAGGGTTTTTATCACTAAGGTTTTATCAAAACTGGACAGAAAATAAAATTGGATAATCCTCTTTTTTCATTTAGGGGGATTTCTTTTTTTAAATAGTTCACCTCTTCCAGTGTTGGTTTAAGCAAAAAAACCCCCAAAAATCCAATCTGAAACGGGCTTTTGAACAGAGGTCTAATTTAAATATAGATAGAAAAGGGCAACATTTTTTCCTTTACTGCATTTTGTACATTCCAGCAAAGTCTGCCAGTACATATTGATGATTATTTACAAATAAGTTTCTGTTTCTCTCCCCCAAAATATTTTCCATCTTGAGAATATAGTCTTCCAGTAACCATTTTATGGTTAAAGCTGTAAAACAATTTTTTGTTCAAAGCTTTTAATGCTGACTTTCATTAAGGAAAACTTTTCTCTTTTAAATTTTGAAGTGTGATGTGCAATCAAAAATGGTACTTGGAAAGGACTCAAGTTTAACAACACAGGCTGTTTTTTTGAGAGGATGGAAGCTGAAAAGAAATTGTTTTAATTTTTACAGCAAGAAAAACTTTGCTTTTGATAAACCCTAGAGAAATGCCTTGTCAGGAGGCTCAATACTCTTGACTAGTGTGAGAAAACATTGCTGTTATTATTAAGTAGGCAGGGCTTCCCCTATTAGGTTGTGTTCAATGTAATGGAGATACTAGAAATGCTTGAGCATCAATTAAAAAGAAATGTTTCTTAAATCTTGCAAGACCAACCAGCTCTTTTTAGCAGAACTGTACCCCTGGGAAGCAAGGGAAGCAAAAAAGGCAGAGAGGCTTGCTTGTTTTCATATGTCATACTTAGGTTTTTAAACCAGCAGAGAGATGAGATCTCTGAGCACATCTAACAGTTTGACGCTGCTGAAAGGAGAATTTCAGGTTCTGGTATCCCTGCTTCCTTTTCCACTTTCCCTTACTTCTGCCCCAAGGTCCAACTTCTTTTTTACAGCCGCTGTTACTTGTTCAACCACTCATGAGTGGATTCAGCTCGTTAAGTAAGTAGAAAACAGGGTGGTTTTTTGCTGAACTAAGCAGGCTTTTGCAATTTTACTTGTTATATTTGTCATGAAAAAGTGAGTGCAGACACATAACAAACAAACAATCACAGTCCTGAAAAACATATGGTATTTCAGAAATCAGAAGAATTACTTGTGTGCTTAAGCTATTATGAGTTTAAAACCTGAGAATGAAACAATTTATCTTTTCTGATGGAAAATAAAATCAGGATACTTTTATGCCAGAACCACAGAATTTCTGCAGTGGCTATCACCCCAGAGTAATTGAGAAACAAGGTTATTTTTTTCATTTAAAGGTCTGCATGGATGCTAGGATTTCACAAACACTGACTAAGACAGGAGTAAATCGACTTCCTCTTCAGTTTTAAAGCTGGCAAACTTTTCTCTCCTTAACCTCTCCGGTTTTAGCCACTTGTGTTTTCCAGAAAGTTCAGACACAAATTGCATTCTTTACCTTGTTTGTAAAAGCAATGCCTTCCTACTTTTGTTGATTTGTTCAGTGCTCTGAAATAAGCAGGTTGTGTTTCCTTTCTATTGAAAATGATGATGTAATGGGCAAAACATCAGGAATTAATAATGAAAATGCTGAAGTCTTCATTCCATAAGAGAAAAAATTAAAGCCAAACTAACATCTTTTATAAGCTTTTTAGGCTTTCTGCTCGAAGAGCTCTGCATGTTTTCTCAGACCATAATTAATGAAAATAATACAGTGTCTTTGGCTTTTGGTGCAGAGTATCTTTTTCTTTTATTCTTTTAAGTGAGGAGAAAGCACCAGAGGAATCTTGATTTTTGAAACTTGGTTTCTAATGAGTCAAAATGTAGTACTTTATTTCTGCAAGTATCCTAAGACTTCAATAAAATGGGTTCTGAAAATAGTTACCCTTCCAAAAGTCCAAAATTAGACATAACATCCTTGTAAGTGCATGTGTTCAAGAGCAGGGTATTTTAAGACCTGCATTTTAATCTAAACATGTGTTTGCTATCAGCTACAAAGGTTAGGCCTTCACGGATTGTTCTCTGCACAAGGAAAATCAGTGAGTTGCTTTGGATTTTTTTTTCTTTTTTTTTGGCGTAATACAGGTGCTTGTACCTTTCCTAACCAGCAGTGGTAAAGACAAAAGAAATTGGACCAATGGTTCAGCATATTTTAGCCTGGTTCTGGCCTTTTTTTTCCCTCTGAGATGGATATAGATACTCTCTGAACTGCAATAACTATAACCCACCTACAGTGTTAAGATGCTCATTACTGCACATGTCACAAGAGAGACTTGAAAAACTATCTCTTCGTAAAAAAAAACCTATTTATGATGCCTGGTATTAAAATTTAAATGCATATTCTTATATTACCCCTCTTGAGGAAAAGGAAACCTTGTATGAGGGCATGAAGTTTTATGTACACCCTGAATATATGTATCTGTAATAACAATTGTTCTATACATGGAAAAATCGCAGGAGGAATACTAGATGCACAATAGAAGAATGACAATGATTAATTAGCTGAATTTGCAACAAAAGAATTGTTGCCCAATTTGGCTCAAATATCAGTAAT
Organism: Cyanoderma ruficeps; assembly: GCA_008694505.1. NCBI lineage: Eukaryota > Metazoa > Chordata > Aves > Passeriformes > Timaliidae > Cyanoderma > Cyanoderma ruficeps. The sequence goes on from VZDJ01000782.1 coordinate 10,733,701, forward strand.
ATAATTGAACTGCATAGTACCTTCCACTCTGGAAATAGTATATTGAACAAAAAGCAGAAAGATCAGTAATCCCATTTGTCCCATTGGCTTTCTGATACAATACAAGAAATAGATTGGTTATGAGTTGTCAACCATAGATTGCATAGATTACAGAAACAGAAAAAAAAAGAATGGAGTTATGAGGGGGTTTTTTTTGTTCATTTTGCCTCCAGCAGTTGAACTTGGAATGAAAAATAAGAAAAGGGTACTCTCTTGACACAGCAGTAGTTTAGAGCTCTTTAATTATAAATCTTAACTTTGGCCTAAATGCCTTCCAAATGTTTAGAGTTTCCTAAACCGTAAAATCTTGGTTTAGGACTTGCAGAACAAGCAGTTTTCAATCTGAGAAGTATAGAAGAAGCCTCAATTGGGCATTGTCACAAGAAGACTTATTTGAGAGCCTGTTACTAAATCTTGTCCTTCAGTATGCAGATCCAGAGTCATTTTGATTGCTATTGCCTTTGCCGATGAACAAGCTGTGTTGCAACTGTTTTTAGGAACGTTTTGTTGCCATTAATTTAGCAGTCACTTTTCTTTTTATGGGCTTTCCTCATTTCAGAAGTTGAGACTTATCTACATGGAGCAATTCGTGAAAATTAATGTGAGTCAACTAAAGATGTGACTTAGAAATAGATCAGTTAAACGTCATTAAAACCCCTAAGGACCTTCTTATCCAGAATTCAAGTGGTCCTAATTTAATTTAATTTACTTCATCAGTGAAGTTAGATCATTCAAATGTAGTTTCCAAAGGAGAACATCTACATTAGGATTTAATGTAGTTTTACAGCCTCTCTTTAAAGTAACAGTTTTAGTTAATTCACTTTCCTGATTGTCCTCATAAATAAATCCCTAATCCCACAAGTGTTTTTAGGTCTGGCTAATCCTTGACACTACTTAATAAGGGACTGCATAATCCAGATAGTGTCTATACCAATTGCTGTGTTGGAAAACATCCAATTTCCACTCTGCTGCATCTGGTAAGACTCTTCTCTGACTATTCAGCTTTACCAGCAAACTACAGGGCAGTTGTAAGGTGGGCTAAACCTATGGCAAGAGGTTTTTGTTCCCCAAAATCAATTAGCTGATACTAATACAATGAGACTTCCATCTATTAGCCAAGCTAAAAAGCTTTTAAGCTGATCTGCAGGGGATATATTTAGCATCTTCATCCAGACTTTCCCTGAGGGGTGAACCATTTTCGGTTAATTGTCATGCTTGAGAGGATGCTTGAACCTTGGTGTACTGCCGAGGTGCAATTGTTGGACAGAGCTGGAGAGGTCTCTGTAGGGGGCAATTTAAATTCTGTAGTGGATTTCAATAGGTGTCAATCAGCAAGGGCTGCATAGAGGCCATATGGGATCAGTATATTTTCAGCAGGCAGCTCAGGCATTTAGGTAATTTTAGGTGCTTTGTGTAGATTATGGCATTATATATTTCTCCAAAAGGGCTTAATGCTGGTAGGAAACTGGACCATTTGAGCTATGTAATAAACCAAATCTGAACTGCTAAAGACACAGAGATGAGTAAAAATATGGATAGTGATAACGTTGTTGAAGTAGTGTTTATCGTACGTAGAGATGTGAATTTCTGCCTTGTGACAAAACTGTATGATTGATCCTGCTATGCATGTGGGTTGGTTTGAGCTGGGGTAGAGTTAATTGTCTTCACAGTGGCTCTAGTGGGCCTCTGCTTTGAATTCCCAATGAAAACAGTGTTGATAATAGAGAGATGTTTTTGTTATTGCTGAGAAGGGCTTGTACAGAGTCAAGGCCTTCTGTGCCTCTCGTATTGCCCTGCCAGTGAGAGGGATGGGGATGCACAAGGAGTTGGGGAGACAGCTGGAACAGCTGCCCCCCACTGACCAAAGGCATTTTTCATACCGTATGGAGTCACGCTCAGTGTATAAAGAGGGAAAGAAGGAAGAAGGAAGGGGGAGACATTTGGAGTGATGGTGTTTGTCTTCCCAAGCTACCATTAGATGTGGTGGAGCCATGCTCTCCTGGGGATGCTGTAACACCTGCCTGTCCATGGGAAGCAGTGAATTAATTGCTTGTTTTGCTTTCCTTGCATATATGTGTGTCCTTTGCTTTACCTTATTGATCTATCTTTATCTCAGCTCATAATTTTTCTCACTTTTGCTCTTCTGATTTTCTCCTCCATCCCAGCAGGGGGGAATGAACAAGTGACTAAGTTGCTGACTGAGGTTACCCCACAACAGCATGTATCCCTGGTCATTTGGGTTGAGTAGTTGAAAGTAGTGAAGTGGGTGGACAGATGCATCCATCTTTTGTATAAAATTGGCCACAGAAACAGTGCTTTTAACTATGCTGGCTTTATGAGCTGCCAAATTCACAAGAGACTTCTGAGCTGATTTGCTTTTGCATTCTACCAACTACATTGATCAGTTCTTCACTAGTTACAGTGAGAGTGAGAACATCTAGCTCATATGTAGAACCTGATTTTTAGATGTCTTAATCTAGAGGTAAGTTCTGACTTTTTACTAAGCATCAGATAGGACTTTTTGATCTTTGATTCTGCGTACAAACACTAACATGATGATACAGTAAATTCCACATTAGAGCTCTTAGCCTTGGGTGGAAACCACACTGGCCACAAGACAAAACAATCTCACTCACATGGCTAGGTTAGACATCACTGAAAATTTTTGGTAGACTAGATTCGCTCCTGCTGACCTTGTGCCAATTGCCCATGATTGTCTGTATCACTCCAACTTTAGGGATCACTGAAATAGGAGTACAGACATTTCCTCTTGTGGGGAAAAAACCCCACAAAAACCCAACTGAAAACTAACACCCCAATAATTTTTTTAAAGTCTTCTGCTAATTACACTTGTATTTTAGACCTTGGTCAAAAGAAGGCAGTTTCAGTGGCTAGGTGCCAACTAATTCTGAGTTTATACTAGTGCAATAGTATCATCATTTCTTCCTTGGGAACCAAGTTTTCCAGTAAGGTTTCCTACCAATGTATTTAAAAAGGCCCTCAAACCTAGCATCTGAGCTCTGATAAATCATACCCTGAGGTGGTCTGGTTGGAAAATGAGAAGCCACTGAATAAGGAAAATGCTGAAATTTCACTCTCCATAGGGATTACCAGTTTCATTAGCCTTGGTGAAAACCACATTTCACTAAATTTAGAGCTGCAGCAGAGCTCAATACAGATAATGCATTTAATGTATGCTCTGGGCAGTGAAGTTGAAACTATTTTCAAGTAATTTTCTTCAGTGTTGGATGCAGCCATCCTGTAAGTTTCCTGATAACTTAGAATTTTTCTTTCTCAAAACAGCAAGTGATACTGTTCCAAAACACCTAACATTTTCTGTGACAAAGGTGTATCATCATTTCCCATAGAGTCATGTTTTATCACTACCTGGTAATATAATGTCACAGTATGGTAGCACATGCAATTTAAAAATGTGTTTTTTTCCTGGTTCTGTAGTTATGTCAAACACTGTTGAATAATGTAGAAGCTTTTCTTTTTTCCTTTCTTTTCCCACACGAATCTTAACTCTACCAAACTGAAGACAATTCAGGTTTGGCGGGGAGACAAAAAACCCCCAGTGTATTCTCCCTAGAAAAATGAAGATGTAGAGATGGTGTATTTATACAAGGCAATAGAATTGTGTAAATAAGAAAAGAAGTGATGATATGGGAGACAAAGCATCATTCTATGGCAAATATAGTTTGTTTTTTTCATGATATTGTTAACTGTGGAAGTATGCCACTGGATTTTACTGTATTATGGGCAGATACCAGACATTTATCTCATTTTTCGTAGCATCAACTGTTCAGTTTTCTGCCCTGAAGCCTTTAAAAATTACCTTTGGCAATGCACCAGTAAACTCAATTATGTAGTAAATATAAACTTTTCAGTAATTAAGGTGATGTGACTTCATGGCCTATGAAGACAAAGGCTCTTGGTGACAACAGCCATCAAACTGCCTAATACTAAAGTTAAACAGAAGTTTACTTGGATGTTTATGTTGGTTCCGGAGAGATTATTTTTAGCAATAAGCTTTATGCTTCTTCCAGATTAAGTCTGCAGTTTTCTAGGACAAAAACTTTTGTGTCGTAGTAGGTTTTTGGCTATACATTTTAGTCAAGCTGTCTATGTGGTAGTTTAGCCATATGTAAGAATTTGGAGATTTCATTCAAACAATTCTTTGATCCAGAGGACTGTGTGCTATGAAAGAAGATGTTTTGTGTCCCATCCTTGTTGCATGGCCACCGTATGTGCTCTTTGTTTCAAACCAGAATAAGTGCAAATACTTGCTCAGGTTTGAGACATTGGGGAGCCTGGCCAAATAGAGTTAAATATGTGGTGATAGAATTAATACAAGGTGATAGAATTAATGTCTTGTGAAAAGACAACTGTTTTCAAAGTTATGTGCTGTGTTCTACATGGCTGAGTAGTAACTAAACCCTTCAAGCCTCTTGCACACGATTTCGCTAAAGGGCATGTATCTTACAGGGATTTTTATCAGACTGCAGTTCTCAGCAGGGACTTGTGTTCCTTGGGACTGGAACAGCAGCAAATTGCAGTCTTTCCCACATTACTGAACAGGCAGGAGTATTGCATGGAATAGAGCTCTACTATAGGAAAGATGAACTGATCTACTGTATTTTGCTCTATTTCTAGTGTGCAATTTATTTTGAAAGGCTTGAGGGTGGCTGGAATTAAAGATCTCAGAAATAAATATTTTTGTCATTGTTGTTCATTTAAACAAAGTGATTATCTGAAAATTGCACTGCTAGGGTACCCAGCAGTTTTTTCAGCTTTTTCACTTTTTTCCCCCCTTGGTGTGAAGAAAGTGGTAGCTAAGAAATTAAATTGTATTAAAAGGATTCCCATGAAACAGATCATAGCAGCAGTAAGGAAAGCTGTGGTCAAACTTGGAATCAGATGATACAGATGAACATTCATGAACAGTTCTGTCTCAAACCCTGTAATTTATGGTTCACAGGAATTCTAAACCAAATAAGCAACAACTGGGGCACTGTTCCATATTTAACATCCTGCTGAAATCCAGAGGGATGAATTTTAAGTGTGAAGTCTGACTCTAGGGATGGTGAGGAGCTGTTTAAGAGCAAGTAGGTTTTTTGGGGTGAGAGGTGTAATCACTGTTTCCATGAGGCCTAAACACTGAGGAGTGCAGAGGCTTACTACTGAGAATTATTTTACTTTTTTCAAACTTGATTTAGTGGCTGAAAAAGTGTTTTCCAGATAATTGCTGAAATTGAGCCAATGCAGTGTCTACTGTGACCTCCACATGGTAGATTATAGACACTACTAGCAAAGGCATTGCTTAAAGGATTTTTGGAAGAGGAACTCTGTATTCTGCTCTAGTGAATTGCGCAGCAGAGAATTTTTCTTGCCTACCTTGACCTCTGTAGAAGAGTAATGACGTGAGGGAAAGAAATACACTTCTGTATATAAACAGGTGGATCACAACTATGTTCCACTTGCTGGAAGCCTAACTGAGCTTTTTCTCATTTAGCAGCTGTGGGAAGAGAAAACCCCAGTCTGCAGGGTCGGGAATTGCCTGTTGCCTACTAAATTTCCTACTAACTTCAGTTAGGTGCTTCTTTATTTTGTCCTCTAGATTGTGGTGGAATGTTACTCATTGTGCAACAGGTGCATACTCCCCTCTAGAACTAACCATGTAGTGCAGTGCGGGGTTGTCATATCTGAGGTCTTCTTCCACAAGTGGCTGACAGGTCAGCTAAATGTTAATGAACTACCTTTGCCTATGGGTCTAGGCCCTCTCAACTGTGCAAACTTTCTACATGCTGTTCTATCAGACTATACTTCCTTCAAGATTTTACAAGTTCTTATTTTCCCCTCACTGCTTCCTTTCAGTCAGTCCCTTCTCTCTATTACTCTGGTATGGAACCTACTGCAGGTGTGAGCTTGGAAGGTTGAGGACAGGGAAATGAATCTTCTTGTCAGGAAAAGAAACACTTTGGGCATGCTTTTTCCTCTTTTGTGGTTCCTCAGAGGCATCCCCACTTTGACAAAAGTTTTGGTTTTGAATGCTCTTGCTGAAAGGGACTATAAAATGCAGCTTTCACAAAGTGCTCTGAGATACAGGTGAGATGAAGGGCCAAGTGATATTAGTATTAGAAGAGATGGTTAACTACCCTTCTTCAAAAGCAGCATTTGTCATTCTTCTGTGTAATGGACTTGTTTGTGTCTCTTGAGAAAGAGGCAGTAAGCTAATAACCTACCATCTTTCTTAGGAAGCCAGTTTAAGGAATCGTTTTCAGTATCTCTCCGAGTGGAGTTGACTACAAATTAGTATATTTCCTCCCTGAAATGGATGTATTTTCTATTATTATTCTGTCACACCAGAGCCTGTCTGCTACTTGCTGTGATACTGCTAATATTGTGGCACCTTCATTCCACTGCTCTCTGGAGGCAGTTACCTCCTGTCTACAGTGTTAAGATGAATAAAAGAGAAAGCCTTTAATATGGTGTCTAAGGATAATGATCACCAGAACACTTTTGCTTCAAAGGCTTTTTATTTTTTTGGCTAGCTTTGCCAGCATTTTTTATTCAATCCCACTTTTATTTATTAATAAAAAGCATTAGTTTACAGAAATAAGTAAAGACAGAAATAAGCATTAGTTTACAGAAATAAGTAAAGACAGCTGAAGATGATAATTGTTGCAAGGATATAGTGGTGACATGAAAGTATTTTTTCCAAAAAGATAATGAAGCAGAAATGAGATTGATGAGGATTTGCAAGTAAGCTTGCTCCCTCTTGAAATGTTATATTTTTCTTTGCCAGTAGTGCTGACTGTGTTGGTTGATTCTGAAGGAAAGATGTGATTAAAATGGGCAAGAGCTCATTTCTGACTACCAAAGAAGAAAGCAGAAGAAAGGAAAGGAATAGGGGCCAGAGCTACAGACTAGCTAATTTTAAATAATCTCACCTGTTTAATATGTGGAAGAAGTGTTTTGTAGGTGGTGTGACCTACTGGTTTTGTGTTGCTTTTCTTTGTTTGTTTTTGTTTGCTTTTAATTACAGCAAACTCAAATACCCCAAAACCGTGGACAATAACAGACCTGTGTGACAGAACTCTCTTTTCCAAGCTGTTTTGAATGCCAGGTCTTGGGTATTTAATAGCATCCTCATAATAAGGCCTTGGAATTCTTTGTGAAACTCATCCTTAATCACAGAATGAGTTGAGTTGGAAGGGACCCAATAGGATCATCAAGTCCTACTTGTGGCCCAGTACAGCGCCATCCCCAAGAATCACACCATGTGCCTGAGAGTGTTGTCCAAACTCTTGTCAGAGTTGTCAGTCTGGTGCTGCGACCACTTCCCTGGGGAGCCTGTTCCAGTGCTCAACCAGCCTTTGGGTGAGAAACCTGTTCCTAATACCCAACCTAAACCTCCCCTGACACAACTTCAGGCCATGAAGAAAAGCAACAAGCTAAGAAAGGATAAATGCATGGGTACACAGTTATCAGAGCAAGTAGAGTGATATTTGGCTATGTGATCTTCTTATTATATACTTTATGCAACTTAGCAGGTAGATAAAAAGATATTGCAGCTGTTAATAGCTACTGCCTGTACCTACACATTTCATGTGAGCTGCACGGCCCCAGAATGCTTTGAAATTTTGAAATTGTATGTCTCTGTTACAAGCAGTTTTCCTTGAGCTGGAGCTTGAGCTCACCAAAGCCCCTGGAGTAGGACTCAGTGGGCCTCAGAAGATGAGTTCAGTTTGCTGACCTCCATGATAAGATGCATCCTGAGGGCAAATCAGGCACAATATCCTGCAGCACATCCCTGAAGAAAGTTTATGTGCTTTCAAAAATACACAGAGTTTCTCTGCTAGGTGCACTAGTTGAGCTGCTGTAAAGCTGTCCCTTGAGTAGGCTTTTCCAGGGAAGTACTGTGAAGAAGTGACAACTTCAGCTTAAGTCTGAGCTTTAGGCTATTTCTACACAATTGTTGAGATGTTATCAGCTGACAACTTATTCTCTCACCAAGCTATAAGTAAAACAGTAATTTTGAAGTTTATAGTTTCTTAAACCTTCTGATTCCTCACATCATAATTTTTTTGCCATTCCATTTTGTCTCTTCTGTTCAATAATGTCCTCTTCTGTAATGTTATTGTACTTCTGTATCTGTACTTCGCTTGTCCTCTTTGCTCTAGCTGTGCCCAACAAACCCGTTGCCATGACAGTTCATATTAATGTTAGAAACTGACTTTCAAAAATCTGAGGTTTTAAAACGCACCATTTATTACGGAAGTTCCTGCCTAGCTTATAAATTAGAAATCATTTTTCCAATAGTGTTATGGACATTCCAGCAGACAAAAAAGGTCCATCCACAGAGCTGATGGACGCCAAAATCAGTAAGAAAAAAAAATTTGTCTGTCCAAGTGAATATATATGGATGTTGATAGTATTTACCTGATATGGGCTGCTTAAAACTTCTCATACTCCTTCATTTTCACAACAAAAGAAAACCACTGTGATCCATATCAGATATGATGCAGTTCTATTGCAAAACATTTGTTTATTTTTGAAAAACAAGCGTTCCTTTTTTAATAAAAATCTGTGTGAACAGAACTCATTTTAGGATTATGCTAAACAAACAGCCTTGAGTTCTCAGTGAATTTAAATTTTTCCTCTAATAATTCACAGATTGAATGTTTGCTCATTCAAGCTGTATATCTTTGTCTTCCATTTGTTGCCCAATGAACGGCTAAGTGTAGTCAGTGTGTGTCATGTGTACCCAGTGTAGAACATGTGTGTCCCTGTGAAAAACTCGTCTGTTCTGTACAGGGCTCTGCCCAGTTCAAACGAGGTGTACTGCAAGCTACACAGCTGCTGAATATGGTACATGGTGGATCATTCTTTAAGAAGATATATTTTGGACTGTGTTCCAAAGCTTTATGTTTTTATTATGTTTCTAATCGACTCTTGCTATCTCAAAGCCCAAATCTCTTAAATTTCCCTTTTACTGTTTAGACAATTTGGCTGCTTGCTATTAGGTATCTATAATTGAAAGAGTTGACATGTATATGCTTGCTGGAGTTGCACAAATGAAAGGAATTCAATGTTTTAAAACCATTCAGCTGTGATAAAATTGGATAGATGCACAATAAGTTATGATATGTATGGATTTCATGTTTCAGACTTTGTTATGGTGCTCTTTTATTGCTAAGATGTTTGTACCTATATAGCTATAATTTTAGCAAACACTTCTTCAATTGTATAAGCTCTTAGGCAGGAAAGCTAATCTGGCAGAAAAAATGGAAATATTTGCATCAATAACTATATTTATAAAAATTTTACTGTTGGAACTGAGAGGCTTTCTATTTGTTTATGTTGCAGAGTTGTAAAAAGTTTCTCTCTCCTCTGAGAGGGAAATGGTACCAGGTTGTTACTGCCCTTCACAGAAACACTGCAGGGAAATACTACTAATATTTCTTGACTCAAATGCTAAAAGCAGTTTTATAGAAATAGGTAGTCTGGTCATGCATCTTCAGTAAATTAAAATCCCAGAAAAATGCTAGAAAATAGAAAATGCAAGTATGCAGTGTGCAGTGCATATTTCAGTGTGTCCTTAGTTATCATTTTTTTATGACCTGAGGTAATCCAAGTGAATTTCAGATTAGGGTATATGAAATGAGATGAATAAAGGTCTGCTCTTGGAACCTGTTATTCATCAATCAATTAACTCAGAAAATTTTTTAAAATTCTCATCTTCCTGCCTCGGCTATATTGAATTAAAGTGTGACATCCAGGCAGTTAAATTTTCTTCTTGAAATATGTACCTTGATACAGTGTTTGAACATCCATATGCTTTCTGAGGTGAGCAGATGTGGCCACTTCTTCTGCAGTGTTGGGTAAGGAAACATCCTATGTCTCTTCTCCTGGAAAAATACAATATGCCCTTATATAGATACTAATTTTTAAGTAAGATTGAACATGTTTGGGTGAATGAGAAACAGCTGGCTTTTCTTAAAGGCAATATAGTCTTCATTTTGTAATTGGTGTTGTATCATACATTTATAGCTGTTTGTTTAATTTTTAAATATGAAATGAATCTTTAATTGCTGGCTTACAGTGAGGAACACAATGCTTTAAGCACAAGGTCTAAAATGCAATATTATTTCAGACTGGCCTGAATTATTAGGGGACATTTCTAGATTAATAACTAAAGAGCCCTGCCCAGTGTCATTTTTTTATGCTCTATCAAAATAATGTGTTGTATTTTGCTATGTTTAGCTGCTTGAGTCAAACACTAGGGGAAGATCTAAGAGTTTATTTTTAGTAGGTCATATGTTTTAGAACACCTCTATATGCATTTCAATTTAGAAATAGTAATGTATAAATATTTAACCTAAAGTAATTTTAAATGTGCCTTTTATCCTTTTTTTGGTGATACCATCATAGTCTATGATCAAAGAGTAAATTTCAGTATGCTAAAGGTTCTTCTGTCAGCATAATATACTGCTTTATCAGGCACAATCTTTTTGGATGTCCGCTATGGTTGACGCAGTTCAAGTGAGATAAGATCTACAGAGACAATGATGGATTCAAGTAAAGCTCATCAATTCTCAAAACTGCTTATTTTATCTGTGTATTTTTGTATTGTATGTGCAACATGAGCACAAAGTTTCAAAAACTTAGTTTCCTAGGAAGTAAATAAAATTGTAAGAGCTAATACTTAAAATAGGCTTGTTTGAAAGGAATTCTATTTAACATAGTTTCAGTCTTGCTTAAGTGAGTACCTAAATATAAGGTATTTTCCAGCCAAGCTGGAAAAGACAGATTTATTGGACTAACAGCTGTCACCACTACTGATAAGTGCTCAGCATCTGACTTCTCTAGCTGCTGTTAAATCACATACAATTCCTTAGGCTGGGAAAGTAAATAAAGATAACTGAGGGCAGTAATCTGTGTGAAACGAGGGGAAAGAACACGGGTGGCAGGGAGATCTGAAAGACCACACATAAACTAATCCGCATGCATGTGGCTTTGCTGTTAATTGCAGCCTCAGCATCTGTGTAAACAGCTTGTTAAAAAGCCAGGTTGGTGTTATAAGCATGGAGTCTTCTGGTACTATTGTGCTGTACATGGTGCAGAAACATGTCAGCAGAGACACACACATTCCACTTCAAATATTAAATGGAAAACAAAACTAGAAATAAACAGGTGGTCTGGAGATACTTTTAAAAATTTAGTGGTGGATTTCCAGACAAAATAACCTGCACAAACCAGGAAGCGGTTAAAAAAGTAATTCAGCCTGTGCACAAAGGAATAAAGATGAGAAAATGACAGTAAAGATTTTTTTGCTATCTTTCTGGGAAAAGAAGGAAGGGGAGCAAACAAGATGCTGTTGTGTCTGAAACACTGGGAAGACTGATAAAAGTGCTTATTGAGTAATGTGACCCCACAGAAGATCATGGACAAGAGGCTGTTGTGCATCTTGTTATTTTCTACTTAAAGCCAAACAGAAAGAGGAAATAATTATAACAAGAGATGAGAAGTCTTTTGTAGCCCCAGAAACTCTGGAAGCATTAAAGATTCCTTGTTAATGACAGATTTGTGTGTGGCAGACAGATTTCTTACAGGAAAGACTGTGAAAGTTTCTTATGGGAAACATATATCCTGTGCAACAGCAACACTTCCACTAACCACGACTGTTGCATTCTCTTGGGAAGATATCAAAGTTATAGTGGCTACCAGGAAAAAAGCCCAAACCAATCTACTGGCTCACAATAAAGAAAGTGAGGAATTAGGAGACGTTGAGGCTGATACTGTTGTTTAGTGCAGACATCAGAAAGCAGCATGAAAAGCAGAAAAAACAAGCACCCAAGTCTGTGGATAGGTATAAGGGCTAGAAATACTTCTTATCCTAAAGCTGAAACTAACATCATAGTGGTCAGCAGGAGTATGGGTAACCGAAGAAGACGTGTAAGCAATCCCCAAACTAATATGCATATGTATATATGTATTCATGTCAAATAATGTTCAAAGATATGTTATTAGACTGGCAACCAATTACATTACAGCTGCCTTGTAATTCCAGCTGATAGCTGAGCCTGAAAAGTGGTTAGATTTAGGAAGGATGTCTACAAAGTGATCAAAAGGTAGTAAAACATTTCTGAAGTCAGTGAAGTGAGTACATATTGTCTGTAAAAACCCATCTGCCTCCAACGATAAGTTATTTGTTAGAATTTCCAGTAGTCCGAATGGGACTGTACCTCCCACTGTTGAACAACAATGAAGTTCTTGATGGAAAAGACAAATGAAATTTGTCTAGCAGCATGCAAATATATTTCAAGGAAAAGGACACCTACAGTCTTTTAGAAGTATATTCCCATGTTTACTATATGAGACAATGAAATGTTTTTAAACTCCTCATAGAGAGGAATTGGCAAACATACCAACTACCACAGTGTGTACAGTAATTATTTACAGCAGACTGCAGTGGTAATACAGTTCCACAAGAAATGAGGGAGGTAATATTCAGATAAAATCAGAACCTGTACTGAAGTCATACTAAAAGTAAGTCATTAGCCTTATCCAGAGACTGTGGATATAGGATCTGTTTTAGGAAAAAAATACCATTTTAGGTGAAGTCAACTTTTGGTATAATAAGGAAAGGCAACTACCTTTACTTTTAGCTTTGGGCTGACCACAAATAGCATTAAGTATCTGTCGGTCTTCAAAGGAATTCTAATGTCAGTTGAAATACGCACCAAAAAACAGTCCTAAGAGCAGTACTGAAGACATTCTTGAAGGTAAATGAGGCATCAAGAAACAAGCAACACATAATATAATATGAATATGAAGGTGCAACAAATTATGAGCGAATATTGTGGAAAGTGTATTAGTGAAGACATGGTCAAGGAGAAGGTGAGAGGAACTGGGCTCTGTAGATTTCTAAAAAATAATTTTCAGGCCTTGAGATGCTATTAGGAATATGTAAGATTGATGTATATGACAGGGGACAATGAGGATGAATAACTGTCTTCCTAGATGCTATATGCTCTTACAAATAACCTTTGATACAGGTTTTGATATGTAGCAGTCCAATCTAAGAAGAGTCCTGTGTCCAAGAACAAACATTTGAAAAATAAAAGTACTATAGCCAAAGTATTTGCCTAAAGTACTTGTTCAGCTGAAAGGCAAGGATTCTGTGGCTACTAAAGGTATTAGCCTGCAGAAGTTGTTAGCATCAAGAGACACAAAAAATTTGCTTTAAGAAAGAGTTGTGGGACCAAGTTTTTTGCAAACAAACGCTTCCACCAGCTCACCTCTATGTACCAGCACTGTGAGCATCCCATCAGAAAAACTGCATTCCAAGTTGAGTGCTGTGAAGACTGCAGAACTATGTAGTGTGGAGCAAGAGTCACTGTTAGTAGCTGACACAGAACTGGCTCTTCTGAACACGATGCACACATCTCTGTGAGATGGATTCCAGCAATGGACTATACTGTTGTATTTGCTTCTTTTCTTGAGATGTGTATGTGCTCTCTCTCTCAACATAACTCTATACTCTTAGTAGGGATTAAGGAGTTAAAGAGTTTATACTGTGGCATTGACCAGATTGTGAGGACCATGTAATGCATGAAGCCATTTCTTGCATGAGATGATGGGTGAATTGTGTGATGGGGACATTTTGTTTATAGAGAATTGAGTCATAATCTTAGGAGTTGGCATGAATTGGACAGCAGTTCATATATGAAATGAGAGACATGACCACGTCCAGTCGGAGAGCTGCCTGCTTGGCGGACATAAATATCTAATTGAGGGCATGTGTATTACTGGATGAAGAATTCAAAGACAATATGTGATACAGTCTTACCTCCATCTCAGTTCTGGCAGAAGGTGAGAATAGATTTTACTTCTAAAACAGTCACCCGTAAGACAAGACACACATTTCTGGGAAGTGCTTGATGAAGGACCTGCAGGTAAGAGCCTAGGGAGCCCCAGGCATGTTTTGCAAAGTATGTGTTTGACCTGAGATTACTGTACTGACACAATAGTCCAGTCTGTGCTGCAGCTGGATTTAACTAAATTAGCAACAACAGAATTTGGAGTACAAGGGCACCTTCTCATGTGTAGCACAAAATGATGGTACAGCACAGTTGGCGTGCTGTACAGACAGGCAGGAGACTGTTGGTTTAATGCAAAACAGAAAGAAAGGCAGACAGGAAAAGATCCTAGCAGATAAGCAAGAGAGTCCACAGGAGTAGATAAGGGAATGCAAAACTAAACGCAGAACAGTGAAATGGATGAGTGAAGGTCTTCTTGTTGTGCCCAGATGGTCAGGTTTGGATTCATGCAAAACAGTGGCATAAGGCAGCAGTACAAGATGTGGTGGGATCCTAAATATTTGAGTAACAAATAAAATTGAAGAAAATCCAGGATTTTTGAGCAAATCTTAGGAAAAAGCTGTGTTGACATAGGAGAGACAGAATAAGTTAGAGCAAAAATGGAGAGAACACTATGGTGCAGAATGCAGTGAGCTACTGTTCGGAAGCCTGTACTCCAACAGCAGCTGATAAAGTAAGAAAAGATTAGTGGACAGTGGAAAAAAATTATTAAACCTGCTTGTTCAGCCTGAGAAATCCTAAATAATCAGCAGCTATATTCAGAGAAAAGACTATAGTCTTACTGTGGCCTTCCTCTTGGAATCACATACACAAGGGGAAAAAAGGAAAATATCCTGAAGTAAATCAAATGTATTGTAGATATCTTACATGAAACAATAGTAACCTTCCATTTGGACTATTCATTCAGTTTTGTCACTTAATTTCACTTAGGCCATAAATGAAATAGGAGATAGAGAATAGTAATGAGAAGGATCAGAGGCATGGATAGAGTTCCATACATGCAGAGATTAAAAAGATTAGGGTATTTACGCAACAACAGAGATGAATAAGAGGTGAGATGAATAAGAGGTGAAATGAAAGAGGTGTATAAATTATTAATGGTTTAGAGAAGGTCAAGGAGGTGCACCGATTTAACTGTCTCAGAACTCAGGAACAAAGGGTTCACAATAAAATCACAGTCTTTCAGTTTTAAACTGATAGCAGAAAATCCTTTTTACACAAATGTGGCATCACTCCCTCAAGATCTGAGGCAATGAACTTCATGGCATTAATAAAAGGGTCTGACATTTCTTGCTAACTTTGTTAATCATCCAGTAACATTTGATCTGAATATTTAAGAATCCTTAATGTATTGATCCTTACAAAATGCTTCTAATGCAGAAAAGCATTTTCATGCCACTAATTGAGTGAACAGAATTGGCACTGGGGCAACACTAGATGATTTGCCTTGGACAACAGACAGAATCTTATGTAGAGCCAATCTCAATTTTAGAATGGTACTTTAATATGTGGACAATCTTTTTTTTTTCCCCATTATTTATTTATATTGGTGATGCACAGTTGTTCTGATACAGCTGGCTGCACAGCTTCTTATGCAAGCACTTGGGTCATGTGTCATGGTGCTTTCCATAGTCATGCATCCAGCACCTAATGGATTTGCACTTAAATTTGATTAGTCCTCGTGGAACTGGACTTACTGGACATGCCCAAATCAATGAGGTTGGGTATACTTGCAAGAAGTGGTGCTCCCCTGAAGCAATGGAAATATTGCTGATTCTCCATGCAGCATATGTTTGTCCATATCTATTAAGGAAAGCTTTGGCTGTTTTTCAGTGCCACCTCCAGAATCATTGGTCTCTCCCAGTCCCTGCTGTTTGCTTGCACAGAAGCAACACTGACATTTTCTCATTTTTCTCTGACTACCATATTCTGGGCTGATGGAAAAGAAGGCTGGGCATGGAGCTATTCAGGTGGCTGGCAGCTCCCTCCTCACTTGTACCTCAGGAAAAATAAGAGAAGAGAATAGACAGACTTGATCAGTTGTTTTGGCAAGTCATATATAGTTCATGTTTCTAGATGAGTATTGCCAGTGATGTTTAGTGCATGACAACTGTAATGTAGCTTGTATTAGAAATATTCAAAAATGGCTATTATCTGGGGTCTAAGTTTTCAGGTTGTAATCTAACTTTTACCTACCAGACATGAGGAAGGGACTTTATGCATCAGTATGGTATCAAACAGCTCCTTATTAAGGAAGGAAGTTTAAACTGTTGCATGAATTATCTGCCCATGGCTACTATGGAGGACAGGATAACAGATTCAACACATTGTTACTTTGATTGAATGCAAAAATCCAAAGTAAAACCAGTAAAAATGCAGCAGTGAGCTATTTGGAAGTTACTGTTTCATCCTTTGAGTGTAAAATGGTACAATGGACCCTTTACAGTGGCATGAAAGACAAACCATGCAAACAGAGTTGTTATCTTGTTAATATATATTCTATGGCTGTAATCTTGGTTCTGCATGAATGTGTAAATATAAATGCAAAGATTTTATGAAAAAGCCTTTTAGAATATCTCTGCTCTACTGAGAGAAAAAAACTGCAAACACCCCCCCCCAAACCCAAAAACAAGCAGCAAAGCAAAACCATACCACAAGATTTTTGCTTCTAGTTCAGGACTGTCACTTTACTTCCAATACACAGAGTAACAAAGGCTGCCAGTTCAGCCCAAGGAAAAGGGATTGGCCAAGACCTGCAACTTCAGGTTCTGAACTCTGCTATTACATTGACCATAATCTTGTTTTCTAGTAGTCTCTTTTCCTAGTAGCCTCTCTCCACTTGATCTTCCTTTTATTTAATGTCAGTACAGAATTTCACTGGTTACCAACACCAAATAATGACACACATGGTTCTCTGTGTCCACAGAAAATAACTGAAAAAATATGTCTTGATTTTGCCTTCATTCTTGTCACAGGCTGGGGGGTCAGATATTCAGCTGAATATCTGAAATCTCATCACATGGAGTGGGAGTGTGTGCTGTACTTGTGCATTTATCCTCAGATAAATTGTGGTGCAAGAGAGGAAGGATATCCTATTGTTCTAGTAAATCTGTGCCTCATAGCCAAGATAGGTCCTTTTCTTCAGTTGTTTTTCACTAGTAATTTGCTAAAATTATGGCAAAAAACATTGCCATTAGGTTCTCCAGTAAATAGTGTTTTAGTCCAAGCTCTTCTTTCCGTTATTCCTGTCCTCAAATCATTTCAATTTTAATCTGCAGTGATTAAATTTTGTTTTGTATTGACAATACTTCTTTGTTTGAGTCATCATACCACTTATTTATATGCCATGATCATGAAATAAAATTTAAAAACAACTCACCCCAGAACTGATCCTTGAGTAAGTACCATTAAGCAGCTTCCACTGTCAAAGTGCTTTTTTCAAACTGTCAACTACCCAACACTCTATTTTCTTTTTCCCTTTCCATCTAACAGTTTCTCTTTTACCTCTTTCTTCTCTAGCACTATTTATTAACTTCCCACATAGCCCTGTATCAGCTATTTTACTGTAGATTGGACAGAGGACATTAAGAATTTTCTTTTAAAGCCAGCTCTCTTGGAAGAAAAAAAAAAAGCCGTCAATTTTAGTCTGGACTTATTCGTCCTTGAATTAATTTTGTATTTATTTCTGTCTATCAGCATCATCTGTTTGAAAGCACTGTGTTCTACTGAGGTCCAAATAGTGCAGTAACTGGATCACTTTTTCACTGCTTCATAAACACAAGCTCAAAAAATGCTGCTACCTGTTCATATGACAACTTGAGACATTTATTAAAAGTATTTTCATGTGAATGCATGTGATAAGGCTTTCAGAATATCAGCTTGGAAATTGGTAGATGCTGTAGAAAGCCCCCTGAGTTTTATTTCTACCTCCTCTGTGGTCAGTATCATCCCACACTTGCATTCCCAATACCCAGCTTTGCCTCCAGGCCAAAATCAATGCCTTTTCCATAGCCTAAGGAGGCATTAATTTAGTATTGGATCTGTACATCTTGTTTTTCACCCTATGTTACAAACCAGAGAAGCTGCTAATCTTGGGGTCTTTCAAGGCTGTTCGAAAGAATCCACCTCACTGGTGCATTCTCTCCTCATATGGTAATTTTGAGAGCATTTCAGCCACTCTTTTGTAATTGAAGACTCGGAAGAAAATCTTTGCCCCGGGAATAACTTCCACTAATTCAAGCCAACACACTTCAGTTTTTTGTCAAAGCCTCTTTGGTGCTCAGTGCATATACAAATATACATACATAAACAAAAATAATTCCTCAGTTCCTGTGAGCCTCAGCTAGAGGCCTCCTGATTTTTTTTTTTAATAACCTGTTGGAATTTAAATGGTGGGGAAGTTTTTCAAAGACATGCCTAGCCTAGTTTTTTAAATCCATGTATCCATGTTTGCTGTCTTGAGCAAGGCTTTAGCTGCTAACACACCTAAGTACTTTTGCTCATTCTTGTCTTTGCCTCTTCCACTGAGCTCTGAGTCAAACTTTCCTTCATGTTGTTTTCTGTTGTATTCTACTGCTGAAGTGTTATCTGTGGTTTCCCATGCGTTTTTAATGTTTATGTCCTGTAAGTTCTCTGTGATCTGAAGTTGATGTGTGGATAAGAGCAGCTTCCTGCATTGCTAAAAGGACTGAGCTGGGGGACTGGCTTGTCATGGCAGGATTTTATCTCATCAGGCTCAAACTTTGCCTTTACAAGCCCTGTTCTAATTTTATGAGTTCAACATTCCCATTAAAATAAGCAGCTCAAAGAAAGGTAAACCATCAGAATCTATTGGCTTGGCTGCCTTTGCATTAGCCCTGTAGCACTGCTAGTACCTTGAATGTTGCATCCTTCTGTCTCCAGAACTGATGCATATTTTTTTTCCTACCATATGTAATATACATACACATCTCTTGTTCACCTTAGCAGAAGAAAATGGATTGCTTTATTTGCCTTGGTGGCCTGGAGTTCATATCTCTCAAAGAAACATCATTCTTCATTGTGATTTAGCACTTCCATGTGATGCTATGCTAAGTGACACAAGACCTCTGTCAGTGCACTGGCACGCATAGTGACATGGTGACTAAAATAATAATAATGTTGTGAGGAAAACAACAATGTTACAGAATGTGAAGTGTTAAGTGTGAGGGTTACCTCATGGATCTGGGAAATCCCACAGTTTAAAAACCACAGATAAGGTCTCCACCAAAAGGACTGAATTTCTTCTGTACTCCCAGGGACTGACAGTTGTGAAAAAGATTAGATCTTAGATGATCAAATAGACATTCATAGCAGGTGTAAAAGCCTCATATTTGCCAACAGGAAGTCATGATATGCAGGCATTATGCAGGAGCAAACATTTCTATTGGATGTGACTAATTACTACAGGATTTGAAGTGAGTGTGGGGTTGTATCATGTGAGTATAAATTCAGCATGTCATGCAAGATTAGCAATCAGATCTTTTGGGTTTTGCTTTAGAAGAAGAGCAATTACCACTGATCGTGAGCAAAGATAAATGCCTGAGCTACATTTCAAAGGTTTGTTTCAAAAAAAAATCATAACTCTGTAATGACTGCTCACTTGATAAATTTCCTGTTTCATTCTGATAACAGATCCAGGGTTAACTGAGAGCGTCTACATATTTTCTTTTTGGTTCAGATGATGCTGTTCTTTTTTGTTTAGAGGTAAAGTGGGAAAAGAAAGAAATGTAGCTTTCAGCTAAAGTTTATACTGTAAAGTTATTCTCATTTTGGGACCAATTCTTTATTGATGTGACTCATTAAGAGGACTCCTTTCACAAGTTGGGATTACTCATTCAACTAAATGAACTAAAATGAAGGCATTATCTTTTAAGATTAAATGATAAAAATCTATGAATTAGACACTTATAATAGAATCATTAACAATTTTTTAATTACAGTACAGCTGCCAGCCATAGCAGTAGTATATGGTAATACCTACTCATTCTTCTGCCTGCTCTTTCACTGTGACATATCATTATGGAAGGATTATTTAAGTCCTATTTTTAGATTTTAGAATTATGCAGACCGAGAACAACCAAAACTGGAGGTGCTGTATTAGCAGCTCACATGTTATTTCAGGTGGTTTGAGCTAAAAAAACCCCACAGTAAAAAATAATTATGTTTTGTGCTCAGAGGGGCAGTTTATGGGGCCCAGAGGGACTCAGGGTCAAATGCTGTGTGGTGTGCAGCCAGAGAACAGTCTCTGGACTCATTAAATGACATTATAGTCTTAACCATTCCAATTAGGTGACAAAAAAAGGATTTGGAGGCCCATGGTGGACATTTAACAATGAGAAAGTTACAGTATACACATTCAGTATATACTTTTCAAGTCTGCAAGACTTGTTTGTCCATGCAGCCTACTCAAAACACTGAGAAATCTGGTTTGAGACAATAGTTGACCAAATTAAGCACTGCTCCTAACTCTCCATCTACAAACTGTGTAATGCATACTGTGGATAATTGATTGCTGCTCAGTATGGATTCCTAGGCAGGCTCCTAAATACTCTTTGTGCACAAAGAATCATATAATATTCCCTAAAGTGTCTGTCTTTCTGTCTGTCTCAGGTAACTGTTTTATTAAGAATATATTACAATCTTTCTGTGGAAGGACCCTAATGAATAATGGTATTGGGAAAAAATATCACTATAAGGATGCCCAAGAATTTGGGTAATGATTCCCTGATGAAACATTCTTTTGCAAAAAAGGGGTCACTTAGTAAAACTAGAACTTTCTGCACAAATAAACTCATTTTCATGAAGTGTCTGCTGGTGAAAGCTTTCCAGGTGCAGAGACAAAGACTTTCCCATCATCAGTTGATGGCACTTATCTGAGATATGAAAGACTAACAGTTCAGGGGCATAAGTTGGTTTAATTGTGAGCTCTATAGAGCTGTAAGCTATAATAAAAGCTCTATTACCTTAATTGGCAGGATGTTGATTGGGAGATGCTTTTCCTTGCATGCTTCTGTTTCAGAATTCCGGCTTCTGAATATTGTGTAAATTAATGATGTTGTAACTTGTGCAGAAAAAATACCCACTTCCATGACATCTGAAGTAAAACACCTGATTTGTTCTTGTTTCTAAATACCACCTATTTTAGCTCTGATACAGAAGTTGTTTCCTGTTTTTCATTTTCTCACATGATTTCCCTCCAGTAGATTGTGTGGGCTTTGAGTCTCAGATGATCCAAATTACTTTTCATTTGTGATGAAATGAGAATATACTTGCCTTAGCATTATCAAAAAACTCATAAAAAGCAATGCATTGGGATATCCTTTTAAGGTTTTTCTCAAAAGATAAGAAAGGTCTTGCTGTCATGAGATGGAAAGCAGTTGGAATTTTTATAATAAACTGCACTTTTGTGTGCAAAGTGTAAGAAATCCCTGCCACAGCCTTGTATAGATCAAAGCTGTAACATTTATTAATATCTTCTGAATATACGGGGTCATTTTTTCTGTGAAGGTGTCTTGATATGATTTGCCTTGACATGGTTCTGTTGAGGAATAAATAAGAGAATGAGAAAACACAGGACGATGGAGAATCTGTACAGCATTTGGAACATACAAAGGAAAACATTTAGTGTATAGAACTTCTAAAAATGCACTGTGAATTGCTGCTTATTTTTTAAGATACAAATGCACCTTTTGTAATATGGGCAAATTAAAAAAAAAAATTAACCTCCCCTTCCATAGTTCCTGATACAGCCTTAACCAAACCTCTCCATTTACAAATTTCTACGTTGGCATCAGCTTTTTTAGCTTGATTTTCTAATTTCTTATTTTCTGGCCATCAAAATATGTGCCTTGGATCTGTTAAGATCCATGTAGTTCTGGCTGCAGTACACTTCAGGATCTGTCTTTTTGGTTAGGTGAATGGCTAAAAATTATAGGAAAGGAGTGTATGTGGGTGTGTTAATCTTCTACATGTGTTGCTGAAATGAAGAATTGATATAAAGATTAACAGACTGATGTTAGTGCAAATGAAAATTTGGTATAGCTTTTTAAAACACAGACCCTTTTGGCTTTGGTTTATGGGATCTGTCAAAACTTTACATTATCTTTAAAACAAATCAAAACATTTTCCACTGCATCATTCTGATATTACTTAGCTCTTTTGCAATACAAAGTAGCTACCAGACCACGTAATCTATAAGGCTAGAAAGAACTGTGTGTTTATCACTGATGGGAGGTAAAACCATTCAAGCAATAGCATCCAAATAGTCCTGGGATATTCAGTGTTCAGGCTGTGCCAAACATCTCTTATTTTTCCCACTGTGTTTTGGACTGGTAATTGGGAAAAAATTGCACAATCACGTGGATCTAGTGTTCTTCTTGTTGCTTAGAAATACATGACATTTTGGAAATAACAGAATTGTGAATTTAAAGCTACTTCCACACAAATGTCACCTGAACAAGCAGTGCTTCTTCAGCAACAGATTGGATTCACAAAAATGCCACTAGGTTTAGGAGTCACATTCAAATGAAATTAAAATTCTTTGATTGTTAAATAAACTGCTAAATTCAGTGTAATGGTAACAAATGGGTTAATAACCAATATTAGATGTGCTTCATCCCTTGTGTTATTTTAAATTCATCCCTTATTTTGTCAAGCAAGAGTTTCACCTCTCTTTTTTTTTTCTTATTTTCTCCTTTTTTCTATTGAAATATCTCCTCATAATACCGGTGGATTACTCTCCTTATGGTTCCTCTTTAGAGAAGCCAGCCTAGGATGTTGCTGATTGTATTGCAGAATTGCCCTGTGTGTACATTATCCCATTATTAGGGATGTGGGATAGAATCTGATTACTTCTCACCTTGGGATGTAATGCTGTAGAATGGATGCAGTCCTGCACTGACAAAAAATGAGTGCATGTAAGCATTCACCTTCTTCCTCTCACTTCATTATCAGCCACATTTTTAAACTAGAATTTAATTTTATCCAGGTGATTCTGCTCTGCATTTCTTCAAAACATTAAGTCTTTCTATACAACTCTGTTCACACTTGCCTGCAGTAACGAAAGCAGGTAAGAAAATAAAAAAAAAAATTTCAGAACATTGCCTTTTCATTTGTTCCATACTGTATATGATATGTGTTCCATTACCAAGGTACTGTATTGACAGATTTATAACTTCTTTTGTTTGTCATTGTAAGGCACAAGGTGATCGATTTTCTGGATAGACAGTACTCCTGAATGGAATGCAATCCAGCAAGCAGGCATCTGACTTTGGAGCAATTTTCAGTTATATTTTGTAAACAGTCGCCAAGCACAGTGGCCCTGAGCTAAATAGTTAACCTTTGTGTGCTTTTTTTAATCTCTGAAATGAAAATGAAACAGTTCCCTTATTTCCAGATAAATTATAATGGTTACATCTACATTAATATTTGTATAGTTTTCTGAGATCTTTAGAAAGAAGCTGCCAGTGTTATTATTATTTTATTACTCTACCTTTTGAATTATGTAACTGTACTACTTTTTACCCTTTGAAAGATGGATTTTACTTTGAGATTTCATAATTGTCTCCTATGACACTCCTGCTTTGAGAATTAATATCTTAAAAAAAGAAGAAATTTGGCTCTTATTCTAAAGGAAGATATTTTGAAGTTTTTGGATGTTCATGTGAAGAGCTAATTCATTTGTAAACATACCTAAATTTGAATATGAAATTTGTCTGAAAGAAAGAAGCTGCCCTGGGATAAAATGTGTGATGAATGTACAGTTTTAAGTCACTCTTAATGACTTCTCATTTGGTATGTGATTTCCATTCGTTTTTAGTTAGTTCTGTGTCACCAAAACTTCCCCCCCCCCTTTTTTTTTCCAAAGGACCCTTTGGTTCATTCATTAAACAAGATGGCCCTGCTCTGGGGTTTAATGGAAGCTGAGTATCAATGAAGGCTGTTGTCTCTGAATACTCTTTTATTGTGTCAACATTCCTTCTTTTGTTCTATTAGTGATTTTAGCTTTTCATGTCCTGCTCTTTTGTTTCTTTTTTCAAGGGCTATGGGGTACAGGACATTCCAATTATCAGCCCATAATTTTCTGTTCTTTTGGATATCTCATAGATACATCCTCAAGGATACCTCAAAGAAGTGAATTTATAAAAAAAAAAAGGTTAACAAAGTAAAAAGAAAGCATGCTCTTGATTGCTTCTGTGTTTTACTCGCTTCCTCTTCCCAGTATTAAAGGCTGATTCCTGGTCTAGTGTGTAAGAAGTAAAGAATAACTGATTTCAGGAACAATTAACTAAATGATAAGTGCCAAATGTCTAACTTACTCTCTATTACAAATGTTAACCACAGCACATTGGGAATATTGATGTGTAAATAAACAATAAGAAAATATGAGAGGGAATTATGACTCTGGTACACTTAAGAGCAGGTACTGTATACCTTGACTTCCCAGAGATGCTCACAGAGGAGCTGAAGTGTGGGCTACATGAGCAGGCAATGAGGGGGATTGAAAACTGAGTGAACAGCTGAGCCCTGAGGGTTGTGATCTGTGGCACAAAATCTAGCTCAAGGCCAGTAACAAGCAATGTGTCCCAATGATTGATACTGGATTCAATGCCTTTCCCTTGAAGTGTTTATATTTTTCTCTTGACCTGCTGGCAACACTCTAATTCAGCCCA
This sequence comes from Cyanoderma ruficeps, assembly GCA_008694505.1. Taxonomy (NCBI): domain Eukaryota; kingdom Metazoa; phylum Chordata; class Aves; order Passeriformes; family Timaliidae; genus Cyanoderma; species Cyanoderma ruficeps. The sequence continues at coordinate 10,758,320 of VZDJ01000782.1, forward strand.
AGGAAATGTTACTCTTCTTCTGCTTCTTTTTTTTTTTTTTTTTTTTTTTTTTNTTTTCCCTGCAAGGGCACACTGCTGGCTTATGTTCAACATGGGGATGAACAACCTCTTGCACCAATAAGTGCTGGGGGCCACCCAACTGGGAAGCAGCTTGGAAGAAAAAGGCCTGTGAGTGCTGATGGTATCCAAATTGAACATGAGCCAGCTATGTGCCCTTGCAGCAAAAAAGCTACTTTATTGTTGGGATGCATTAGGCAGGTCAAGGGAGGTGATGCTTCTTCTCTGCTCAGCACTGGTGAGGCCACACCCGAGAGTGCTGTGTCCAGTTCTGGGCTCCCCATTACAAGAGAGACATGGACATACTGGAGAGAGTCCAAAGAAGTGCCATGAAAACTGTTAAGAAACTGGAGCATGTCTCCTATGAGTAAAGGCTTAGAGAGCTGGGACTGTTCAGCTGAGAGAAGAGAAAGCTGAGGGGGATCTCACCAATGTATACAAATAACTGCAGGGAGAGGGCAAAGAGGATAGGCCCAGGCTCTTTCCAGTGGTACCCAGTGACAGGAGCAGGGCTGATGGGCACAAACTGAAATGCAGGTGTTTCCCTCTGAACATCAGAAACCACTTTTTCCCAGTGAAGGTGACTGAGCACCAGCACAGGTTGCCCAGGGGCGTTATGGAGTCGCACACATTGGAGATATTCAAAAGCTGCCTGGGCATGGTCCTGGGCAACAAACTCTAGGTGGCCCTGCTTGTGCTGAGGGCTTGGGCAACATGATCTCCAGAGGTCCCTTCCAATGTAAATTCTGATCAAGTGATCGTTTTAAATGAAAATTGACATGCAGATTCAAAATATGTTGAAAAACAATATTGATGATCTAGGGCAAGTTCTCAATATAGAATAGGAGATTTTTAGGATTTTCATTAGTGTGCATGAGAAAATGCTGTTATATCTTGAAATGTCAAAGAGTAAGTTTACCTTTAAATAAGCTGTGACAAATACAATAAAAAATGTTTCCAGACAGATGGGTGTCAGAATTAGATATATCCTTGTGTGGAAAATGAGACTGCCCCCATGTAGACATTTTTGTAAAGAAAATTATAATAAAAATGTGAAAATAATTGAAAACTGAAATACAAATTTAGTATACATTACTGCTATTGTTGAAACTTCATGCCCTTTAACTCAAAAGAAGCTTTATAAAATATTATGCTGAACTGCTGCTGCAAGACTCAAGTTATTAAAAAGGACCATAGTAAAAGTACTTCTGCATTAGGAATTGAATATTTTTTGTGGGAAATATGGACTGAGAATCTCTAGTGATAATAATAGAGTGGACATGTAAAACTACATTTGGACACCCCTGATATCTGAGCGCAGTTATGCAGAATAGTTAATTCAAGCAGCACTGTTCTTATTACTAAACTAGAACACTTAAAAAATTCTAACTCTGCAGATAACAGAATTTATTCCAAAAGTACTCTTTGATGTATAATTAGGTAGATACCATTTTTTCCCCTTGTTAAGGTTCTTAAGATATGTTATCTTGAACTTCAGCTGACTTTATAATGATTCATTGTAGCAAAAGAAATTATATAGTGTAGAAATATTTTTACTGTGGTAAAAAGGTCTGAACCTAGTCTCTTGCTATCCACAATTTTCAGTGAAATCCTTCTGCTAAAGGGAAGTAAGAAATACAGGAATACATTGTTGACATCCTCAGGAGAAGTCAAATGAAAGTCTTGGAAACAAGATCTGTTTCCTAGAGGAACAGTAGAAGCATAATTTTTCTTCATAAGGAATATTCACAGCTGTTTGGAATATCACCTCAGAGGATTCTTTCTGTTCTTGTGGGCTTTATTTTCCCTGATCCTGCCTGTGCTAGAGCAGTTTGTCTGCTAGCAAACTGTACCTAGTAAAACAGCTTGCTTCCCATGAGCCACTCTTGCACCAGTGCACCATCGTTGTCTAGGCCTGGTTCCATGAAGTGTTGGAATTTAGACATGAAAATCTGATCCAGTCTCCTATTTTACCTTCTGATTTTTCAGTAGGATTGCATGACTCTTCTCTGTAATGAATGCATGTCTGTGCACCTCCTAGACATTTCCGTAGAACCATGGAATTGCTGAGGTTGGAAAAGGACACTTCAGGTCATCAGGTCCAGCCATTTAGCTCTACTTTTCTTGCTTACCTCTGTTGGGTTTGTACAATGAGTGAGAGTGTCCTAAGCAAGCCCTTACTTCTTTCCCACCCATGTCACTTCTTGGTATGGCCTTTTTACTTCCTGGTCCCATGTCAGGGCACCAGGTACCTGACTGTGCTGCACACCCTATAATTCCTTGAGGAAGAGTACGTGCAATGGAATTTAAGGTTAGAATATATAGACTATTCCTACTGCTGTGCGTGTATGCTAGAAAGTGGAGACGGTGAGAGAAAGTCTGCACTTGTGTGCTGAATTTTGGATTGCTCCCAGAGTGTAGGCTTGGACCATGGGATTGAGTAGATCATCATGTCTACTATTTGGAAGTTTTGTTATCTTTTAGATACTCTGACATCTGGTAGAACCAGGACTTCATTTGTTGCCTGTTGTGAAGCCACTTTCAGGTGAGGAGAATGGACTGGATGCACTCACAGCACATGTGTTTCAGAGGGTACATGCTGCTTTGCTCTGTGCCAGCTGGAATTTCCAAAATGTTAGATGGCTTGTGTTGAAGTACGTGGAAATTGGACACAAGTCAAGGAAGGTCAAAGACAGAAATAAATGTGCCCAAACTACTCGTTTGCCAGAATGGGATGGTGTTTCTGAGTCAAGCAGACACAGTAAAATTTGTTATTCAATCGTCTGCCCTAAAAATGGGTCAAGATCCATGGAGCAGTTCCAGTCCTAAATAAATAGTTCTGCCTGCATATCTTTGACAAAAAGAGACTGTACTTTGATTTGAAATTCTTCAAAGCATTTCTCTATGCCTACCAGCACAGTTTCTTCCTTCAAATAGCACTACTTCATCACAGTCAGGAGTGGATCATCCTCGCAGTAGTGGTAAAGCCAAGTGGTGAGAGATAGATGGTGTTACTGATTTCAACAGAAGGTGCCAGGCTCTGAAAAATCTAATAATTATGTCTGGTTTGATATATTAATATAGGCTTAGGAAAGTAACTTTATGGGCCAGTGTTGCAAAAAAGATTATTTATTCCTTTGTTTCCTAACACTGTTATGTTTGAAGAAAGTTAGTTTAAAATAATCCCTTGAGAAATCAGATGCAGCTGTTAAAAACAGACACACACAAACAACCTATCTTTGGTTTGCTCTTTTGTACAGCTTGTTCATTTTGATTGTATCTTGGTATCCTTGTCATTAAGCTCTCATATACCTTACAGGCAGCATTTGATGTTTCCTTCTGAATGAATTGGATCCGTTCCAGTAGCAGATATTGTAATACTTGTAATTTACTTTGACAGTGGATTATGTGAAACTGAATGTCTTAAGGCATTCAAGTAAATCACATCAGCCCCAGGTTCTCAGCCATTGTGACTTTTGCTCCTTTGATACAGGTGCTATAGATTCCTTTCCTTGTTTGGTTTGTCTTGTTTGCCTTCTCTTAGCCCTCATTTCCTTTACACTCCTACCCATTCACTGACTAATTTCTTCCTTGAGTTTTAGAACTCAGTGGCACTTCAAGGAAAGTTAGAAATGACTGAGTGCAGGAAAAAAGTAAAGAGGAAGAGAGGTCCCCTTGCTGTGTTTGCAGGCAGTGCAGTCACAGTGTTGTAGATGAGAACTAGAAAGTGAAACTGTAAGAAAACATAATTCTTCATTGCTATTCTCCATGTCACTACTGAAAACCTAATTAGTTGAAGGAATCACATGGGACTCTTTATCAAGACATCTGTGCTTCTACCTCTTTTTTTAATTCAGCATCAGGACTTCTCCTTTCCTTGAGCCCCATGGGAGGTTCACTTTTTTCACTTTTCTCACACTTGACAAGTATGCTCCTGCTTTGTCTCCTCATGTTCTCATTCAAGAATAAAAAGATGGGATATGGGATGACTACATCCATTCATTAAATCTCTTCCAACTTCTTCAGAAATCCTTTGATGCACCTTTTTTTTTTTTTTTTGACAATTGATTATGTTGATCATGATTATGTTGATCCATTTTCCCCTGTTTTTGGTGAGTATACTCCTCTTCACGGCCATACCTGTGTTGTTGTGCTGGGCACAATTACGTCAATTGCAAACTGGATTGAAAAAGGGTAGATGCTGCCTTCAAAGGTTTTCAAGTATGTTAATATACTCCCTAATCCAGACTCCAGTTATGTCAGTGATGCAGGAAAGTTCAAATGGAAGGAAGGGCACTATTATTTATGGGTCAGATGACAGAAGAAGAGCAGACAATGAAGTACAGGCTGTGTTTACCTGAAGCCAACTGCTAGTCTCGGTTGTGCTGGAGCTGCAGTACAGATGAATGTCTTTACAGTGTTCTGGTTTCAGACATCTGCATAGGCAGGAAGGATCCCTCTGATGTGTATAAAAACCTGTTCTGTAGTTATTCCTGCCTGATGGTTGTATACTATGGTTGTATCGGCCCTCTGATCATTTTTGAACTGATAGTCCTGAAACTCCTCACATCTGTCTTTCAGGCAATAGTCTGATGGCCAGTCACCCTGAATGGCATCTGCACCAGCAGAGGGGGAACCTTTTCAGGTTTTGTCACTACACTGTGACATACTTGTCACTCCTACTGTCAGAATCCTCAAGTGCCATGAACTGTAAGGGACATCCCTATTTCAGCCTTGCCACACCACACAAACACAAGGAATTGCAAAGTGTGGGAAGTGCCCTGGCAGAGAGTGCCACACAAAACGGTGCTGTTTTATTTGCCCAGGATTAATTTGCAGCTGCGGCAGGGGCCACAGGGGCCACAGTTTAGCTAATAATGACTGAAGCAAAACCCCTGGTGTCTATTTTGGTAGACAGGAAATCAATAAACACAGGTCAGTGCAGTCTCAGTGCAGAGGTGACCAGATGAAACATAATAATAGATTATGATGAAATTTAAGCAGATGGGATGATCTCATGGTGTCCTTTGATTTAAAACTTTACAAAGCCATGCAATATCTCAGTGCTGTTCCCTGCTGGGATAAGTGTCTGCCTTTTGCTTTTCACTTAATGCTGTGAAAATAGAAGAAGCATACAAGCTCTATGGTGGAGCAGATTTTTTAAAATAAATTAAATTCTATTAAGCTAATGGATGGAAACTGTAGATATAGTGTGAATTTTTAAGTACGGTGCAACTTCTCTCAATTTCCCCTGCAAATTTTCCAAGGGTAGTATGAATTGCTGAGAATAACACTCTGTGCATCAGCAATAGCTTCAACATTAGCTAAACCAGAAATGTTGAAGGCTCAGCCTTTATCACAGCACTGAGAAGGTTGCTTTATTTTAGAACCTGTGCCAGCACTTGAATCACAACAGCTCAGAATGTCCTTTCTCCATTTTACAGCAGTTTACAGCCCCTATACCCACAAGGACGAGCGGAGAAACTTTTTAATGAAAATGAAAGATATTTGGAAGTTTGCCACGAGGAGAGGAGAGGAGAGGAGAGGAGAGGAGATGAGAGGAGA
>VZDJ01000782.1:10763957-10793206 GCA_008694505.1 Cyanoderma ruficeps
GAGGAGAGGAGAGGAGAGGAGAGGAGAATATATGGGCTGAGGCAATACGTCCACTTTAAATTTCTTAGGCTTCAAAACATTTTTTCCACCTATGAAGTAATTAATGAATATTACCAGTACATGTACAATTATTTCTTTCAATTTTTTGGTACTTTTATAATATTCCCTTTTTACTATTGAAAAATGTTAAGAATAAAATAAACCTTGGTCTTTGTCATATCTTAGTGTAAGATTTAGAAGGCACAACTAAAATGTAAAATTAAAAAAATGCAGAAGGAGCTTTTTGTTGAAATGAGAGGAATTTCTGTTTTCTTTTAGTTTTCTTTTAGATTTTTAGCCTCAGTCTTGTGAACTGCTGTGAATAAGCCACATCCCATGTCAATGCTGAGTCTAACTGATCTCAAGTAGTCTCAACAGGGAGCAGTTTCCTGGATCAAGGCCTTGTTTATTCCTGTGTGTGCTGAGATGTTTTGCTCTGTCATTTTAGTCTGAGTGATTCCCTAACCATTGGGATTCCTGTAATGGATGAAACTCAGGCTATTACTTGTTTTATTTAGAAATCAAATTGGACATCTTGGACAGTAATATTTTTTCTGTATATTTTGGCACTTCCAACCAAAGCGATAAACCTGGTAAATCTCTTTTGAGATGTTCCTGCGTCAAAACATGTAAAGAAATTCTCTTTTATACAGTTTGATCTTAAAAGAGACTGACAGCAAACCCTTTGATACTGATTTGCAGAATCATGAACAATTTACTGGTTTTGTTACTTTAAGTTGGTTTTTTCCTAGTCTTTTATATGTGCTTCTTTTAATATGTATTGGTTTTAAAGGAGCATTATAATTCAGTCTAATTAACTTTAGTCCTTGAGTCTGTGGAGCAAAAGGTTTTACATTTTCCATTTGGATTGCTGAAGCTGTAGAAATAGTTCATTTCTTGGAAGGATAAGAACTAACTATTTCTGAGTTACCTCAGATTACTTCCTCAGGTAGGACTAAATTTCGGCCATGAGTAAATCAGATATTTATAATAGTCTTGTATATGGAAATATTTCCACTTTTGGATCATTTGCAGGTGCAAAAGGCTACTGGAGTTAAAACTTGGTTACAAATGGAAGTATTAATTTTGGCCTGTCTGATGAGAATGTTAGAAAATATTTAACCCTACAGGTTATTTTAAAATAAGACAGAGTTTATACCAGAGTTGTGATATTCTGATCCAGGATTCTGATTTAAGAATATTTTGGTTTAATTTAAGCACGTTCCTAATCAGTTTAAGGCAAATTAAAATAATCCTGCTTTAAATGTAGTGGATTGAACTGAGTTACATGGAGTAATTTAAAATGCACACTTAATCAAACTGGGGCTACATTTTATAGACATCTCTGTAGGTTTCCATTTAGGTAAAGGAAATTGGCACCAGTACCAGTTAGTTTGTGCTAGCACAGATCCCTGAAAAATGTAGCAACTGGAACAAAAAGGAGTTTATTCCATTTTACCTTGGTTGTTTAGCTATTTTTCTTGTGCAAGGCCAGACCTATTTTACATCATTCTCATGTTCCTCATTCAGTGATGCACCTTGACAAGATATTGTGCATCAGCTGATGTACAGTGACTGTACGCCCGTCCAAGGAGGATGATAAATTATGTGTATCAGCTTAGGTTTCATGGAGAGATGGTTTTGGTTACCTCACTATTTGCTGTGATCCAAGAAAGGTGACATGGACTGTGCCCATGGGTCTGCTGATACTCGGTAGCCTGTTCCCTTACTGCAATTTGTCTGTGTAGCAATTTCTGTAGCTTTTTTTTTTTGTGTACCTGAGTAATCTCCTCTAAAATGGTAGCCTAAATTAAATGGGATCTATTTTCTTCTGTTGACATGCATATACCCAAATTAAGTTATGCTGCTTTAATCTTTTACTAATCTAGAATACCTCTAAATGCTTCTCTTGTTTTACATCACCATAAATTGTGTGTTTGCACATATCTCTAGGAGTTTGCGGTGATGTAACTTATTTGATAGTTACTATAAAACTTGTGTTTTGCCAGTTTTTAAAATCTAAATGAGCAAATAAATAAGTAATTTGATCCAGATATTGTCATAGCTGTAATGGCTATAATAACACTTGTGTGTCACCATTGTGTAAAATCCCACAGTAAACAGAATTAATAACTGTAGATGTAAAGAGATTGAAAATTCTGGTTCTTGTTTGTGCTGTAGTCATGCATGCAAGGTAACTACTAATAATTAAATCAGGTAGTTAATAATTGTTAGAGTAAAACCAATGTTGTCATTAACTACAGAGCTCACATGATATGCTTCTCTGCTTTTTTTCATAGCTGAGAGTAGTAACTTACCTTATTGCTAAAAATGGATCTCAATACACATCCTTTTGTGCCTAGGTCGGTAACCTGGTTCTCATCTTGTTTTTTTTTCCCCTCAAATATATATCTCATGTAAAACCTTTTGTTTTGCTCTGCTATTATTCCAGCCTGAATACCATGAATGTGCAGAAATCATGTGGTTTCCCTAGCAAGTGACTGTGATGAGCTTGGAACTGTGTGAACAGCAGCGATAAACAATTGTTGACTTCTTTGAGGCTTTTTTGTTTGTATCAGAGTTGAGATGTACCCCATAGTATGGCTCCAAGGTTTCGTTCCAAAGAGAAAAAAAAAACCTGAGGCAGTACTGCATTTTTAATGGCTGAGTCATTTGCCTCTGTCCCAACACCAGAATCTCATTTTAGGACTCCTCTGAAATTCAAGTTTGTTTCCACTGGCAGGCCTAAAGTCTGTGTTAATGTAATTCATATTATTGTGGTAGCTGATTACAGTGATTTTTGAATGTAATTGTTTTTGGGATTGCATGGTGCCTTTGATTGAGGGATTTCAAAGTACCTTAGAACATATTTAATTAACCATTACACCAGCTTTGCCAGCAGCTTTGCTTGAAGTAGATTATGGTCTGTGCACCTAGAGTGGGCCGTGAGAAAGTTGACCTTCTGAAAGCATTACTTGTTTACAGTTTTTCTCTTCAGCCCACTTGCATTTCTAATTAAGGGAGTGGTATATCACTTTAGCTCATAAGAAAATATAGCTCAGGTTTCTCGTTGTTTTGGCACACATGGATTGCTCTGCCTGTACAATAAAAAGGTCAACCTGAAGAGATTTTCTTGCATCCTCATAAAGAAAAATTGTACAACTAACGTTTGAAATTTATAGAGCAAATTTTGCTACAAAAGAAATAAATTTGTAACACGAAGTATAATGAAGTGTTGTTCAACACTAAGAAGGAGTTGTCAATGCATCATAAAAAAAAGATTCTGTGCACTCCTAAGTTGCAAAATACTGTTACTCATGACATCCCAAGGTATATAAATGTGATTAATTTTTAAGGTTCTGTTTATTACAGAATCATCTATTAGCATTTAATGAGAGTACTGTCAAGACTATATAGGAAATAGTTTATACGTAAAGGGATGTTGCAATTTTAAACATTTTAAAATTAATAATTCATCTTGCTATTATGTCTTGATCCTATAAATTGTCCTGTGCATACAACTTTTCTGTCTGAAGGGAATCCCACTCGCTTCAGAACAACCCATTGGGGGCAGTGGGATTTGTTTGTTTGGGATGCCATCTGAAACCAGGCCAAGAAACATGGTCTTAACACTCCAGGCTGCTTATTGATCTGGTGACTGTGTTGGCTGTAAGAAGGGAAAAAATAAGTGCTTTTTTTCTGTAGGTTTTAAGTGTCTCCCTTGCTGACTGCACCTCTGAAAAGTCAGGTCTTTATCATTGTCCAAGAATAACTGTCTCCTTTTTCTCCTGAAAAGCTCGTGACTAGACTAAATGAGGATTTAAGAGAACTGGGTTCTGTTTTTAGCTCTAATAGTAGCTTGTCAAATCTTGATGAAGCTTTTTGCCTCAATTTCCTAATCTGTAAAACGGGCATAATGATGCCAGCATCTCTCTTGTGGTGCTTTGAGATGTACTGATTAAAAATGCTACTATGACCTTTTCTGTAGCTACTATCCCCTCGTAAAAGGCCTGATTCTGTTAGATGTTACCTGAATGGTAATGAGACCTCTTAATGCTTAGTAATGCTTAATATTTAATGTTCAGCCTGTGCTCAATACTGTGCAGAAGTAGGTGCCAATAATGATCCTTTTTTTTCCTTTTTTGTTCACATCAGGTTTTTCTTTATTTTGCCCCTTCACAAGACTGTGCTATATTTTCTATATAACATTTCAGAAGTCTTCAGCTAAACTAACAGGAGGGCATTAGTTTTGCATCCTGTTCAAAAGAATTAGGAATGCAGCTAAGCTGTTGTCACCATTGCTTCCAGTGTTAAACTACGTATGCTTTCTCATTGTTTGGGGCTGAAATATCCTTGAGTCCCATACATAACAGTTAATTCTGACTGCAGCAATGCTCACTAATACTAATGAGTGTGGGTCTGATGTATGACAGAATGCTTTTCTGCCAAGAAGCCACTCATACCTCCTGCAGCTGCTGTTTTTGCTGTTCAGCCTGGAAGGAAATTTATAGACCTGTTCTTCCTATTCCCCAGGAAAAAAACAAACAAACCCACAACAGTGTTTCAGGAGAGAGAAGAGACTGAAATTCATTCCAAGTAAAAATGTTGACATATTAACAGGATCCTTTCGATAGCTTCTTGAGGTGAAGAAACACTAAGACATGAATATATGTGATTTTTCTCTCTGACACATCCTGTTGCCCTGTCTTCCAGATATATTTAACATATTAGTTAAGTGCACTTATTTGGTAGCTTGCTAAGGTTATAGATCATCTAAGGAAGCTTCTTAGTAAGTTTGTACTCCATTTAAGCAAATTGCAAACTGTCCTCTAGTCAGTTAACAAAGCTTCTCAGCTGAAGCAATTTAATCATTCTAGTATGGAGAAGGTAGAGTGAAATTTTTCCTGTCCTGTGGTAAAAGTTTATTCCTAGATAGTATTGTTTTGTTGATTGCATATGAAAATAATGCTCTTGTATTTTTTCTGAAGTTCGGGGACAAGGTGACCACAGTAAGGAGTCCACTGTTCCATCTACTCCTTATATTTGCAGAGATAAAGAAAATGTAAGACTGAAAAAGCAGCTATCTGATTAGTTAAAAGTGATTATAATTTGTTTTGCTGTAGGTCAACAGCTGTCTAGAGGATAAGATCAAAACCTGTTCTACTTTGCTTCCTTTAGTCTTGTGCTGAAATGGTTTTATTTTTACTTCTTGGCTCTTCTCCCAGGGATTCTTGGGAATTTAGCTCAAATGAATTGGAATGCTTTTTTCCCAACTGAAGAGTGAATTATTCTAGGTGTAAAAATTACACTCGCTTTATTAATGATTCCTTTACATGACAGTGTAGAGCCTAAAGGCATCAAATCAAGACTCAAGTAATCCTGTTCAGAACTTGGCTGTTTGATGAAGCTGCAGCCCTTTTTGCAGAAGTGCCTAATTTTATGCGCCAGGAAAGTAAGATATTTCAGGAGGTTTCCAGAATGATTTCTTTAGGCAAAAAATTAATGGCAAGAGTCATGAGAGTCAGCAGCAAGGAATGGAGGCAATCGGTGCAAATATTGAGCAATCTGAAAGGAGCTAATAACAAGGTATAGCTCAGACAATAATATGTAGAGGGTGAAAATATTTTCTATGTAACTCATACACAAAGGTATAATTCTCTAATCTTAAGAAACTGATTTGTTAGTGGGGAGGGAAAAGAAATTGTGGTGTTCAGATTACAGGTTTCCTGAGTTGTAAGTGTGATCAGTTTTTCAGAATTTTATTCTCAGGTCTTATACGTGGCCACCTCTGAGCATGCACAAAATCTTCCTTAATTGCTTCTGACTTGCTCTTTGGTTTATGTCTCATAAGCTGATCTATTAGGTGGTAACTGATGAGAAGAGGAAGAAAGGGTTATTTTAATTTAAATTAATCTCTTTGTGACAGCAGGGTTTGGCTGAGCGGATCTATTTATTACTAGGACTAACAGGTCAGGTGGCTAAGAGTGTTTCAGTACTGTTTTATTTAAAATACACTTTAAAATACACTTTAAAATACGCACAGCCTGAAATCCTGACTTCATGATTGATTATATAGCTGGGGGCTTGGATGTTTGGTGGGTTGGCTTCACCACCCAATCTGGAGAGCTCAACTTAAGACAAGGTTCAGTTTACAAGGTGTTCTAAAATTAGCCGGGACCCATATTGTGACTACACTGAGATTTGTGAAGGAAATTGACAAATGAAGAGCCCAGGGATAAGTATTGACTTTTTGTTTCAAGAAGGAGTATCTGTGTTCTCTAGCCTGAAAGCCCTTGACAATATCTTGTGAAGTTATCTGTTTCACGGATCATTACGTTAGAGAGGCTCCTTATGCCTTAATTTCATGTTTATATTACTGTGCTGATGAATTATTGTATATGACAATGCCCTTTGTAAGGAAACATGAACACAAAATGATTTTTTTTAGACTGCAGGCCCATAGGTAGAGATGCTTCTGTAATTGCATGCAGCACACATCCTGCTCCCTTAAATTCCAATTAGCAAAAGCAAGGAGGAGCAGTAGTTTGATGGCCAGAAAGCACATGGGCAGCACCACATAGGGGTACCACAGGTGACTGACACTGGGATTGGAAGCAGCCTCGTGCTGTTGGGATAACACAGGGCCTGTGTCCCGCTGAAGGAGTCTATTTATAACCTGCTGCAGGAGCTCTCCTTCAGCAGAGTCTGTTGATTCTCTGGTACAAAAAGACAGGAGCAATAGTGTGACAGTGTAGGCAACATGCCCCTGTCAGGACAAGAATTTTTCTTTGTTTTATGAGCATCATTTATGACTGTGACCTTCAATGTAGAAAAAAGTATCTGTTTTATGGTAGTGGTGAATGCATCTAGGAAGCAGTAAGAGGCCAATCAAGGTCTCAGCAGATGTTTTCACTGTGGTAGAATAGAAGGGTTGTTACTAGCAGAATCACTGATTTTTTATGTGATCTCTGCTCAGCTGCTGATAAAGAAGGGGAGACAGGGAAACATGGGAGAATTTCAACTAGATGATGAAGAAAAATGATAGTGCTCCAGTGCTGTAAAGGAGACATATCTGTAAAAATAAAGAAGGTGAGTCCAACATCCTTCTGCAAAGGAAGGGATCAATGCCAAACCAGGCATTGGGACCAAAGGAAGATGTTTTTCAAGTATTTGTGGGGTTTTTTTGCAAATGTTGCAATCCTCTAGCATTGACTAAAAATGAAATAAGTGTTTGTAGGCAATTCCATTGAATGTTTTGTTTGTTTGTTAGTTTATTTGGTTGGTTTTTTGTTTGTTTTTAGCATGAACCAGAACAGCTACAGCTAGGTCTGATTCTGGGAAAATGTGCCTATCAGCAGACTGGAGTTGGGCCTTACCACTGGTTCCTGGTCCTGGGCTCTAGGACTAAAATGTCCCTTTCAGAGGGCTTTAGACAGGACTTCTATATCCAGACTTTTTCTGGAGAGACCCAGAGTAAAGGGAGTATTTGGAATCTTGCCAGATTCAGCTGGCTTGGAAATGTGTGGGATGCAACTGTTGGGTCCAATTACTGCAGATTGATGATTCCCTGTGAAAGAGACTCAGCCACGAGAAGATAAATAGTAAATTGACTTTCCTTTGCATTTTTCCAAAATCTTTAATGGGAAAAAATATATATGTGTATGCAAATATTTCCTGAATCAATAAAAAGATGAGGCCATAAATTAAAAAGATAGTGTTCTTGCAATTTTTTTCATGGGCAAAAATGAAATATTTTCCTGTATTTCTCAGCTTTTAACAATTTCAGAACAGAAAGAGTAGGGAATCCTAAAGTGATGTTAGAGATGAGCAATTCAGACTTCTCACCATTTGCCTGTCATCCATCTGTCCTGGTCCCCAGAGCATGCTGTTTCTTATTGATGGAAATGGGTATGTCTCCTGCAAGCACTTCCATTAAGACAACATGTTTTCTTTTTATTTGCATTTTTCTCTTTAAGAAGTCAGTACTGCAAATTAATTTTTAACACGTACTGAGAGTTAGCATTAAAGGAGGATTCTTTTAGTTGATAGGTTTGTGAAGTATATCTTTTAAAATGGAAATATCCTTTAATAGGTTTTAACCGTTTTCTAAAGTTTCTATTTTCTTTTTACTTATTCACTGGTGTCTTCGAAATAAAGTGGCCTGTGCTCCTTCAGTGATCTACAGTTAATGCCTTTGAGTCCTAAAGGAGAACTGTGCATTTTGCATTCATTTATTTGGGAAAACTGAGAGCTTTCTACCTTTATGAAAGACCTATTTATTCTTCTAGATAGCTCAAAATCTCTGCTAAACTGGATCTTCTGTTTAAGTGCTTAGAGCCCTGAAGTTGATGTCTCTGCTCAAAAGAACAGTATCTCTGCCCTTTTCATGGTTCTTTCCTGACTGTAAAACATTCTACCAGCTAGTGAGTTCTCTCTGATAAACATGGTTATAAGTAATGTAATAGTATTTTGTATTTTTAGTTGGTAGCTGTTGGCAAACAGATTCCATTGTTTGTTCTTAACTTCTTGGCTATTGTCAAGCTAGCTTGGATTTGGATGTTTTATTACCTTGTAGAGTGACTTGGTTTTATTGACTTTGTAGAGAAAAAAAAAAGCTGTAAAATCTATGTTGAAAAAGCAGTTGGAAGGAAAAAGAAGACGTTTGGTTTTCTAAACAAGCACACGTTTTGGGTTTTTAACAGTGTGATTCTGTCAAACTTTTTGGAGCAGGAGACCTTTAAGTGTACTCAATACAACTCCACATATATCACATAGGCAGGCAATGTGTGAATTCTTATTCATAACTGAAGTGTCTGTCATTAGACACTAATTTGTATCATAACGTCTATAGCAGATCAAATTGGTTCCTGGGCTCCTATTGTATTCTTTGTTTTTGTGTAGTACTGATGACACATCCGCTTAGGGAAAAGGAACTTTATTAATACTCCTTCAGCACGAAGAAATTTTGGCACCTACATCAATGCCGATAGTAGAGAGCATCTGCACTGTTTGCTGTGATCATGCAGAGAAAGAGTTGACTCAGTTTCTACAGCAGTTATGTCTATAATTTCCCTCGATTGCAGTCTACTTTCATTTAATTTGTGCTCAAGGGCCCTTCACATAGAATGATTTCTGCTGGGTGAAAGATCTTGCTACAGCTGAGAGGTCACAATATAATACACTCTATTGATTGTAATGAATACTTGGTATTTGCTGTATGCAGGATGCATGGAGGAATCCATTTTTAATCCAGAAATAAAAGTAAAATATAGATTGATTGTATCTACAGCTTGCAATTGAGTTCATGGAGGCTTGGTATCAGTTTTGAGTGGTCTGTCACCAGCTTAACTATACAAACTCTTTGGTTTTTAAGGTTGCCTTTGTATGACAGCCATTTTATGATGTTATCATTGCTAGATGTACATGTGAAAACAGGCCTGCAGAGGAAATGATTGTGTGACCATTAGTCCTTTCCCAAATTCCAGAAAATAGGTAACTATAATCCTGTTCCTCAAATTGTATTATATTTTCATAAAAGAAAGAAGTATTTGCTAATTCCAACATGAACACAGTCTTTCCTAGGAGGCAGTGAATAAAAATAGATCAGTTCTATTTAGGAAAGAAATCAGAGTCTACAAGTCCCTTCCCAAAAGACAGAGGAGGATGAGGACAAGACTATTAATTCCTCTCTTTTCTTTCTTTGTTCCCAGAACTTATTGGACCGTCTGTGTGCTTCCTGTCTGTACAGGTTACAAGCACTCAAATTGTTCCCAGGTAAAAAAATCACAGCTTCTGCTTTAAATTCCCTTCTCTATGCATTTGTGAAGGAAGGAAAAGATGCATTTATGAATGTCAGGGAAGGCTGCAGGTGGTCAAAAGAATTCTTTTGCATCATGCTTCTTGACATGACTAATGTGACCATCTCAGAAACAGGGTATTTTTCCCCCTGTTTGAATTCAGTCTCCCTACATAAAACTCATTTATATATTCAGGAGTTAATATGCTAAATAAAACACAATTGTGTATATTTTTTAATTAAAATCCAATAAAATCCTACTTAGGACTACAATAAAACCTCAAAACCCATATCCAGCCAACCTGGGACAAATCTATAAAGATATAAATTATGCCAAATTGTTGACTTCAGAGTCACGGTACATCTGCACACTATGCTGGAATTTGTCTCAGAGGATTTACTATACCAAATTAGGCTTGATATCAATCTGCTCTACAGACTTGTCTCTGAATGTGGCCAGCACCAGATGTTTCTGAGGAAAGGTGGAGGAAACCACCTGTTTCATTTAGAAATGGAGCTAATGTATTCTTTGCATTAAGTGCCCTTCTGAGCAGTGGTTAGATACAGATCTAAGTTCGAAAGCAGAAAATGTGTTATCATCATCATCATTATCACAAAATTTAGGGAAACTAGATATTTTTGCTGGTTTTATACATGCAAGATTGCTTATAGTTTTGAACAAAACTCTTTTATTTAAAGCTGCTTCAGTTCAGCTTACTGATGTAAGTCTTTCATCTGTGGCAAGAAGATAAACCTGTATCTCCAGAGAAACCAAATTTGTGATATCAATCCCCCAACAATCAGCAGTAAGGAGAGGAAGTGACAAATTTTGGATCTCTTTTTAATGGGATCTCGTATGTGGGAAGAAGGGTTGCATTTATTAATTTAATGTTTTACAATAGCTGTAATACATAATTAAACCCTTTCTAGGGTTTCAGAGCCTTCTGCAGCAGTCCTGCTTATTTTCATGCTCACCAGAATTAATATGAATTCAGTTAGACTATTGAGTTTCAAAGTGCATTTCCTATGATTACGGTTTAGGTCAGGATGGCTGGAACTCAGGTATCCTTTAAATACTATGCAATAATTAGAAGTTTATGAAGAAATTTGAATATTTATTGTCTATGTGGAAGAGTGATTCTTAATGCATAGAAAATAACAAAAAGTTACAGAAATGGCATTGTGTTTCCTTCTAGTTTAGCTGCTTACTTGAGCAGGAGTCATCAAGAGTAGGAGTAGGGTGTTAAGTGTACTGGTGTGGACTGCATGATCTCAGAGCTCAAGGTCAGGTTGTCCCAGGGGAACAGTTGTGCTGCAGCCTATTTGGACTGAGATGAATGAGTGTTATGAGGTGGAGAGCATTTTCCAGATTGTTTGAAGTTTGTGGCTGAAGGACAGTTGTGGGCTTTTGCTCTTTCAGTGTTTTAATAAGTTGCTGTGTAAATGTTCTTGGCTAAATTAGTTCAGCTATTTCTGTCAGTTATAATTCTTTTTTCATTACAAACTGTCTAGCTGTGCTTTACCTAACAAAGTTACATCCCTAAAAACTATATAGGAGCACACAGAATGTCAAGCTGTGGTCTTCCAACATCAACCTATTTACACAAGTAGTATCAGCTCAGTAGCCCAAGACACCTGATATTTTTCTTTTACAAAGAGGAAAAAGAAAATGTGTCTTCGAATTTTAATAAGTAAAAATAACCATCATATGAGGTGTACAGAATTTAAATTTGAAAAAAAAAAGGAAGGAAAAACAAGCCTGAGAATATCAGGTAGAGTAGCAGAGCTGAGACTGATTCTTTTTCTCTCTTTCCCTGTGCACTGAAAACAAGCTGACAACAGCAAAAAAGTCCATTGCAGTTTCTCTCTTATGTCATGAAAAGCAGGCTGGCTGCTAGGACTGCCTGGATTTCATGGTTGATGTGACCTTTACAGTGACAGCGTGTTGCCACAAGTGCTAAGGAATCATAGCTCATCAAACTCAAGAGATGGTCCTCTCAGGATTTTCAGCCTGATCTGATACCATTGGAAAGACTTGTATTGGCTCTGGTGGCTTTAGTCCAGGTTATAACAATATGATGAGTTTTCTTATTTTGTATCTCAATAATTTTTAAAGAGAGAATTTTAATATTAGAATTAAAAGAGAGAATTTTAATATTTAGCAGTATTAACTAGGAAGGACCTAGCTCCCCTGTCTGTCACGTGTACATTGGAACTCTGGCGTGTATGCCAGTCTTCAATGATTACAGAATAATCACTAATACCTATTTCTAACTTGGTTTTAATTCTTAATGATTCCTAAGGTGGTTAAACTGAAAGATAAACAACAAAATTCCTCTGAAACTTCAAGGATAGATAATAATATGTAAATTTAGCCTAAAAAAAAAGGACAAAATAATTGTACTGAGGCTTTTCTCTCTTAATGTTTATGCTGCCACTTGCTTTTTGACTGTTGGATATATTTATAACCAACTTATATAAAACTAAGAACAGAAAGTCTGGTCCTCCTTTTAAGAGGTTTCTTTAATGCTTCTTGTTTTTTAAGATTGGGAAAATGAAGTCTGTTTTTCAGTTGTTGTATTGGAAGGTATGGCTTGGGTCAAACTTAATGATGGCCTTTTGGTCACGCAGGAATCCCATCCTACCCTACATCTATAAACTCGTGGCTCCTGTTGTTTTTGATTCTGATAATTAGCAAACCCTTTCCTACAGATGTCAGAAAATGCCTCCTGTTTTCCTTTCATATCTCTCCTTAAAACTGTCTATTTTAAAGAAATATCCCTTAAGAACTCTGGCAATATACTCTGGCTACAGAGGCAATGAGCTTATGTGCAGAAAATTAAATGCTTGTGGCTCTCATTGTATGGTCAGCAAATGTTCTTGTCTCACAGATTATAAGCGAGGATCCAAATGGTAGGCAAAGACGAGATGGTGTAGAGACATGATGTTACTGATGCATACTGAATAATGACTTATTGGAGATTGTCACATATTGAGTTCTTCAGTGTAATAGTCCTCTAGATTTAGAGGAAGTTAAGATGAGCTGTTACGTGTTGGTGAAGATTGGAAGTTTTATTTCTTTCACATCCATATTGTAGTTTGCATGGAAAACCCAGTCAAAGCACAATAGGCCTGAATTACCTATGAAATCGTAGTCATTCATCACAGAACAGAATAATCTTATTCAGATTCTACCAGAACAGACAGTTGGTCCTTGAACATGATGAAGGCCTACACTGCCTAAGTCTTTGAAGGAAGAGACCTCTTCCAACTCACAACCAATGAAAAGCATAGTAGAGCTTTATTTGTGGGGTAGTTGGTCTTCTGTTGCTGTGAACTGTGGTCCAAGCTGTTCACACAAACACTTAAGGATAGCAGACCTACCAGGCAGCAGGTGGCCTGATGAAAGATGATTGAGTCCCAATAAAATGTCAAATCTTTTCATGCCTGCAATATCTGATGCATTAACCTACACATAATGAGATGAATCTTTCTTATCTCATACAATAGAGCTGAAGCCCAGACAATAAATACAGCTTCAAACCTCCCCATTCCCCTTTCACTAAGTAAGCTTCATTTTTACACAGAAATGAGGAAAGTCACTTACTGCTGGCTTGGGTACAATGCTCTTGTTATCAGACTAGAGTCATAGCTGCAACAGCAGAATGTAGCAGGAATGCATGGAAATATTATTAACTTCCAAATTAAGCACAGTATTTGAGTTGCAGTTGGGAGCAGAGGATTTTTAATTAGAAATCTTGACAAGGCTTAAATGAATTGTTTTTGTCCCAGTAAGAAGTGTGGCCTTGATAAATTCCTGCTACTGAAAAGCAAGTTAATTTCCCCTGTTCAATTCTTCTTTTAGTGGCTGTTATACATCATAGGAACTAATTTATGGGGGGAAGCACTGAGCGGGAATTGATGATTATTTTAAGAACAGATCAGCACAAAACTACTCACATGAGTAAAGCAGGCTGGGATTTGGTTCCCCATTCATACTTCACAAATGCTATTACCAGATGCTTCAGCAGCTGGGATCACTTTCCCCCCATCTTTGTGGCACATAAGAATGTAGCATAACCCAAGGGTTTGCACTTCATTCTAATACTTCCTGGCTCATGGGAGTGCTGGCCTCAGTTTTGTGCTCTATTGCATTAAATACAAAGAAATAATTAGTACTGTTTTACCAGTTTTAAACAGGTTAGCTTGCAGTAGGAAACAGATATCATTAGAAGCTCATGCCACAACTGCTTATCCCCACTCTTTGTGGTGTGGGATGCTATCACTCATTCAGGGCTGCCACCATGCCTAACTCTCTTCTATCAGAATGAATCCTGTCAAGCTACATTTACAATGTAAACTGCTTGTGTTCAGGTGGGTACTGTGGCAAAGGCAGGTTAGGGAATGCACAAACAAGTAGATGCAGGGTATCTCCACAAGCAGGCCACAATCTGCTTGTTTCTTTCTTTCTGTTAGATTCTGTTATCATGACCACATTAATATCCTTTCCTAATAAAAGCTGATGCTTTTCCAACGAGTTTTCCCACCTGAGAAAAAATGAATCCTGGTGGAAGTCTACGAGGCATCTGCTTTTTTTTTCTGCCTTCTGGACTGATACCTGTTAAAGCCACATGGCTGCATGGTCAGAAGGGAATGTTCAGTGATCTTTGTTAGAACTATCACAGTCACAGACCATGGCAGTGCTTCTCCAATCTGTTTGGTTGTGATTTGAAAATGGCACTGCCATAGGAAAGGCAGAGGAATCATAAATTCTGCTGTTTTTCAGAGGAATGCCTGCCCTCCTCATGACACTCTCTCCAAACTATAGGAAAGTGATGGGGGAAAGCACAGAACAGATATCTGGAGAATAGACCATTTCTGTAAAGGATGGAGTTTTTATTTTCAAATGCTGTGTATGTTGAAGGCTTTGTCAACAGTCCCAGGGCAGGTGTGATTGTGATGGTTGGCTCCAAAAGGCCAGCCCAGGCTGCTACATTATGCAGATGTTGCGTATTCAGCCTCTGAAAAAATCTGTGGTCTTCTGAACGCTCAAAATTCCCAGAGCAATCAATGATTTCAAGAGCAGCATTTGGCCTCATGCTGTCAGCTTCAGTAATTATGCAATTCAATTAAATTCAAGTAAGAAAGTCACTTAAGCAATTTTGAAAAATCATACCTTTAATGAAGAAGGAGGAAACATGCATTTTTATATATCTATAAATATATAGTGTACATACAGACTGTAGTATATGTTGAAAGTTTTGCTACTAAGAATAATTCCGTTTTCCCAAGCTGTTCGACTGTTCCCATCCCTGTAGCACATGACAGCCTTCCCCATTAGTGCATTAAGCCGTATCTCTTACATGCCTCTTACATACTTATTGTCAGATTCCTCTTCTCAGAGACAAATCTTGTCCAATTAGGTTTCTTATTTTGATGGACCTAAGGGATTTTATTTATTTGTTTTCTTTTTCAGTTTACATGCTCCTACGCAAATATGCAGACAAGGGAAGATCAAAGGATTTTGCCTTGCACTTGAAACAGAAGGTACAATGGTCTGCCAAAGGCTCATTAGTCCACAACTGATCCTGAGGTTTCCAACTTATCCTCTGTTGCTTTGTCATATGAAGCCTTACACAGGGCACTTGGAGTGGAGAAGAAGTATGCCCTGGATGCCAGCCAAATGAAAGAAGACGGCTGAGGGGTAAGTGCTAATGCTGCTGAGGGCTGTGGGATCTGAAAATAGAAGGAAAATAATTGCTGCTGATATGAATTTTCCAGCATACATGTGAGAATATGAGGATTGAGCCAAATAGGTTCAGAAAGGGTTTTCACTAACACCTGCCTGAAACTCAGCCTCTGTCAGGCACAGAGGGTCTGTCTTTGTTTAGATCAACTATTCAAGCACTTTAATGCAGCATCTGCTGCCAGGTCTCCTCCACAATCCTGTTGAGTTTGGGATTCTCTCAGTCTCTCTGTGTTATTTTTTGGCTCCTTCATAGCAAAATTATTCTGACTTTCATCTCTAACTCATCAGAATTCTGATGCTGGTTTTCAGCATCAGTGTCAGTGTTTTCCATGATGCCCAGCCCAGGCTAAGAAGAGGACCTGCATAATTATCAGAGGACCTCCTTCTCTCCTGTGCTGTTTTAAAAGTAAGACTTCTCCTTGACATTACCTAAGATGTGTCCTAGGCAAATACCCTGTCCTACCTTAATTTACATGTACTTCACAGCATTTTGTGCTGCAGAGAGAGCTTTTAAAGACAAATTATTTATTCTATCAGGTGAGAAATCTGAGGTCTCTGTGTCGTGCTAGGCAGTTACACAGTACATGATTGCTGTGATGTTGAGTAGGATAATCAGCTTTTAGGAGTGTGTGACTACCAGTCCTGTGCATGGAATTGCATACCAGCTTTTAAAAAGAGTGAGTTAGCAACTGGTCAGCTTGACTCTGGTGCTCTACAGGGCAGGTGGATAATCGACAGACTCAACATGGTGTGACACACCAAAGGGCAGCACAGCAGTGGGAAGACTAATGAAGTCTAAAAAATGACATCTGACACATACAGATACAACCATGTGAACTCTTTCTTGCCCTGCTTCAACTCATCATGATGCCATTTTGGAAGGGTTTCTCCAGTTGGCAGAAGCTTGCTAGCACATTTGGGAGAACTCCATCGTGAAGCTGCAGGGATTTAGAACAGAAAACATCAGAACAACCCACATATTCACTCTTCCTCCTCCCAGCTGATGGAGATTAGCCCTTAGCCAGAATGACTGGGTGGACAACTGAGTTCTGCTGGTTTGATCTAGTTCCCCTATCATAAAAGCCAACTATCTTGAGTTTAAAGCCTTTGTCACATTTATGGTAAAAGGGAAGTTTGGGTTACATACAGAAAATGGAGATTTTTGAGCTGAAAATTGATTTAATTGTGGTATAAAGACAAATTATTTCTTCCATTGTATACAGCCTGAAAGGGTGTTACACAGAAGACTGTCTTTTACCACTGTGATCTCTGTTGTGGAAGAAGGACCTTTGGCTGGAAGGGACTGAGAGCCCCTGGCCACTTTCATTTCACAGGTTGTGGACCAGGCTTCTAAACAGAGAAAAACGAGAAAAACTTCAAGATTCTATCAGCAGCATTTTTGCTGGCATGTTTTGTCAGCTGTGAGTTATTTCTATTGGTACTCTCAGCTGGTGAGAACTGATTTATGAAAGAAGTATAGCTGGATTTAGGTAGTACTAGGCTCAAACAACTATACACTGACTTCCATAAAGTTTATGATATGAGCTTGGTGCTACACTATCTTGGTAAATGGAGATTTGGTTCACATTTAATTCACATTTTACCAGTAATTTTACTTTACTCAGTCTTGCTTATCCTTAGTAAGTCAATATCTTATATGTACATATATAACAGATAAATGCTATCTGTCTATGTCAGACATGAAACACTTGCCTTCCTCCAGAACTGATATAATGAGATGTATTTGCCCTCAATGTAACATCTGATGATCTTGAAATATCCTAACCATATAATTTCATGCAATTTAGTCAAGATGACATAGTTTATTTTTGAATATAATTTACTCTCAAGCAGTCAGTTATTAAAATCTACTGAAGAATGCATTTAGATCTGTTTTAGCACTTATTTCTCTTCCACACTCCACAAAAAATTTAAAACATTCAAGTATCTCATTTCAACTCCATTATACTTTTGCTGCTTGCTTGACAGAAAATGCACTTTTCATAAACACGTTTTTCTTGTATCAACACTTAGAATTGACTGGGAATCAACAGAACAGAACTGGCTGCCAAGGCCTCATGTGAGCCACAACTCCTGAGAGCTTGTGCTTTGAATGCGTATCAGCTCTCCTTCAGAATCAGCAGGGTCACTACAGTCCCCAAAGTAGTAACAGAGGGCCATATACTTTCTCTTACCTCTTCTGAGTGTGTAGGAATGCCAATCAAATGACATCTCCTGAGGGATGTAGTGGTCAGAGGATATGTGTCCAATTAGGCTCCCAGGCACTCAGCAGCTGCAGCTGGTGCTGCAGCATTTTCCTTGCTATGAGGGAGAAGAAACATGGTCTGCTGGCAGCTGCAGCCTAAAGGATGTCCTTGGGACATCCCCCAAAATGTTTCTGTTATTGTCAGCTTGGTTGTTACCTGCATAGAGTCTTCTTGGTTAACCTGGGATCAAGGTCTCCCTTCCTCGTGCTTGGACTAGATGATCTGATATCAAGCTTTTCCAAGCTTGATAATGCAGTGATTCTAATTGATTGAAATGGGGTCTCTCTATATTTTCCTGGAAGTGCAGGCAGTCTGTGCTCCTACAATAATATAAAGTTTGAACAGTTAACAGGAAAGCTGAAAGAAAAAGATTTTTTTTTTTAAATTTCTCTTTTATTTTCTTGAGCTCTGAATAGATAAGGAAAAAATGGGAAAGAAAAAGGGAGTTCTACTCTACTGACTTGAAACATATATGGGCATGATTTTTATGAGCTTTCTAATATGACTGTCACGTCTTTTACACAAAAATCATCATTTCCATTTTCCATTTAAGAGCTTTAATATTCTTTATAAACTTACTTGAATCCTGTAAAGAGAGCTGACAGTTCCTAAAGAGGAAAAAAGACCACATTATTATTATGTCACTTCTAGAAATGCTAATGGCAGGATGTGAAGGACAGCATAATTATAGTGTTGCTGTAGTGATTCTTCAGTAAAGGTTTTCTCAGTACTTTAATTATAAACTACATATTTCAGCATTTTAGCTTTCTAAATTCTCAGTCAAACACCCTTTGGGTTTGATTCACACTTCGTGGTGTTTGTTGGTGTTAAAAAGCCTTGTCTACTCAAAGGCAAAGTCCCATGCAATTGGGAGCAGCCACATCTATGAAGGACGGCTGGGGTGAAGAGAAGGGGCAAGGAAAGAGCTGTCTTTTTCTGCATAAGAACTAAACTGTTGTTTAGAAGTAGGTGCGCTGAAGTAAACAAGAGTGATAAGTAAACAAGAGTGATAAAACCCTTGGAAGAGAACCCAGGGAGAGAGTTAGGCATATATCAAGCAAATTTGACAGGCCAAGCTGAAAATCTGCAGAATATGTAAATGAAATCAGATGAGGTCAAAGCGCAGCAAGAGTGAGAGATTTCTGCAACTCTCTAGGCAGCATTATAGGGACCTGCTACCTCAGCATATCTGAACTTAGGAAAGGAAGCTTAACACAGGGAAGGAACAAAACCGTCAAAACAACATCTTCTTTGATGCTTGTCCAGCAGGCAGAATTCTCCATATTCTAGAAAATTATTTTTTTAGTTGCTGAATCCATTTGCAAAGCTTTGGTCGCGGAAATTTACTTTTCAGGCAATATGTACTGAAATTCCATTGGGATTTATATGCGATATTTTCAGACTCATGCCTATGAATTTATGAATAAGAGCTGACTTACTATGTGACCAAACACTTGCCTGAAGCAGGGCCAAGAGAAGGGACAGATAGTTCTGTTAAGCTCTTTAAGAAAGAAATCTAAAAGCAGATAATATCATTTGAACAACACTGCAAACTTCTCAAAATTGGAAAGCACAAATCCAATGATTAGCAAGATTCCTTTGTTCAGAGAACAGCAATTTGAAAAGCCTGGTCTGCAAAGCCTCAAAGACCTCATTAGGAGCTTGTAATCCTTAGTTTGTTTATGTACTGTTATAAGGGTACACTGACAGTTTTGCCTCAAGAGCTGCTTGTCCTTGGTGGAGAAGAATATGAAGGTCAGATTTTTAACATTTGTGATAAGACAAGTGTGTTGTGATTGATTTCAATGATGACATGGGAGCTGGGGAGAGGAATTGAGACAGAGAACAAACACATGCAGTTCTGGAATAGCTGGCGACAGTTTTAAGTAAGAACAGGTAATACCTTGATTTCCTCTTGTTACTGTCTGTCGCCAAGCCCTGCCTTGTTCACCCATCTTTCTACTTCAAGCAAAGGATTTTTGAAAGTGGGAGGTCTCAGAACAGTTCAAATATTTAATTTCCTGTAAAAATATTATTTTTGCTCTTTGACAAGGTAGGTAGAGCTGGCTTCATTCTGAGAAACCACAAAATTCATGGGAAAGCTGAATATATATCAGCCTTAGTAACATTCATTTTCTCAGGACTGTGCTACAGCTGGTTTTCTCCTCCTTCATTCTCCTGCTGTGAGATGCAGTGCTCTGCTGTGGAAATGGGAGTGCCTTTATGTGCCTGTGTGTGGGGAAATAGCCAGCATTCAAAAAATCTTAACAAAGATTTATGAAGCAAATTATGTTGTTTGTTAAATTCCCAGATGGAAAATCAGAAGCTCTGACACGGTAAGTAGAGAGGGTATCAGCAAAAAGCTGTGATTCAGGCAAATAGAAAGCCTCATGATTTAATTCAAGATGATTTAGTGTTCTCTTTCACTAATAACAAAAAAGGTGTTTTGCATTGCATGTGTCCCACCTGCTGACACCCTTCCTGAAGTGGAGTCTTGCATTTTCCATTTTTTTTTTATTTGCTACTGGTAGGTGCTTAGGGAAGGGCAGTACCTATCTAGTGAATCTATAATAATACTGATAATAGAAGGAATATGCTGCCACAAATTCTTGCAATGCAGTTGATTTCATTCTAGGAATTAGTTGGCTTGGGGAGCAAAACTGGTGACTTGTCAAAAGAAAGATTCACAGGCTGCCAGAAGCCTGTTGTACAGGCTGTAGTTCAAAAGTGTTAGCTCTCCGTCTCCGTCTCCGTCTCCCTCTCCCTCTCCGTCTCCCTCTCCCTCTCCCTCTCCATCCTCCCAGGCTCACAAGGGTGGCAGCACTGGTGTTCATCCTAGGTGAGAAAAGGAGACCACCCAGTTAACTGGGAGGCAGAGCCACTCCAGTTCCCCCAGCTGTTTGCTGATCTGCCACTACTACCCCAGGCTTACATGGGCAGGAAACAGGGGCAGAGACACAGTTAGCACTGAATAGAGACACCATGGCAGTACCAGCAGCTATTAATTTTCTAATTATGTGGTGCTGAATATTTTTGATTCATGATACCGCTGTGTCAGCAAGAGCTTTTTGTCACTGAGGTCTTTGTGCTGTGACTCACTGTTGCCTCATGAAGCACAGGGGAGCTGAAAGGCAGCGTTATCTGAAAATTTCTCATTTCCAACATTTTGTTTTCAGTAACATTGTCAATGTTTCTGAAAATCAAATTATTCTTCAGTTCAAAGGTTTTCCTTTTAAATGCTGCATATTGTGTTTCAAGTAAAAATGGTATTCACCAGCACGCAGGCCTTTAACCAACATGCTTCTGGAAATGCTGACCTACCACTTCTGTGTCCTAATAAGAAATAATAATGTTTTCTTAGCAGGAATTCCAGCTGTTGTGGGGAATGATGCTGCCAAAGGACTGCTTAGTTTGGAGCATTTCTATTCCAGTGGTGCAATGGTAAGTAAATCAACAGGTTTCAACAATCTGTATTTGTTAGTCTAGCCCAGCAGTGACAGGTGAGTAAACTGCATTTCTCACTGACCTGTCTGTTCGCGCTCTGCTCCCTCTTATAGACAATGGTGTTGCATCTCAAGTTAACAGAAAATTTAAAAATTGAAAAGCCAACAAGTCAGTGCCATT
The DNA here is from genome assembly GCA_008694505.1 of Cyanoderma ruficeps. NCBI lineage: Eukaryota > Metazoa > Chordata > Aves > Passeriformes > Timaliidae > Cyanoderma > Cyanoderma ruficeps. The sequence continues at coordinate 10,785,433 of VZDJ01000782.1, forward strand.
GCAGGTGGGAGGCATTCCTGGTTCAGACAGCTACAGACGGTGGCTTTTTTTGGCTCTGTTTCTCTGTGAATTGAATCCAGGGTGCTTAACATGTATGGAGTTACCCCCAAATTTACAGTATGTGGGCAGCAAATGACAACCTGCTGCTGTGTTTTATTGCTGCTATATTTTATTACTGCTGTGTACTCTGTGTTTTCTCCGTGGTATCTACTTTTACCTAATTGTGGCTATTAAATTATAATACCATCAGAGAGCAAGACCTTTTTAGAAGGCTGAATGGAATGGCAATTTGGCATAATGCAGATGACTCTCTTAAAGTTGTTTCTTTTTTTCTCCTTCCACCTCTAGGAAATGTCCATCATGAGTAGAAAAGTTCCAAATACTTTTTGTTTCATGAATCCATAATTATTGCCCATTTGTTTCACCCTGCTGTGCTTCAAAGTGAGAGTAACTGAAATTCTGTAACAAAACAGTTTAATCAGAATTTTAAAGAAAAAGAAGTGGAATATTTTAAAGCTTGTAAAGTATACAGTATGAATATGTTCTCTAAACTACCTTTGTATACTCTGATAAAGTTTCTTTGTTCAGAGCTGCAGTGGTATGAGGACACTAATGGACCAGATTCTCTGTCATGACTAAGAGCAAGAGAGCCTGAGAATTCTCCTCCTGTGATGCAGGTGAAAGTGTTACAATACAAGCTGCAGTAAAGGACAAGACTAGAGATAAATGCAGTATTTGAGAGAGAAGGCAAAGCATTATAAAAACATCCTGAACCACCTAGTGATGTATTTGTTCAGCAGAGCTTTTAAAAAGTGCACTAATGGCCCATTTTATCTATCACCCCAAGTCAATGAAAAACACCCATTGACTTAAATAGGCATTGGTTCAAATGCTGAGCTTTTACAAATAATTATGCTCAGTATATTGTAGTTACCAGTATTTCTCTTCAGGCTTAATGCTGCTTCCTCCATTGTGTGCCCTGACTTCAAAAAATAAACAAGCATTCCCCTTTTCCTACTTAAATGAACTGAAGCCATAGTGCTCTCACCACTACTCCCAAACCAGCTGGCAGATGTCGAAGAAGTTTTTTAGATTGGAGCAGTAATTTGGACACAGAAAACACTGCTGAGTGGGAAAACCACGTGTAAAATCTTTTTTGTTGCACATCACCTTACTGGTGCACAATTGGTGGCTTTGGAAACCATCAGACTTCTGAAGGTGTATTTTCCCTTCTTGCCCTCAGGCTGTTGTGTTATTTATCCCCAAAACTGCCCTAATCCACACTTCCCAAGTAATCTCTTTTAAGTACAGTGGCAAAAAGTGTCCAGTGTTCAGTCCAGTGCACTGCTCCCTAACCTATTTTTTTTTCTCAACTGTTTGAACCATTACTTTATTTTTTTCCTTGGTGATAGGGCCATTGTTAGTTTTCTTCGCTACTATTGCCCACTTTGATCTGTATTGAAACCCTAAGCAGTATATTTTATCATCAGAAACCTGTCCAAAAATCTGTAATAGCCAATGAAGGATAAATAAGATGGTGACTGGGAACATAACTGAGTTCTCTCCAACCTGCTGTGCTACTATTGCTACTAGCCCTAGCAGCAATAGCAATAGCAATAGAAAAATCCTAGTTCAATTTCTTGGTATCCTCTTGTCTCAGATAAAGGCATGATGATATCAAAGAGCATAAGCTGGTTCTGGAGGGTATGAATGAAGCCACTGGTATGTATCCTACAGCAACAGTCCACTTTTTACATTAGTACAGATGCCACTTTACCTTGTGTAGACAATGAAAAATTCACACTGAAGACTCAGTAAGTCAGGAATAGCTTACCAAGGTTAAAAAGGAACTGTCTAGGCTTTCAGTGTTAGAAGATTTGTGTGTTATCTGTGATCTTCTCCTAGCAAAGTATTAGTACCTGCGCTCTACTCCTTTTGGGAACCTGAGTATTTTATAAATTTTTATGTTTATATCAGCTCAGGATTGATAAGAACAGAAATTGAACTATTTATCCACTTTCTCTGTTTTGAATTTATCTCTTTCTTAGGAATATAATCCTTATAAATAATCCAGAGATGCAAACTAATAAGTGAATGAATTATAGACTCATACATTCATAGAATAATTTAGGTTGTAACGGATGTCTGGAGCTTACCTAATCCAACACAAAAGATTCAGAGCTGCTTTTTCTGTCTCCTTATAAGAAGTACAGCCTCATGGGTCACTAGGAATGTCTTTTTGGATTCCCTGTATACCTACATTTCAAACTCAGGAGGAAAAGGTTTATAATTTAGAAAAACTAGTTTAGTGCATCTGTACAAAAATCAAAAGATTAGTGACCGGGCAAAATATTGGGGAAAGTTTCACTGTGCTTGCAAGGAGGAAAATAATATGCAAATATATTTTTTGCTGTTATTTTCAAGATAGAAAACTTGATGCACAAGGGGTTGTTTATACTGACAGACTGGTACTTAAACAAATAAGCTGATCAGAGATCCCCAGCCTAGAGACGAGTTACTGCCAATAAGCAAAGAACTAAAAAGCATCTATGTGAATTATATAAATACAGAAAAGTCTTTGTGAAGTGCTCTACAAAGGTATGTGAGAAAAGAAACTAGCACAGTGTGTTCAGAGGTGAACCTGACAACAAATAGACTAAAATTACCTTTTTTTTTTTTAAACCAATTTGAACCCAAGGAACTCAAAGGTCTTTATTCTCAAATTAAAGATTAAAAACCCTTGGCCATCTCTCAAGAGCTGATGTGGAATGTGATGGTCATTTGCTGGCAACTTCACACAGGATCATAAGATAAGGTGGTGAGTATCATCATGAAGTGCAAACAATGCCATATTAGGATAGGCAGGATATTATTGTGTGATATAGATTTGACCAGCACATCTGGTTTACTTCAGGTGGTATCATGACAGGTACTTGGCAAACATCCAGAGCTCCTGCTTTCTGTATCACGTGTGCTGGTGGCTTTGCAGCCACCCTTAGCTCTACCTGTATTGCTCTCTTTCTGGGTCAGGTGGAGGTAGGCACAACTCCCTGAAGCACAAGCATGGTGCTTAAAAAGCCTTGCAAAATAAAATAGTATTTGCTACTTTTACCACCAAATACTGCTTTGCAAGGCTCTGATACTTGGCTCCCCTGAGCCATCAGGACTCTGCTGAGCCTGACACGGGTGGCCAAGGGTGGCAGGCGGCTCTTTGGAGCCTCTTGAAATGATGTGAAGTTGCCTTGACTGTTGGCAGTTTGGAAAAGAGCAGCCTGCTCTTCAAAATGCTGCATTCTGCAACAAGAGAATAATTGAATTTGAAATAATGTTCTTTCTTCTCTAGTCCCTCCTCTCTTTCAGGCAAATATGTGTTGAGGTCCTAGGAGAAAGCACCATTTCTTAACCTATTTTAGAAGAGCTTGCTTTAATGTTCCTCCCTGTTGCATGAAATTAAAGAGACACACTACTGTTACTTTACAAAAGAAGAAACAAATATGTTCTTATCTGAAGATAAAAAAAGCTGGCATTAGCAGAGAAATTATGTACAGGTATGGTAGACAAAATTATTGACTTGTTTATAGGTGGTTGTTCCAAAGGAGATGTCTGCATCTGCCTTTCCCATTTTCTATGTTATGAGAGGAATTGAAAAAATAACTGTGCAAGTCCAGTGGCAGCTTCGGAGGGGGCCTTTGCCACCATCTATTGGTGAACGAGGGGAAGAAGCAGAGTGATCTGACCTTGCTGATGTTCCCTTCTGTACTCAGTGCAAGATTTGCTTCATTTTGAGGTTCTGGGGTAACAAACGTGTGCTTTCTTTATCTCTTTGTGTGAGAGAGTGCAACACGACTGTAGTTATGCCCCCTGAGTGAAGAACTGTCATAGACAAATCTTAACAGCTGGCCTGTTGTCCCACACACCTCTCAATGGAGCAGAGGGGAGCTTGTAAGTCACAGAGAAGAATGCTTTTCTAGTGTCAAGTCTCTTGTTAAATAATTTTGTCCTGGTTTCTGGCAATGGAATAGGGTTCATTTTCTTTGCTGGTTTCAAGAAAAATCACACTGGTGCTTGAGTAGAGCCCCACTGCTGCTGACAAAGCTTGGACGAGTGTAAAGCTAGAGCAATTGCTGGCATCCATGCGCAGTCCACCAAGAGGGGCACTTGTGAGAGGACATCACTTACAAATAAAATGTTTGCAGAGTCAGTCTATGCCCCTAAAAACAGGCAAGAAGAAAAGTGAAGAGGGCCAGTGTCAACAGCTGAATCAAAAGTAAATCTGCAAAGTTGTCTCTAGATATGAAATCAGTCTATTTTATTGGCTTCAACAACACTGCTTGCATATGCACATCCTTCAAGAATAAAGCTTTTGTAGTGGAGAGTACAAAATGAATTCAGGTAGAGTCAGTGATAGCAGTGGATGAGCACAGAGACAGTTTAAAGGGATTGCTTAGTTTTCAAATCAACAAATTGCTGTGGCTTTACTTAATCCATCAAAAAAAGAAAAAGAGAACAATCTGGCAGCCAAGTGGGAAGATAGAATGGTAAAGGACATAATGTTCCAGCTATTTTAAGATCCATTTACACTATGAAACTGATGGCATTAGAGAGCAGTTGTTGAATGCATTTGGGGAACAGCTGTGTTATTGCTGAAGTGTAAAGACAGAACTGTGTGTAGACCTGTCGGGATGCTCAAGAAGAATAGTCTAGTGGTGGTGGGGAGAGGCTTCTCTTCATTGTTAAACTGTGCTCTTACTCATTTTTAACTATGAGTAAAGAAGGACTGGCAGAGTCAAATGACTTCATGAACACTCTATTTTCATGAAAATGGCAGTTATTATATATGATAGCTTTGATCACTGTATCAATCTTACTTAAATAAGATTAAATAACTTGGATCAAAAATGTGCCTTCAACGTTCATTCACAGATACTCTGGTCATTGTTAAAGTATCTCTGTTCCTTGAATGAGACACTTACTTTCCATTTCTTTTTCCTTTTTTCTCCGTGGGGCTGCTATTTTGCTTGTGCTTCAGAATGGACCCACCACAGAGAAATAAATTGAGAATAAAGAAATGTGTCTCATCTCAAGATGATATGAAAAAGACTTCTGAAGTTATCTTAAGGTAACTTTTGTTCTAGAAAAGATTTTGTTCACTGTTTCACTCACTTTTCAGAGCCTCCCTGCCAATTCTAACCGGCATGATGTGTTTGAAGTCTGTATGTATTTGTTATTTTTGGATGAATAACTGAAGCAAAAGGATGAACTGCTCTGCAGGAATTTTAGTATGTTTCACATAGGCTTATCTACCTGTTTGCAACCACATACATGTACAGATGTTGGACAAGGATTTGCTGTAGCCAGGGAATAGTGAGTTAGCTGTGATGGTGAAAAGATGTCAGCTCAGGTCTGTTGGAATGCAAGGGGGTCTCAGAACTATTTTCAGAAATACATAGTCAAACAATCTCTACTTTTCCCACTGCCTCAGTGTGAGAGATATGACCGTCATCTCACTCCTGTTTTGTACCAGAAAAATTAATATTTCCCCCTGACTGGATTATTGGTGGTTTCTGAAAATAAGTGTTAAAGTAATGTCATTGAGTGCATGCTGCTGAAGCATTGGAAGCATAACATTGATGCACAAATTACATAGTAGTTGTTTCTTGTAATTAGGGTGTCTTTTGTGTTTTCTTGTTGGTAGCATAGTTGCTTGCACTACTTGTGTGCAGGCACATTGCACATTTTCTTTTATGCTATGTGAATAAATGTCCAATTTAGATTAACAATGGCGTCCTTTCCTAATGCAAATGAGAGCTCAAAATCTTCCGAGGAGCTGAAATTCAATTTGTGAAGATCAGAGCAGGTGTTCCATCTCTCTTTAGTCTATATTGAGACAGCCAAAATGCCACTACAACTTAATCTTGACTCATGTTTCTTGCATTTACAGCTATGCAGTCTAGGACAATTTATATCAGCCTTTTATTATTTGTGGTGATTTAATGTCTTTATGTTAGATTATGGCTTTAAATTCAATATGTTCTTACTGTGCTATAAATTCAAAACACAAACACGGTTCTTGTTCCTGAAAACCGACAGATGAAAGAGAAACAAAATAAGGAAAAGAAACTACCTGCCAAAGTGTGTGGGAAGAGACAAACAAGCAGTGTAGATGTTAAAAACCACAAGAGAATAAAAATTGCATCTTTTTAAGAACACGTGGTTGTAACACTAACAGAAACAAGGAATCTTAGTAAGGTTATTATGACATTATTCCTTCAAATTTACTGTTCTTCACCCTCTTTGCAGTATCACACCTTTTCTCACTTGGAATGCTGTGGTGAAGAAAGCTTTTAGTGCCCAAAAGACTTGTGGGACACAGTTAGAGGGCATATTTGCCTTATGCTGGGGAGTCTGAGTCATTCATTTGCTGTTTCTCACAGATCCTGTTTGCTCTCTTTCTTGGGGAAGGTAAAGAGTTTAGCATTCCCTTGCTGCAGTGGTTCTCTGGTTTTACTATGCTGATATTTACCTACCTTAGGTAAATATATTTGGTTTAGTACGAGAAAACAGAATGAAGCATGGGATACTTGTCTCTTTCCATCAGCCCCTCTCACAGATGCTCCTATGGGAAGAACAAATTCTGCCTGAATAAATTACATATGACCTACTCTGACTTAGGTTATAACAGTAAAAATTTCAGTAGTATTATTGATATTACAGAAATATCTGGGTTTATTATGACTGAATTTGGAGATTTCTAGCCTTCCTACACTTATCTATGACATTTATATGGACAAACACTGTGGTGTTTCATGCACTACCACTCACAGAATCATAGAATGGGTTAGGTTGGAAAGGATCCCAGTTGGGTCATCTGGTCCAAGCTCCCTGCTTGAGCACGGCCATCTCAGAGCGCGTGGCACAGGACTGTGTCCAGATGTTCTGGAATATCTCCAGTGGGGGAGACTCCACAACATTTCTGGGCAACCTGTTTCAGTGTACAGTCATGAAGCCAGTAAGTTCTTGTGTTCAGGGAGAACTTCCTGGGCATCAGTTTCTGGCTCTTGCCTCTTGTCCTATTGCTTGGCACCACCAAGAAGAGCCTGGCTCCATCCTCTTGGCAACCTGCCTGTGAATACTTGTAGACAAAACTTCACCTTGTTTATAGATCAACTTTACACTGTTGATACATTGCCAGATACGTTATTGACAAAATTTTAGAGTGTAGTTCTATGGAGGTTTTAATTTGTTTATGTTGCCTTGAAAAAAAAAGGTTTTGTCAAAACACTTGAATATGGAACATTTAATTCCAATCAGTTATATTTTGGATTCAAAAATATTTCCCTGTTGGCTTATATTTTCCTTTTCTTATAATGGGACTGTGACAGTCTCATCCCTTGTGAGAGAAGATCTTTAATGATGGAAGAGAAAATGCAGCTAGGGAGCACAATGTGCGGGAGAGAATGGGAGCATTCAACAACCAGCATATGGCTTCCATGGGGTATTGTAATAAAACAAGCACATAAAATATATATAAACATAAAATGGAGACCTTTCCAGCTTTATGATATGTTTGTTTTATTTTGCAATGAAGTAAATATTTTTTAAGACGAGAAATTATTTAATGAAAATGATGTGTAGCTGCTAAAATATAGATTAGCATCACAAAAACTGCATTTAGGAAATGGAAGAAATTTAAAATAAAAACTGAGATCATCTTATCAAAACTCTATTTCTAATTTTTTTTTTTTTTTTTTTTTTTTTTTTTTTTTTTTTTTTT
>VZDJ01000782.1:10793219-10876737 GCA_008694505.1 Cyanoderma ruficeps
TTTTTTTGCATATTAGTAGCAACAACACGTAAAGTTCCTTTTCCTTCAAGTGTCTAATGGCTCTTCCTGGTGTTTCTACAGTTATTGTAGGTTTCTTAGGAACTCCAAAACAGTGTTATTTCTTCTTCAGTCTTTGGGATACCCTCTTATCATCCACAGGACTGCAAATCAATTTGGATCTTCTTTGTATGCTATCATCTCTGTGAAAAATCATGTTTATTTTTGGATCTATGAGGGATATATAATTATTGAGCCAATATTAAGACTATAAGAAGCTTCAAGTTTTTCAGCAGTCCAGTCATTCTTGAAAATCCATCTGACCTGAGACATTCAATTGGCAAAGGTGATTGTGGAAATCATAGCAGGAAATGAAATAAAAATAATGTTTTAAAGGGAAGATGCTTTTTTCATTAGCAAGAGGAGGATTAGGAACAAACTGGAGTTTTGATTTCTTTAAAGAAAGTTAAATTAATCAAAAAATTTTAATTCAGTGGATTTTCAACTTGTTACACTCTGCCTTGTTCAATTGAGGCTCCTCCACACTGTAGTTCCTGACAGTTCTAGCCTTGACATTTCTAATAATGCTTTTGATACCTCTTGAAAATTCCCATAAAAGGATTTATGTGATGAGTTAATCAAAGCAGACTATATAGCAGTGTGTTTTCCTCCCAGATAAATATCTGTCTTCTGTTACTGAACTTGATAGAATAGTTGACACTGGTGACCTGCTTCCTTACTGTTTCTATTCTACGGGTTTGGTGTTGTGGTTTTTTTGTTTTTTTGTTTGTTTTTTTTTTTTACACATTCAAAAATGCATAAGCAGGATATGTATTTGGTTTTCTTCCTAATCTTGCAGCTGATTGCCTAAAACCTCCCATCTGTGGCTTATGCTGGTTGAGCATACAAGCACTTGCTTTGATAAAATAGATGCCGCAGAGATTTGATGCAAATGAATTTTTCATGCAGACTGTTTCTGTGGGGCTGCTGGCACAAAGTTCCCAGGAAATGCACATGCCTTGCAGAGCTGTTGTAACCCAGAGAAACCTAGATGGTAGCTGATGAGGAATGGCACCTGATAAATAACAAAAGTTTGTTTTAAGGTTAGGCTCACTGGGAGAGTGGTGGTTCTCTATCTAAGATGGGCAGCTGTAGACTGTGAGATAAAAACCCCAATTATTTTCATAACCAGCTCGTCCAGGGTGTCTCCCACTGTATATATGAATTTTGAAAGATTACACAATGTAAACCAGGACAGAGGCTACCATACTAAATCCAGTGGCCTCTAGAATTGCAGCTCTTTCCTCTCTTTCTTGCAATCCCAGCTGATTTATCTGCAGTACTCTGGAGGGTTCAGTATGAATTAGTATGCTGAGAAACAAAGGCATTTATCACCACTGAAGGGAAACAAGAAGCATCAACAGTTGCTTAGATTAACAAAAAAAAGGTTGGTTTATAGTGTTACCAGTAAAGCAGTGTAACCATATGACTTTCAGAAAGGTTACTTAGGTTATGTCAGTATTTGCCTGGGTTCTTTTAAGCTGTCCCTGAATTATGGAAGCAGGGAAAGGAAAAATAACTGGAAATTTCCCAGATGTGATGCCTCAGGCTTTGCCTAGAGTCCCAGGATACTGCTAATCCATCTGCTCTTTGCAAGAGAAATGCTGATTTGTGTTTGCCACAGGGAGCACATTTTCCAAGACTTGGCAGTAATGGTAGCAACTGCAAATCAGGGTCATTAACAGTGTAGCGAGAAGTACCTTCAGCACTGGCTCTCCTAAAAATGCCTGCAGGTCCACAATTGTCATTGTCACACTAAAATTTTTTCTGTCTGCTCAGTTCAGAGGGTTTTCCCCAAGCCACCTTGTAGACAGCTTCAGATAAACTTAACCAGCCACACACAAGGCCAAGCAAAATTTAAGGCGATAGAGTTTTCTGCAAACATGGAAGGAAGTGTTACAAACACACACACGGAATCTAGTTAGCCTAAGTAAGTGGGTAGCCACACTTAGCCTTTCTCAACCAGACCCTAAATGTATCTGCGTTCTGGACAGTTTCCTTCCAGTGTTACTCCCCACTTACTTTTACTGCCTCAGCTTCAAAGTTTGCAATGAGTAGCAAAGAGGACTCTCTTCCTCTTCTCTGTAGGAACTTAATCTCCTCTCATCTTTTTCAAAGGCTTGTCTTGGGTCACATGTAGTCTGTATCATTGAGGATTGAGCTTTGGAATAAAAATGTGGGGACTTGGTGGCTTGATCTGGAGACAGGCACTGGTGCCAGCTGGCTGGCTAGCTACTCTTCTCCAGGGTGGGCTTAGGAATTTATACTTTAATGTCATGTGGGAGCTATAAATGTCACATATTTAGGGTTACAGAAGAGATGAATGACACATGCATTCTCTAAGTTCATGGTCTTCAGAATAATTACCAGTTTTCAAAGGAGATTTTCCATGACACATCAGTGGTGACAGTTCCTGCAGAAAGGTAAATAGTCCAGTACACATCATCCACATTTGCCTTTAGTGTTTGCACCTTCAGTGTTATACAGTCCATCTCCCACTCATTACTGGAGAGCCTCTGAATACATTTGCTCAGGGCTTTCTTTTGGAGAGCCGCAGCTTCGTCTAGTCAGCACCTTTGGCAGAGATCCACCAGTAGAGCTGCTCAGCGGAATTAGTGCACTATCTGCACGCTCAGTTGGGTTATTCCTTGTGTGGATGGTGCCACCCATTTGTGACACTTGATGCCCTCAACCCTGTCCTGAATGAGGCTGGAATAATTTTTCACTATCAGCATCTCTATTCTATATCCCTAGTGAGAAGGACGTGGGTGTGCTGGAGGATGAGAGGCTGGACATGAGCCGGCAGTGTGGGTTTGCTGCCCAGAAAGCCAGTTCTGTTCCAGCCTGCATCCAAAGCCATGTGGTCAGAAGGGCAAGGAAGGGGATTCTTCTCTATGAGTCCCCACCTGTAACGCTGCATCCAGCTCTGGGGTCCTCAGCACAAGAAGGACACAGACCTGTTGGAGTGAGTCCAAAGGAGGGACACCAAGATGATAAGAAGGATGAAGCACCCATCCTGCAAGAAAAGGCTAAGAGAATTGGGTTTGCTCAGCCTGGAAGAGAGGCAGCTTTGGAGTGGCCTAATTGCAGCCTTCCAATGCCTGAAGGGAGCCTACAAGAGAGATGTAGAGAGACTATTATGAAAGCATGAAGTGACAGGCCAAGGGAGAATAGCTTCAAACTGAAGCAGAGTGGGGGTTAGGTTAGATATTAGGAAGAAATTCTTTGCTGTGAGGCTGGTGAGGCACTGGAACAAATTACCTGAGTAAGTTGTGGATGTCTCATCCTTGGAAGTGATCAAGGCCAAGTTGGATGGAGCTCTGAGCATCCTGGTTCAGTGAAAGGGGTAGGGGAGTTGGAAGTAGATAACCTTTAAGGTCCCTTCCAACCTAAGCTATCCTATTATTTTATTTATTTAATTGGTCTTTGGATGTATTTGGACTACTATCACTGTTTCCCTGGACTTCTAGCCATATTTATCTATCTGTCTGTCTGTCTGTCTCTATATCACAAAATGTTTATCTAGGTATTGTTTGTTGGACATTTCCTGTGTTGCACAAATTACTAAACCTTTTAGCAGTAGTACTAGTTACAATCTTCCCTCATCCTTCTGTTCATCCATTGTACTACCTTTTTAAGAGTTGAATTAACCAGGGAATTAATGCTGTGCCAATTTTGTATAGAAATCTCTCAGCAATTATTGGACTAACCAAATAATTAAAGTGTTAACATGTGTCTTTATAGTATTTGATCTAGCAAAGCATTTGAAACGTGGGAAGTATAAGTGATTTTATCCTCTTAAGAAGTGCAATATTCATTCAAGTATATGCTGATTTTAGAGTCTTCTCTTATGAACTGGAAATTTAAATGTTGCTTGAAAAGACCTCCAGACCTCCTACTGAATTTATTGACCTGTTGTTAGGAGTTTGACATGAGGGAGATCACCTCCAATTAACTCAGAAATTAAAAACTGTTCCTAGCATTTCAGATGATGAAACTTTATGCAAGCTTCTTAAAATACACAGGAAGGATTTAATTACGTATCACAAGCTGAGAAGGTGTATAAGTGTTTGCAAGATTGGATTTTTGGATAATAAATCCTTCAAGGCAGAGATTTGATTTTAAAGTATACATTTGTATGTGAAAGCTGTTTCAAAACAATCTAGAATGTGACTTTGAAGCATGCCAGCTCCTCATGTGGCCATTCTTAATCCAAAGAGAGGATCTTTCTGAAATTGCTTTGAGCTGGTTTGGAAGTGGATTAGTGTAAAGTCCTCCTTACTGGGGTGTTAGAGTGAGCATAGGAGAGGACTGCCCATGGAGCTGCTTTTGTGGGGAAACTGGCTAGGCTGTTTTCCCACATTGATACACCTCATCACAGTAGGACCCTGATATTGACTGGAGCTTTTCTCTGCTCCTGCACCACATAAGCATTTATGACTGACAGCACTGCAGACTATTGAGTTGTTTGAACTGTTTATAGCTGCACTCTTTTTTTGAAACATAAGAGAAACATCTCTTTTGGGTAGATTTCCTCCTGGTAGCAAACTGTCACTTCCCAGGTTTTGTGCTGCAGTGAGATGAATGCTTAGAAAGCAGGATACACTTGATTTTATTCATAAAGCATTGCTCATGTGATAGAACATCCTGGCTCCATCTAATTAAGCGATAATTCACCCTGGGCAGGAGTGTCTTTCAAAGCAGTTATTGACTGCCTCCGCTGGCTACCTGAGGGGCTTATGCTGAAGGCCACGCACCTGGAAGAGAATTAGTCTTCTGGGAATTTATTTTCCAGAATGCTTTACTAATATTAAGTAAGTAGTTTTGCCCTGTGTTAAGGTTCTTCTGCATATTTGGTGTTTATAACCTACACCGAGTGTAATGCCTGGCTCCATGGAGCACAGCAGTATCTGTCTGACAGTGATGTGGGAGCCAAGACAGCTGAGTGCAGTCATTTCCTCTTCCAGGTGTGTTACCTGAATAGGCTCTGTTTGCTCTCCTTAAAGGCCTATAGAGCTAAACTTTGCTAGAGGATGCATGGAGCTCTGATCAGGGTTTTACTAGTGCTTGCTTTCTTTTCTGCTTTTTGTTTAGTTTTTGTGGAATGAAGCTTCAAAATCAAATGTAAGAAAGAAAGATCAGAGTGTAGGATGAGTGGAGAACAGAAGCATACACAGCCTCTGAGAGAGGGGAGAAAAGGGCATATTGAACCATTTGTGAAAAGAAAAGGAAGAAATTGTAAGTACCAAAAAGTGCAGAAGACAAAAGGGAGAGTCAGGAAGCAGGTAGCATCTTTAAAGAAATGTGGAAAAACTGAGGGTAAAGGAAATATGGTTGCAAAAGATGCTGCAAAAGGATTGCTGGTAGGAAAAATGAGCCATGAGAAGGTATATGATCATGATTTGTGATGGGAGGGAGGAAGTCTGGAAACTATCTGGTTAGAAGCCATGTTGATATCTTTGCAAATCTGAGATCTAGAAAGGCAATGGAAAAAAAGGCTCAGAAGCTCCAGTGAGTTTAGGCACAGGTAGGAAGGAGATGGCTGAGGGGATTAGGCACTTTGGGGAGCTGATCTGTAGTTCTTAGGTTATAGGGAAAGTATAGGCTGATCAAAGTATTGAGACAGGAGCTACTGCTGAGAAGGAAGAAGGTGACTAGGAAAGACTCTTGCACACCATAAGCTTCAAAGTCATCCACGACTTGTATTGGGATTTGATTCTTGTTCACAGCTCTGCAGGAGCAGATTTTGTGGCAGTAGTGAGTAACTTGTGTTTTTACCCTTCCCATGAAAGAGTGCAAGAACAGTATCAGTGAAGATATTTCTTGGCATTGCTGAGCCCAGTGCCTCCACAACCACAGGTCCTGTGGGCCTTCAGGCCTGGCACAGAAAAAAGCAACAAATAAAAAATCTTTGCTTTGTGTCTTGAGTTTATATTCTGTTAAAATTTGTGAAAAGTACTAGCATCTGAGTTTATTATTGTAGCAAATTCCTGTATCTCTCTCTCTTGCTTAATATGGTCTTAGTATGAAACCTCGTGTTGCACTGTGTTGTGTGGAAATATCTTTTATATATCTACATACAATTTATTTGAAAACACAGACAAATAGCCATTGTGGGTGAGAACGTGCATGGTGAATTATCCATTTGTAACAAGACTTTTGAGAGGCTCTTCCTTGACCTTTATTCTTTCTTGTGGAAAATACCTTCAACCTTCTTCTTATTTCTTATGGAAGAGATAAATACACATAGAACATCATACTTAGAAAATCTTGTTAATTGTGGATTCCTTCTTGCTTTTTCCAATGAAAAGCAAAAGGAGATGGGCTGGAGAGTGTCCAGACAAAAGATGGTTATGGAGATAGGTACCTATCACTTACATGTAAGTACAGCAATATCTTGCTCTATGTAGCCTGCTGTAGACTGTGAACATTCTTTTCCTGTTGTCTGTTGCTTATGGTGGTCACTCAGGACAGGAGGAGTGAAATGTTGCATGGGCAACAAAACCAGCTTGGGTCCCATGCTGCTACACTTGCACTTCTTCTGGTATGGCTTATCCTCCCCTGATTCAGGTGGTTCCTGCTATCATACAGCCACTTACTAATTCTACCTGCCCCCAGTGGGATGGGGGAGAGGATTGGAGGAGTAAGAGTATGAAAACTCATGGGCTGAGATAAAGACAATTTAATAGGTAAAGAAGAACTGCACACAAAAGCAAAGCAAAGCAAGGAATTAGTTCACCGCTTCCTGTGGGCAGGCGGGTGGTCAACCATCCTCAGGAAAACAGGGCTCCATCACATCTAATGGTTACCTGGGAAGACAAACACCAATGCTTTGAATTTTTTGCCCTTCCTCCCTGTTCTCCCAGATTTTTCTATATGCTGAAGATGATGGCATATGGCATGGAATATCCCTTTGGTCTGTTGGCTGTATCACCAGCTGTCTCAGATGTGTCCCCTCCCAGTTCCTTGTGCACCCTCTGCCCTCCCACTGCAGGGGTGGTGTGAGAAGCGGAAAAGGCTGTGTGAGCACACCTGAGCAGTAGCAAAAATGCCCCTGTGTTATCAACGTGGTTTTCAGGACAAATCCAAACCCCATCCCTACACTATCTAGTGTGAAGAAAATTAAGTTTACTTCAGCCCACTACTGTAACTGGCAGTCAGGTAATAATATGATTAAGACATAAGATTTTATTTCTCTATTAATCACAGAGTTTGGTTTTTATGGTCAATATATTTTGTTTGTAGAGGGGGTGACGTTCTTATTTTGTTGCTTTAATGTCAGGCTAGCAGAAAATGTGTTTTTTTCTAAGTCAATAAAGAAATCCCAGCAACAGCACTTGCTTGTGTGTGTGTAAGATAGCAGTTTTTACTGTCATAAATATGCCTTAAAATAGAAAGTCTTTTCAGTGCTAAATTTAGGGTTTGGCTTTTGTAGAAGTTTAACAATCTTGGAGAAGGCAAACCACACAAAACTGTTTATTTTCCAGCCTGGTACAACCTTCTAGAGTTAACTTCCTAGATGAATAAGTGGGTTTACTTTCCCTGGCTGGGACTATGTCATGATAGCTTTAATTCTGTGGCAACTGGATTTAGCCAAAAGGTGTTAGTCAAAATGTAGATCAATTGCATCAGTTCTGCACCTTCAAAGAGCACTGAAGCAGACTCTGCAGTGAAAGAAAGTGCTGTACATATTCAGCAAACCAGGAGCAAGGCATCTCTCTGGCCTCATGATGATGTAGGAGCTCATAGTGGGATTAGAGGATTTCTCCCATTCATCACAACCAGTGGATGGTGATGTTTTTAACTGGCTGGTGAGTATGTGGTAATGTTCAGACAAGACAGATACTGTTCAGTCTCTGGTTGAATAGGTCATACACCCCTCTGAGGTGTGAAATGTGTCATTAGTTGTGTTTTGGGCTCATTGGCTCTGGGACATGGTAGGCAGGTGAATGCAGGCTGAGACCAATGTGCCATGAATGGGTTTGAGACGCTTTTCCTGCTAAGAGTAGATCTGGTTTGGTGTCTTTATCATATCCTTGTGTTTTTCTGAGTTTTGTGCTGGAATCTGCACCTCCCAGTCCCTCTTTCTGGTGGCTAGAAGGAACACTAGTGTGGTTTTGGTACATTTTGTTCCATATCCAGGTTAAACAGGTCCTCTGGAAAGCAAAGTGGCATGGCCCCAGTTGCACTCAGTCCTGCCTTCTGGGCTCAGTCAAGATGTAAGGCAGTGAGAGTAGAAGCCCTTCCCTGAGAGGGCTAGGACAAGGAGAAATGTGGAAACATGAGTTCTTGAAGCGTTTTCAGGTGAAAACTACAGGTAATATTTGGGCTGGGTTGGCAAGAGTAAGGCTGTTGTCTACATGTTCCCTGCAGCAAGCTTGTGATACCTGGCTGACAAATGTCACAAAGCCCAAATGAGTAACTGCAGTAGGCTTGACTTCAGCATGTCTTTCCTTGAGTGAATTTCTATTTGCATTTGTGTCACTTGTTCAGATTTCCCCTAATCTAATGGTAATTTCCATCCTCTGAAGAATGGCAAAATAATCAATCTATTTGACCTTCCTTTAGGTGATAGATGGAAAAGCTTTGAAAATACTGAGCAAGGCTCATACATGCACCAGGTGATGTATTGCTACCCCAGGGCCACCTGGAAGTTTCTGCTTCAGAGTATCTATCCTGTTTGCATATCAACTGCTCTAGGAGAAACTCTTAAAAACCTGGATAGGAGGCCAAAGTGAATTTAAAGTCAGAGAGAAAAGTTCTATATTTTCTTCCTTTTGAGATCCATTTTCAATATTTTCAATGTACCAGTTCAGCTGATAAAACAATCTGACACATAAAATCTCCAACCACTGTCAGCTAAAAGCCTCTTGAGGAACAGAGTGCCTGGTGAGCCTGCCCAAAATGAGTCTGTTGTGTTTAGTGTACACATGACCTGTTCTGTAGACCACTGAAGGTGATTAATCTCTTTTGTTCTGCAACAGAATTGTATTAAGATCACAGAATTATTTAATGAGGTTTAGCCATGGAGATGCTAATCTGTATCTGGAATTTGCTCCTTAAGCTGTTCTGTCTAGATCTTCAAGCTCAGACTCTGGCAATTAAGGTGAAAGTGGTTTTGTCTGCACAGGAAAACTCAAGAATCTGAAGTAATTAATGGATTTAATAGTTGGCTTAGTTAAATCAGATTAATTCCTGAACTTCTTCCAAAGCAAATTAAACTAAACCAAGTTAAGGCCTCTTTCATTCTGAGTAAAAGCATCCACTTGCCAACTTAATGCAGTTTAACTAATCTTATTAAAAAGTGAATTAGGATTACTTTTTCTGCATACTCTCCCTAGTTTCTTTTTGCATTAAAACATAAATGACTTTACCGGTGCCTTCTTCAGGGTTTCAGGGCCTGGTTGAAACTGACACTAAGATTAGATCCTATGATTAATATTAAGGAAAATATCTACATGGCTGCTAGAAATAAAGTGAATAGATTTTTATGAAGTTTGGTGTGCAAAATTAAAACATTCCAGTTCCCTCTTTTCAGTGTTTGTACTATGGATGCTTACATGCAGAGTGACAAAGGCCTCTAATTTTAGCAGCAAACTGGATGGAAGTACCATAAGGGGTGGGCAGGTTGAATCACCTGAATTCTTATTGTTCTAGGATCAGAGTACTCTAAGGGCGTTATGATCCTCCTTATGTAATCTGATTTTCTGTTATTCAAGGTCAGCAGGTGAGTTGTACCTTAAGTCCTGCTGAGTGCTGAATGACTGGGAAAGTTTTGAAGTTCTTCTCTGTTATCCATCTTGACTTTGAGCCGGTGGCTGCTCAGGTGGAGAGATCACTCTGTGTGCCCAGCTCCCTGGCTTTTTCACGAGTGCGGCAGAACCTTTGCCTCCTGCAGTTTCACTCTAAGGAGTGTGGCTTTTTTCCACTTTTTGTTGGTCTAATCCTGATGGAGACAAAGTGCTGAGAACTTCTGCATTTGATCTGGCCAGTCTGTGGCAAATCTGACTTTGCTTAGCTATGCTGTGGTTAAAAGAAAAATACAATGCTGTTTTCATTGTCTTTTACATTTGTTTGTTTTCTCAGGTCAGTAATAAAAAAAATGGTTTTCTGACTTTAAAAAGAAGACATGTATATTCGATATGAGGTTGAAAATTATATTATCAGCTCTTTAGCACAGTGTCAATGTAACTATAAAGTGCTTATTGTTGAAAACTGGTGTGCAATGCAGCTTACTGACTAAAGGCCAGGATTCCAGAAAATCATAATCAGTATTTAAAACCATGAGCAGGTAAGTTATTTTCTTTCTCTGTGTATTTGCCCCTGTTTGAATACCCTACTACAAGACTGCAATAATACGTAGTTCAAATTCAGCAACTGGTAGCACCAGAGGAGAAAGGGGGCTGTGAAAGCACATCTATTGATTTTTAGTGTGACAGTGTGTAGTCTCAGCAGTTGGTCTGTGTGCTCTTGTGTGGAATATCAGTGCTTAAAATCCTTATGATCTTTCTGATTTTGATGAGACTTGTCATGCGAAGAAGTCGTGATTCCTGTCAGCTGAATTATAATGCACAGTTATGCTGCTGCTTTTTAAGATCTGTTAAACCACGATTCACAAAACCGTCCTAAAGCTGTCCTTGCTTTATTGACTTATGTCTGTATTGCTGGAAATTGGTTATTTTTGATTGTAATGGGGTCTGAAAGAATAAGAAAGGCACGTGCCTTGTGAAAATTTTTGAGAGAACACGTCATGCCATGTTTGAGCCAGCCAGTCTCAGAAGCAATGGGCACATTGTTCCGATGTGGTGCCCCAGCTGATCAGACACATCTCCTTGACCTGAGCTAGTTAGCACACACATCATCTTTTAGATTTGCTTCCTAGAAACTTTTGCATGGTGTAGTTAGGCCTGAAGGAGACACAGCAGCTCCCAATTAGGTGTCTAGAAAATGTTTAGGTAAAGATTTTTGAAGATGAGAAACAACCTTATCTTAATTAACACCATGACCTCTTTATATCACTCAAGGAATGTAAAATCAACTTAGAATGAAGGTAAGTATAGCTCAAAATTACACAGGTTCTCTTCTGTATTACTGGTGATACAGAAGGGCTTTGATCTAGAATATTTTTTGGTTCCTTTGCAAAAAAAAATCTTCTCTACAGTGCATGTTAAATACAATCATAATAATTCTCTGTTAACAGACAGTCCACAACCTGTTTTCTCATGCACCCGTGGGTTTTTTTAATGTGGCTTTGTTTGAAAGCACAAATTGGGTATCAAAATATGGAAAATTTTATTTCTTGACAAGTGGCCAGGTTTTATTCCAGAAGAAGCCAATGCACTTTAAATGCCAATCTGTGGCACTTTCCCCTAACCTGTTTAATCTGATCTCTTACTAAATCCCAACGCTTTGTAATGCAATAAACTCCCAGTCTTTGATTACATCTGACACCGACAGTGGAGCACTGATCAGAAAAATCTTGCTTTGATTTCTCTGGGTAGTAGATCAGATGCAGCAGTCAGAAGGAAGGAGATAAAGAATAAATGAACAACACAAAAAAGTGAACTTTTCATCTCTGTCCATGAAGAAGTTCTTTAGAACTACAGATATTCAGTTCTTTTTTATTCTTAGAGTGAGGCAAACCTTTCTATATATAGTACCTAAAAATCACAGAATGATATGAAATGTTTCGCATAAAGTATGTATCAGTGCATACATGGTGATAGGGTATTTCCAGTTGGTCCTTCTCCACACCCATGCATCTGCAGTTTTCTAGCCCATTCTTAAAACACAGATGCAGGTTGCAGATCTGTTCAAATGCCAACATCGTATTTATCAGTCTTCTGTGTTTAAATCTAAGAAGAGATAGTTGAAAAGTTTCATATCCACAAGTCTTCAGACCACCTCTTGGGATGCAGATGTCACGTCCTCTCTGGTGTGTCCATGTTGAGACCAGAGGTTTGCACAACATAAGAACTCTCACTCTCAGATTATTGCTGGTCCTTCATGCTTCTATAGTAACATGGACAAATTCCAAACTCTTTCTTCATCTTCAACAGTATGGAAGCTCTAGCTATGGTATAGGTTTCTCAAGTATTCAGAGTAGTCTCTTTTTGTCCAGAATCCAATCCCAGCCCAAGATCTTCCTCTTCCAAAGTTAATGTAATTGCCTGTCCATGTCCTGAGCTCACTGCATAGGCCCATGCCAGTACAGGTGTAACAGATTTTAGGTGCCACAGTCATCTGCAAACTGGAATGGGATTTGCAAGCTCATAATCAATGACTGTTTTAGGAATAACATGAAGGAATTGTGTATTCTTCTTAGCTATATTTTTAAATAGAAATATTTCCTTGAGTTATGGATTTGAGGTATAATTTTTCATGTTGCCTTCCATATTCACACTGTTTCTGTGATTTGGATAAGTGGTGATTAGAGCTATTCTAAAAGTAACTGTTTTCATATCAGTAGCAGCACTGAAGTGAGAAAGGACAGGCACATTAATTACACAGCACACTTTATTTCCAGTGCCAGCTCCTGCTAGGGCAGGAAATGTTTCTCGTTACTCCAGAGCCTCTTTTGGCTCATGCACCTTTGGAGTTGGAAGCCAAGGTATTTTACGAAGTTTCTTGTTCATTTAAAATAAAATGTACAGTAATTAGACAAAGGAACCAGTGCCAAATGCAGTGCATCACATATGAAATAATTACAGAGAAAAGTTGTGTGTTCCAATTGACAGAGTAATCTGTACTCTAATTTACTCGTCTAACAACTCATTACATCTGAGATATTGATTTTCCAGTAGATGGCTTTACTGCATTTTATCTAGGAGTCCTTGGTTTGAGTCTGATCTGTGAACCTCTGTCAAATGAGCTTGGGAAGCTCAAACCTCTTTATTAGGTGGCGCCTGTGGAATAATCAAAGCAGACAAACTTCAATAGTGCTGGAAATTTGTAAATAAAGGGCAGACAGAAATGAGTCACTTAAAATGATGTGTCTTTTGAGGCTTATAAGATGATGTCCTAGCAGGTAGATGAAGTGAGCAGTGATTACTTTTTAATTATATGTACCTTGACTTTTAGGGTTTAATATCTCATTTATTTCAATTATACTGTGTGAAGCTTCCTACGTTAAGCCAAAGGGGGTAGAAAAACTGGAATCATTAAACCTTGTTCTGATCTTTCATAAAAAGTTGAATACCTTGAGAGTGTGCTTCACTACATGAAGTAGTAGCTCAATTAAAACTCCTAACCTTGGTGGGGGAGGCATGAGAAACTATTAACCTTTTTAGCAATTAGCTAAAGCACTGCATTTAGAGGAGTTTTTATAAATAGTATTTTTCAGAAGTTTTCATCATTTGTAGGTCTTGAACATATCGGCAAAAGTTATTTGTGCTAAGCAACTCAAAGCAACAAGACTTCATTGATATGAATCATCCTCCCCATATTTTCTTTGTAGAGGGTTTTATTTGTTTGTTTTGGTTAATTTCTTTTTTTTTGACAAATAACTCAGTGGGATGTTGTGTTTTGCATTTAGCTATTTTTTTTCCCCCTGACGTAAATAGGTAATTTCCAAACTAATTTCTTAGTGGACACATTACGCTATTAAGTTTCCCAAGTAACACTGGGATCTTGACCAGCCTCAAGATCCATTTAGAGCTGTATTTCCTAAGACCAGCAGTATCCAACACTGCACCTTTTAGGGAAAGATTAGAGTCAAATAATCTACATCTGGAAGATTTGCAGTTATGTCTCAATGCACATTGATATCTGAAAGAAACTAGATCGGTGTTACTGAAATGTAGTTTTTCAGTTAGCTTCTTTTTAATCCTAGCGAAATCTTTATTTCAATAGTATCTTGTGGATCTGGAAAACTGAATTTCATGTGTTTTATCAGTTTTAAAAAATCCTCTGTTTTAGAATGTTTTCTTATTAGCTAGGATCCAGTTGCTGCATTTCTCTATACATTACTTATTTCATAGATATCGTTATATATTCCCAGGTTTTGAGTTCTTTTGCTTTTCAAAAAAAATTGTATTTCTTTTTCTTTAATCTGTTCCAAAATGGAGATATTTCTGTGTATTTAATTGTTTTTATTGCCCTTCCCTGTTCTGTAATACTTGTGCTTTGGTTTTGAAGATATTGGATGACCAGAAAGCAAATGTGATTGTGCTGTTGATTTCATATAATGGCACTTTGATATTTTCCAGATTGCTTGTTATCTGTTTCTAAATGAAGGCTAAAAGGTTATTTGTGGTTTTCATACTGCCATTGGACTTTGTGCTATTCAGAAAGATGCCTAATTCTTTTTCTAAATGATTATGAGCACAAGCCATCAGAGCATGCGAGGAGTTCATCCTGTTCCTTCCATTATTCAGCATTCAACTGCATTTAAGATGCATTTGCTACTAGGTTATTCAATTCCCTAATTACATTAGGTTCCTTAGTCACAGATCATTCTGTAAACCGTGTGAGTTAGAAGAAAATAAACAGATTCTCTCTCCCCTCAAAAAAGACAGGTTACTTTCCCCAGTATCAAATTTCAGATCACTTGCATTTTATGATATTTCTTTTCAGTCTTATAGTCACATGGGAAGACACCTGCCTTTTGGGAGTGCCATTTCTTTTCAAGGGATGTCCTCGCTTAAAGGCTTAAGCACAGGGAACAGGGTACAGGCTCAGAGTCCAAATGATTCCAGTTCTATTGGTTATTCTTACATAAAACCTTTTTCTTCCACATGATTTTTGTGACAAGTTTGAACTGGTTGTGGTTCCAACATTTTCTTTTTTAAGATGAGATCTTTTCTGAAGATGTTTCCTTGAGGCTAAGTGGAATCTGGATTTTATTTAATTTTTGCCTCTCTGTACCAATTGGAACGTTGTTTACTACAGTGGCTGGAAGTCTTTTTTGATCACTGCTATATCCTGCCTCAGTGCTGCCTTTTCTCCCCCAGTATTTAGACCTTTTCTTGCTGTGTGGTGATGAGAACCATCTGGCACCTGAATTAGGTAGTCCCAGCAGAAGAAAAAGATTCTTATTTATCAATGGAAACCTTTCCCATTTACATTAAGGGACTAGTACACGTCTCAGTTTCTGACTTACAGAACAAGACAAGTGGTGTAGTGCAGGCCTGAGGCATGGGAGCCTGAATATTATTTAACTTACAGAATGAGGCAACACTGTAATGAGATCACTGAGGATATCATAAGGATGTGTCTGTGGGATCACGAGTTACTAGGGCTACTGGAAGCAATATAGCAACCTTGGGGTATGAACTTGCCAAGATCTGCTTAGCCTTGCTGATGTAGCTCATGTATTCACTCACAGCCTTGCTTAGGGCTGCATGAGCATGTCTGCAAAAACTGCATCAAATTTCTGCTTTAGGAACTCTAGTTCATTGCTTCAGATTGCATTTTTTCTTTCACATGGATGCTTGTTTTTTCCTACAGTATAAGTTTATTAAAACTAAGAAATGGGAACAGAGAAGTTTATATTTAGAGTGTAGAAGAATCTGGAGCTCATTTAAATGGTCTTGCTCAGAAGAAGAAAAACACGTCTGCCTTTCAGCCAAACACTTGTAAATTATTATGGTTTTGATTTACAACAATTCTTTCTCATTTTACACATGGTCATGTAAAGCTGACCTGCATGCCCAGGTGCAATAGACCAGAAAGACTGAGTGGAATAATAATGAGAATAACAGAACTATCAAGCTTGTCATGCTGGTATTTGTGTTCTCAGTGTCAGTGCTGCTTGGCATCATGACAACCCCATTTTTATCTGTTCATATCTAAAATTGACTAATTGCTAGTTTTCAGCAGTATGCAGAAATTTAATACATCATTAAAAGATTACCTAAGAAAGATTTCCTGAAAGTAGTTTTTCTTTTCCCTTAAGCTTCTAAGTCTATCAGGTTCTTTAACTTTAGACTTGTATCTAGTAAAAGTTTCAATTCATTTTGGATGATAACAGTAAATAGGCACTAATTAAAAGTAAAGACAAAATAACAGCAAAAGTATTTGTTGCTAGGTCTTCATCATCTGTGCAGTTGGCTGGGATAGCTGGGCACTTCTTGTTCTACCTTTTGTTGCATTTGTGACCTCGGTTTTTGATTAGTCTGAAAGGTGTGGAATAGTTAATGATCTTTCTTGTACATGCCAAGATTGTGGCACTTTATAAATTTTTTGCTTTCTCTCTAATCTTTACTGCTCCACATTCCCTCCAATCAATTAGTTCTATGAAATCTACTTCATCATCTCTATCAGTGGTGAGAAAAATATTATTGATTTCAGTGTGCAGTCATTCCCGTAGTTTCTTTATGAAGCATTATGCTATCAGAAGCTGTGGTAATAGGGACCTTGCAATGAGAAAGCAAAATCTCAACAAGACATGAGTCCTGACCCTGTGTGCTGTTTCCATAACAATAAGGTGGAGCATGACCTTGACCTTATCTCAGAAGTGCTGTTTTTGAACTTAGAATCAAACAGTGAAGATAATAAGGAAATTAGTAACATTCGTCCCATGTTAAAGGAAAAGAAGACAAAGGAAGACATACTGTTCTTTTTTGTCTTTTTCCTTGTTCTATAGATTTTTTTTAAGATGATGTATGTGGGCTATAAACAAGTCCCTCTCCTACATATTTAATTTTTTTTTTTTGGTCAGCTTTTGTCTAGAGATTTGCTAGCAGCTATTTAGCTTGCCCTAAGTAGATTAGTAGAAGTTGTACAGTAGATCTCACAAGTTCTCTATGGACCTGTTCTTGTCTAGATTGTGGATAATCTGCTGTCTGGTTATTTCTCTTATTCCTAGTCTGTCGCAGGTGGCTCTTAGAGATTACCTGTATGAGAAGTTGGCATGAGGGTTACGAGGGTAAAGTGCTACAGGCATGTCGTGCTGTCTCGGTGAGACCACTCCAGTGAGCACTGACAGCAGAGCTCATATGAGCTGGTTTATGTGAGGTGGAGAAGGTTACCTCCTGCTTTGTGCAGAGTGTCTGTAGAGGCAATTAAACCTGAGTGGCTACTGTGCTGAGAATTTGTACCCATTGTGCTGCATCCACTCAGAAAAAGCCCCACTCTTAATGACAAGCATTTTATTTGGTGTGAACTCAGTTAGAAATTTCATTGTCACCAGCACAGAGCAAGACGAAACACCTAAGAAAATGGAGCTGAGATTATATCTGTACTGCACGCTGTATTTGTGTGTAAAATTGGAGTGGCTGGATGCTTTGGTACTCTAGATTTATAGAATGCACTGTTGTGTGGGGCAGTGCAGATATTTGGTGAAGAGCAAAATGCAGGGACTGCATGAGAAATAATACCAAAACAATGAAACTGTATTGTTTCCACTGTATAATGGAAAATAGTAACACAGGTACTGATAAAAAGACACAGAGACACTTTTTGCATAATTTTGTTTTGTTCCTTATATTCTCAGAACACTTACAGAAAATACTCACGTCAAAAGTTGATCGGGAGGCATTGTTAAGTGGTCAAGCACATGCAATGTCCTTGAAAGTTAATGAAAGGTATTTCTGAGTCTTGGTTAACTGTGTAGTTGTATAATCCGGAGCATCTTTATTTTGAAAAGATGTACCTAATGATTTGTCATGGATCTAATCAAGGCTTTGCAGTACTGACACTTGGCAGACTGCTGGACACTATTTTGTTGAGCCCATCTGCTGAAAGTTTTTGTATGTGCAAATGGACTGTAGTGCTATTTCTTCCCTTGTGCCTCTGATGACTTCCTAGCTTAGGTCTAAAACTGACCATAATGTTGCCAAATATTTGTGAATATTGTTTAGCACCCATTCTCACAATTTCTACTACAGATGTAGTTGGACCATAACTCCTCCGGGAAGCTGAGGTAAGTGCTATGTATGTGCCTTTTGTAAGTGACAGTACCCTTAATTGTTTGGGGGTTAAAAAGAGCCTGAAAACAATAAATCCTGGACATGTTTCTATACCTCAATTTTCTTACTACTGTGAAACAGCTTTTGGACTCTCTGATCTGTCCCTCTGGGATGGTCCAGAATTGCTTTTTGTAGCTTGTGACTGGTCTCCCAAGCTGCTGAATCTTCCCAGTTTAGCTCTTCTTTAACCTCAGTCCTTCCTGGAGCGAGACCAGCATTCCTGCTAGAAAAGAATATTCCTCTCTTATCTCCTTCCCAGAGCTCTTTCTTCTTACATTACAAACCTCCTTTGGTTTCTCTGGTAACTTTTCACTGCACAGAATTCCCATCTTACAGACAGATAAGTGCAGCATTAAGCATCTTCCATTAGTTTCCTCAGTAGGGAGATATACATAAAGACACAGAGGCCTTTCATGAGACAGTGCTTGTCTTTGCACTTGGTTCAAAACACTGCACAGACTGTTATCCTTGGATTTTTCAGAGAGATCCTTGGTGGTTTGGGGTTTTTTTCCTCTTTTCTCTTTATATTTTTTTCCTTTTCTTTTTTTGGTATATTTCTTATATGTTTCTGTACATAGGATTATTTGCAGTCTTAACAAGTGTAGTGGTCAGAATGGGGATATGTAATGCTTTTATGGGCACTTTGATGTCCTGGCATCCTTGTTTGTCTCATTTCCTTTATGCAGGAAGAGGGTGCCTGTGCACACACTTGCTGTAATATACTTACACACCCATGCCAGCTTCAACCACTCTGTGCTTGTGTGTGCACCCAAGATAAAATGAGGGAGGGTCAGGGCACATAGAACACGAGTCACTAGGAACTCAAGTTATTTTAATCCTTACCATCATATTCTCAGGAAGGTCCTTGAGGGTGTTGCAGGTCATATTTTATTGTATTATTTCTACCAACTCTGAAAACAAGATGTGATCTGTGACTAAAGTGTCTGGTTAATAGGAATTCATGCTTTTCTGTCTTCTGAACCCTTACATTTAGCAATCTGTAGGTTTATTAGTCTTGAGGTCTTGCTACATTGTTTCCCACACCACTTTACAGCAAGGTTTTCAAGGCTAAATAGGGGAGACATCCCGTGTCTGTAGCTTTCTGTTTCTTACCCATGTTGCCTTTATTTACATAAGAAATATAAAGTCACAAGATTGGCTTACCACATGATAAATGAGCTTTGACTGGCATCATTGCATGTCCAATATGTAAGAAATACCCAAAAAACTCCTATGACCCCCTAAAAACTGACCAACAATTTTCATCCTGTAGCTGCTAAAGAGCATGGGAGCTGTGTACACAAATGAAAAAAGCTGTGACATTTTTAGCTTCTCAGACAACTCACCATAGCCACCAGCACAAGAATACTCAAATACACTACCGACTTCTGTTTTCCACAGCATCTTTTCCTTTTCTTTCAGGGTGGCCCTGAAACACATTTCAAAGGGCTGAAATATGCAATGATCCTGCTCTCTGCTTTGCAGAGTTGTTGTTTCTGACTTCAGTCCACCACAGAGCAGAGTGAAGCAAAGGGACAGTGTGGCGTTCAGTCTTACCTCCCCAGATCCATGTGCATCTGGACGATCTAATTTTGGGCCTGTCAGCTTTTGCAGTGATAAGTTAGCAATCTAGATCATATATAAGCTGCATCACAATGATTTTTAAATGAGATTTATTCATTTAAAGTGGATGATAAATGATTCTCTTTTATCAGACTCTTGCAAATGAGATTAAAGCAACATTATTTTCCTGGAGTAAGGGAACAGCTGGTGCAAAGTTAATGTCTGTAGGTTATACTGTGCTTGCCTGACCTTGCAGAGACATTTAACAACAATGGGGAACATCCAGGTAGTTTTTCTGCTTCCTGAATCCTGTTAGTGGTTTACAACCAGGTGCTGCATGGAGTACTGGTAGGCTGTGGGTTATGTGAGCACTGTGAGAGGTTTTGGCAGGAACAGGCAGTGAACAAGACAGCACGGTCTGCCCTGGCCTTTCAGGGAATCATGTATACAATCCCAAGTCTCTCCCAAAACTGTGGGAAGCACTGCTCTGTGTTTCTTCAGCATTTTAGAAGGTCTAGAGCATATTGTACAGAGTACCTTGAGTATGCTTCCCTCAGGGTTAGCTCATCCTGCTGGGCACTTGGTCTCTCCTGGATTCCAGGAAATATCCTGATTTTTTCCCCTGGTTCAGATGCCATGAAACAATGTAAGACCTGCATAATAAGCCTTACAGCCCATTGCAATTCTCAATTTGTAGCATGGTACAAAGAATTTGTGTTGCATGCCNGCATGGTACAAAGAATTTGTATTGCATGCCCTTAATATGACATGAGAGGATAAAGGGAGCCAAATGTATATGGACTTGTCAGTATTACTTACGCAAAGTAGCTCCTGAAATGAACTCTTATGAGAATTTTTTTGAGGAGACAAGTTGGTTCAGTCTGGGGCACTGGGGGAGATAACTCCTCATTATAAGGGAGAGCAGTGGATTTTTTCCCCTGGATGAATTCTCAGTCTACAGGATAAATTTTTTCCTGTTGTTCTTTATTGCATTCAGGCAGAGGTCCTGCCCTTGTCCCTGGAGCTCTCTTGGCAGGAGGTTGGCTGTACTGAAGAAGATAACAGGATTGCAAAGGGTTGCCCTCGCAATAAAGGAAAGGACTGGAGAGGTCAGGGAAGAGCTGATAATGACACTAGACTTTTTCTATTCCACCAACTCCACAAATTTCTTCCTGCCCCAGAACTTTGCAGGTGTAGGAGATGGAAGGGAGGTTTTACAAACTGAGAGTGATTCCTCTCACATCATGTTTTGATAATATATCTGCATTTTCTTCTTGTGATTTTGCTCATAGGAGATATCCCATGGTATATTTATCTGTAACTTCCTCTTTCTTGCCTATATTTCCTCTATTGACAGAAGAAATAAAGTCAGAGAGTTGACTTACCATACGTCATTGGCGAATGAGCTTTGACTGACGTCCTTACTCCAGGGAAAAAAAGGACTTTGTTATGCAGAGTACATGGTTTGTAATCTCCTGTTTCTCCCATGACACTTCTCTTCAGCATCTCTCCTATGAAAAAGAAATCCAATTCCCACTGCTTGATTTTTCTCCTGCTTCTCAGATGTTATTTTTCTAAGAATTCCTAGCTATGAGTCTGTCAACAAAGTCTGTAGCTGATGGCATTTTGCCTCATCTGTCACAGCTCTGTATGCTCTGATGAATTAGCTGTATCAGACTGCAGATTTAAATTGGAAAGTAGTACAGAGTAATAAGTTATTTTTTTTTTTTTCATTTTAATCTTGGATTGCTAGTCTATAGTCTACTCTGCACCTAATGATCTGAGCACTCGCTTTTGCTAAAAGTAGCTATTTCAAAGTTTTGGGTTTTGTCCAATGTTGACTATCAGGCCACACAGTGGGTAGGAGAGGAAACAAATTAATTCCCTGTTTTATTTTGAGGCAATACGCTATAAATCTTCTCCACTTTGAGAAGTGAAGTCACTTCCACACACTCTACAAACAGAACAGAAGAATACATGCATTACCAGATCCTCTAGGTCTGGTGATGGTTCCTCTGCTGTCTCTTGGCATCCCTTTGTGTAGTCATGCACAGCACACAGGACAATTAGAGACATGAGGTACAAGACTGAAGATCAGTTAAATTCTCATGCGAAACCCTGCTACCTCTCGCAGTAAGTTCTTATACATAAATGTATTCTTATGAAATATAATGCTGGGGCTTTTCCTCATTCTGGGGAAAAAGGACAGTCCCCCCATGAAATGGAAGGTTAGTAAAACATCTAAAAGCACTAGATATTTTGAAATACCTCTATAGACAAACGTCTCTAAACAGGCTCTGAGAACTGTTGAGAACAAAATGTCCTGCTGTGCCTGGTGCCCACAGAAAGAGTTCAATAGAAATGGTCTGTGTTAATCTTTTGTGCTTGGAAATCTGAACTCTGATGTTCAGCTCCTCAAAACATGCGTGAAACAAGGATTATTAGTGATTCTACTGAGCAGACAAAAAATCAAAGCCTGAACAACAGAGAAAAATGTTCTCTCTTTTAAACCACTCTTCAGCTTTTCTGGAGAACATCACTACAGGACTGGCCTAGAAAGAAAAAAGCAATTGGGGATTTCAGAGTGCTCAATGTCCTTGCAGTGTGTATGAACACTGCCATTAAAGGCATGCTGAAAATAAACTCCTTTGAAAAAAAGCATTGTTAGCAATCAATAGGAATTCATGAGTACAATATTTTATAGATCAGAAATTGAGATTAGAACAAGTAAAGGTTATAGATCTCATATGCTCATCAGGCTTGATACAATTCAGTTTTCTTCCAGGTTGAATAAACTTTATTTGGTACTGTTTCATTTTAATCAAAATTAAAAGACATAGTGGGCTAATCTGAAGAAAAAGTATGCTTTTTTGTTTTCATAAATATGAACTTATGCTTCAAAATAATTTCTAAGAAATTTATTCAGACATAGTACTGGTTTTCACTCCATTTATGAGATAAAGAATGCACCGGTGGATGTAAGATGTTGAACTTAAAAATGTAACTCTAAAATAGGAGATATTGAGTGCAGTACATTTCTCTGTGTACTGACCTCGTTCTATTAGTTTTTCCTGTGTATGTTATTATCATTTTATCTATAGCTGTTAATTTGTGAGGTGTTTCCTGTGCAAATGTGAAGGGAAAAACACAAGAATGAGAACACCTCATTCAGTGCGAGATGATTTTTAATCTATTTCACTTCATCTCATTGTTCATTAGTGATACAAATTGAACCAAATCTCTAACTCTGATGAAAATCTGCACGTTTAAGTTGGCCAGTATTTCATCCCAGAGAGCCTGGAATTAAATACCTGATTCCAATAGACCAATCTAACCTCACAAATCTGACCAGCTTTGTGCAGGAGTGTGTGTATGACTCTGTACATAATTTTTAATCTTTGGGTTACAAATAGCTTAGTGGAGCATTGTAATAGTTTGTTTTATATAATTCTAATACTGCAGCTGCTTTATGTTGTAGTGCTTGGCCTCTATCCTACTGGGTGGATAACACAAATAAGCAAACACCTTTAGATACTTCAATTTCTCTGATATGGTAGAGGTTTCTTCCCCAGCTCCTTAGGTCCCTATCAATTAAAAACTCTTACAGGGTTATAACTGAGACCTATATTGCTTTGAAACTAACCCTCACTTTTGAATGAGATGCCTACCGTTTTGATCTTTCAGTTTGAAAGTCTTTTCTCCTGACCCTGATTCTAGACAGACATTCTCTTTCACCTTCGTTCATGGAACAAACAAACATGTTTCCATTGCTTCTGAGAAGGAAGAGGGAGACAATGGTAGAAACAGTGCTGTGGCTTCCCACAGGTAAAAGAGAAGGGCTGTGTGACCTTATGGTGCAGAATCAGGGCACACAGAGAGGAATTAAGCCCCAAAGGCCTTTAAAAGGTATTTAAATAGAACAATCCTTGCTTCAATGGTTTTGCAGTGTGAATTAGTATGGGAAAAGTGAGATACTAGTGGTGACACAGGGATTGTGGCTGAACTTTGCCTCTTTGTGTGGTAGAACAGAAAGCGGTAATAAAAACAGCTTTGTGGGGTGGAATGTAAAAGTCAAAAAAATCATGCAGATGAATGAGAGCATCTTGTTAATTTTGAGGCATTATTTTAGTTTTCTTGTCTTCTATATGTGTCTGTCATTTTAAGTGGTGCAGAGAGAAAACAGCATATGAAATGGGTAGATGGTGGCAGTAGAAGGGATATTTGCAATGGGATTAGGAAGAACAAATGGTGCCCTTTGGCATGATAGAAGGGATTTAACATTCTGGGCATGAGGAAGTGAAGAGAATCATTAGGACAAATGTCCCAGAGATTGTGGGTTCACAGGGAAGTACAAACATGAAAAAAATCCTGAAGTACAGGATTTTTCTGAATGCACAGAAGGCATTAAATGAAAAGAAATTTTTTAAGGCTGCTATAGTGAAAACCATGATACAGGCAGGCAAAGCAACCTTAAACAAGCTGAAAATTATAAAATTTCTACTACTTCTAGAATGGGACTGTGTCTGAGGAGCTTGCAAGGGGTGGTGAGCACAACTGGACAGCAAAGCAGAGAATTTAATTCAACAGCGCCAAGGAAAAGCTTGGTAAATTGCCAAAGGAGCTCGTAGAAAACATAGCTACATAGAAAATGTGAAATATGCTGTGACTGTGATCATCACATGAGCTATGGTTCATTTTTTCTACCAAGCATGTAACACTAAATCTTCTGATTAAAATGTATTTCAGTTTGTATATAGCTATGACAGATCTAGGGAAAAGTGTAAAATTTGGTGTCTTTCACGGTTACTATCATTAATCCTTTGTGGTCAGGCAATTCTTTTGTTCTGTTGGATATTGGGTCACCACTTGTACCGAAATCTGGCTTGCCCATATATTATTGCTCTACTTTCTTGAATAAACACAAATTTATAAAATACCAGAGTTCTATGTCCTTAAAAAGGCCTGTGATGAGCTGGATAAGTAACAGCTGAAACAACTTTCCTGATGGCAAATTTGGATTTTATATGTCAGCTATTTCCAGTGAGAAGGCCATTCAGACGAAACAAACAGCATTAGCTTACATGTTACAGCTTTCCATTAAGAATGCTTTCATTGGTAGGCATACTCAGTGCATCATCTACCACTGATGTAATTAACAATGTATCTTCACATGTTAATGGCTCTCAAAGCTCATTTCATGGCACAACTAATTTGACAGCTGTCTAAATTATAACAATGTGTGTTAATATTATATTTTCTTAATGCTGGCATTAAAGTTTGTCTATGAGACCAAAATTACTGTCTCAATCTGTACTTCACAACACTGACATTGATGGTCTGATAAATTGCTAAAAACAATTTTCAACTAGTCAGAGCAGATATGATTTTCTTTGCTTTGGATGAATATCAAAAGTGTTTAGATCCCCATCCAACTGTTTCATCTTGCCAGATATTACTTGATAACACAATGTCATTTTGTAGTGACAGACCATAATTTTGTTCATATTCCAAACATTGCCCTTTATAGGATATAGAAGCAATGCTTAAACGCTGAAGTTCATTTCACGACTTACAATCTAAAATAGTGTCATTAACGCACATCACATAGAATATCCTAGTGAAGACTTATTTTAGGAATAGTTTCAGAAAATATGGTGTGCTTTCGCACTTTTTAGATCCAATTTGTAGCTTACATAAATTCTGACAAAAGAGTCAATCACAGAGGTTGAAAATCCACTGAGGCAATGGAACAAAACTCTTGGGGTACAGATTTCAGTATCAGCTAGTGATAATTCCCAAAGAAAAAGATTTTCTGCAAGTGCAGTTTGCTAGGATTCTGAAATGAATCAGCAGAACTACAGATCATTAAAATATAAATACAAAAGGTCAACTGTCAATAATATATCCTATATTTGACAAACATGAAATCCCTGACATCCGGTCAGGTGTTATTTTAATTTCAGTCCTTTGTGTTAACCAAAATACTTTTTCTTTATGAATCAAAATAAAAATGCTCATGAAACTCTTGCAGACTTTTGATAGCATGAAATCATACCATATTTTACATAGTTTGAAAAATAATTTTTAGGGTTTTTTGGGGTTTTTTACTTCACCTTTCTTTTGCTTTTTTTAATCTTGACTGACATTGCAGAAACATTCCAGAGCACATGTTTGTGCTGATGACAACAGTAAGTCTATACAGGAAATTTTTCGAGCACTCTAAATTTAGATGACAGGATTTTCAGCTACTTGACCCCCTGAATTTTCAGAGATTTGAAGGGGATTTGCCTTACACAGAGGGGGAAAAAAAGTTAAAGGCTGCTGAGTCAGAATCATGCTGATATATTTTAAGAATCCTTTTTCCTTTACTTCCCAGTCTTTTGTCTAAGGCACTTGGTCACATTTATTTCATTTTCTAGATAGAGAGGACAGTGACAGGCCAGTTTCTTAAACATTTTCACTGCTCTTTTGTGTTGACTGTTAAGAGTATATTTTGTAGTAGTTACCATTCAGAATAACATTTTATTAAATTTTGTTTAGGATCCAAAAAAACTCCCCGAAGGCATTGCTTGACTATAGTTTGGAAAGAGAAAATACTATAGGGCAAGAACTATAATTTAAACAGTGGGTAAATATTAGGACCTGCTTTCTATTGTAATGCATAAAAATAATATAAAAACCACCATGTAACTGTGGTATCTTCACATGTCAAGCGTTTGTACTGCCATCACCAGTATAAGAGTCTTTCTCTACAGTTGCTACATCTTGTATCTAAGCCACAACAGTTCTTATTATGGATAATTTACAGGATAACTTAATTAAATAGGTGATATTTGATAGAAAAAGTTGACAGTTAATCAAGGCTAATTCTGTGCTTAAATGAACTGGAATATCTTGCCAAGATATGCTTCAGTCATACACACTGTGAATGTTACTTAATACTCATATTACCTCAGGGCTTCTTTCTTTGTGCACAGTTATACCCTGCCTCTACTGGTGACTACATAGTGATCCTGTAGATCCAGGAGTTTATTTTACTCGAGGAAATAATATGTACAATTACTTGTATTACAGCACGAATTATCAGAGTTCTTTTGCAATAGGTGTTTTCTATATATGAGGGTGGAAAGGGTCTCTGCCTCAAATGGCTTGCTAAATAAACACAAGTAGGTAAAATTAACTATTATTGTCTTCACTGACTAGAGTTGAATAAAAGAGTAATTTACTGACTGGCCCTAGGTCATGCAAGAAGCTGATGGCAGTGCTGCTGATTAAATGTAAGCATACTCAGTTCCAGTGCAGGGCTTCATCCAAAAATAAATCCTTATTTGTTAGACATCTGAGTAAGAACATCCTGATAGATATGCTGACAATTTTTCTCTAGAAAACATTCTCATAGTGCTAGGTTTAATTTTAACTTTTTTTTAACTTTTTTTTTTTCTTTTAAGACACACAAATCTTTAAACTTATATTAAATTATTGGAAGAAAGACTGAGAAGTGGTTAAAGGTACTATACACAATAACTAAAATACTCTTGGGATTCAGTTCAGTTTTATTGCATTTAGTCTGCTCAGCCAAGTAATATATATATAGTTCCAGATATTTGCTTCTTGTCTCAGTTTGTATCGTGTTGGTAGGAAATTGGTACCATAGATATTCTTTACAAGAAGAAATGATGTATGTCCCTCCATAAAACAATTTTGAACAGCTCACAGAAACTGAGAAAGGCTGGATAATTTTCCCTTTGATTTTCTCCAGTGTTGAGGAGCAGTTCCCTGGCTATTTGTTGGCTGACCTTGCAACCTGGGACATCATGGTCTGGTGTCATGTCTTGCAGACCAGTTGACAATCTCAGTTTGGATGTGTTACAAATGTGTGAACACCACCTGTACGTGCATTTTAGTGCATCTCTCTTGTCTTCTCCCTCCAGCACAAAGCGTTAAGGCCTTTGATTATTCCTTCTGTGGTTTGCTGAGGGCTTGATAACTGAAGGATGATGTTAAAGTTTCAGTCTGAAGAGACCTTTCAACACACAGCTCAGCAGTTTGCTGTGAGGAAGGGATACAGGGAAGAGAATCTGCATTACGGTTCAGTGTATTACCTCACATATCTTTTGCTTATGAAATGAAATATTCCATTCAACTTAATAACACTTTTACAACGTTCAAAGTGGAAGATGTAGTTTGCTGCTGCCAGGCTTGATAGAGCAGATATAACAACTTCCATCAGGTTGTCATGGGCAGTGTCACAGCCTGAGCACCTCAGCGTGGAGCCTTACCTGCTCTGCCATTTGCCAGGAGCTGCTACAGAGCCCAGGCCAGAACAGTCCTATAACATTTGTTTCTGTCATGAAAATATCTGAAAGAACTAAAATGAGAACTTAAACACATTTTTTGCCACCTGTTGAGTGCAGGGCTTTGCAAGGGAAAATAAGTGGTGGACCTTATAGTCTTTGATCAGCTTGATTGACTTTTCTCGACAGGAGAAGCAGTTGTTCCATGCCAGTCCCATGTCTGACCTCAGCACTGGCTGAGTGAAGAACATGTTGAGTTATTACTGTCTTCTGCCTTATTTTAGCTGGGTTCTTCTAATGTGCTGATCATTGCTTTATCTCGTCACTTAATGATTTGACAGAATTAGTAGCAACTACTATATGGATGTTGGCAGAAGGACTGGGATTCTTGCCTTATGAAAAAACAGGAAGTCATGCAGGTCAGTCTCTGTTATTGGATTGGAGTGATTTGTAGGTTCTCTTGGATATATCTATATATTCATATATATATATATGAAAATAAGATTGCCTTAAGGAAAGTAAGGATATTTAAGAATATTGTCTAAATCTATTTACAGATACTGAATTCTAAGTTATGATGCTTTATCTCTATATTTTTACATGATGAAAGCAAACTGTCTTCACAATTTTAAGGAAATGTTATTATACCACTGTATAAATCCACATTAGCTTTGGATCTTGAATGCTTTAAACAATTCTGGTTCCCCTATCTCAAATAAAATGTAAAATAGCTTAAAAAGTTACTGAGATGAATAACAAAGATAATCATGGGTATTGAAAAATTTCCATAATATGAAGTTAAGTATGCTAACACTGTTTAGTCTGGAGAAAAGCTGGCTAAGGGACAACAAGCTAGAAGTCCCTAAAGCTTGACATAAAGAACGTGAGTAGAGTTCATTATCTTTTCCAGTGCAAAACTGAGAGACCTGAAATGAAATTAGAAGGTTCACAGCAAAAAGAAGCACTTCTGAATATAATGGGTAATTCAGCCAAGAAAATTTTCAACACAAGATGCTGAAAAATGTTCAGGTTTTATAGAGCAGTTGACAGATTCATGACAGAAAATTTAAGCAAGTCTGCCTAAAAAAAATTCTTACATCTGCCTCAATAAACTGCAGGAAGCTGGGGCAGTATTGCAGGTAAATGTTTATTTTCTTACACTCTGCTCTAGGCAGAGTGGTACTGGCCAGTGGCAGTGTTGATGATGTGGCAAAGATCCAGCATGGTACAGCTGTTCTTTCCATTCCTGTGTCCTGGAATCGATATCACTGCTAGAAATGAGAAATTTACTGAGATGAAGAGTTCTATCTAGAGATGAAAAGTTTCTGAGATGGAAAATTGTATCTGGATAAAAACCTCTATTTTCTAAAAAAAACACATTCATGAGGACTGATGCATTTTTTTATAGCAAATTAGAAAGCTGTTTGTAGAATTGATGATTGTAGCAGAAATAAAGGCAAAACTTTAAAAGGCTAACTTTTTTTCAAATGTGCCCTTTCAAATATTTTGTTGGCATGTGCAGTTGAAACATCAGCATTCAGGGTTGCTTCTGTCCCGGTCTGGATCTGCCAAGGCACCTGGATGAGTTAGGCATCCTCTTCTTGCTGAGGTTCTGCAGAAGTTGGCATCTTTTTGTCTGACCTTCTAGAAATCCTTGACTGAATGCCTGTGCACGATGCTGTGTCTGCGAATTAGAGTGGTATTATTTGGGTCACATGTAAGAAAACCTGGCCAGGTATCTTAACAAGGCAGATTAACATTCATCTGACACACACATCCTGGAATAGTGAGTGCCTCTTCCTCACAGAGATGCAGATCTGAATAGCAAACAGTTCCTCCTTTTGTTTGGACTTGCTGTTCACCTGTGCTTTGATTTTATGTTCTGCAAAGATATTCCAGAAACATTTTTCTTTCTAATGACTAGCTAAATATAAAGGAAGACTAAATCTTAAATCATCCCTCTAAACCCCAAGCTATATCTCTGATCATATTTCTGTATTAAATAGCTCTTTTTCCCCTTGGAATTTATTTTTGTTTCCCAGTCTTACTAACTCTTTTGTAGTAATTCTAGAAGTAAAGCAGCATGATACTCCTACACATTACGATTTTTCTACATGGCCAAGAAATGTTGAGGATTTAATGCTGGCAGTATCTTTGGAGTTCAATTCAGATATAAAATAAAAAGAATACTAGTTTACAATTGATTTCACTCAAGTAAATATTTCCTAAGCACCGTTAGTGTATACAGTAGGAAATAGGTATAGCTATTTCCTTAGAATAAAGCAATTTGTGAGGTCTGTCATAAAAGGCTAAGAGAATGCTGCCTTTGCTTCACATCCCTTTTAACTGCCTCTATAAAATTTAAGGAATTGCAATAAAACTTGGGAAAGTGCTTTGACTAGTGAGCATTGTTTGACAGCACTTATGAGATTACTGTGTGCTCAAGGCCACTTGGAATGTTTGCACATAAGAAATTATTTAAAATTTTATTTATTTTCTTATTTTTTCTTATTTTTAGCTTAAAATATCTCTCAATCTCTTTTTTTTTTCTTTCTTTCTTTAAACAGAAAGATCTTTAAACAGTTCGCTGCCTCCTTGGCATTTCTTCATTCTGCTTTTCATTTCATGTGAAGTCTCCTGGGCTCTGACCAGTTCAAAATGGAACTTTGTAGTTTTCTGTGGTAAATGACTGACAGTGTTGGAAATTATGCTCTTTGTCTGACAGACAATTGTATTCACACTGCTAAGCAGTGTTTGGATTGAACTTTTAATTTAACCCTACAGGCTTCTTTTTCTCTTTCTTTCAGCATTGTCTGTATTGTGATTCCTACCATGGCAATGTATCTTTTGTTCCTGAAGCAGCTGCAGTTTATTCTGTGGCTCCAAATTCATCTTTGGTGGACAGTTTGGGGTCTAATGAAGACATGCTTTGTGTATTTGCTGTTGCACAGAATAACCTGAGGCATTCATATTAAAGCCAGCTAAAGGGTGGCTCCAGTCAGTAGAAATAGAGCCTGTGACTTTTTGGTAGCTGGTAGTGACTGATATGCTGTCAGTTAAATTGCTAAGAAAAAAGAAGTACTAATATGACTATGAGTTTTGTGAAAACTATAAACAAAGCAGCTGAAAGTTGAATATAGCTGGAATTTGAATAACTCTGTTACATTATTGTGTCTATGCCAAAGTTTCAGCATGTTCATGAGAAGGTTTGGGAATTTTTTGATACACTGTAAGTATCTTTCTGATATTTCACCCAGAAGAGAACTATGCATAGGTCTCATTAGTTCACATGCTTAGAATTTCTCATGTATTTTGATGCTTCCAGTCCAACACCTGCAGTATAGTGCTGTTGGGTTTGTGGAGGTTGTGAGATATTTCCATGAGGCTAGCCTTCGATGAGGTGTGCAATACCTGTTGGGGCATCATGTTTTACTCTGCTGGCCAAACATCTGTACCAGCTAATGGCTAGAATCTGAACTGCACCAACTACCTCCGAAGGAAAAGAGAGGACAAAGTATGTGTGACCTCCATCTCTCTACTTCAGACTCAGACTTATTGCCAGGATGCACCACAGAGACATCCCAGCTTGTGAGGAGGTTCTCGAACTCAGATCTAGCCCCAGTCATTGCTATTTTCAGGCCACCCAAGCCCACATAAAAAATGTTGATGCTTAATAAAATAAAGAACACAGTCCTAGGTTCCGTGTGTACAGTCTCGGCAATGTATAACCTTCCATAAGTAATTGATTTGCTTTAATAACTGGGAAACATGAAAAGATAGAAACTTTTTAAATTAGCAAAGTTATGAAATATTTGTGTATATAAAAAATAGAATGAATTTAGTATCTAGCACAGACAGCATGACGTGTTTTCATTCCAAGATAAGAATTTATGTAATTTGAAAGAAATTATGCTTTTACCCATATGTCTCTTTTCTACAGCACTCAATTTTGGGATATGTGTATATTACAATCTTAAAAACTGTATTATATTTATATCAGCTTTATCTGTGCAGGTTGCAAGTGGATGTATAAATGTCTTCTGAATGTTATTTGTTACAGGTCATCCCTTGGTTTGAGATGAGAAGTGTGCTAATAAGGCAAGTTCAAATGCACAGTTCACAGAATGGGGTTCCGAGATGCCACAAACACCATTAAAACCCCAACTTTGCTTTTCTTCTCTATCTACTCACCTAAATGCTGTCTGAGCACAATTCTCAAATTTATTCATGTTATATCAATGCATTTCTAGTGCAAGCGACAGAATACCTACACAGTGCCCTGCAGGATGTGTTTCTCCTGTGTGTCAAAAGATGCCTTATTTCGTTTCCATCCATCTAAAAAAGAACTAGAGACATGATCATCCTTCATTACATATATATATATATTTTTTTTTTTGTAATTAAAAGATAACATATTCCACTGTACTTGTCTGTACTTGCATGGTGTGCAGCATTTTTCCATACTGCACTATAATTAAGCAGAAAGTCCAGTTTAACTTGAGGTGCTTTTTAACTATAATGGTAAATCTTCTCAGATTATGGAATCCTGTGGTCTGCTCGAGATTCAGGGGTCTGCGAGGAGTCCGAAGAGCAAGAGACAAAAACTTGAGATTGTAGTTTAAAGCAGCCTCGGGAACATCCTTTCCAAGCAAACGTGATAAGCTCAAAGCAAACACGGATGTCTGGAACTGGGTGATACTCTATTTACGTGCATACTTGCAATATAATATATGCTTATCTTTATAATGTAACTAAATTGAATAAGTTTAGCATGTATTAGTAATCATACTAGCTATATTCTTCTATACTAGCATGATATAACATATATAACATATATCATATGATAGATGTCTCTTTATCCTGATAAGGACTTACACAAACAGAACAGTTTTTTCCCTGTATGGATAATTATAGTAATAACCAATAAATGCATTTATTAATCATATAGAGCAGGTGAAGGCTAGTTTCTCTTGTATGCAACTGCTCTCATGAGCCTTCTGGACACAGAACAAGAATGGAGGTTGTTAAAGAGCTCATGGACTGCTTAAAAGGATATTACCCTTTTTCTGTATATTGCCTGTTGTAGAGTTCACACATAGTTCACACATCTCAGAATGTATTATTACTAAATAACTTATTGACTCTGAATTAGGTACGTTGATGCACATGTGAGTCTGAGCCTGATTTTATGTATGGGGTGGTTCTGAAAGAGCAGTGTGATTTTTGTATCTACATATCCAAGTCAGTGGAGAAAATCTACAGTCCCACATCCCTTTCTGTAATGATTTAAAATTCACAAGTCAGTGTTTCAAAATTCTTTTTTTTTTTGCATTTCTGCATGTACTTTCCTTAGTT
This sequence comes from Cyanoderma ruficeps, assembly GCA_008694505.1. Classification (NCBI taxonomy): domain Eukaryota; kingdom Metazoa; phylum Chordata; class Aves; order Passeriformes; family Timaliidae; genus Cyanoderma; species Cyanoderma ruficeps. The sequence continues at coordinate 10,826,398 of VZDJ01000782.1, forward strand.
TCAGCTGACAAAGTGTTAATGTGAAGAATGTTCCTGTTCGCCCTATTTTTCAGATCTCCCAACTAACATGATGTAGCATATCTGTTTTCTAAGCAGCATCCTAGAAAGAATGCAGAAGCTAGAAGATTTGAGAGGGTCCATGGGAGTGATGATATGGACAGAGCAGACATAAGAGACAATCTGAATTAAAGAGGATGTTGGGAAAGTGCATGAATTTTTAGGAGTGGGATAAGCTGTCCCATCTTTTGATTTCAAGGCCAGAATTTTTTTCCATTATTTAAATTATTCTGTGTCTGGCTTCTCACTTGTCCTTTCATCTTCAAGATGCATATATTTAATATGTTAGCTCAGGTTGGATTCTGTGAACTTTAAAAGATTGAAGCATTTTTTGAGAGAATGGTGAAGAACAATGACTGGAAGGAGAGGGTATTTCAAATAAGCAAAACTGTGAGGGAAATAGGGATGAAGGAGATGATAAAGAAAATAAGAGAAATTTTATAGAATCTCTTTCCCTGCTGCCCATGTTCACACCTTTTCATTATAAAATTTTGCTACTTCTTTCCACCTTAGTCTTCCTGAGGTGGAATCTACCTGTTCTGGTTGATATTCAGTCCTGTTCCTTCAGGCGTCTTGGATATAGGTTAGATATCAGGAAAAAGTTTTTTACAGAAAGGGTAGTAAAGTATTGGAATGGTCCACCTGGGGAGGTGGTGGATTCACCATCTCTGGGTGTGTTTAAGAAAAGACTAGATGTGGCACTTGCTGCCATGGTTTAGTTGAGGTTAGGGTTGGATTGGACTTGATGATCCTGGAGGTCTCTTCCAACCTAATGATTCTGATTTTGATTCTGATACTCACTGACTTTTTCCAACAGCAGAAGAAATGTCTCACTAGCCTTCAGTTCTCTCCATTCAGCTTGTGGCTGCAATTGGGCCTCATATAGTTGTGAACCCATAGTTTGTCTGACTATTATGATAATAACTCTTTCTTTGCCTTTGATAATAAACTGGCTTATACAACCTCACTGTTTTCCCCAAACCCCCCCAGCTGCTTGCAGTTCCAAGGACTGTTTTAAATGGCAGGTTGCATAGAATGCAGAGCATGAAGCTTCTGCTGTGTGTTTACTGGTAAGCACCTCTTTGTATAAAGAGTATGATCATTTCTGTGTCATGTTCAGCTTGCTCCTTGCTGTGTTAGTGGCAGAGTTTATAGGTGGAAATAGAATCTAGAACAACATTTATTTCTCTCAGCTGGCTACAACAGTTGTTGGTTGTGGATTTCTTTTTGTGAAATAGCAAAGGTTTTGATTGACATTATTACACTAGGAAGACTAGGACTGTGTTTACAGTGAATATGCAAAGCTATAGACAAAATGTAGAGCATTTTGACTGTTCGTCATGGTCTTTATACTCTCCTATCCTTGAAGAAAAGTAAGTAAAAAACAATAGACTTCCTTTGGAAGTTGTAAGGTATTCAAATTCTATAGTGCTAAGGACTTATAAATACACAGAAGACATAAAAATGTATACCTACAAACATGTCAAGAACGTTTTCTAAAGTAATATTAATGACACTTTTTAATATTAATGAACTGTTGAAGATAATTCTTTTGTCATATAAATTTATATATTACTACCATTATGCTGATCTTAATTGATTCTCTCGTAAGAATTACAGTTGCTAATTCTGTATTCATAGGAAGTGAATTTCTTCATTAGCAATTATTTTATGGCTCATTTTAGCTGTGAGAGGACAGCTGCACTACATTTTCTTTACCTTCCTATTTCTATCTTTTCAATACCACCAATATGGAAATTCAGCATGTCAAACTTCTGGAGAGCTCTGATTTTTGTCTCTCTCTTAGCCCTCAGTCTGTTAGCCAACCAAATGGGATTCAGAGGTCATATTTTTAATCCGCTGTTGCAAGGCTAGACTGAAAGGTGCTGCTAAGCCACACAGGTCTAAGCAGAGAGGTCTGCAATGTGTTGAAATGATGTCAGAATTTTGTTAGCATTGATTTCTGCATTTTTTGCAGAAGTTAGTGACAGAAGGAGCAACTGAGAGGCAGTCTATGAAAAACATTTTATTATACTGAAGTGTCTCTTATGGTAGAAATGAGGTCCTTTTCAAGTAAACAGGGAGATGTACAGCATCTCAAGCACCTGAAAGCAAGCACACCGAACTGCTCACTGAGAACATAGTGCACGCTAGGGTCTCTGCTATTTCCTTCTATTGAGGGTCAGTTTTTTACCTCCATGTGGTGGTGGTGATAGAAGAACTGTAATTTTCTACAGCTTATATAAACAAGTTTGTTTTAAGGGGATGATGTCTGCTGGTCATAACCCAGAGGACAAGCGTCATCTCTTTTCCAGGATGGCAGATGAAAGTATATTTTCCCTTGCTTGGTCTAAGTGGATTTGTAACCCTTGCCATGTGTGCAGTACTAAATGAAAACAGTGTTGACTGAATAATAATGATGCTTTAAGCTAGTAAAATTTGACTATTTTTAAATTATTTTTTCCCTGCCTAAATCTTTCTTTTTTGTCCCCTGAAAGCAAGAGCAAGAATCTGAAACATTTAGCTGATTATGATTTTTAAAAAAGCTAGCTAGAAATCAGGATCACTGACACATATGTGCGATATATACTTCTGGTAAACAGAACCAGGTCATCCACATTTCAGCTCATTTTTTACAGCAAGGAGATTTTTGGAGTCTTATAGAGTTGAAAAGAGGAGAGCAGGCAAAGCAAGGGATTGTATTATCCATCCCTTTCACACTCAGCACGTGATGTTTTTCTGAGAAATACAAAATTTGTTTTCTAAAGACATTGTCAAGTTCACTGAGATTCACTGACTCCTGGTAGCAATGTAAGCTTGAGACAGCAGTGACAGGCTTTATTTCAGGACACTGCATATCATACAAAATAAGCTTCCTTCAACTGGAATGATGTCTGAGTTACAGCACCACCATGAAAATTAAGAGACACATTGATCAGCCGAGCAGTAAGTGTGTAAGATTTCTGATCATGCACATGCAGCTCCTCTCAGCTTTGCTGGTGATACTTTCCATAGGCAGCTTCTGTTTGAGGGGTTATCTTGCAGCTGAGCACCCCACGTTCCCTCTCCAATCTTCCAGTCCTTCCAGGAACTGCAGAGAGCAGAATGCTGCGGCAATATTCGGGCACTAATTATTTTTGCCAGCAGGAGCTCGTTTTGGCCTTTGATTTTGAACTGACAGTTAATAGATAGGGCAGTTTCAGAAGTGGGTGTGTTTTACAGCACTTGGCAAATGACTGCCTAAATCACAGGTACAGTTTGCAATCGCAGCGATATAAAACATCTCTCTGTTTACTCTCTTTATTGAAGATATGTATTCACAAAGAAGATATATTTTTTCAATACAATGAACAGTATATTGGCATTGATAAGGCGAACTTTATGGAGAGTAGTTGGGTAAATGTTATTATCATTGCATTACAGGCAGCAACTGAGTTTGCATTTGGCTGCACAAGATGTATGCCTACAGAGAGGGGGACCCTGAGGCAGCCCAGTACAGGGTAGAGCCTACAGTATGGACCAGGGCAGCTGGAGTGTGCAGGGATCCATGGTTGTGTCTCTACTGCAGGAGAGACTAGGGACAGGGAATGAACCCTTGGGGCTGCTAATGCTTGTTTTGCAGTCTGGCACTGTTTTGTGTTGTCAGAACCAGTTTTGTTTTCCCTTCTCCCTAATGATAGCCTAAGATGTTTTGCACCTTCAAGGCTTCTGTTAAACTCCAGATAATGCAACCTATAGCCTGCATTTTGTACTGATAAAATGTTGTTTTGATGAGTTGTGACACTGCCATAGTGTTATTTAAAATGCTCTGAACTGAGAATAATACACAATTAAATAGTGTTTATGCATTCAGGCTATGAGGCAACCACAGGGGACCAAAGGGAAACCCTTGACCAAACATTATGCAGAGTGATGAGGCAATGCCACACAGCTTGAACTTTATTTAGCAGCGTGGGCAAGGTCCCAAACCTTAGCTTGGTGTATCTGAGCTGATGTAAGCTGCTGTCTGCTACTAAGTGTGACATCTGTGGTTATTTTCTAGGAGTCATCTCATGATCCTGTGTAGGAGCAAGAACTGAAATTAAAGACCTCTTTAATTTCCAATTCTTGTGCTCCTCCTCTCCAGAAATGCTGCACTGCAATACAGTAAAAAAGAAAAAAGCACTTAAAGAAGGTGAAATTACGGTTCCTGATGACACTCTTTCTGTCGACTCATCAGTTCAATGGAGAATTGCAGTAGAGCCGGAGTAATTCTTCTCTCTGGAGCCCCTGGGAGCTCTGACTTTATTTGCAGTAGAAGTTGGACTGGATTCTGAAGTAATGAGAAGGTTAAGTCAAATGCATTACTAAAATTATGTGCTACGGATGCATGAGGGATTAAAGAGTTTAAAAATAATGATTTACTCAAGTCAGCCTTGAGGATCAAAGCTTTGGCTTCAATGCTGTCTCAAGGTGGACTTCAGTATCTCATGGGATAGTTTCATGGCTCAGTGCAACACAGATAATTTGGAATTCCAAGCTGTCAACACCATGGATTAATAAAGCATTTATAGTATCTTTTAAATTATTATTGCAAGCCAATAATAATTTGGCTTGCAAAAATTCATGCTCTTCCTGAGTGCTGCTGTAAGTGTTTGTTTCTGAAATACACAATTTCTATTTGTTTGGTTTTGTTTTGTTTCTTTTTTTAGGAAAATACCCTTGAAATTGGGACTAGGCGATTAAAACCAGCAGGAAATGTGTAAGAGAATTCTTGGTGGTCTAATAAGGGATTTAGAGACTCCAGCAGGGGAGAAGTATTTTATAAATTTAATATGAGGGTAAATAGTATTATCTCTGTTTTGCAAATGCAAGAACTTATTCAAGATCATTATTCACAGCCCTTAAGTTTTTGTGTTTCTTTTCTTAGCTAGCTACATCATGCCCCTGTCTCCAGCAGAAGGGCAGGAAGATGCATAGAAACTCTACTTCTTAGCTGGGATTATCTCATAAGGCAGCCTTAAAATTTGGCAGCAAGTCAAAGGTTTACAGCACATCAAGAAATGAAACATGAGGACAGTTCATGATGCTGCTATCAACTCTCTCTCTATCAACGTCCAACCAGCAGAGGTCAGAGTAATTATCTCCTAGTCACTTTTGGGGTCTTTGTAGCAAATGAGGCACTCAGACTGTGCTATGGAAGAGCACTGTAATGCTTGGGTAGTTTTGGCACAAAGCAGTTGCTCTGCAAAGCTCTGTGACACTCTCACAGCAAGCTCCTGGCCTGCTCTCGGCTTGGGAGGGAGGGATCTGATGGTCAGTGTGCCTGGTTCCTCTCACTGAGCCTTTTCCAAAGTGGGAAATATCTTACTTGCTTCCTTGCCACGTGCTTGTTGGAGCAGAGTTCCAATCCTCTCAAATGGGCCTCTTAGGAAATTGATACAGTGAACGTTGAATACTTGTACTTTGCACAGGTTGGATGCCTTAAGCTGCAGGTTCTATTGACAGACCAATGGAGTAATTGAGAAGGGTTGTATGGGTAAAATTAACTGCTAACTTCCAATGTAAATATGAACATTTAGACAAATTGAGAAAAAGGGCAAAGTGACTACCTAATTATTATGAAAAATGGTATTCATGTTTTGTACAATTATGGGTATATTAAGCCTATTTCAAGCAACTGATATGCAGATCTGATTCAGAAGAGATTAATTGGTGATATGAACACTTAAGCTATATAATTTACTCTGATTGAAGAGGCAATACTAAAATGTGGCATTAGCAGATGTTGGATGAATTTTTGCTCTGAATCCATTAATGGAAAATGCTAGGTAAAGCTCCCCTTATTCTAAACGATTAAATACTCTAATTTCTGGATTTGACTTGCATCTCTGTTTTGTTTCTTTGAATTATTAGTCAAGAGTCGTTGCTGTGGCAATAGCCAGTTCTGTGATGAAATGAAGCACATTCCAGATTCAGCTGTTAAGGTCTGTATGGGGGCCCTTTGGCAGGATCCAGCAGGGTGCTTATTAGAAAACACCTGCCCCTTTCTGTTTAATATTCAACACCATATTTTTGTTCTCCACAAACTCACCGGTTATCACAGGGCAAGTCTCTGGGCACTCCACTGGTTGCTGTGAATAATTCACTGCCACTCTTCTCACCCTGGAACAGAGAAACTGTGTTTTGTGTATCATACTGGCACCAAAAATTCCCTAAATCCATATTTTCTGAAATGGAAGGGAAGTGGCAAGTCATCTCCTTAATTGCATTGACAATGAAATGGTTAAATACATTAATTCACTCAAGATCATCGGTTCTGATCCAGAACCAGAATTTCATCTGCACTGTGTGCATGCCCCTGAAAATTGAAGTAAGGAAAGAGGTAGACGAATTACTAAACTGCACTATCTCGAATACACATCATAAAACCTGATTATGATTAGAGTTCAATTGGAGGCCAACTATATATGTAGTAGGGTATAGTTCAGTTTCATTTGCCATAAGCACAGAAATCGCACCTGGATGCCAGCACACATGCTATGCAAATTTGCCTAAATGCTGTAAAGTCCTGAAGTATTAGCAGAGTAGGATCCTATAACAACTGTGTCCAAAAAGCCTAACTACGTGCAGCTAACACAGATATTAAATTGAATGCTTCTCTTACTATTATAAATGGCTGCTTTGCTGTCATTGTCAGCAGAGTTGTGGCATTCATTCCATTGCTACGAATAAGAATAAGATGACCATCTGCATTTCTGCAGAGTGATGGCTACCCAGAGTGAGTTCAATAAAAGAAAATTATGGCTTTGTGCTTTGCTACAGCCGATAAATCACAAGCAGGTCTTGCACTGAGGCAAAAAATGAAAAATAACATTATGTGGCAAGACTCTTTATAGGGTACCAGCTGAGCAGCCACTTGAATTGTAATACCCCCAAAATGAATGTCATGCAAGTGATAAGTAATGACCTGTTCATGAGGAGCTGAGCACACTGGGTTGTTAGGGACACTGGTGGATACATGTCAGTGATGCTGGTGATTGTGTGAAACCGTGACAGCACGTACATGCCAGCTATGAGGGTGTTTTCCATTTTCTTCCTTCAGAATAAATCTCTTCAGTGCTAGTTCAGCATATTATTCCTCTCCCTTTCTGTGACATGGAGTCTTCTACAACTGCCTGTTCCTTTGGCCTAAAAGACTGTGTCCTGGAAATCAAAGCTGGTTAAAAGGTGGCCTCAGGGACCCCTTGAAGGCAGTATAGACCTTCTTTTGGGTTTGAATTTGACTGGGGTTCTCTGACCACATATATCACTGTAAAACCTCCAGTTGTCTTATTTCTCAAGTAATAGAAGCCTTTCTCATTACTGGGGACTCTAAAATCAACTGAAAACTAAGCAGGAGTTTTTTGTCTCCCAAATCAGTTCTTCCTAAAGGCAGTTGATTTTCTGGTCGCGTTTCCTCTTTCAGTTTACTTCAAGATTAGTGGTTAAGGTTCTAGTAGTTTCTCCCCAGTTTAGTTATCCTGAGTAAGGAGTGCATTGCATACATGGTTTTGCAAATGAACAGAAATATGTGCTAAATGAAGATGGAGTAAATACTATGGAAAGTGGGTTACTAAGTAGAGTTTTGACTGTTATCTCATAAATATTCATTGGTGTCTACAATATAGTAAGGTGTTTTCAAGATAGCAGTAAACTAAATTATCATTTAAAGGCTATTTGTAGCCATTTACTTACAATAATAGGTAAACAACTGCTTAAAGACAAATTTTGATCTGAATTTAGTAGGAATATCTTAAGGAGTCTCTGATCAAATCAGGTGTAATACAGATCCTACTGTGGCTCCAGACATGCAGAACTGCACTCTCATCTATTTCTTTTTCAATTTTACAGTCTCTGCTTAAACACATGGTGATTGTCAGTCAAGAAATGCCTCCAGGTGGATTTTCCCAAAGGACTCAGCATGGTGTCAATGGGAACAGTGCTTTAGAAAACATCAGCTTGAACAAATATCGAAAAGCACAATAATCACTAAAATTCAGTTATCTAGAACACTATTACATGCGCTGTGGGGGGAAAGGAAGAAAATACGTTTTTGAATCCGAGATTATTATTCTTTATTGCTAATTAATAAGTTTGGGCTGCACTTATTCTCTAAAGGCCCACTAGATGTCAGCACATATCTAGAATACCACAACCAGAGCAACAACCGTCTGGTAGTAAAAAAACCCCTCTGCTCTGGAACGATGTCATTTAGACAGCACATAGTCACTGGCTCAAAGTGTTTTGTTTGACTTCATAAAGATTTCAGGTACCCCCACTGTAACAGTGACTGTTTTGGCCATCAAAACAGGGGGATTTTATGCACTTTTTATTACTTTTTGTTCTTGTTTTGCAAAATACTTCAATTGCCATCTCCGTTTGGTCCATTGTCTTTCAAGAAGCACTTCTCATATCAAAGTCTACCAGGTGCAGCTTTATAGTAAGGATAGCTAATGTTTTGACTTTATTTGAAGGTTTAATGGCCAAATTTATTTTAAACATGAATATGATAATTCTGTTTAAAGTGGCAAAAAATCTCAAAAAAGCTTCAGACATGTTATTCATAGCATAATATGACATGAGGCAAAATTCCTCACCCCATATGTATTACTAGTGTGTTCAACTCACCTGTATTTCATGTAAGAAATAATGAAAAAAAATCACTCTATTATGCGTTCAGGCTATTTAAAATGCATAGGCAGAGTTCACTGCTTGCACTATTTTAAAGTTAGATCAAAACCCTCCTTGATCAATTTTGCCACACAGTAGCAAGGATTAGCATTCAACCATATATATATTCATATGCCATGTATTCATTACTTAATATTTGTCTAGATCCAGTGTCAAAACAAAGAAAAATTTGGGTGATTTTGGCAGGTAATCCATTATTCTTAACCATCCATATCTTCAGGATGACTGTATTTTGGAAAATATGACATATAAACTGTTTGGACTTTTTTCGAATATGATGCAGGACATCATATTAGCTATTCCAGCAATTCAGACCTACAACCGTTGCTAGCTGGAGTTAGGGGACATCATGTCACCACTGAATGAGGCTGTAGTGAGCTACAGTGCAACCCCTGCAGTTGATCGGTTATCAAGAAAGGGATCTGTGCTCCTTGTTCAGCCCATTTCATCAGAGACACTCAGCAGAAGCATGTGGGCTAAAACAACTAGCTTACCTGCAAACACCACATGAGCTGCTCACTGAAGGGCAGGTACAGAGGAAGCCTAGGGGTTGGATGCCTCAGTGGAGGACCTGAAGCTGTGGTGAATCTGGGCAATAACATGAAGTCATTTGGCCTTTAGCCTCTATCACTAAAACCTTAATTTCTCTGTTGTCACTGTGTCTCTGCTGTGGCAGTGGCACTGCACGTATTCCTTGCACTGAGTTACAGACTCCTGCAGTCTCTGTGGTTCTGGGGAGCTGGAGCAAAAGCAGAGAGGCTTTTTGTTGGCTTGAAGTGGGTCCAGCCTGTCCTCAGATGTGACCTGGTGTGAGAGGTGTAATCTCATAGCAGTTGCAGCCATTCTATTTGCACTTAGCATATTTTACTCAATCTCTGTCCCAGCATCTGCCCAGGGTCTGCAGCATGTGTTTTCAGCATGGCAGAAGATTCAGCAGGTTTCCAGGCTAAAAAGTGCATTGCAATAACCAGCCTCCCCCATGATGCCCGTGTTAGTCAGAGCAGCAGTCTGTGTGAGGAGGTGCCTCTTCCTTGCAGTATTTCAAAGCTGATAAAGAGCTGGCAAAATACAAGACAAGGAGAGATGCAGAGTAAGGGATAACTGGGATTCAAGAGTGAGATCAAGTCTGCCACAAATTTTACTCACAGAAAATAAATCCTGCTGAGCTAGAAGCTTGACTGACCTTATTCACACTGTGCTTAAGGCAGGTTGCCTAGCAGCAGACATCTTAGCAGAATTTAGCCACAAACAATGTCTTGATGTCTCACCTGTTAATAAAATTTAGGATGCATTGGAATTTCCATGCCAAAGGTGGAACACAGCCCCTCTGGATCTCACACAAGTAAAACAATGCAAACCTAGGTAGACTGGCTTTATTGCTCCTGGAAAATGAAGACAATTTTGATTGTGCTTGACAACTCATCTTTTTCTAATGTGAAACAAAGGAATTAATCTTGTTTTTAAAACAGATTACTCTGAATTCTGAGTATCTGAACAGGTTAAAAAATGCTGATAAGTGGGAAGGAGCTGAGGAGGACTAATACTTGGTTTAAAAGTAAATTTCATTGTGACTACTTGCTGATTTCCTATCTTGTGAATGCTTGAGAAGTCCATGAGAAAACTGGATGAATAGATGTGAGTGTTGGAGTTTATTAATACTACGTCTGCCTGAGGTAAAATAAGTGATTTTTGTAATTTTCCTGATTTGGATACCTGATCCAAATGGCTTTTTTCCCCCTTAGCACAACCCTGTGCCTCTCTGATCGAAAGCAGAGGCTGAATGTCAGCAGTGTTAATGAAGGAATGACAGTGTCCCTTTAGCTGGCCATTGAGTGAGAAGAGGTTCAGCAAAGGGGAAGTGAACCTTGCAGTTTTCCAACACATTCAATGTTCCTTATTACTATAGCATCAGCCAAGGATGACCAGGAAAGTTTTTGGCTCACCATTGAGGATTCTCTGTCTCAGATTTGATCTTTCTCCATGGATAACATTTACTTCTAAGGAGCACTTCTTGGTTTTTCAGATTTTAAAACCAAAAAGACAAATAATGCTCAAGAGTTTTAAGTCTGGTGAAAGGTAGGATGGTAATTTTCAGTGTTAATGCAGTACCTGAAAACATTTTCCTTTCTGTTTGGTACTAGAAGATAGGCTATGGCATCAACTGTGGAAGCTTGCATATCTTTGCTACAGTCTATGCTGGGAATTAAAATTGGCAGATAATTTGGTTGAATAGCTCTGCAAACTGTTGCAATGTGATATAATATATACATGTACATTGTTTCTTAGTGTTGTGTTTTGGCTCATAAATTAGCATACTCAAAATCCATTCACATCTGTCCACATCACTTGAATCAGGCCTTCTCCTTGTGGAGGATCTGTACATTTTTACTTGTTAGCCCTTCCTTGGTACTCAAGTGTTGTGTTCAGCTTTGTCCCATTTTGTGAGTAATTGTTGCTTAAACATGAAACCAAACCTGAGGTTTTCAGTCACTATGTTTTGCTCCTTAAAGCAGAAGAATATCTTCCTTCCTGAAAGAAAAAGATTGCAGAAACTGATTTCACATGTCCTGTTCAGACATTAGGTATAAATACAAGTCATAAGCTGTGTGGGTATCTGTTTTGTCCAGTATCTAGTATCAGTTGTTTTTCCTGCTCTACTTTTATTTTTGCTCCTGGAAGGATCAAAAAAAAGATAATTTTGTAGTACTTATTCATGATGGCGGAGACTGGTATTCAGAGAAATAAAGCACACCTTTGTAACAAGGAGGATAATTAATCACTAAAAATCATTTATGTAGAACACTGTTGGGTTCTTGAAGATTTATAATGATTTATAAAATTCAGAATTCAACAACTTCTTTTGAAAGATTTGTTTGATTTCAATTGCACACAATCATTGGTCCTGATGCAGGAAATCTTGGAAATCTTATGGCTTTTAATATTTTGAAGTACATTAATCATTAATCCAAAATAATCTGTTTATTGCTAAGATGAAATTGTCTAATAACAGTGTCAGAGTATGGTCCTTGCCTCTCAATGCCAAAACTTTCCAAAAAAGGGATAACAGAATCAGAGATGTATTGATTAATTCTATACTGGTTTTTAAAATGAGAACCTTTCTCTATGTAGATTATGTTCTCTTTCTATTTATAGCATTTCACTGCTGTATGACTCTTGAAAAGAGACTTATTTTCTCCAAGTAAGACTACTTTTATCAACTATCCATCACGATCACATCTTTTTGGACAGGACTTTTTGGGGATGCAATGCTGCTCTGTGTAACCATAAACTCTGAATCTTGGTGTGTCAGTGCAGTCGTGGGCTTAGAGTACTTTCATGTCCTGAACCAGCAGAGGAACTCTGCAGGCTGAGTGACTATACTAGTAAACCCCTAGTTATACATTCTGCAGGGGTACATGTAGCTTTACATCATGAATCAGACAGAATGAAGCTGGCCATTAGAATGCACTTGATGTTAATTGAAGCCATGACTCACTCATTTGCATTTTTCCTTCCCACAAAGTATATTTAAGTCAGACTCTTTGTTCCTTATAAGGTCTCTAAATCTGTGTCTAGCTACATATCTGAGAAGCTACTGATGCCTCTGGTTGATCAGAAGATCTGGTATCTGGGCATGTTCAGCAAATTTGAAATCCGACTTGAGAGCTGACCAGGATTTTTGGGCAGCCTGCCTTTCTGTAGCACACTTGTGGGATATTATGGCTGCTGGTTACTCTGCATCTCTTTGCCCGAGACCTACTCCTCAGTCAATTTACTCATCATGAACCCACATTGCTGAAGTAAAAAGCAACCAAAGACAGTTTTGCATGTTTCTCTTTTTTCTCCCCTGCTAAAAATTAACTAAAGAACAAGTTGCAATAAGCACACCACTTGCCTTGTTACTTCAAATACTTGCAGTAAATGACCGTCCTGGGCCCATTTTCAATTTGAAAATGAGGTATCTGAAGGTATCTGAAGGTATCAGGTATCTGAAGGATAGAAAGGAAAACATTGCAGACAGTAGCAGAATTAGTTGTATGTTACCCAGCAGGCAGGGTCCAAATAAAGATCCCATCCCCACAAGGCAGGAATGGGTTGGCTAGAATTCCCTAAATGTGGAAGCCTTGCAACAACAGAATGTCATTATAAAATATATCCTTTTTTTATACCCTAAGAATAAAAAATCCTATGGTGTTGTGTAGTAAGGACATAATTTTCAACCAAATTCTGCAGCTTGCTTGAAGGTTCTTCACAACATTTTTTCCACTTTTCTATTAGATTCTAATGGACTATAAAAACTGGGGATTAATTTGGCCCATTAAATGCTAAAAGATTAACACTTTTGTAATTTTTCTAACAATTTAGAAGTGAATTATAGAGTCGCACTGCAATCATTCCACTTAATTTTACTTTTCATGTAATTTTTCTCCCAGCATTAATTTTGTCCCTGTTGCAGCATTCAGCTCAGGACATGTCTCACTGCAGTCCATTATCTGACCAGTGGAGCCTGCAGAAACAGGGCATCTTACTTAATTAGAAAAATGCATTGATGCAGAAAAGGTACATGTAACTTCTTGCACCAGCTATACCTTTTAAAAATGCATAATTACAAAGATGACAAACTGCCATTGGTTCTTTGATCTGAAAGATTTTCGGGAGCTGCTGGAGTCAGAAAGTAGAAGGACTGAAGCCAAATATTCCTTTCATGTCATATTATGGAACAGATGTTTAAAGAGCGACTGTACTGGGAAGCACCAGGTGAGGATTTTTAGGAGCTCTTCAAAGCCATCAGTGAAATCTGCTTTAAGAGTCCCACTTCATTCTCCACTTACTAGTGTTCTCCAGGTAGACTGTATTCCAATGTGTTTCACAGAGTTAAATAATATAGCTACCTGGATAAAAAACAGTAAAAGGAGTAGTCAGTCACAGCAAATTATAGACTTGGGGAACAGCTGTTTTTCAGCTGAGATTTAAAATGAAATGGCAAAATTGTAGTGCATTATTCTACTCCACAGTGGCCAGAGGATTTTAGCAAACTTCACCACACCTGAAAAGTATCAAATAAAAAGCAAAATTAATCAGACAAGAAGAGCAGCTGGAAGAGTTCAATGACCTGAGTCCTACTGACATAACCTCTATTGAAAATGAACCTCGCTGACACCGGATCAAATGTAATGTGATATTAATTTTCTTCTTTCTGACCTTGCTTGACTGAACGTGCTGGAGGTCTTAACTATTTATGCTCACATCAGAAGGACCTAATGGGAGAGTCCCATGGTAGCCAAGCCCTTCAGTGGCCTGTCCAGTAGTACAGTGTGTCAGCTTGGGCAGTTCATTCCTGGAGTAGGGTCCAAAGTTTGACAGTCCTTGGTGGTTGGCAATTGTGAACTGTTTTCCTTGATCCTGATACCAGAGCAGGTTTCCAAGTCACCAACTACAAAACCAACATTCTTCTGGAGGTGAAAAGTGCAAACCTCAACCTGAAAAATACAGTAGAAATATCTCAGTTTACACCTACTGAGAAGTATGATAAAGCAGCTGTAGCTGATCAGCTTCTGTATCCTTAGCTCAGACACAAATCATAATCAGAGACAGTTTTAACATTTTGAATAGTGTGGGGAGAAAAAGATGGAGATACATACCATAATATATCATCTCTAAAGGTCTTGTAGGCATAGTCATCAACTGTTTAAAGATTTCACCATTCATATATCTTTTTTAACAGTCTGTTCTTTCAGAACCTGTACACTTTAGATTTGACATACTTCAGGGAGAGAGGCGATACCACTACAATACCATATCCCAAGCCTAAAGAAACACAAATAATGCTATAAAAGTTGCACACATTCTACCACTGGCTCATTTTTTTACTGCAGAAATGTTGATTTAGTTAGATCCTTAACTGTCTTTTCCCTGTAGTATGCTCAGCATCCCAGTAACAAAAAGCCATCTGCTTTTTCCAGCCTCCATTTAACACCCGAGCAGGAGGAGCCATGCTGTGCCCAGCATTATTTGCACTCGTGAGAAAGAAATGAGAATATGTTCAATGCACTTTTTAGGGTTTGCCTAAACCTAAAGCCTAACCTAAAGCTTTGGAAATCAGTGGCAAAATTCACCCTGATGTTAGGAACTTGTACATATATATATATTGCTCATCTAAAATAACATGTTTAAGGTGCTCCCCATAGATTTCTCCTTCCACCACAATAAAACCCACAAGATAACACTCCACAAAAATTTGGAGGGGTAAACATCTCACTCCAGGTATGCTCTGTGCTTGTTTTAGAGCCTGATAAATGTTGAACAATGCAAACTAATCTGCAGTTATTTTGTGGGAATACTTATTATGTTAATACTATAGACTCCTATGGGCGAAGGATACAAATGTTACATTTGATGAGAATGTTACAAGAACCCCTATCTTTGTTAAACTTAGTGAGTTGGTGGTGTTAATGACATTCTGGGATTCAGAATTTGTGGGGAAAAAAAAGAAAGACCTTCTGTATCTGTACCCTCTGCATCTGTAAATGTTCACTTGTAAGAAACACATTCAGTACTTGAGATGCTCTGCTTTGTCATTCCCGCAGCAGAGCTTTACATACTTAGGCCTAATTAATTTTTGGTTTAATCTTTCTGAGCTTGAAGATACATGGACTGAATTTTGCTCATCATCCCACCCACTTATGCCACTTGTGTCAGGTTTGAATATGAAAAAGAAATCAGTGTTGTACAAAAGGCATACAGCATAATGAAAAAAAAATACTGTGCAGCAGAGGATTTATTTATTTTTTAAAAAATATTAGGGCTAAAAGGACGACTGCTTTGCAGAAACATGTTTAAAATTATTACAAGAAAAATGTTCTGCTTGGGAAAATCATAGAATGCAATTGGAATCAAAAGGATAATTTCAAGGGGATAAAAATCACAGCAATGCTAAATGGAAATGCCTGATGAATTTACAAGGAGACTAATTAGCCATATATTGTCTGACATTGCTTCTCATTGCCCAGCATCTCAGAGTCTAACATCAGAAAGGTATGAAGAAATGGAAAAGATTTCTAATCCATACATTGTGAGGATCCAGTGGGTCTACCACAGGAGAAAGAAAAAACTGATGTATTGTAGGTAAGTGTTCCACAGAACAGGTAGCTGAAAATAAGCTTTTAATCACCATCTGCCAGCAAGCACAATGTTGAAATACACATGGTGGTAACAGTTTGGAATCCATAAGTCTTTCTGGGCTACCTTCCTAAAAAATAAGGAAAACAATTTTGATATATGTTTAGCTGGTGAGCATTTAGTCACCCACAAAGTCATCTGCTTGGAAATGTCTTTGCCATTGCTAAATGCCTATGAGAAGTGAATCTAGCATGGAAGTGTGTAGAAGAAGAGCGATATAGATGTAGGGCCAAACTTAAACATTTATAAGTAAGTCATGTATAAAGCCTAAATTCTCTCTGACGTTGCCCTGCACTTTCAATTTCTTTGAGGTGAGTAATGAAATGTAGGTGAGATTGGCTTTTCCCAACTGTGAAGCTTGCAGGAGAGTGACTGTGAGGAGAATACGACCCCTTCTTTGTGTCAATGTTGGTGGTAACAGTGGGAGGATATATCTTGAGAGGGCTGTGATACTGAAGATAATGGAGCTGAACACAGTGCTCACTGAGGCTTATCCAAAAGCCCTGTTTGTCAAAAACAGCCTTTATGTAAATATTAAATGCATATTGAAAGTATGGTTATGAAAAATCTGTATTTTTAGCAACAGGAAAGCAGAACAGAGAACTGTGTTGCCAAGATATAATATATGTACTATATACTTCTGGAGCAGATTATTATTTTCTGAAACTACTGCAGAAATTGTATGTTCCCATGACTGAAAAGGGAACACTTTTTAGAATGTTTACATTGGGAGATAAAAGTTCTAGTCCCAGCCTTTGCATGAAATTAAAATAATCTTAGTACCAGTAGTTCTTAGCCTACCTATCAACACTGAATTGGCTTTTAGACTGCTTTTCCCTCTTTTAAAATTGATAGCCTAAAAAGATCAAAGTGTTCTTCAGGAGTTCAGGAAATAGACACCTACCTTTATTTTTACTTCTGTGAAAAGTGAGTCAGATGAGTATGATAGTTTGATTTTCTAAGGACTCCACTCAGTCAGATGGATGTCAGCATATGAAGGAAAAAAACCCAAAAGTATTCTATGACACCAATAGGCTGAGTTTCTGGGTTTGTATTAGAATATCAAAGTTGTTTTCACCTATTATTTTATTCGCCTCTTTACGTTGCGCTCAGCAAGAAGATGGCATCCTGTGGTATATACAGAAACAACTAAACCAAAGATCTGATGTGAATTGTTAAAAAGTTCCCAGATCTGATTTCACAGTTACCAGGTATGGGTAATTTTGTGGCCCTTTGAAGGCTGGGTATGGAATGTGCAATCTGGGTGTATGGGTGCTGAGGCAACACAGACATTAACTGGTGAATGTGTTGCCAATGCAAGCTTGAGTTTTCATAACGGTGCTAAAATCCAGGCTCAGGGAGGGGGAACACTCAAGAAATCAAACTGACAGTGTGTAAGAAACTCCACATCATCAAGAAAAGCTGCTGTAGCAGAGCAAGCAGGCCAACACGATTCCAGCTCCTGGTGCTGCTCACTGGTGTCCGCTGGAATGTGTCAAATGACTGAATATGAATGGGCTCCAGTGGGAGGGATGGCCTTTTCCTTGCAAATATTTCTTCAGCTCTTAAGTTGCCCTGCAGCAATAATGCTTGGCTTTTTATAGAACACTGCCTGATTCATCGGCAACCTTTAGCTATTTTATTGATTTAGCATTTCTTCAGAGATGCAGTGAAATATATGACCCGTGGACAATGTGATTTTTTTGAAAGCCAATGCTGATGTCAGGGGTATGTTGTCTGGTTCAAGCTCTGCTGCCTCTGAAGTTCATTAGAAGTTGTTTTAAATATGCTTTCTACTCTGTTTATGAACTATATTTCTTTTTCCACACTTGGTAAGGATGCTGTTTTACACTGCTTTTGGTGTGTATTTCAAATCCTCTTGGCTGAATTGAGTCATTTCACGGTGAAGTAAGTGGAGTGTAAGAGAAATATGCCATGGTTGGGACACCGTGGCTTAGTATATCAAAAACAATAAAGAATGAGGAAGAGATTGGGAGGACTTTAGAATCCATTTTATTTATTTGTTAGAAGTAATGAAGCAAAATGTTTATTGTTTGTGTCCTCTGAATGTTAATCTGCTCAGCAGTCCAAATCACAGTGAGAGGTGATAGCAGGCTCTGATGGAATTGTGTGTAGCTCATCTGAACACAAGGCTAGTTGGCAGGTTACTGAATCAGAAGCTAATGAGCGGGCAGGGCTGGGATTTGGGGTGTGGTGAAAGTGGGTCCACCACACAAGGATTTTAGGAATAGAAGCACAGACCTGAGCAGCTAAGTTTATGTTGAGACATGGGCAGGTTAACTGTGGAAATTTCTGAACCTGCAACAGCCACCAGTCACCATTTGATGCCAGTGTCTAAATGTAGCTCTAACTTCGGGTTTCTATTTCTGTAATCTGGCCTAACTCTTTGGAAGTTTATAATTGTGCTGCTGAGGACAAAACATAGCACAACAGAGATAATGATATTCACTGTCCTTTGGCAGATACTTTGTGATACCAACATGTCAGGCTGAGCATCCTTCAGCTCCTGTACATCTGTGTGTATCAAAAGATTGAAGGAGCTCCTACTTTCTCCCTCCCCTTCCTTATACTTGCTTTATCTCTCCAGGAGTCCCCGCAGATATTATGATTGCAGCTGCTGCTGCTCAGCTGCTATTGCTGCACTGTTCCCATTCTTCTTTTCTGCTGTAGAGATGGAGCAAGAAGACCCTTGATAAGCTTAAAATTGCTTCTAGTCCACTGAAAGCTTGAGCCAAGAAGCTCAGAGACAACATAGTATGACAGCACCGCTCCACACCATGAAGGGCATAGCTCAGTGACAACACTGAATAAGCAGGAGAGAAGCCTGGAGTTGATGCATCTGGATTTGGTGGCAGAGGTAGTAGCTGTTGTTGCTACACAACTAGCAAGATGTGAAAATAGCCTCATCTAGAAGCAGAGGGATTTCCAAAACTGATGGGTCAGGTTCATGCGAGAGCCAACGACAGTGTAATACAGAGTGAAAGCAGCTGGCCTTTCCAAATTCTGTCGTGAGCTGTAAATCACAATGTCCCTCTTCTCATGTAAACAGACCTACTGTAACAGCTCATGTCTGTGAAACTTTAAATAGCCAGGGCTGAAATAACTTCTGTGTCACTCCAGGTTTGTGCTGATGCATAAAATCACACTGGGATGGAAATACCATGGTGAACCAGACTGGAGTACAAACAGTTGTGACTTTTTCATGTTTGCCTAAAGCCAGGTGATAGCTAGTTCTCCAGAAAAGCAGAGTATAGGTGCCATGTCCTTCACCTGGCTTCCTGCAGTGGCCAGCTTTTATGGTTGGTGGGGACTGCTACATTGAATGGTTGGTGTTGGTGGGTGGATTAGATTTCCCAAAAGAAGGTCCGATAAAACCAAAACTGCAATCCCACCCCATCCTTCCCACCTGCACAGGCCACAAAACTCAGGGTTTTGTGATTGTGATTGGCAGCAGGTGTTACAGGCCCTCAGGAGTGGCTCAGAATTTGTCTGAGGACCTCTGCTGACACAGGCATCCTTTCCCTTCCTAAAAATATGCTGTCTTAGAATTGATTCTGATGTTTTAATCTTTAAAGCAGGAAGCAGTGAGAGCAATAAAATTTAATCAACAGAGCACTTGTTTTATCAAGTAAATGGATAATTGTGACATTTGACATTCTTATGGGGCTCTGTCTCTTGAACATTTGCCTAATTATCTCCCCCCTTTAAAGATTCTGTTCAGGTTCCTGTTTAGCAGTTCACTGCATAATCAGATTCAGCTTTACTGAAACATTATATTGTTGTTTTTGTTATTGTTACATAGAGCATTCTCTTGGAAATGTCAAGTATGTTGTCAAATATTGTACTAATTTCAGTTTTCTTTGTGTCACAGCCTGGACTTTATTAAGGAAACATGTACTGTGAGTAGGTCATTCCAGTAACTAGCTCCATCCTAAAGAGCAATGGCATCACTCAGTTGAGATGCTGAGAGAATCTCTGTATAGTTAAAGGGACCCTCTCAAGATCCCTTTTAACTGTATTTCCTATGTTCCTTGGGTCACCCACTTAGAAGCAAAGGTGTCTTTGCATTCCAGAAGCATTCTTTTGGCAATGCAACTGTGTCACCTAGCTATAGCTGTCAGAAGTGAGGCTTTCATTAGGCTCCCTTCTAAAGTAATGGAGAGAAGAACATCTCCATGAGGTAAGCATCCCCAGCGTCTGCAATAACTAAGCTTATGATGAGTGGAATTTCCCTCTGAAAACTCTGCTTCTCCCAGCTGATAGAGAAACTGTAGAAAATGGCCTAGACCAGACATTCAAGACAGCAACAGTTAGATAAAAATTAGATCTGCCTGGGCAAAGTGTCGTTCTGTACCTGACAAGTCTGTGCAGGTTTCAAAAGTGACAAGACAAATGCATGGACTAAAAAATAAAAATACATCATCAATAGTTCAGGAAGCTGTATCGTGCTAATGGTTTCCATCCACTTTTGGATGGTTTCTCTACGTGTTAACTCCGTTCTTGTTGTCCTCCTTAAACATACAGTTCCGTCCCCTGTCAGAGAAGATTCCAGCAGAAAGGACCTCTGGACACACCTACCATCAGCTGCTACTAAATTCCTGAGCTCCACCTACGTGGAACATTTCTTAGTGTTCCCTCAGGTGTAGTTACAAGGGATAGATGTGTGTGTTTGGAGAAATAGTACAAGGTCTCTGTATGATCTGAGCTCCCTTCCTGCTTCAAAGAGTCCACAGATCATGTGCCAGCCCTCAGCATGAAGTTGGCATTGAGTCCACAAAGTGAGCTGGTTTCCTGAATACGTGAGAAGGCAGGTGGCAGGCTGAAAAAAACTAGTTTAAAGGCCTGTGAATGGAGAATGAAATGCACAGATGTGTAAAGGAATACTCATATTATAGCTCTAGACAGACCTTAATGAGTGTGTGTCCTAACTATCATACCAAGGTTATAAGCCCCTGCTTACATGCAAGACAGATCTAGTTTGTCTGGTTCAAACACTGGCAGTTCAAACTCTCTCTTAATTACAAGATTTATGCCTTTGCCTTTATCCAAAGAAATGAAAGAGTAGCTCATTCTCTCAAGTTCCATTGTTTTTTTTCTCATTACCATAAAGGTAAAGGTGCCAGCAAGAGTTAGTTAAATTTTTTTTATAATTAAATCTTTAAAATTTAATAGTGAAGTGGATGTTTTACACTTTGGCACTTCTGGTTGCTCCATCAAATATTTTTGTGTGATCTTCATAAGAGTATGAATACTGTGGGGTGCTGAAATACTTCAAATAATTTGTCCTCAGGGTCTCCTCCTCTTGATCTCTGTTTTTGTTTTAAAAAATTGTTGTCCTATGGTGGAATGGTTTATGAAGTTTCGGCAGTGCCTCCCAGTAGGGCAGAGATTAGTCCCAATTCCTCCACAGCATAGGGAGTCACAGGTGTATGTTATGTGTGGCTGACACTCTGAATCTGCCAGCATGTCTGTCATTTGTCCCAGGGCCAGTGGAGAGTAAGGATGGCTCATTTAGCGTATTGATGGCAGATCAGCTGGAGCTTTTCACTCATTCAGAACATGATTTTCCTTCTTGTACAGCTCAATGGTCTATCAGAGTGATTTCATGTTGAGGTTTTTCTCACGGCTTCCAATTTATTAGAATTTATCTCTAAAAACACCTGGAAACATTTTGGTCCTGCTGGTTTTGGTGGGGAGAATCACAAAGGTATTCCAAGTGAAGCTACAAACATCTCTTCACTTGCACCTCTGACCTGGTAGACGATCTTGTCCTTTCTCCTCTTCCTCCTTCTGCCTCCTTTTCACATGAACTCATGTTTTCTTGCTGATGTTTCATCTCCCCAGCATTCCCACAGATGCCTTACATGCAGTAAGTGCCCACCTGGTGGTGGTTTGTGTCGGAGGCTTTTGCTTGCTGCCCGGTGTGTCCTGGCAGGTGGAGCTCCTTCTTCAAAGGGAGGTGAGGAAGCACTGCTGTCCCTGCACACAGAGATCAGTAATTTCCTCACCAGACGAGCAGTGACTTCAGTGCTCCTTCATTGCCTGCCTGCTGAGACCAACAGTTCGGATTATTGTGTACTTTCAGGGAGACGTGGGAAGAACATAACAAGTTCCCTCTGCTTCAGAAGTTACTCCTTTTACAACTCTGATTCTTCCAGACAGGCACGACTGTTTATATGAAGAGAATAAATAAATATGTGTTTGTTTTGAGAAACATGTTTGTTTTGAGAATACAACATCGTAGAATAGATTTAATTTCATTGTAACATTATGAACATTGATAGAAAATATCTTTAAGGCAGAACGGAAGGGTAATGTATTTCTTCTTTTCTTCTTATCACCTTTGTATTGTTTTTCCTTCAATTTGATCCTGCTGCTGCAGTTTGAGAACCTTTATGCAAAGCACAGAGACAACTTAGGCTCTCATCAAATTACTCATTGCCTTGCAAAACTGGATTTTAAAGGGTACTTGATGTCATTGGAAAAATATTCTTTTGGGCTGCTCCTTGACAACATTATTTTGATGTTCATATCCTCAAAAAAAAAATGTGCTTGCACGCTGATTGGATGAAAAACTGGATCTTGCTTTTAGAGGATCTATGAACCTTTTAAGAATGCCCCACTGAAAGCATTGATTATATGTCCAGCAAAATTAGCATAACTTCTTAACCAAATGAGGAATCTCTCTTTAACTTGCCCTTTTTTTGAAATAGCACCAGTAACACACGATACTTTTGGTGAGTGTGTTTCTGTTCCGTTCCACCTAAGCAGTGAAATGGAATAAAAAGGAAAATCCTCAGGAGTAAATACTAAAAAATCCACGTGGATTTTTTATGAACTACCAAGCAGTGAAGTGACACAGCATGAACACACCAGGAAGTATCATGTACACTAAGGGCCCTTCTGCAAGAGTGCAGGAATTCACAACACCTTTCTGTTTCACTAAAAATCTTCATGAAAACAACTTTTTTTTTGCTTACCTGTGGCATTTCTGTAGTTTTTCAGAAGAGTATTCATATTTATCCTAAACCCTTGGGAGGAAATTCAGCTCCATTCATGAGCCCGGAAAAGGTATATATGGCCATTATCTCTCACTTATAGCCTTGTTTTGAAGGCTTAAGTGCAATTTTCCACACAGAGATGAATTTCATTCTCTGGTAGTTCTAAGGA
Organism: Cyanoderma ruficeps; assembly: GCA_008694505.1. NCBI lineage: Eukaryota > Metazoa > Chordata > Aves > Passeriformes > Timaliidae > Cyanoderma > Cyanoderma ruficeps. The sequence continues at coordinate 10,849,537 of VZDJ01000782.1, forward strand.
TGCTGTTAAGATTTGCTATATGTCACACTAAAAGGACAGCTCATCTCATGGTCCCTATCCTTAACATTTTTTTACACGTACACAACCTATAAAATATCTTTACCCAAAGCAGAATTGCATCCTGCCTGCTTCCTAACTTCAATAATAAATAGGTTGTATTTGGTTCGTCAGAACAATATTTGAATTTGAGATTAATTCAGCAAATTCTATTGGTTGCAACAACAACAATAACAACAACAAGATGGAAATGTTGACACGAATAGTTCTAATATTTTCCAAAGATGAGTATTTTCAGGATTAGAATCAAAGAATCATAAGATTGGAGAAAACCTCCAAGATCATCAAGCCCAAACATTAATCAGAGGTTTCATTCAGAAGGGAACTTACAACAAAAAAGAAAGGGAAGGTATCATCTCATTCTCCATTAATAGCCCAAAATCCAGTGATTCTTGCTTGGACTTTGTAAGCGGAAATGTTAAATCTAGACTCAACCCAAATTACAATAGTGGTTCTCACATCTTGGAACAGCACTTGTTATCCATCTCTAGGATGGTGTGTGTTGACTCTTCCCAACATAATATTTTTAATGTGTGTAATACAGAAGCATTGATTGCAGCAGTTGAGACAGGCCAGATAGATTCCTTTACAAAAGGCCTGAAACCATCCAGAGTAATTTTCACTGTCCCTCTCTGGTTGAGCAAATACTTGGATATGGTCCATGCTAAAGATAATATTCAATTGAAAACAAATAGGTTAGTGTTAAAATATTTTTCCATTTCTTGGTTTTGTGTCTGAACCAGAAAAATTAGATTTTCTTTCAGTTTTATTCATAACTGGGAAAAGCATCAAAAGAATGTACTTTTATTAATGTACCTATTAACTGTTATTAATAATGCACTGTTAAGTGTTAGAGCAGGAAGCTTTAAGCAGGTCAAAGAGTATAGACTATGTTATGCAAACGTGGCTGTTGCAGTTGCAGACTTCCACCAAAGGTAAAACTGATGTAAAATCTTACAGATGTTTTATTAACAAGATATAGCTGAATTACCTTAATGAATTGCAGGGGTAACTTGGCCTGTAAAAATTCTCTGTGAATCGTTTCCAGTTTCCAGGGACCTGAATGCTGGAAACAAACCAGTAAGCAGGCCTGTTAAAATGCTTAAGCTGACTAAGTATGAACAACTCTCAGCTCAAGAATCAGTGAAAACTGTGTTACTAAAACAACAGGCTGGAGGGATGACCATTAATATGTAAATAACTGATCATTCTCTGTGGAGCTGTAGCCCCTTTTCTGGTTTTTCAAGAATAAGATTGAATTCAATGGCCAAGAAATAGAACTGGTGATAATTGTAATTTTTCAATAATTATTGAAAATAATTCAATAATTTCAATAATTATTGAAAAACAACATTGCTGTTTCCTTTGCAACAATCCTGCTATATAGTAATGTTTTTCAGGTTCTCAAGAAGTCCTCTTTTTCATGTAAAACTTATTTTTAGCGCAGAATCAATATTTTTCATCTTGTGGCTATGGAGGTTTGCTGAAGTAGGACAAGTTACCTGGCTTTTGCAATTTTTTTGTTGCTGGAGGAATGTGTCCTGGAAGATCTTCGAAAGTGTGTTCCTTAATATAGGCTAAATTTCGCTCTACCTCTGACATTTACAACACTATATCCAGCCAATTTGTTTCATTCAAAATTAAAAGTTTGTTTTGGTAGCATGACCCAGTTATCTTATAAGATTTCCCCACATACAAAGTATCCTCTTATTAACAGATGTATCAACTATTTTATACCAGCTTCTGCTTCTCTGCCTGTCACCCTCAGGAAACAACACTAAGGGTTTCTGCTTGAATTGTTACCATTTCCATTGGGTTGCTAAGCACATTTTACATGTAGGCTGTCATTTTTTTCTTTGCTTTTTCCCTCCTCTCTTTCCCCCCCACCTCCCTTTGTCTCCAAGTCTGTTTGTAATATATTTGTGGAGTTGTCCTTCAGCTTCATTAAAGCATTGATTTTTTTTTGGTTAATTTATCTAATTCCCAGTCAAATGAGGACATGGTACTTGTAAATCATTTAGTTCCTCATTAATCTCTTCCAGTGCTGGTTCCATTTTTCAGCTGTCTTCAAATTACTATCTCTAGCAAAAAATATCCACTGTTCCCATCACTTGTCACAAGTAATGTCACGGTTGCTGTGGATCCATTGGCCTGAATAATCAACATGATTTTTTTTATTAGAAATCAAAATATTTGCTGCTGCTGTAGAAAGCCGTATCTTTAATTCCATGCAAGGAAGTTCACTAAATGAAATGCAATAAACAGAAAATCTAAAGCTTGCCCTGTTACTTTGTGCCAAGTCTTATTCATTAGATTCCTTTAACAATAGCTGTAGAATTTTAAGATGCAGCTGAGAACAGCAGAAACCCCAAGAACTGCATCCTTATGCCTTGATACCTCACTGGCAGAAATCCCGTTGAGACGAGAGGAATAAGAACTTTAGCATTCACTTGAGAGTAGCAAGGATCAGCTTAGTCAGAACCCACAGATAAAGAATTCTCTTCTCCTATCCTCAACTATAAATCGCTGTATCACATCAGGCTTACAAGCTGCTTATAGGTAGATTGGCAGGATGAGCAGGGTGCCTGCGCGTACAGCAAGCCTGCAAGAAAATAATTTTCTTCTGAAATGGAACAATGCTTTTAAGGGCAGTAGGTGATACTCCCCCTTCCTGGTCAGCACCAAACACTGCCCTAGCAGACTAAGAAAGAAAATGAGACTGAATTCCCTACTGAGGGGAAGGAAGGGCTGTCGTTGCCCATAACTGTTACATCAGCTTTATTGTTGAGGCAGAACGGGCCTTACCTTTAATGCTCTCTGGCCAAATCTATCCTTCAGCTGTATAAGGCTTGACTCGTGTACCCTAACACTGCCCTGTACTCTATGACAGCTTTGCAGAGTTGGTTTTCCCTGCATTTTGGATTTTTGCATTGTATTTTGGTGTGAGCATATATATACTTTGTGATCTTTAAGGCATTAATCTCAACCACTGTTATTATCTTATTTTGAAAAGTGGCAGTACACTCTTGATGTCACTCATGCTGACTTTTTTCATAGTCTTAGTGCAACAGTCACTGAAAACAACTTCAATGCCATGGTTATTTTAGTTGCCATCCAGTGACTCATCTTCCTGTGGCTGTAATGGGATTTAAGGAGCATTTAATGTTCTCTGCCATGTATGGGGTAATTGCCTGGTCAATAGAATGATAAGCATCTTCAAATTACTATAGAAAGAGATGTTAGACTGATGGGAAGAATTAAAATACACAGGCATTTTGTATTTGAGACATCAAATAAAAAGCACTGCCTTTCCAAGAACAGAAGTCCTGCATAGGGAAAATCAGGCCACAGTGTTTCTTCATGTGGCAAAAATATCAGAGGAGGTGGAAAAAATTGGTGTAGCTTTGTTTGTAAAGTATGTACTGGTTAAATTGCTGCCCCTTGCTGATCTGTCTAATCCTTTTAATGAGGCTAGGTAAGCAAAAAGGAGACAGTAATGATGCTGATGACTCAGAGATTTCTCCGTGTGGAAGAAAACAAGCAGAAGATGATTGCCTAAACAGAACAGCACAGTGACTCTCCAGGTGTCCTTTGCACCTGTAAAATGGTTGCTGGACGGCAAACTAACCAAGCTCAGAGTCTCCCAGTGTCCCTGGGTACAAATGCTAGAATACAAATTTGTACATTGTGAGAGTGTGAGATTTGCTGTGTGTCAGCCACCCTTCAGCTTGCAGGATGCATTTTTTTCTTAAGCCTAGGTTTCTGTTGGTCCTTTATGTTTGAAGAATGAAACAGCAGCAAAACACCTCAGAGGCAATAACCAGCACACAGAGACACTGGGGCACTTTGTTCTGCTCTGATGAGTGGAATTTAACCCATCTTTCTCATTGAAACTGCCCTTGTCTAAGGATATAGGTTGTGTGTGTGTGTTGTTTGTTTGTTTGTTTGTTTTTGGTTTGGGTTGGGTTTTTGTTTTGTTTTTGTTTTTTAAATAATGGAAGATTTAAGAGGTATGCCTTGTATTCAGTGATTCCTCCATGTGAAGTTCTGGGACATCATCCCTTCACCAATGTTCACTGTTTATTGTACCTTTTCATTGCAAAATTAGTAATCACTCCTGTTGACCTGGGACTGCAAACTCCATGGAGAGAATCCTGACCACTAGGTGACAGAGTTACTTTCCTTCACTCAACGAGCTTTTAATTTTTTATGCAAATTGCAGCTAACTCAGCCAGAGAGGTTTGTAAGGGCTTCTGCCCCATAAAACAGTCAAGCATGTGTGGTAAGAGAAGTTTTCTGAGGGGCCAGTTGAATCCCATCAGGCAGAAGATGGCTGTAAATATATATTTTCACTTGTTGAATTTACCACTAGATTGTGGTACAAAAAGGGGAGCAGTGGTTTGTCTGGTGGCTGTGCTTCCAAAGGCAGGAATAACGCTCCTCCTTTAGACGTGCTGATAGTCCACCAGCTGGATCACCCCTCAGATGGAACAACAACTGGTGGAACCCAGCAGGGCTTGGCACTCCACTGCCAAGTGATGTTAAGTATCTGTGTGCATGGCCAGAAGTATTCCAGAGGCTCAAGGAGCACTCGCATTTATGCTTGAGTCCCTTGAGGGAATTCAGGGTTTATATGCCAAGAGGGGACTGAGACAGCCAGCAGTTTTACGTATCCAAGCTTCAGGGTAGGGTGGTAAATACAGAGAGAAGTGAAATGTATATGCCCCAGCCCTTCTGTGCATCTGGTACTTAGTATCTATTTCACTTGAACAACGTGGACTTCTGCCATTGCAGCCTCGTGCCAAGAAAACCACAGTAATATATGTTTGGTGCCAGCTGTACAAGTTACACAAAGAAAACTAGTTAGAGGAAAGTTTAGAAAGTTTAGAAAATCTGAATGATTTCTGCAGGGGATTATTTTTTTCACCTGCAAGGCTTAATTAGTAGGATTCCAGATTGTAACAGTGCAGTGCTTGAAAACATGTTGGATTGCATTGAGACAGGTGGTTTTTTAATGGGATGCAAGTTTTGATGATATAGTGAAGTTGTTGAAATATCCAGCAGGACTTCCTCAGGCAGCTCCAGCTCATGCACAGTGCTTTGGATATTGGAACCCATTTTGTTGCAGGCCAGAAAGTTTCACATTTGACTTCTTTTTCTTCACACAGCTCTTACATCAGTTTTATTTTTGAATTTGTCACTATAGAAATCTACATGACCTTTACCGAGATCTTGAATAGTTGTAGCAGGGTCAGTACAATGCACCCTCAAATGTACAAGCTGGGTGAGAATGTCAGAGGCAGCACTGAACATCCCTGTGCTTTGCCTGGGGAGCTGTTACCCTGCTATGCACAAGAAAACACAGCAGACCACAGTGCATTTCACAGTGCAGAAGGCTAACTGAGCACTGCCTAGTATTTTTCACTTTCTATCCATACACTATAAAGCAAAAATGTTGGTATACATATTTCTAGCAACTGTGAGTTTTTACACATTGGTAAATACCATAATTCTCTCCTGCTTGTCAAGATGTGCTACTTTCGAGTGTGGGGCTTCAAAGGAGGCAATTTAGAAACATGATTTTCCAATCTGGATTGGCACTTACGTGCCCCCCCTAAAAGCAAGTCACTGAGACTGCAATTTTGAAATCCTGCTAAAAAAAAGCAGTATCTCTCTCTTGACATGTCTGTGCACTTACTCCTGGAAAACAGTTAAATCAAGGGAATATTTATAGCACCAGTGGGAGAATAAAGTTGGTCCCTTAACTGTGACAGAGCCCATTTCAGTCCTGTCAGCTGTCTCTGTTCTTAGCTGAACATCAGAAAGCAATTCCATCCAATGGTGGCTTCATGCTGCTCTCTGCTGCGAGCTGAAGCTTCTTGTCAATGTTAGTGTGAGTCTCTTATTAGAGCCTTCTGTCTGTACTGCCTGCAGCTTCCTGCTTTTGATCCCTGGTCTCTTGAATCTAACATCCACTTGTCCTCTTGATTGTGTAATGCTTCATGGAAGTTTTCCAGTCCATCTGTGTGTAGGAGATTTTAAGTATATGCTAATTTAATTGTAAATTATTGACAAGATGAATACGGAAAGATCTGTTTGTATGCTTTTGATACTGGAGAAATCTGATCAGATATTTTCCATCAAGGAAGCCTCTTGTCCTGGTTTCTCCTCTTTGTATGCTTCATTGAGACTATCTCCTGCCTGGCAAGTGGTCTGAGAAACTGAGAACTATCCCCCACAATATCCATAGCTGCACATACATGAAGGGTACAGTCAAGTTTAGGCAGCAAACAAACTCATTATGTTGGTGTTTGTACTTTTAGCTCATCAGTGACAATCACAAATTCCTTCCCTACAGTTTAGGATAGGGAGGCTCAGTGAATGTGTTGTGAGACATGCTCAAAAGAGCCCAAATAACAGTTTTTAAGCCAGCTGGATATGATTAATTAAAACCACAAGTGAATTTCCCTAGCTAAACCTAGCAGCAATCCTTTGACCTTTCAGTTATTGTGGGTTGTTATTAGGATTATTTTTCAGTTGTTATTAGGATGATTGCCACTATGATTAACAGCCCCAAGCTTTATTCCTCCTAAAAGGATAACATGTTCTTTTTATTTTAGATTAAGGAAATCACAGACCAGTCAAATTTCACAGTTGCTCAAAGCCTCCTGCCTGTTCCTGCCACGGCACTGCATCTTATTTTTCTCATCTGACTGTCCTTTGCCTTAGCCATCCACTAGAAACACACTGTCCTCTTTCCTGGTGTGGGGAGGCTGTTGATGGAGGATGTGCATGACCAGTGTGACCTGCAGTGTGACTGTTGTGACACCTGACGGGTGGGCTGGTACAGAGGCAAGGCCACACTACTACAGGGAGCACAGATATGTCCTCTCATCAGATCCAGTATTCAGGAGCCTTTTGCCATCATCTTTCCCTAATCTCCTCTGTACAGATCCCTGCTAATTATCTCGGTTGTAGAGAATATAGCTTGTATTTCCACCCTGCAAATTGGTCTTGTACAGACTTTTCTGACATATGGAAGTTCAAAAAATATTTTTTTTCAGGTCCAGAGACTGTAGCACTGAGGCTCTGAGTTCCTCCAGTGAGCTGCCGGAAATTAAATCCAGGCTCTTTGATTCCTGACCATGTCTCTTTCCTATTATACCTGAGCACTGATACCCTAAACACTGAATTCTGGAAATTTGATTCTGAGCTTTACAGTCTTGGCCTCTCCATCTGTGTGCACATACCCAATGTCCTTATATGCTCTGAACTGGTATCTCTGTTTAGGGATTGCTGTCTAATATTTCTGCGACTTGGAATTTGCTCTTTTAGATTCTTGGCAGAGAGACCTGAAGCTGTCCCTCTGCTTTATTATTTTGGCCTTTAGCCTTTGTAGGGGTATGTTCTTCTTTCCTGAGACTTGCCTTTAGCTCAGCAACCTGTGAGAGCTCTGTGAGTTTCTCATCTTTTGTCCTCTAGTTTTGTAGGGACTCTGACCTAGTTGTGACCTGCACAGGTCACTGATATTGCAGGGAATGGGATCTCTGAGAAATTTTGGTCTTGAAGTTCTTTTTTCCATTTCCTTTCCCAAGTATTCAGCATCTTCCTTTTTCTCTTGGCCTCAATTTAATATCTCATGCAACTTCACACTTTGCCCACTTCACAGCATTTTGTCTACTTGATTATATTGAAACAATTCAAAATGTCTTGCAGGTCCTTGATTCAGTTGTAACATTATGAAAATATCATTTCCTGAAGAGGAATCAAAACAAGATGGTGAGATACTGTCTTATTATTGTTTTTAAAACCACTATATATTCGCATCCATTGCTCTTGTGCATAGAGGGCTGGAGCTGAAATTGTCCTTGTCAGAGTAAACACTGTGGAAAAAATTCACATGAGATCATTAATGATTCCAAAATGCAGAAGCTCTTCTTATTTCTCTCCCTCCTGAAAAAAAAAAAAGTGAGTTGGTGACTAAACTTTGATGATCTGAATTCTTCCACTGAAAGTTTTACAGATTTTCTGAGTAGTGTCAAATGACTTCTATTGTTGGAAAAATGTTCTAGTTTTATTACACCTAAATATATACCTATTCTATTTCAGAGAACGTTTTTTAAAAATAGCCCCTCTTGGCCACATGTCAATGATTAAAATGGCTTCACTCTCACTGAGGAGACTCAGTGAGCTCAGAGTGAGATCAGAACCCTTTTTCTGGTAGATAAGCACACCTGTAAGTGTACTGCAAAGCCTAAGGTGCATCTGAGGTCAGCTTCCCTCTCTGACTGTCGTTGGATTCAACACCAACAAAAGTAAAGGGCTTTCCAGGTGGCAATTAGTTCAGCAATTTGGCCTTAAGATGGGCCTCTGCTGCGCAGTACTGTGGATCTTGTGTAGGGGCAGTGTCTCTAAAGCTAGACAAAGCTGGGGCCAGGTACTGTAGCTTAGCTTATTTTAACATGGCTTAATTTTCTTTTCATCTTTGAACATGATGAGTGAGCCCAAATGGCTTAGTAAGAACATGCCAATACTGTTCCACCCAAAACAGAGCCCAAAATGGGAGAGTGGGAGTCTGGATGGGTGAGAACTGGGCTGGGAGCATGCTAACACCTAAATAGCATTGATGATCACAGTCCAGAGCTCAGGTTATTTCATAGAATCACAGAATCGTCCAATGGGTTGGGTTGGAAAGGGCCTTAAAGATGGTCTTGTTCCAACCCCTTGCCATCAGCAGGGACACTGCCATTGTCACCAGACCAGTTTTCTCAATGCCCCATCCAACCTGGCCTTGAACATTTCCAGGGATGGGGCATCCACAGCTTCTCTGGGCAATGTGTCCAGTGCCAAGCTAGCTTCAAAAGTAAAGACTTTCTTCTGTATATATATTACAGTATTTAGTTATTATGATTGAACTTCTTGAGTGTTTTATGTTCCACTACAACTCATTGAAATGATGATCACTGCAATGGTAGTGCCATAATAAGGCCAGTTGGCAACAAAACTTACCAGCGAGGAAAAGAACCATTAATTTGCCGTTAATGCCTAACAATTTCCAGCAATAGTAAGGAAACTTTATGAAAGTGTGAGTACTTAGTCCATTTACAAAGTCCATTGTCTTTGAAATGGTTACATATTCTGTGACTAAGCTTGTGTAAGTGGAGTAGGATTGTAAAACATTTGTTCCTTCAGTGGAGAAAAAACTATGACAACACGGTCCTTTTGCCTTAAAAGTCTTGCCCCACTTTGAATTCCAAGGCTTCTTTTTGGACCAAAATAGTTTATTCCCATGGAAACTCTGCATTTGCACATCACTGCTCTGAGCCAAGTCCTTTCAGGCTTTTGTCTTGCGGTACTCTGTCCTGTATAATTCTGATCATGTAGTCATATTCCTGTGCTTTGGTACATACTTTCCATTTCATCCCTGAAAATGCATGGGTTTCATCTCGATTATAGAGTGATCTAACAAAAACATGCCCTGTCACCTCATTTTTTTGTTTAATGGTCAGTGCAGCCCAGCAACAAATATCAGACCTTTCACTCTCTGACTTTCAGTTGCAGAGGGAAGAAGCAGAAGTTCAACGTGTGGCATGTCAGGGATGGACACAGAAGCATAGGCCTAATTAGAATTCTGTAGCTTATTTTCATCCTGTTCATTTTCTAAAATCTTGACAGGACAGTACTGTTTTCATAGGTCTCTGATCTGCAAGTCATGAGTGTCAAAATGTATCAGTGTTCTCTTCCTCTGTGTTGTGACTGTTAATTTATTTTTCTGACTTTAGAAGAATTGTGGTCATCCACTTAGTTGGGTTAAAATATAAAGTCATCTGGGGATCCCAGGTCATATTTTTTTTCTGGAAAACTCTGGTTAAAAGGCTTTCTGATAAAGAATTAGGTTGATAATATATTTGAAATATATCAGGGTTTTTTTGTTTGTTTTATTTTTAATTTTTAAAAATATTTTATCATTTGGAGGTTAAGTTTTATTTCTCCAGGAAGAGGTATGAGAAAAGAGTTTATTATGGCATCATGTACTGTGTGATTGTCTCTGACCTCTGCAACTTGATCTTGCAGAGGGATTTATCTGAGTACTGTACTGAGGCACTTGAGGTCACAGGGGATGTTTGTGTATTAAGTAGTGAAAATCAACTCTTGGAGCTCTGGGCTATCACTGGTCTGCACTAACACATGAGGATGATGCAGAAATGCTCACCCAGTGTTCTACAGTGCCCTCCACCAAGCCACTATGCCAAAAAGCTCCTGACTATGGTGGCAAAAAGGGGTCACTGGAGTGAGGCTTGGACTAAAAAGGTTGGTAATCTGTAGTCTGCAATATGTCACACCAAAGACTTTTGTAACACAATTTTTCCCAGCTGAGTTGCTCACAGGGATGGCTGGTGTTGTCAGATGCATGGGGATAGTCCTGCACAGAGGTTTGGCACGACTTGTTTAGTAATAAGTAGCAATAATTCCTTCTGACAGTGAGGAGGCTCCTGACAGGCTTGTTCAGAGACTGATGAATTGGTTTATTCAGCTTGTCCCCAGGAGAGAAGAGGACAGGAAGGTGTCCCTCTGGGAAACCACACAGCACAGTGCTGGTGGTGAACCTGAGCTGGATGCAGCCTTTTGTCACAGATACCTCTACTCAGACCATGGCCAAGCAAGGGAATGTGACAAGGGATAACAGCTTATCACCCATTTGGTGAGGCTGATAGAACTATGTGTTTGCCGTAAGGGCTAAGTCGGCTGCTAAGAAAACAGCTGCATAGGTTTAAGATCTTATACTCTCCTTGCTGATTGCTGCTCTGCCAGCAGCTACTACTGCAGTGGGAAACCTGGCAAAAAGCAATGTGTACCCATGCCTCTGCCATTTCCATCCACAGTATATCATCTTAGTGGAAACACACGTCCTTTGGTTTTGCCAACTCTCAGGTGCCTTGGGACATCACGGGATTTTGTTTTAAACTTTTTGAGCAGGGTTGAAACTAACACACTTCATGCTAAAATTAATTTTAAATTAATTAAAAATCATGTACAATAATGTTCTTTCATTGTCAAATTAAATCCTCGGATTCATATCTAAATACTCAGATATGTGAGCAGTTGTGGAGATTTTTTTTTTCTTTATCATGGAGTTACAAATTTGTTGCAGACTGAAAGAATAGATTTTGGTACTTTGCCATCATAGATGCATGCTACTTGAATCTTTATTGCAGCAGATCAAATTCTTCTATGCAAATGGCAAAAATGAAATCCAAGAAAACTGCCTTCATTAAGGTATAAATGATACCATTTGCCATACTTACAAAGACATTCCCAACCTGTTTTTGGCATAAAATGTGTCTTTTACAGCTTATCTTGGCACACACATCTTCTGCTCCTAATTATGAATGCCTTGGGGTGACACCAAGTAAGCAATAATTCCACCTGCTCCTGACAAAAGAAGACACTGCTGCACTGCATTATTTCTCTGATGAATGTATCTTCCCAATAAGCTGAAGCAGGCTTTGCATCAGCAACATCTGCAACAACAGGGAGTTAGAAAGTGGGTCAGGTATATTGATGGTTTGGAGAAGGAGAATAGATGAAGGAGGGTGTGTATGAATGTGGATCTCCTTTTGCCTTCATATTTTCCTACAAATACCTTGCTAATTGACTCAGGTCCTCTGGTGGCAGCCACAGGGGAAGGTTTCAGTATCAAGTGCTTTACTGGGAGCTTCAGTAACTAAGGCTGAAAAATCTGACTCTGTTAGAGTTAATAGTAATTCATTTTCTTGACTCATGTGGGGACAGCATTTCTCCTTGTAATTCCTGAACAGGTTGAGGGCAGGATCTAGGTAGCACATTGATTATGCTGTTTTCCCTCAGCACTGCTCATAACTACTGGCTCTGGAATTGCGTATGTGACAATGACAGTTTGAGGTGAAAAAATGTCAAAAATAAGATAGCAAATTTCAGGAGGGAAAGGATTAAAATCTGCAGCCAAAGGGTTACAATCACCCGAAGAAAAAGGTAGATGGAGACCGCGTGTTGTTTTGAGCCTGGTGTTAACATACCCGGCGGCCGGGCCAGAGGACGTATTGTGGAAATACCTGCAGTGAAAAGTTTGATGCCCTGGGGTAAGAAAGGAGATGGTGGAAGCAGCAACAGCTGCAGTCAGGCTGAGAAATCTCTGCTTTTGCTGTTTATTTTAACAGCAATATTGAGTTTAAGTTGTGTTGATGGCTCTAGAGACTGTCTAGCTTTCTTTTTGCTGACTGAGCAGGGTGAGTTTGAAGCATGCTCCTTTTGAGCTGCACATTAAGTTGTCTAATGCATAATCTGTAAAGACCACCTAGAAGGAAGAAGAATCTTGAAGGAATCACCTCAGTCATCAAATATAGGCCTTTGCAGTAGCAGGCAGCTCTGTGATAAATGTTTAATACAGGTAAGTCAACAGAAATACTACTCTGTATATCCTGGAAGCCACAGAACTTCTCCCAGACTTGTAATAACAAAAGGCCATAATACAAAAGGCAGAAACACAAAAGCACACCACATGACAGGAAAAAAGCAGAAGAGATTGGGGCAATACCAGTGTGTTCAGACTCTAAAGTACCAGGAGAATTTGTCCTTTAAAGAAGTTTAGAAGGTCCTGCAAAGTAAACAATTCATCATGTTACTGATAGACACCAAAACCTTCCAAGCCTTTCCTTCCAATCTAGTTTGGAAGGATATTTTGGCTTCATTCCTGGAGGGGACCAGCTTTAGCCTTGGTGCCTGAGCAAGATGCATCTTGATTTGGACAATTGCTCATCCTCCATGTCCATTCTGGTTTTTACTGGCCTCTGTCTTCTGAGACAGCTAATTAGATTCTGTGTTAGAATTGAAGATCCCATATATAGTGATAGTGAGACACACCACAGACTGGACACGGACTTTCAGATGCATCTTATGTTGACCATTAACTCACTGTTAGAGAGATTGTGTCAAACCTTGTAAAAAAATATTCTGAGAAAAGGTAACCCTTTTTTGGTTTTTTTAATGTTTGCTTGTTTTTCTGTTAGACCTTTCTGCAGGGTGAGGGAGAAGGAGCTCATTAGAGACTAGCACAGGAGTCTTGTAGGCTTGTTTTCCTATGTTGTTACTCTTATCTTTCTCTGGTTTTGTCTATAGTAGCACGGATCAGATGGAAAATCTGTCCTTTCCTATAAATTTTTTTATAAATTAAACTCCTTCAGGTGGGATTTATGTCAAACTAGGTTAACTTTTAGAGTCTCTATCATACACAATGTCTGTTAAAATTACTCTTTGGGGTTTCAAGGCCACTAAAGGCTGTATGCTTCTAGCCTTTAAACAAAAGAGAAGAAAGCAGAAGTGTTGACATTGTAAACAAGAAATCAAGTGAAAGCTTCAGCACGTTCTTTACACCAAGAGGTTGTATATTGCACTCTGGAGCAGGACTCAGAGAAGAGGACTGTGAAAGAGGCATTAGTAGTTATGCCATCCTAAGACAGAAAATGGCACTGCAGCACACAAATACCAGGTAGTTCCCAAGGAGACAAACTCAACTCTGAGTTGCAAACCTTTGAAAAGTCTCATGCATAGTTCCTAACAGGTGGGAAAGATTGGGTTTATAATGCCTTGATAATCAAAAGTTCCCTATTCCTTGTAGTGCTGACTAGAATCTGGAAAGTCCCTGAATGGAATTCTGTTATTTATCATTTTGCTGCAACATATTTATTGAATAGAATTTTTCCTTGGACTGGTAAGGGAGAAATACTAATTAACTCTCTCCATTTTTGATCGCTTGCCTAATTATGAAACTAATTAGTGTCTATTTTTTATTGTTGTGAGAATTAGAATACTGAAAAAAGCCTTAGAGTAACAAAATGATAAATATGGGGTTTTCCTAATGACTTTGGACTGGGTCAGACATTTAGGCATTTCTTCCAACAAACTTATATTTGCTTTGGAAAGGAAAAGAGAGTACTCTTTGGCATATTTCTCTTATTAAAGCAGTTCTTAAAATTAGCCTCTGAGAAAATGACAGCAATAAAGTGTGCAAGATGCTCAGGGCTGGGATTGTCAAGCAAAAAGTCCTGTTTGCTGTCAAGAGAGGTTTTTCTTGAAAACTCTAACGGCACAGTTACTACATCCATTCTAGTACTAAGAATACCCAGGAATTTGTTTGACATCTGTAAAGAAACCAAGGCATCCAGAATGGAACAAAAGCCCTTATTGTCACTCTGCCCCCGTACATGAACTGAGTTACAAGAGGCTAGGATTAAAGAGTATATTCATGCATTTATGGAGAGAGGTCAAAAAATAGTAGCAGTGTTGTCTTATGATGGCCAAACACTGTAATAAAAAGCAAATGGCCTTAAAGACTAATCTTGTAAAAGTGGAAGTAATCTGAGATACCTAATTTTGCTACAGCAAGGTAATTTATATTAGGGAGCTATACTATTTATTGAGAAGTTTTAAATTATAGGGATTGACCTTTGAACTGAAATCAAATAACTACACGATTAAGAAGAATTATCTGTGTCAATATATGTAGCTCTATTTTAAAAGGCAGTGTGCTGGTCTAATCTAGTGATTTAACACTTCTAAATACCAGTGGTAAGAGAATCTGCTTCAGTGGTTGTGCTGGTTTTTCTGTGTCTGAACTGCTACACTGATACCAAAAGTGTATCTAGACAAACCTTTCAAAATGGATTGATTATGTGCAGGATGCAGCAAAGAGGATGTAAAATTACATATTTTGGTTTTAAGTTGCTCTTGGCATTAAATGTTGGAGGACAGTTATCATTCAGAAGGGAATGTAACTGGGTTTAATGTACTATAGTTGGTTGTGAAGTATACTATTTAATAGCATATTTCTAAATGTGTTATATACTTCTCTGTACTTCTTTATGTAAGTAGGTACTGAAAGAATATGTTAAAGTGATGCATTTTCTCTTTATTTAATTCTTAATAGTATGTGTGTTCATACATCTTCGTTTATATATTTGTTAGATATTCCCTATAGTTCAGTTTATTTGTAAAATATATTACCAGGGTCTTTTCTAAAACAAGGTGGAAGTTCGTTTTACTTTCTTTCCATTTCACTGCTGACAAGCCTTGTATTTTATGACTCAGTTGGCTCCATTCCTTCTGATGTACTCGTAGAGTAAGTCTTTGTACTCTTCCATTTTGTCAAGTAGAGAAGACTGTGCAGTGTTGTCATCTCTACTATTTTTAGTACAACTGGTTGAGTGAGCAGTCACAGTTAGCATTTCTTTACCTGTGCAATCCAGAGAGATGCCAAGAGAAAAGATGTCTTGGCAAAGAATCCAATTAAAGTTTGAATGGATGGTGTCTCAGGAGAAAATCAGTTCTAAAAGATTAAATTAAAAAAAAAATAGCATTGGGAATAATGATTCCTCTTTCCTGCCTGAGCAGCCCAATACCACCACATCCCATGAAGAAGTCTACATAACTGAAAGATTCAGGATTTTAAAACACTTCCCTCAAGTTGCAATTGTTGTTTTTCAGCTAAGTTTTTATCTATTTTTCTCCCTAAAAATTCTCAAAACCACTGTGTGAATTTTTGTTTTCAGGAGACCAATTCATACAATCCTAATATCTAATAGTGTTTCAAAAGCATTTGATGGTGAAAGAAATAGCAGCACACAGGCTCCAGTACAGCCCTTCAGCCATGAGTGTCTTTGCCAAATTGAAAATGTAGCTGAAAACAGTGAAAACAACCTTTTATTCAATTTTTTTCCTATTTTCTCATGTTTACATAAAACCATTTCTACCTAGAAACTCTGGTTTCTTTTTTATTTGTGTAATGGTCATATTACAAAAGGTCTCCAAAGGTATCAATGTCAGAAGGATACAGTCCAGGAATAAAGTTGTGCTATACTCATTAACTGCCACATCTTGTATCAACTCCTTCCTCAGGAAAACCTGCCCTAAGTTTGCCTCAGCTCCATCAGCAGAAACATCTGGCACTTTTCATGGTGTTTTCTTTGGAGAAAGAGGTCTTCTGAGTCCTTGAGAAGCAGAAAGAGGGATTATAGTGTTTCAGCAACAAGAATTTGGCTTTTCTCCTAGTTATGGGCTGGGACTTCCACTCCTTTTCTGCCTTGTCATAATTTAAATTCACTGGCTGATTCCCAAGCTCAAAGTGTGACATGTGCTCCATGTGCAGGGATGCAGGAGATGGGAGTTCAGGTCCTTGACCTCTCAGGAGTATAGTAGTTAACTTTCAGCAACACATTGGTGTTGCTTTGACCTTTCTGTCCCTTACATTGGCTGCATGCAAGGCTGTTTTCTTTAATCTAACAAAGGGGACTTTTAAACTTATGTAAGAGTTTAGAATACTAAGAGGAGTGAGCTGCTTAGCATAATTCTTGGCCTGAGAGTTGCTTTTATTTTTTGTTTGTCTCCTTTGATCTCAGAAAAGATGCTTTGTCACCAAAGCAAAGATGCTTTCTTTGCTAGAAAATGGCTGCTGGAGAAATAACAACCAAAAGAAAAAAAGAAGATTTGCAAATATTGCTGATACACACTGTACAGTGTCCAGCTTTCAGTCATTTCTTTCCTGGTCTTAAGCTTGGTTTTGTAAGGTCAGCTTGTTGCATATGCTGCCTATTTGCACCAGGGATACAGCTCAGTGTTGTGAAAGCTGTGTGAAAACCAGATGCAGCAGGACAGACTGGAATTACAGTTGAATGTGTGTCCACTGGAAGTAAGTGGTCACTTCTCTTTCTGCATGGGGACTTGAATATCAGAACCACTTTTAGTTATCATAATCACAGCATTCGTGTAGCTGTGCTTTTTAATGAAGTGTATTCTCACACAAAAAGGAGCTGCTGAAATACTTAACTTCTGCCTGTGCTAGCATGAGAGAGCAGGCATAGGCCAAAAGTGCCTTCTGGTTTCATGTAGCTAATACTATGCTGAAGTTATGCTTTTCCCTTTTGCTGCTCCGTTTCTCCTGGAAGACTGAAAAGTAGTGAATCACTTAACTGAAACCAGCTCTCTAATCTACATGCAGCATTTACATTACCTAAACATGCTACCATTAAAAAACCCCTTTGTTCTGCGTATGGGATGGTGACAGCTGTTTGCTTCTTGTCTGTTCCTAGTCTTTGCATCCCAGCCACGACATCAACTGTTATAATCCCTGCATGCAGCAATTTCATTTTACCTCAGACTTCTTTATCCATAACAGGTGTTCACACAAAGAGAAGAAATTGTGCTCATTGCAGTGAAATTGTCGAAGGTCAAATCACGTTTGAAGCTGGCTCAAAGAAGCTTTTTTTCTGTCCTCAAATGCAGTTTCATGCTGCTTGGTGTACATTGTTTGTACGCAGAATTCTACATTTTCCATGGAATTGAGCGTTGGGAGTAATTTCATTTGCAGAACCCACAGGCTAGTTTTTTGCTAAATAACATTGCTCAGTGTGGTTCTGAAATCGCCTGCTGCTTTGCATCCTTTTTAAATGTTATGTGGTCCATGACTCTTGTTTTGCAACAGGAAAGAATTAATGTAAAATCTATCTTGAATTGATATAAACTTCATTCTTTCCTGAAGTTTACAGAGATGGGAAGCTGAAGCATTAGCCCTCCTTAGCATGGGTACATGCCCTGGAAGAAAATGGAGATTTCTTTCACTTGCTTTCTGGTGTCTCTGTCTGATTCCAAATGGTTCCACACAATGAACTGCACTGGATGGAGGGCTAGACCTGTTTGAGTGCATTTCTTGGACTCATGTTACCTTCTGGGGGCTGCAGTGTACAAAGGACATAAATCTTGATTCTAGAAACAATCCTCATGCCTTTTCTTTTATGGCTTGCTAATGTGAAAATTACAGCCTTTGCTGCAAAGGTATTTCAGGGTGGCATGCACTTAGCTTGCTCAAAATTTCACCGTTTTATTTTTTTTTTTTGAAAACCACAATGGATTAATTTTTATAGGTGTAGAATAAATTTGTAAGTTACTTTATGTGAAAAACTAGGTATATAGGACTTTCTTAAGATTCTTGACACTTCAAAATGTCAAAATGGAGAGTTTAACCACTCTCTGCTTTGTCACATCTACTCTTTGTGCCCTTCAGAGTTTATTGTCTCAGGAATATCTAGTGAAACCTGATTCAACGGGATCTCTAAAATTTCAGGGAAAGAGATATTGTGGGAGAATCTAACTGATGTAGCTTATTGAGGAGAGAAACTCTGCCTTTTTCTAACTTAATCTTCAACTTCTGTAACATTCCTATATTGATTTTATCTCCTAACATCCGAGATAACCTAAGGACTGATCTTGGATCTGTTAAACCAGCACATAGGGTCGTTTGCTACCTTCCTGTGCAAGACAGTGCTCCAGTTGCAGCAGCGTGTGGCTCTAAGTGGGCCATGGGCCAAATACCCAGCCTTGAGCAAGAGTGTGCATCTTTCCCTGAGCATTGTGTTACTTTTGGTACTTGTTTAGCAATATCTAATCCTGCTAATTTAGAGATAACTCATACATGCCCATTATGTGCATACTACATACACTAGCTGCAGTGATCACAGTAGAGTGGTATCTACTGTTTCTCTAATTTTTTCCATCCCTCTCTGTGATTCCCTTGACTTAAAATACGTTAAGATTCTTGCATTAAAAATAAAAACACAAAAGCTATGTGCATGTCTGTATATTTTTGTTTATTAAAAGAAATCAAATACAGACACATAATGAGGATGAAAACACCTTGCTTTTTTAAGCCATTTTCCCCTAAGCTTCTGTGTCTAAAACACAATGAAATAGCCAAATATGGGTTATATATCTATGAAAAGATTTTGGTAATATTGTAAACCATAGCAATAAAGCTTGTCTAGACTTCTTCTTTGTAATCAATGAGATCTTGAGATAAAATTAGGGTCTTAGATTTTAAATATCCTCATTTTAATTGCAATTTTTGAATGTGATTTCCTTACTGTGCCTGTTCTTTCTTTGTCTGATTCAAATGGCAAACAGAAGCCCTGCTCTAATTGGTTGCTTGTTCTATTTTTAATTTGCAGGACTGATTTAATCCTTCTGAATTACAGAAGGGGCAAGCAACTCCATAAACCTGAGTAATGAGATTTGTTAAGTGTTATTTCACTATGAGGATATTTCCTAGAACACACATCTTTTCCAGAAAAATGTCTGATTAAAACATAATGGGTGAAACAGTATGCTGATTCCCAAATTTTGAGAGGTCCCTCCTCCTATGAGATTTTAAATTCTTTCACCTCCTACCAAAATCAGCATTAGAGAAGGGATATGACATGACCTGGTTTGCCAGCATTGGTTAAAGGACAATATACTAGATATACCAGTTATTCAAAAATAGTATTACAATTGTGAGATCAGGCACCTTAGGCAGTCTGCTGTTTAATAATATATCTTGCATGGCTGCTTTTATTAAACAAGGGAATAATAACAGTTAGATCTGTAATTCTCATTATTGACTTGAATGAACAACAGTCAGTCTTGAAAAGTTATAGAAAAACCTATTTGGATTACCCTTTTTTTTTTTTTTTCCTCCAAGAAAATACAGATGCAATTTAGCAGATTTAAATACACAGCATGGGTATCCAAGCTGGGTCTATGAAACCACAAAAGACTTGCAGGAAATGGAGTAAGTTTCCATTTGAGCAGCAAGTGGGGATAAAACTAGCAGCATGAGGTTGCCACGGTCCTGAACTGGATGTCCAGCCAAGGCTTGCAGCGGAATGCTGAAAAGTCCTTCCAGCTGATGTTTCCTGCTCATCCTGCCCTGGGCACCAGCAGCAGGGACAGCACTGAGTCCTGACATTTGTCATGTCCTTGCCCTGTCTCATAATGGTCCAGGAGATTTTGCTGTTTGTGAACCCCGTCTTTCCTCTACCCAGTCTTTATTATATATGTGACCTCTAGGCAGCGGCAGGTGTGCTGTCCAAAAGAACATGTGGCCTATTTTTGTGTCAAGGGAATGACATTTGTTCACCTCTGATCTGAAAAATATCATCTCCAGAAAGTGTCCTGAACTGCAGCTTAAATTCAGTATTCGCAAATTCCTGCCGCCTTTGTTGTCTTTGCTGAAGCCTTGAGGGTCCAAACCTTGACAGCTGATGTTTTGTTGCTTTGATGTTCTGAACAATATGTTTTGCCTGCCATCTAATGCCATATTGTTCCTTTGAAGGCATCAGATGCTGCAACTTGAGAACCTAACTACTTCTTCACTTTACTGTGTAGAATGATCAGGCTTCACCTTTGGTTGGCCTCTACTAGCACAGCAACATTATTCCTCTAGGCATCAAAAAGGTAATGAATGCCCTTCAACTCCTTAATGCTTTTCCTCCCTGTCTCAGTTACCTGCACCAGACTACTAATGTTTGAGTTTCACAGGTGGTGTTGACACCAATGGAGGCAACCATGACACTTCAGCTATTAACGCCTCAGGATCTGGATCTGATTTTCACAAGCTCAGGGATCCTGCAGCTTTCTTTTCTTTTTTTAATCTATTTGTAGTTGTGAATTCTTTTTCATTCTGAAAATAGAGCTCACAGCTTCTTCCAGGGAAAAGACAGAGGAAGAGCTGAGACCCTAATTTATGCACCTTCCAGGTTAGATTTGTATATGATAATTTTAAAAGCTTCCATCTTTAAGACCATCTAAGGGCCCTGGTGTTTTTCTAAATAATTTCTAAAAGTCAGGACCAATCACATGGTATTAGAGTTTGCATACCAGTATTAGATATTACCAAATCTTTGAGCCTCTTTTGGATAAAATTAAGTTTTTTTGTTTGGAAAACACCCTTGTTCTGAATTTTGGAGTAGTGGATTTGAAAAAAAAAAATTATATCTTATCTCCAAAATGAACTTTCCCTCTTCAACACAATGCTTTCTTCCTTCAGTAAAGAATGAATTGTTATTCTAATCTTCTGTGTTAACTATTTGCTTGCAGCACTGGTGTTTTGCATAGTTTAGAGGAAGTTCCTGACTTGTTGAAAAGGTTTTGTGCTCAGAGAATAAACTTCAGGCAGGGGGACAGGTAACGAGATCAGAAAGGCTACTGGGACCTTTCAGCTTTGTAATATCAGCAAGTGTATGTTGTAACTTTGCCATTTCAGCTTGATAAGCAGCAGAGAGAAGATGCAAGTTCACATCCTGGCAAATACAACAATTTAAGAAGAATGTTAGTTCATTAATATTTTAATGCAGTTCTCAATAGTTTATGTGCAACACAATTCAGTTATGTGGTCCTGGCTGCTTTCAGAGAGGTAGGCATTACTCGTCGTGTCAAACCTTTTAGTCTTCACTGTATAACACAGCTCATTATGGAGGATCATAGCTTGAGGTGCGGTAACTTGATTCATTTATGCACGAACTGGGCAAGAAATTCATAAATATTTAAAAATTATGTATATTTACCAGTGTAATACTGCATATTGAATTAGTTGTCTGGTTTGCCTGCCAGCATTTCAAAGTTTGTGTTTAATTATCATGTTACCTAAGTTTGATGGCCAGTGTTTTTAATGGATTCATACTGCTACTCTTTCCTTCAGCTTCACCTTAAGCTCTTCTGAGCTCCTTTGTGACACAAATTAATTGAAATCTTGTCATCTTAGTGCACTGACAAATGAAAATAGATGACTAATGTTGATTGTCTTTTGGCATTTCATATGCTGCTTGCCAAGAGTATGTCTTACATACTGCGATCATTTAGAATCCTACACGCTCAGGGTAGTAATTTTTTCAGACTGATTGCAGTCAGTTGACAAAGAAATCACCTTGAGCAGATGCTCACCAGTAGCCAGCCCTTCTTATAATTACTTAGCATAAGAAGAAAAATTAAATAAGACACAGAGGACCATTTAATGATATGGTCTGATCTCTTCTGTATCCTGTGTCATTAAATTTCACATATGTACAAGCAGTGAGAACAGTAGCAGTAGCCTGCATTTGGCTAAAACCTGCCTTACAGAAAGGCATCTTGTTCTCATTGAGGGACATAAAACCATTAAAAATTTCTTGGTGCCTTTATTAGCTGCTCCAGTGATGTGTTGTCATCTTAAAAAGAAAAATTTTGTGCTATACTCGAATTTGTCTGACTTCAGTTTCTACCACAGATTCTTGTTATGCCATTCTCCACTAGATTAAAGAGCCCTTCAGAATCCAGCATTTTTTTCTGCATCAAGGTACTTATGTGCTGTAATCAAGTCAATCTTTTTGATACGATAAACAGATTGTGCTCTTTACGTCTCACTTAGCAGCATTTTTGTTCAACTCTCAAATCACATTTTCAGCTCTTAATCTGCCCCCTCTACTATTTTTCAGCTTTTTATTTTTTTCAAAACATAGGCAGGAACACAGTATGCAAGATTGGTATCATCAGTGATACATCCAGAGAGAAAGCTATGTTCCTTATTTCCCACTCCCTTGATGCAGGTTAATCCTTCCTTTCAGCAACATCACAGTCAGTGTTTAGGATGAGTTGGTGACTGGAGCTGCTAAATCGCTTCCAGCGAGTGCCATCACCTGCTCAGTACACAACACCTACAATCCTTCAAGCTTATTACAGGGATTTAGCTATAGTAGATGTATTTTGTTCGACAAGGTCCAGTTTGACACTCAATTCAGACTACTTCACTTGGTTGCTTGGTACCTTTGCCATTTTTCTCCTTTTGGGGTCATTTTCAGGGAAACATACCCGGTCAAAGAAGGTTCCTTTACTTTTTGTTGTTTTTTGTCATCAGTCATTTAGGCAAGTTCCAGTCAATTTAACATCTGCTTTAATGATATCATGGGGTACCATGTTTTCTTTCAGATTTAAAATCTGAACCCTCAGTATGCATGTAACCAAACAAGCAATCTCATTGAAGAATGAATTTTGAGAAGTTTGATTAGACCTGATCTTCATAAAAAAGACTGGAATTATTTCTATTAATCAATATGAAATATTTTTAAATTAAATGTTTCTCCCTTTATTATTTAGGGTGCCAATGTTGGCTTGTATTTTCTTCTCATTGCACTTGCTTATTTTTTGACTACTGGTATAAGATTAACACCCCTTTTGGAATTTCACAAATCATGATTCTTATATTTCTTAATTACTAGCAAGTTGGAGCAATTCTTCATATTCCCTTTGAGATACTTCTACTTGTTTCTTTTGTACCACAGAAGTACTTATAGAACATGTTTACATTTTACACATCAGCACAAAACCACTTATGAACTACATTTACTACATGGACCAGTATCATCACTGGGTTTTCTTTTGTTCCTAAAACACTTTAAATGCCCTGTTTGTCCTCAGCTATCACAACTGTGGATATTTTTTCTTCCCTATTAAATTATTGATTTCTGATATTGTAACTTGCAATTTATAGCAACTGTAATTTATATAATTTCTTTTTGTTTTCCATTTGCTTTCTGACAGCTACCTTGGAGGTTTTATGGTAAAGTTACTGTTCTCTGTGATTGCAAAGTCACAGTCCTTTGGCCATTAACTCGAGGCTTTATGAGAGCCTCTCTTTTGATGTTCACACTAAATATATTTTTCCTTGTCAGCTGTCCCTACTGTTTTTCTCAGTTTGGGGAAATTAGCTCTTTGAAGCAGCAGAAATGCATAGTTTTGATTGGGGCTGTCTTTCATTTACCCATGATGAATACAATCAGACCACAATTGCTTGTTCCCAGGCAACTACAGACTCTTAATTTAGTGATACCAATCCCTTTCATCTATCAAAATGGGGTTCAAATGCTTATCTCTTGCAGCATAGGATATCTATTGGGCTACAAAATTACCTTCTCCAATTGTACAAGTTATTATTGGCTTGGTAGAATCTGCTGTTAAGCTACAAGAGGGCTACACTTGTTTCCCTGCAAATAAGAAGAATTAGGATACTGCTGTGAATAGATGTTTAATTCACAGGTGAATATTTCAATGCTTCCAAACATCTCTGTCATCAGGATTTAATCAGGATTGAATTTTAAGGGGAGACATACAATTTTAGGGGTATTAGTAGTTAATTTTTGGACACTTACAGACCTTCCTGCAACAACAGCGCTCAAAAACAAAGCTTGTTTACCTTTTTCTTTTAAAAGGTAGTAATTAGGAGGAAATTTACTTTAAGAGGTAGTAATTAGGAGGAAATCAAGGGATGAGAATTAAGGCCTATGTTGTTCAGAACAGGGCAGGTGTCCTGGAATGAACTGGAACAGGGACGTCAGCCACAACTCATCCAGAGGCCTTACAACTTTGTCTGCTCAGTTTGGAGAAGTAGAATGAGAGGGGACCTCATTGTAGTCTACAGAGGGGAAGGCACTGATCTCTTCTCTGTGGTGACCAGTGACAGAACCCGAGGGAAAGGCCTGAAGTTGTGATAGGGGAGGTTTAGGTTGGATATTAAAAAGAAATTCTTCACCCAGAGGGTGGTCGGGCACTGGAAAAGGCTCGCCAGGGAAGTGGTCACAGCACCGAGCCTGAGAAAGTTCAAGCAGCGTTTGGACAGTACTCCTGGGCACACGGTGTGATTCTTGGGGATGTCCCTTGCAGCGGTAAGAGTTGGAGTTTTTGATCTTGTGGATCCCTACCGACGCAGAATCCTCGGTGACTGGGAAAATTGCCCTCGGCGAGCGGCGGTGCCCGGGGAGGCTGCTGGCAGGGGCCGGGACGAGCCGCGCTCACTCAGGGCTGCCTGACCGCAGGGGAGCCACGCAGCCCCGGCCAGGGCTTTCAGGCACCGGGTCAGGCTTTAGGGGCACCGAAACAAACCCGGTATCACAAGCAGCGATTGCTGCCGCGATCCCTGGATTTGGCAGTGAAGGCGGCCCCGGGCATCGGGCTGTACCGCAGCCCCGGGGCCCTGGCTGGCAGCCGTGCCCGCCGCCGGCCGTGCCGTGTCGCCCTGCCCCGCGGGAGGGGCGGCGGCGGCCCGGCGGTGCCGAGGGTATTTATAGCGGGCCCGGCAGCCCCGCCGGCGCGGAGGCTGCGGCTGCGGCCAGAGCACAGCGGGAGCGGACCCCGCTCCTCTCCGGTCCCAGCGCGGCGCCGAGATGGAGGGTAAACGCCGAGGGGCACGGCCGGCGCGTCCCGCCTCCCTGCCCGCCTCGGCCGGGCTGCGGGCGGAGGGGCTCGGACCGGCCGGGAGGAGGGAGGCGGCTTCGCTCTCTGCCCCGCTCGGGGCTTTTAACACTTCCCTCGCCCTGCGGGGGCTCCTGCAGCCTCCTCACCACGGGTATCCCCGGGCTGGGCGAGGAGAGGGGCCTCAGGGCAAGGGGAGAGAGGCAGGGTCGGTTCGCAGCGCAGGTGTAGGGCTGCCTGCTGGGGATCTACCTGTAACCTCCTTTTGTCACAGAGCAGCAGTAGCGTAGCCAGGATGGTCTAATAAGGTACAGACTTTGCAACAGTTGTCATAAAAACATTGCAGAGCGGTATTTTTAGTTGAAATAAGTGATCTTTAATCACTTATTAAAGTGCCTTAAATTTAAATTTAATTTTATTTGTTTCATCTGGCACCAGAATAACATAGTGATATACAGCAATATAGTGATTTACTTTGGAACAAAAGGTCTCAGTTAAGAGAGAAGTTAATCCTGTTTTATAAAGGTGTTATCAAGTTCTTTACTCGCATGAAGAGGAAGGCCTTGCATCATTAATGAAAAGTGAAAGTTGACCACATGTTTAGGAAAGTTGGGACTGTGGATGAACTATGGCTAATACAATAATGACACTGCTGGAAGAACTTAGAAAATGTAGAGATTAAATTTGCAAGGTTAAGAAACGAGGAAGTCCTTAGTGTTGTGAATGGAAGCTGATTGCTAAGTCAGAAAATAGTAAAAGTGCTTGCAGACGGCTCCCCCCCCCCCAAGATCAATATTCTTGATAACAATTTCTTCACTTATCTCAAATTATGACTCTCTTATGAAAACCATGAAAAAAGACTTGAGGCCTTATAAGTTTCTTTTATATATTACCCAAAACATGGATGAAGCAGTGTAAAAGCTTTTAATCCCAGATTGAGAATTCTCCTCTTACATGCTCGCGAGTGATCCAAATCATTAGCACTATATTGGTAAAAAAAATCTCTGAACAAAATCATATATTTGAAAGAAAACTTCAGAAATTTCATATTTTAAAAATGGTGGATCCATTTTTCTTTATTTGATGTAGATTGAGTGAGCATTGTAAAGTTACATGACAGTTCTGGTGTGTAGTAAATGTGTTCTGGTGCCCGTAGTAGTTTCCGACTGTACTGTAAGGACAGCTGTACTACGTGAGTAGCAGGGGCAGTACTGTATGAGTGACAGCAGCTCCCAAAGTCATTTGCTTTAGATGCAGCTTATATTTACATGATCTGCCAAAACAACACCAAAGATACGCTGCCAGCAGTCACTAAGTCTGAGATCCTGGTGGTTTAGCTGGGTAGTAGTGTTCTTGTTCAAACATCACCTATTGTAATCTACCAAAAGTCCTAATTTCCTTCCAAAAGCATTGGCTTGTGCTGGTAAGACAGAATGTGTCTAATGGTAATGTGATCTCTACACTTGTTGCTGCAGGTTTTCCAGTCTCTCTACCTTATTCATGAATAGCATCTGTTATTTCTTTGCACTTTCCCTCTGATGAGGAATTCTTTACTCTCACAGATGTCTCTTTCCTTTATCTTTGGATTTGCTGTGTTTTCTGCTAGGTTCTATCTGGTGAATACGCTTCTCTTAAGTGGGATGGTGAATGAAGTTAGGCTACATTATAGCCTTCTCTATAAGCTCAAGTTATGGTAGAAATTTGGCTCTGTGATTCTCGAAGTTTTAAAACTTTGCTGCCTGCTGATTTTTTTTTTTTTTTAAATAAGCAAATGTGAGTCCATTGTTAAAACTAGACCTCCTGGGCAGATCAGTGCAGTTCTCCTTTCAGTACTGATATCATGGGTACTTATCTTTTAAAGTCCTGTTGGAAAGCATCTGGGAGAAAGACTGAAGGCACCTGCCTGTTGCAGCATTAGAACTGTGTTTTGCACAGCTGGAGCAGCTGGCAAAGTGGAGTGGAGACTTGAATGTGCAGAGAGTTAACACTTGCAGTAGCTGCTGTGGTGAGCAGTGTGGGAACACTCTAAGGGGTGACACTCTGGGCTCTTTTCCTTGTTTTTTTCCTTTTTTTTTTCTTTTC
>VZDJ01000782.1:10876779-10921966 GCA_008694505.1 Cyanoderma ruficeps
AATTTCATCTTGCTGATTCCTAGTAGAGCCTCATTTCTCTCAGCCTGTCACCCTCTCCACAGGGAAGCCTTAATGACTATGCAGGGATGAGTAAGAGGATTGATTTTTTTGTTTGTTTGTTTTTTTTGGCTAAGCTTCCATTCACACAAAAGACAGCAAAATCCAAAATTCCCATGAATGAGAGGGGGCCAAGTTGTAAATTCCTAATCCTAGCTGCAGAAAGGGATCTTCACTGCATATATATTTATATATTTTAGTCATTTAGCATCAGGGTAGTTTTCCAAGGTTGATTTGGCACGGAGAAAGCTTTGCAAATTCTGTATTTGGAGAAAAAAAAATAGGTGAGCTGTTTTCTTGTGGGGTGTAAATCTGAGTGTGTTAAGCAGAGTTTCAAGCAGGTTGCTAGCTCATCAACAGAGTCAGAGCTGGCAATCACAAAAGGAAGGGAGCAGCCAGCATTTGTGCAATATGTTGCTTTTTAACTTCTGAATTGCTGGTGGTTCAGTGTGTATTTGGTATGAATGGGGAGTTATGTGGTTTTATGCCACCAGCAGATTGGGGAGATGAGCGGGCAAACCTTTTATGTGAGGTATTGCCATGTTGATGTCTCAAACAGCTGTAATGTGAAGCATGGTAAAGCACCCTGGAAGTTAGGGAGACTTTAAGGCACTGGTAATGTGACACTCAGGTTAGTATTTTGGTCAGAGCAGAGGGATAGGATCTCTCCTATGTGTAAAAGTCTGATCTGATAAAAGAGGTACTCAGATCTTTTCTAATATCACTTCATCAGAGGAAGGGAGACCTCATTTTGCAAGAAACTAAGCTTGCATCAAATAAAGCCATTCTGCATGAGTGCATTCATGGTGCTTTAAAATTAATAAGAATTTTCTTGGCAGTTAATGAACATTTAGTGAAGAAGCTTAATTTGACATTTGAGAAGTTCAATAAATAATTTTTTTTCTTGATTAAAGCATCTTTTAAACTGTCACTTACACAGCCAAGAATTGTCACTGTTTAATGCATTACGAGATCTTGTTGCATACTGATTCAGCTATTATTGCCTATTAAACAGTTTAGATTTTGTGTGCCTTAATTTCCCTGCTCTTGACTATTTTAAGCTGCCTGCTTCTTTAAAGATCATTTATATTTGCATAAGCATTTATTACGTATTCAAGTCAGAAAATATGGATGCACTGAAGTACATGTCTTTGTATTTCTGACTTCCCCCAGCTTTGTGGTCCAATTTGAGATAGCTTTTTATGCTCATCCCAGATGTTTACGGAAACTACCTCTTCAAGCTTTGCTAAAATCAGTAATTAAACTTGTGGCCTTTTTTGCTTTGCCCTGTGTCACAAATTGCAGAGGTAGTAGGAGGTAGTTGTTGGTAAAGCAGCAATAAGTCCAGGATACTCAGCAGGACATGGCTAAATTTGGGCTGTTTCCTACCTTTTGTTCTCCCATCTGTGCATACAAGTAATCTTATTTTAGCATTACTGGGGTATATAATGTGCAATGAGGGAATAATAAATTGAAAAGGCAAATTGTTGTTGCTTTGTAGCATGTCAGTAGTGGTTGTTTCTGTTGATAATTATTGCCAGGCTTCATCTAAGTGTAACAAAAGAGGTATCTTTGGGTTGTATGTCCATCTCTGTTACCATTTCTTGAGTATATGTGATCTTTATTTTTTTTAATGAAAAATTTGCCAAGTGTCAGCAAATAGAATTGTCTTTCAAAGTAAAAGCCACTGGACCAGAAGCTTTCAGTACTTATTGTGGGAAAGGTGATTCTTAGTGACCAGGGTCTTTTGTCGGCAAAATAGCAATGACTTTACGAAGTAGTTGATTAAATCTAGATAATTTGGAAAAGCTTGTATCTTGAAAGCTTAGCTGTCTCTGCCCTTTGTCACATCTCATCTTATGTATGCTGAAAAGCCTTATAAATATGATCTTATCCATTGGCAAATGTCAGGGTTTCAACCAGAAAGATTGTCTTTAAGTGGCTTGGCATCCCTCTGGTGGTTGCACTGCAAGACAGTTTGCAGGATCCCATTGAGCTTAAACTAACTTTTCACAAGCAGCCCTACTCCATTGTTCAGGGATTATGGAGCCCTCTTTGGGGCCAATATATCATGTTAAAAAGCTCTGGCTCCAGCCTGAAGGGGAAGGAGCAAGTGACAAATGCTGTATGTATTTGGTATTAGGTTGCAGTGCTAATGCTGAGGTCAAATGACTGATTTAAGTTTGGGCACAGTCCAAACAAACAAACCCAAACAAACTAAGGTGTCCATTTTCTGCCTTTGATAGAGAAAACTGGAAGATCTGGGTGCAGTCAGACTACAGGTGTCACTGTTTGGGTCTCTTTCAGCATGCCATTTCTGAGCCTTAGCGTGCACAGTAGGATCAGATCTGTGCTTCGACCAGGCACCATCCAGACTGATGCTCTAGGAAAGGACTGCTAGTGTCTTCTGCTGGCACCTGCCAGTGTCATGCAGCAGCCTGGCCTCTTGCAGCTCAGAAGTGGTTTCCCAAAATCAAGTAGCAAACCCATTGCAGGTACAACTTGAAGTGGTGTGTCCAGAGCCCTGCTGGGACCCTCATCTGTGTGACTGATCTTTGCTGGTGTGACGAGCAGTGCTATGATAGCCTAGGCAAGGCAACTTGCTTCATTTTGAAAGTGCATTGAGCTGCTTTAAACTGCTTTTACATTGAACTGATAGGCTAATAAATTATGAATATCTATGTAGGAACTAGTTCAGAGAACCTAGTGGGCTGGAAAGTTACATCCTGATTAGCTATGCAATATCTTCCCCATGTTAGTAAATAAGGGCGTAGCTCAGAGTTATGTTGTGGACATGAGTTATTGAACAGTGATTGAAAACCCTTTGTAGGAAGCAGAAAATATGGAAGTGTTTATGGTATGAAAAAAGTGAGAGGAAAAGACTTGTTTTGACTGTAACTTGAATGTGTAGGTAAAACTTCCTAAAATGAAATTTAGACTTTTCATCTGTTTCTACATTTTAACTTACACTGGATCCCATAAAACTCACTTTTAGTAAATTACTGCTTGCTTAGTTGATTTTTGAAAGACTGGAGCTAAAATCTGATTTTATATTATGATTAAAAATATAGTTCTTGCATGAAATGGCAGCCTGTCAGGAAACCTTTTAAAGCAATTTGCAGAACTTCCATTTGGGAAAAAACTATTTGCGTTTTCATTTAATCTTCTTTTTCCGCAGGAAACCAGAAAAATCTCAGGGATTCTGTATGTTCTACGTGGGTCACACCTATATTCATCATTTCTGTTTGAACTCAGCCTCCTGAAGTTAACTTTGCTATCCCATGCACAGTGCTTCGACTGACTTGAATGTTGCAGATTCAGTCACTTTCCCACTGAAAAAGGAATGTTCATTAGATGTTCATCATCAATACTTTTAATTAGAATGAAAAGAATTTTGTTTCTCAGATACTTCCTACACTGTTAGCAGGTGTTAAGAGTTAGAACATCTGAGAAAGAACCTCACTGGGGTCAGGGAATTGGGATTTCCATTTCATAGTTGACATTTGCCATTTCTCAGTTTCGCATCAAGGTGAATTCTGATTCTCCACAGCCTTTCTTCCTAATTGGAAATGTTACAGCACGAATCATTCCCACACTTACTTGGTTAGGGTATTGCAGAGTTGTTATGAAAAATTAACATCAGCTCCTGAGGACTGTGCATAAAAATGTCTGAGTCTTATTTCTTAACATTTACCTGCCTTTTTTTCTTTTTGAGAAAAGCAAATCCTGCCTAGGACCATACAGCATGGCATTTTGGGAGCATTCAACTAGAAAGTGTGCCCCCTCAGAAATCAGGAAATACCTCTGAAGGCAGGACCTCTGTCCTAGCATGGTCCCTGCATTCCCTGTCAGATATTCATCGCTGGGTCTCCTCTCCTCATTTCATTCTCCCAACCCTTCCTTTAGGAAAGGGAAATTGAGGTGTGGGATGGAGAATAGGACCCATTTGTTGTGCTGCTACTGTTCAGTGCTAGCACTGTGCTCAATGAGTCTATTCAGGGGTTTTGGAGCCCAGACACAAGCACTTTTGTTTTCCTTGCGTCCTTCTCTATAAAGGTCACATTTGCCTTTTCACAGTCAGAGGATTCCTATGTGGGGGTGGCTGTTCCAGACCTTCTGAGGGGAAGCACCCAACTTGTTCTCTATCCACAGGCCTGGTCCATAAATCTGCGACACAAGAATGTGGAATATAGGGGGAATTGCATAAGCCCTACCATACCCATGCCTACTTTTTTCGTATTGATAGCTTTTCCAGGACAACAAGTAATTTTATATACTGGATTTTAAGAAAACTACATCTCCTTTACTTGGCAACAGGCCTGGGAAATCAGTTTATGAAGAAACAATGTATTTTTGCCTTAAGACTGGGGTGACTTCATTCATATGTAGAGTAAGGCAGTGATTAAAGAAACAGAAGTGGCTTTAAAGACTATGTATACCAAGGGACTCAAATATCTGCATAGTGTGGGACAAGTGTGTGCTTTAATGCTTTGTTATGTGATATGGCACCACAGTAATTCATTAAACATGGTGGTGTGGAGTCTTGATACTGAAGGCACGTGTTTTCTTTTGCTGGACACACTGAAAGAAGACCCATGACTTAATCATGCAGAATGAGAATTTTTTTTTTTTTTCTGATTAATGCTGGCAATTGCTAATGCATTTGTTACAAAGCAGAAATATGCCTTTGGTTAAAGCCAGCTTTTTGCATTCCCTCAAATAGTCAGTGGTGCTAATACAGTATAAACTGAACAGGATTTGGCTCTGGTATTCAAGCACAAGCTACTTTTTCACAAGAACCCCCTTCTTTTTCCTCATTTGCCTTGCAAACAGTAAATCCTTCTGGTCCTGCTACTTTCCCAAATATTGTTAGTATGGGCCAAGTACAATGCTTCAGTTTTTTTCTGTAGTGCAAGGATTTAGCAGTTGAATATGGAAACACAGATGAAGCTTTTATAATATATGGTAGTACTTACATAAAGATATAGAAACATCTGAAAAAATGGTTATTTTTTTCTGTACATTATTCCAACTCCAATTAATTTATGTTTGCTGCTGGGAAAATAATATTGATCATAAAAATGAAATGCTGGTTGGAAATACTTAGGCTTCTGTAATAGAATATTTCTTTCAGGATGAAATATGAGAATTATGTACTTGATTTTGGTGCTGCTGAAGCCTGTGGCTGAATGCCCAATTGCCTTCAACTGGAGCAGAATTGAGTCTTCTCTTTTGCAGAAGGATATCTTAAACAGTCAGTAATTCTTAATCTCTGTGTTAAAGCACTTCCATTTGCTAAATTTTTAGTTCTGTTTCAAGCCTGGAGCCATTTGGCTGAAATTGTATTTGATGTATTTTCTGGATGTCTGTTTTCTGAGTCTGCTTCAGAGTGTGTTTTTGTATTCTCAAATAGGAAACAACATGTTTATTGCAGTCACATCTGTAGAGGGTTTCCCTATCATATTTAAAAACAAAAGAGGTGTATGTGACAAGATGCTGTTTCTATGAACTGGGCTTTCCCACTTCAAAGAAAGAGATGTTCTTTACTGCAATCAGGTGTGTTTGAGACAGATATATAAAAGACCCAAAATTTTTGTAAAATAATGTTTTGAGCATTTGATGAATGATTTTATTCTTTTTATAGGAGACAATATGTATCATCAGCATAGCATGTGTTTCTTAGCTCAGATGCTGAGCTCTGAGAATGTTAAAGGCATCTATTTAACTGTGACATAGAAAGTGAACCTGGAATCTTTCTGGGGGTTCACCTCTAAAGCATAAAAAATTGGTCAATGGCCTCTTTTAAAGAATGTGATAAAAAGAAAAAATGGTGTAGAATTTCAGAGATTTATCGTCTACTTAGTTTTCCTTTTCAGTTTTTTACTGCAGCCAAGCAGAAACACAGTATGTTTTTGATAGAGTTTGGTCATCTCAAAGAACTCCAGAAGTCAGACAATTCAAGTAGAAGATTAAGTATAATCAGTTGCAGAAAGATCATGAGGGATGAGAAGAGTGTATGTGTCCAGTAGTGGTTTCCAAAACCTGAAGACTACCTCAGAAAAATGTGTGTGCTTGGGGCTTGATTTAGTGCCAGGTTGTGAAATAACTGTTTCAGCTAATTTCAAGTGATGGTCTTATGGTATATTCCAGGGCAGAATTTGCAACAAATTCAGATTGAAATTATAAATGATAACCAAAAAATTATTAAGGAAGTGGTAAATAATTCCAAGGAGTGTTATTCCATGAAATAAAATATGGGCAAAGTTATGAATTCTTTGCTGGAGCTTTGCACAGGTAAAATGCTGTTGAAATGAAATCTGTCTTCCATCCCTTCCTTCTAACCTCTCTGCTTTGCCCTTCTTTCATAGACTGTGCTCAAGCTCCAAAACAGATGGGGTAGACCATCACCCAGATCATATCTTCTTCCTCAGGATCCACAAAGTATCCTAGGGAGACTGTAAAACTGTGTAGAGGTGAACAGACCTGCTTCAAACAGGAAGGTCTTAGACCTATGACTCAATTCCCTAAAGACCTGGTAGAAAAAGTAAAAATCTGTAAAGTTCTGCTTTTGCAGAATTCCTGTAAAAAGAGTATTGCAAAGTCATGGAAATACTAGAATCTTATCTCTGTGCAAAAGTGACAGGAGTAGGGCTAAGGGAGTTACCAATTGAAACTTTTTTCTCAACTCTGCTTCTAGCAGACACCTGAGAGTTTGAAGGAGAACAAAAAACCCCAAACCAATCCACCTAACAACAACAACAAAAATACCCCAAACACACAAAAGAAGGAGTTTAAGAGTTAGTGAATTCTCTTACTCCGCCATCTATTCTGTTTGTAGCCAAAAGAAGTAGCAATATCTGTGGTCTGCAATAGATATTTATCTCCCACACAGATTTTTTTCCGATCCTGTCCTCTTTTTCATAGAAACAAAACACCTTTGGCATACATAGAGGTCATAGACTCTGCAGGTGATGTTAAGGTTGAAATTCTTTTTTGTGTTTATGTTAAGCTCTGAATAGTACTTAAGGCAGCTATTTATGCATCAAGTAACTAAGTCTCAACACAAAATTAGTCTCTGTTCTCTCTGCCCAAAGCCCTGATGCCTTCCATTTCCTGGTAATACCCAGCGTTTTAAATCTTGTAAAGCTGATCTACTAGCTTGTGTTTCCAGAGATAAACATCTAAGACTTTTTCAAAGCTGCAGTTTCTTTACAGTGCCTCTGCTGTGGTGTGCTGGAAAGCATGATGAGAATTGACATTTTTGATGTCCGTGATTTCCCTTCTTTGCCTGTTGAAGATTTAATACTGTTTGCCTGCTTGTTCTCCATCTTTACAGTAAGAACATTAATGCTTTTCCTATAACAATGGGCTGAAGGCTACTCTGTTCAGAAAAATTTAGTATGCTACCCATTTAGATTAAAAATAGAAGTAATTTCAGAAATGCGTGGAGGAGAGGGGGGTGGGTTGTAATTTTTGTTGGCAGCATTATGAGAAGTGTGGGGTCTCATCTCATGTTAGAATTTCATCTTGTTTGTCGTATCACTCCTGATAAGTGAAAGTGAACTAAATGGCTTTCTCTGAGTCACCAGAAAATAAAAGCTCATGGGATTAGCAGGGTTTCTTTCAATCAATGGAACTTGAAGTGATGCACATTTCTAAACAGCATTGTTGTTCTTCTATGTCTTCCTGTGCATGAGGTGCTGTAATTGTGATAAGCATGATGAATGTGTCAGACTGCAGTGCCCGGCAGTCCTCTGGAAATTCAGTTGTTTAGACCTGTGAAAGAGCCACCTGCCTTCTCTACATTGTAAAAGGAGCAAAAAGCTCCAATTAGATAAAGCTGTTTTTGGGCATAGAACTTTCTCCACACACCCCAGGCTTGCACCATCCTCCCTGTAAATGAAGACAACCCATGGTGGCAGTGGTGCCTGGCGTTATAGATCTTAGCTATTCTACAGCAGGATCAGTGAACAAACACTGCCTGTAACCCGGATAATTTGGCTACAGTAGTTACCTCTTCTCCTTTCACTGCGATACTGTTTCAAATATCTATTCCCTTGATATCTCCAAATGTCTCAATTTCATCTTCATCCTCATGCTCATGAAACCCAGAGTCCTGATCTTGCCATATGAAATCAATACATGAAAGAGATATGTCATTGCCACTATTGGCCTGTGTCTCACAAGGATCTTGGATGAGGTCTCAGCGGTATTGTAAAGGAGGAAGTAAAAATGTGTTCACGGAACACAGCAGGAGAGTCCGTCTCCTGGGTAAAGGTGAGGGAGGGGAAAGGGATCATCACTGGAGAAAGGAATAAACAAGATAATCTGCCCAGCAAATTGTTGTAATTAATGACTGAGGGCACTTAATAGGATAAGGGTAGAAAGAAGAACAAGTATATGACATTGAAACGTTTTATTTTCATGGGGTGTGAATCAGTGAAGCACTCAGCAAAGAATGCAGAAGACTGAGCAAGGCTGGTGGGAAGGAGCAGCATAAAGATACAGGAAACAAGGCTGAAAGTTATTTCGTGAAGAAGTGGGAGCAGAGGGATGGCTTGTGGAGGGAAATATTTTCAGCTAAGAAAAATGCCCATTATCTTTCACCATATTTCCATTTATGCAGCTGTAACATGTTCTAAGCCAGAAATGTATTTTCCTTTGTGTTTGGAAGGTCCCTTGCATGCTTTTGTATGTTTGAGAAAGCAGTGGATATAATACAAGTAGGCTGTTATTGCATACAGAGTAACAGCCTGTGTTTGAAGTAATGTGATTTTTTTTGTCTGTAAAGATTCTTCCACCAAAATCTAGGATTTTTGTACAGGTAAAAAGTCCATGTGAGTTTTTTTGTAAGTTGACTAAATCTCCAGCAGTGAAACAATATTTTTTTAGTTTATTATTTATTTATCCTTGTTTTAATGATGAGTAATTTCTCTTACAGTTGGTGTTGGCAAGCAGGAGATGCTCCAGAAGAAGAGTGCTGTTTTGGTGGATGGGGTCATCCTAAATGGTCCAATAATGGACTCAAAAGCAGGAGAGAAGTTTGTGGAAGAGGCCTGTAAGATTATAATGGAAGAAGTTATCCAGAAAGCAGATGATGTAACAGAAAAGGTAAAGCCATAGAGTGTTGTTGAGACTTTGTAGTGAAGATAATGAACAATAAATCAAATTTTTATAAGCTATTATTTTATTGCACTCTAAGTAGCCTCAAAATTGCTTCTAGTCTGTTTGGCTCCAAAATAAAATACAGCCTTACAAATTAATAAGAAATATATTATAAAACCTTCCAATAACATAATTAGCATACATATCTGCCAGAAAATGATGGTGCTTTTTATCTCAGAATACAAAGATCATTTTCTTTGAGATCACAAATGGCTGTAGTGTTTCTCATGTTTGGAGTGGGGTTGAGTTATTTTTTTGCTCCTCAGGGTCTCTGGTGCTGGAGAAGGAGGAAAGTGGGTGTGATACCACCGTGAAGGGACAGCATTATAAGATTGCTGTGGGTTCTGCAGAACCTGTTTAAGAGGCTCTATGGGAAGAGGTCCTGAAATTAAACTATGCTTGCCTTTGGGCAGGCACTACTTGCTCCCACCCCTTGGCAGAACACCATCTGAAAGTGCCGTGATTACAAATCCTTAGCTAAGGACAGAATTTGAGCTGCAGGCCTCTTTCTTTTCTGCCTTTCAGCATTTCCCACTCTAATGTTTATGCTTGAGTATTGCTTGATACATGATAAAACCAGCATCCCATGAGGCCAGTTTACTGGATATATTTTCTGGTGGCACGCTGCCCTGCCATGGGAGGCTTTGTGAAAGCAGTGCTGAATGGGGTAGTTACTTTGTACCTCTGTAACCTCTTGCTCCTGGCTAAGCTGTTCACTGATGGTGTCTTCCCTGCTCCCCATCACTAGGTCTGTGAGTGGCAAGCCCCTGAAAAGCTTAAGCAGATTCTTGACCTGGAAATGAGGGATGCCGGGGAATGTCATCAGAAGATCCTGCAGCTCTGCCGTGACGTTATAAAATACAGCGTCAAAACCAGTAGGAATGGGATTTTAAGCACAGTTGCTCTGCATGCTGACTTAGACAGGATAATGTTTACAAAGCTCTGTCACCTTTCAGGGAGATGGGAGTGTAAATGTTTGTTTCCCTCCTGCCTATATAAGTGTGCAAACAGTTGTTTGACTGAATTCTGGTCACCACAGGTTTCACTAAAATATGTATTAATGGTAAATTAATAAAAAAACCAATTAACATAATGACATTTGCATCAATAGTAGATTCTGTAATTTTGAAGTCTTGAGAGAGTCACTTAGACAAATGATACAACAATCTAGCAAAATAGGCATGAGAAGGACCTTTTTGTGTGATTTCCTGCTGCCTGAGTGATAAGATTTGGAGTCACCATCATTGCCCTCATGTTCTTAGTGATGATTACCCTGCATTTATTATTGTTCTATTTGAGCAATAGTCTTGTAGCATGTTAATTTGCTGATAGGCAAATTCCTGTTTCAGACACCATGAGAAGAGAGCGTGCAGTGTTTCAGAGACAGTATGCCACAGCTCTGCAGGATTAGGTCTCTACAGCTAACTTTTCTGCAGCATGTGCAGGGTAATTCAATCTTGGTGAAAAGGGATGAACAACATCTGTTCAGGAAACAGCACTGTGAATCAGTAGCTCAGGATTTCAGATGTTGTATGACTTAGGCTGTATTTTGGTAAGTAAGAAAGACATTTGGTATAGTTAGTTGTGCAGTTCTGGGCTGCATTCCCTGCTATAGTCACTGTGCAGAGTAAAACTGTAAAATAATTTTGAGAGGGAACTTATGCCTTTAAAAACCATAAAGATTAGTGCTACTGATCTGCAGGGGTAGTGTACTAATTATATGCAGGTATAATTACTGAGTTAGTGGAAGATATTCTGTTAATCTTACTTTTGCAAATTGCCTTTAGATTATAATTTGTTACACTATCTCACCTTAGAAAGGACGTGATATATAAATATATGCTGTGCAAGTAGTCTTTGAGTATAGACATTTATTGAAGCCCCAGATATAGTATAAATGGAGGCATACTGTTTACCTGGTTTTGCATGTAAAAATGCTGTGCTATGGATTAAAATTTAGGTGGTGACCCCACTGTTGAACTAAGCTTTTTTCATAGGCAGCAATAGTATAGAATCTTGTCAAAATTAATTATGTCTCAGTGTTTCAAGGCAGGTAAACAAATTCTCTTAACTTCTCATTGATTTTAAATATGCTGCATATTTTTCCAAGTTGTTAGACTGTCTCTCTCTGTGTTGAGACTTTGGTGGGAGGAAAAGCACAGCTGCTTGGGATCAGCAGGTTCCTGTATTCTACTGCTTAGCAAAATTTGGCTGAGCATCAACTGTGGCCTCTCAAAACCCCTGTTTAAAGCCACTATGTATACTCAATTTTCAATCCCCCCCATTTTTTTTTTTTTTAATTTATAAAACTTGTGAACAACTCAGATTTATTCTGTGCCTCACTCACATTTCTCAAGACATATTTTGAGGTTTGAAAGTGTTTATTAAATTTGCTTTCAAAGGAATGTCTAACTTTAGGAAAGGACAGCAAATCCAGAGAGTACTGAGAGAATGGTACAATTGTGGTTTACAGTGATCAGCATTCAGCTGAGAGGGAGCATGATGTATTGTCTTTTCTGGTACACCTTGTCACTTGCTTTTCATCTGTATTTTCAGATCATCCGAGATTTTTCAATCAGCTGTATGCTGGAATGGATTATTACTCGTTAGTGGCTCGTTTCCTTACAGAAGCACTGAACCCTAGTGTGTAAGTCTAGTTCTTTGTCCTCTTGATGATGAATTAACATGCTTTTTGGAATAACAGCTTTTTTTGGCTTCCTTGCTTCTGATTTCTGTTTTCAGTGTTACAGAAGAGGTAGGAATTGTGCAAGCTTTGGGAGAGAAAACAGGCTGATTATGATTGGCTGAAGATGGGGTTTAAGAGGCGAGATTTTTTTTTCAATGCTATTAAACCTAGACTTTTACCTTACTTTTACATAAAAATGAATTAATCAGACTTAACTTACTTGTTCATTCCTTTCAGGCATTCTGCACAGAGTTAAATGCAAATGGTTACCTGTCTATTGTTTACTTGCAAATATAAAGCTGAAATTTAAGCATGTGACCTATATTAAGAGCAAACTCTGGTATATTACTTTGAGAGTGGAAGTGTCAATGAGATGCTGCCAGAAACTAAACAATTGTTCTACTGGATCAGATCCATATGTTTTTAGTTTAGAGTCCTACTGCTGGTGGTGATCAGCTGCTGATAGATTACAGAAAGGTACAAGAAGCCTTTATCTAGTTTAGCAGTGCTCTGTGCCATGAGTTCTGTAATTTTAATACAAATTATCATGCTATTATTTTTCTTTAGATACACATATGAAGTATCCCCTGTGTTTCTGTTGGTGGAAGAAGCAGTCATCAAGAAAATGATTGAATTCGTAGGCTGGGAGGAAGGGGATGGTATATTTAATCCAGGTAGGAGCAGTTCAGACCTCTAGATGAGTCATTATAAACTTCTTATTACCATTAATTCTATGAATATTGGAGTAATGTAGAATATTTGAAAATGCATGCAAAAGTGTAGTGATACACAAAACTATTTAATCTAGGTTTATCTTACGTGTTTCTACTAATAATTCGGTGATTCTGGAGCAGTGAATGAATGAAAGCACTTCTACATTAAATATAATTATA
This sequence comes from Cyanoderma ruficeps, assembly GCA_008694505.1. Classification (NCBI taxonomy): domain Eukaryota; kingdom Metazoa; phylum Chordata; class Aves; order Passeriformes; family Timaliidae; genus Cyanoderma; species Cyanoderma ruficeps. The sequence goes on from VZDJ01000782.1 coordinate 10,889,581, forward strand.
TGGAATTATTAGAAATTATTTGTTTGTAGCTGATGCCCTTCCTGACCTTATTAACAATACCAACAGCCTCATAGGAAGGAGTCAACTTAGCTGACAGCAGGGAGCTGATTTATGTGCTGGATGCCAATCCTTGGTGCCTGAGGGCCTAGATATGTGTATCCTGCCCATGAACTGTGAGAGCAAGAGTTTACATGATCTTAACTCCTTTGAATTTTTATAATTTTATTAAATGTTATGATAAGGCAGGCCAAACAAGTATTTCTTAAGCTGCTTGATAAACCATGTTTTTCAAATGTTCTGTAAGCCAGTGTTTCAGCCCACTGCACTGAAATAATGATGCATAATGATGGTATTTCACATATTATTCAGATAACAAATAATTGGGCTAGATGTGAAGCTTTTATATCTATTTTGGGGGTGAGAAGAGAAATTAAATGAGTATATGAGTTAAACCACACCCCCCCCAAACTGAAGCATAGTCAGTAATTCTAGCCTACACATGAGTAGTAGAAAAATAAATAAGCTAAAAATCCCTGTTTTTTAATATATTACTAGTACGGATTTTTTTTTTTTCCCCACATCAAATTTCATGTGTATTTTTGGTAGAAGCCTTACTTTTACAGAAGAATTTCTAGCTTAAAACTTAGTGATCTACCGAGTGAAGATACATTAATTGTCCTTTTTTTTTTGGTTCTAGTTTTACAGAAGTGTTTTTCTTATTGCTTTGGTTTTGTCCTTTTAGGTGAATAAAACCTGTCCTGAGTGAATAAAGCTTGTCCAGATCTTACCTTGCAGATCTTTCAGTTCCCACTCACTGTGTTTGTTTTTGGGATTTTTTTTCCAAATGCCTTTTTCTTCCATGGACCTCTAAAGCCTGGTTTCCCGAGAGATCTTCAAGGCTCTGAGATTGATGCAGGCAGCTGAGCTTGCTCTGCTTTGCTATAGAAAGGAAGGTGCTGTGGCAGAGTTTTCTCTGTTGGGAAGGACTGCTTGGGCACAGCTCTTATTCCTCAGGAAATATCCCCAAAGAGCATCCAAACAGGCTCTGTTTCCATGCCTGCTGCAGAGCTCAAGGTTCATTTTATGTGTATAGCCTTCAGGGGAGGAAATAAACTCTGATGGATGCATCACTAGGGTGCCTGTGGGGTTTATTTTTTCCTTCATAGGTCAAGCACTCAGATGCAGGAAAGGTACTCATACTGTGGCTAATACAATATTTGTATGTCTTTTTTCAGGTGGCTCTGTTTCTAATATGTATGCTATGAACTTGGCAAGGTACAAATTTTGCCCTGAGATAAAGGAGAAAGGGCTTTCAGGTCTGCCAAGACTGGTTCTGTTCGCTTCGGAAGAGGTAAAGTGAAAACAGAGAAAAGTTTTTTGAGCTTTATTTTTTTTCAGTAGCTGCAAAATTATATCATTTGCATACCTGATGGGGTACTGGTACAGTAATTCTGACATCAGTGTATGATGGGGAATATTTGAGCTAAGCGGAGAAGTCTGATGGTAAATTTCCCTGCAGAAGCTTTCTTGCTCTCAGAAAACAAACACAGATGTTCCTGCTTCAAAAACTGCTGATAAAAGAATAGGTTGTACATGGGGCAAACCTGAAGCAGAATGCATGTGCTGTATTGTGGAGGTCTGCAGCATTTGATTTCCCACAACATAAAGTCTAGCAGGAACTGTAGGTAGTTTTTGGATGTCAAAGGTTTTCTTTTGCATGTTTAATTTGTACTAAGCTGAGTACTTGTGGACCTGTGAGATGGCTCTTTGCAGCTCTCATTTTGCCCTATTTCTGAATACAGATTGGTTGTGGTACAGAGTCAAACTCACCATATGCCTCTCAGAAAAAAAAGCTGCACCTTTAGACATTTTTTCTTTAAATAATTGAAAATATGTGGCCATTTTTTGAAGTTTTTGAATAATATCAGTCCAAAATGCCTGTGGGAAATTGAGTTACATTCATACATTTATTCTGAAGGAAGTTTTTGGAGGCATTTTTCTCTTTCCTATCCCTTCAGTTTTAAGAGTTTATCATTTGATTAGTGCAGAGTTGTTATTAATTCTGACTCTACTATATAAAGGCCCCGGTGGAAGCCTGCACAGAACCTTGTTGTATTAGAAAATATAGACTTACTGTGGTAATTTTAGGTCAGATGTTTATGCTCCAAACAGTTTGCAGTGTAAATAAATGAGAGGCTTATTTTGAAGAAGCCTGAGGGATGAAGGCATTGTATAAGTTTTCCAAGGTAACACATGTCTTTTGGAACTGAGCCGATATGTCCTAAATAAAGGTGGTTTGGGGTTTTTTTTTCCCAACAAAATATATTTTCTTGTTTGTTTTCTTTTTTTCTTTTTCCTGAAAACTGTGTGTATGAAATGACATGCCAGTTCACACTTAATCCATCAGGTTAGATCTTCAAAATAGTTAAGGAGGAAAGTATGAGTTTGAAGCAAATTCCATAAATGCTTTTGCAGTGAAACCCATGAAACTTTTATCATGAAGTAGCATTTTATTTCATTGCATGGTTTAACTGCAACGTATTATCTGAAATAAGCAAACAATTAATTTCATGCCAAAAGAAATTTTGATTGGCTGCCAGAATCAATTTATTTTTATGTCTTTACTTCACCAGGAAGACCCAAACCATAAAACATAGAGCTGACCAGGAAAAATAAATGGTAAATTATTCGTAAGGCCATGGTTTTGATCTCTAATACTTTGTTTGCTTCACACAACTACATAGTGTTTTAGTACTCAATAATCTCATTTACTGTAAAACTGATGCTTTTGATAGCTAGATAATGTGACTATTTTCTAAGATCACTAGTGTTTATTTGGTGTTATGAGGGAGGAAATAGGCATATTAATTTATACTTATTTTAGATCCACCTGTACTGAGTTCAGGCTACACAACCTTTTGGAAACTTTTGTTCAGACATGCCATATTGAGAATATATGTAATCAGTAGTCCACCCTTGAGACAAGCACAGAAGTGCTGGCTGTCATACAATCTTAGTTTTTTATTATTGTTTTTATTTTGAGTCTTACTTAACATTTTGCACCTTTGAATCACAGAAGCGAGGCATCATTTAGGTTGGGCACGACCTCTAAGATCGGGTTCAACCTTTGACTGATTACCACCTTGTCAGCAAGAGCATGGCACTAAATGCCATGTCCGGTTGTTTCTTGAACACCTCCAAGGATGGTGACTCCACCACCTCCCTGGGCAAACTTCCAGTGCTTAACCTTTTCTGTGACGCAATTCTTGTTGTCCAACTTGAACCTCCCCTGGCACAGCTTGAGGCTGTGTCCTGTTATCCTGTCAGTGGCAGCCTGGGAGAAGAGCCTGACTCCCACCTGGCCACATCCTCCTTTCAGGCAGTTGTAGAGAGCAAATAGGTCGGTCCCCTCTGAGCCTCCTTTTCTCTGGGCTAAACACCCTCAGCTCCCTCACCCACTCCTCATAGGACTCATTATCTAGGTCCTTCACCAGCTCTGTTGTCCTTCTCTGGACCCACTCTAGCCCCTCAGTGTCTTTCTTGCAGTGAGGGGTCCAAACCTGAACACAGGATCTGAGGTGATGAGTACAGGGGGCCTCACCAGTGATGAGTACAGGGGGACAGTCACTGCCCTGGTCCTGCTGGTCACACCATTGCTGAGACAGGCCAGGATGCCATGGGCCTTCTTGGCCACCTGGGCACACAGTGGCTCATGTTCAGCTGGATGTCAAACAGCACTCCCAGGTCCTTGTCCACTGGGTCACTTTACAGCAAGTCTTCCCCATGCCTGTAGAGCTGCCTGGGGTTGTTGTGACCCAAGGGCAGGACTTGGCACTTTGATTTGTTGAATGTCACACCCTTGGCCTTGAAAAACCCACCACCACATCCATCAATCCAGCCTGTTCAGATTCCTCTGCAAATCCTTCCTGCCCTCCAGCAGATCAATCTCCCACCCAGCTTGGTGTCATCTGCGAGCTTCCTGAGGGTACACTCAATCCCCTCATCCAAACATCTTTTGTTTTTGTTGGATTTTCTTTTTTTTTGTTGGTTTTGTTTTAACCTGGAGAAGTAACTTGTCAACCCCCCCAACAAAACAAACAAACAAAAAGTAAAACAAAACTTGGAGGAGTTAACAAACAATCTGGGTTAATCTTCATCATGATTCAGACAAGAACATTGGCATAGAGGAGGCATGAGGCCATAATGAACAGAGTATTGATAAGGAGCGAAAAGACATGACTGTTAAAGGCCCATGTGCCATTTTAGGGCTTGGCTGCAGTGGTGTGCTGAAATAAAATAATTTTTGCCTTGATTTGCTAAGTCTCTAAGTTTCAATTTGGCACTTGTTAGGTTGAAAGAGTTGCCCTGCTGCAGAGCAGGGGAAGGCACGGACTTTCAATGACTTATGTGATCCAGGGCTATGTGTTTTTTGTATGTTCTTGGATAACATAAAGATATATATTTAATGCATGGCCCACCCAAGGTCCTCACATATTCTGCTTGGCCTTCAGGAATAAAAAGGCTCCTTGTTCCTGCAAATAAATGCTTAGATATTTAAAACTGTGATGATACACAGTGAACACTGTTTATGCTGCTACTCTGTAATACTTTTGCTGGACCATTACAGAGTGATTCCTCTTGAGACAGTAGCAGGAGAAGAGTAATTGTTATATCCCACTTTCTGAAGGCATGATTTGTGGCTCTTTAGGGGATAAATATGGTTCTAGTTATAGATATCAGCCCACCTTTTTATTCCCTTTTGGTATTTGAGTCCCATCTAAGCTTTATTCTGGCACAGGCATGTGTTACATTGGTCTGAAAGGTAAAAGTCTGATATGTTTGAGGTAAGTAAGCATAGAAGATGATGTGTAAACAGTTGAAATGTACATGCTGATATGAGCGGGTTTTTTTAGATGAAATGAAACTAAATTCCTCCCCAGTGCAACTTGATCATGAAAGTAATAAAGTGAGAGAACACAACATTAACTTACCATGTTGTCCCCTGTTGAAATAACAACAGACAAAAATGGGTAATAAAACAATCTCATAATAATGTAATTGCTTTATGCAATCGTGTTTCTAGGAAACTTTTGAAAATCAAAAAAATACAAATTTTCTTCCGTTTTAATGAGCACAGGTAGAAAGTGCCTTGTCTTTGCAAACATTATTAGGAAATGAAAACTATGTCTAGATAAAATAGTACTGCAGCACATATTAAATGCACCAATGTTCCAGTTCGATCTTGTGCTCAAAGATGGTAATTTCTTACTACAAATGGCTACAGATTTAGTAATTTGTCCAAACAAACTAAACTGTGAATGAGATGGCAAGAGTAATCTGAACTCACAGTATTTAAAATAATAATTTTAATCTGGATATTTATTTTGGAAAGAAATTTTGGAAAGGGAAACTATGGGATGTGAATTAGTTGGCACTCCTGTGACTGTAGCTGCTAAATGTTCTTTGGTATATTTTTTCTTAAAATGGTGCAATGCAATTTAGCATAATGGCTTCTTGTAATGAAGAGGAGGGAGGAAATTCTTACATGTTTTCAGTCAATATAACTGGAAGTTCTCTTTTTTCATCAAAGGAAGCATATTCCAAGTCTGTAGTATTGTGAGTCTTGTTCTTTTTCTGTCCTACAGAAAGGACAGGGTTTTCCAAGAAGTACAGAAGTACTTCTGGAGGAAAAATAATGTATCTTGCAGCCTGTTTTTGTATTCCCTCTGTTCTTCTCTTTTCCTCTGCTTTTTGGTATAATCTCTCAGGTACTCAAGCCTCTTTTGTCTTCCTTCCCATCCCTCATACCATTGTTTATTATAAAATATATAATTTACTGATGGTCTGCTTACAAGTATACTGAATTTGCAGGTCTGCTTCTTACTCAGTTTGGAGCAATCTGATTATCCTTGGTGATTTATACCTTTCATTTGAAGGTAATGGCTAGAAATCAGTGATGGAGGCAAGTTGTACTTTGAGTGATTCACTAGTCAGTCAAAAACATCTCCAAACTTATGCTGAACAACACACAGCCACTTACAATAATTATTACCTTTATTGATGTAATTTGATTTAATGTAAGACTAATTATCCACCTATGTATGTTATTATTCTTGTAACAGTCTAAATGACTGAGCCCTAAAGGCCTTGCGGATGTGTCATGTTACAAATGAAGATTTCTTAAAACTGCTCAGTAGCATCAGGTAGTGTCTTTGTATGCCTTTGTTTAGAAAGTGGGTGATGGTGGGGGAAACCTCTTTGTCAAAAAGAAAAAGAGCCCTCTGAGATCATCCATCTCATCAAAATTAGTGTGACAGGCTTTAATACCCTTAATATATTCATGCCCACACATTAAAATGTTGTACATTTTTCATAATTATGTTCTGCAGTAACTGCGTTTGTGTGAACTCTCAGGAAGAGAATGGAATTAATTAACCACCTGGCTTCACCTCCTGTATGAAAAGTAACAATTCTAGACATCTTTGCATTTGCTGGAGTATGCATTATTTTAACCCTTCAGTAATAATATGTAAAAGAGACAATTTTATTTTGTGAGAAGGGCAGTGATAATCCAAGGGTTGGATGGTCTTGGTTCTGAGAAGAACTGTCTAGTGCTATGGCAGGTGGCGTACTCTCAAAAGTGACTCCACTGCTATAAGTGGGTAGTTTTGACATCTAAATATCTCTGGGTTAAGAAGGCTACTGTATTTTGAATTTCCAGGCTAATCTTGAATCTAAAATTAAGCAGAGATCAGTGTACTCTTGTTCTGGAATAAGACAAAGTGTTCTTGTGCTGGAATAACAGTATCCGCAGTAGAGCAGCTCCTTATAAAGGTGAATGTTGGAAATATGGTTAGATAAATCATTAATATTTGTTGAAAAGAAAAAAAATTGTGAAAAGTGTACATTTTTTTGTGGGCTTGAATAGCATTCTCACCTTAGTCATTTTACCACATTATGATTAAATAAACACCCACTTCTCAAATTCTCTTTTACAGTCACTTCACAGGCTTCATAGACTGATGCCCTTTAATCAGTGCAAAGTGAGAAGTGGGGTGCATGTGTCTGTGTACTCATTCAGATATGCCTCTGTGATGAGACCTAGCTAAAATTCTTTGCTAAAATAGTAACTTAATTTTCTGAAAAATGCAGACTGGTCCACACTGGAACCTTTTGCAAAATCCGCAGTAAAGTCTGAAGATGTACTGAGTCCTGTCTAAAATCTGCTTGCTTTCATAGTAGTTTCTAAGGTTCACATTCATGTGAACTATCTTCACACCACCATGATTTCCAGATCCTTCTGCAGGGATAGAACATTGAAGGCCTTGCAAATCCCCATTTTACCATATCTGAAGTTTTGGTAGGTCTTGGGATTTGAGTTCCTTAATCCTGTGGACATGGTTTGCTGAATTAGGAAATTAGGCCATGGATCATTTTAGCAGAGTGTCCTGTCTCTGGACTATCTTGCCTCTGGCAGTGGCCACCAGCTGAGGATTAGAGGAAGCATACAGAATTGTTACAAGCATGAAGTAGAGGCTTCAAATGTACACCCTAGCTAAGGCTCCAATTTCCATGGAGTGGTGCTTTTGGACTTTTAGACCTAACTAATTGCTTTCGGGCTGTTAAGTTAAACAGCCTTTAGACCCTTTTCCTTGTGCATTTCCTAGCTCTTACTGATACTTTTGACTCAGTTCTATTCAAACATTTTGAAACAATTAATAATTCTTCCTCGATGACACTTCAAAGCTCCTACTTTTCATTTTAATGCAGAACCAGCTGTAAGAAACATTGTATGAAATAGAGCTTCTAATTTCTTTTTCTTGAGCTTGCATTTTAAACATGGTGCACAACTTTTTTTTAATCTTGTTTTCCCCAGTTTTCTGTGTGTGTTAAGTACAAGATGGGCTTTGTGTTATGTACCTTATCTGTTTGCTTTTTGTGTTAGAATATGCTGTTCTCATGGCTCTTAGGTGCTGTTTTATTTGCCACTGTTCCCTATGTTAAGGAATTTGTTTCTCTTGTTTAATTGGGTGTGTACTTTTTTTTTTGGTGCCTCTCTCACATACAGTGCCATTATTCCATGAAGAAGGCAGCCTCCTTCCTGGGTATTGGTACAGAGAATGTGTACTTCATCAAAACAGATGAAAGGTAAGAAAGCAAAGCCATGACTCTGATCTCTGAGCCTTTTTAAAATGCAGTAGTGCTATACATAACTAACCTATTTGAATGTAACTGAAAAAGTTTTAAATCTGTGTCCCTTAGAGGTAAGATGATACCTGAGGAACTGGAGAAACAAGTCCAGCGGGCCAGGAAAGAGGTGAGAGGGGGAGAGAGAGCATGAAGGAGAGAGGAGTGTATGCAGACTGTGTGCTTGTGTCTGAGTGAAAGAAAGGAAAACTAAGAGTGACCAAAACCTTAAAAATAGGGCAATTAATGTAACAATGTCTTCCTAACAGGTGCAATCCGTTTGCCACAAACTTGTAGAACCAGCCAAGGCTTATGGGTTCTACAGTCTTAGAAGGGAGGAAAATTCCACAGGGTGTTTACTGCTAATGAAAGTCCCAAGTACAATGCTGCTCCGGAGTATTTAGCACATTTCTTATAGGATTTCTTTTGCCCTTGATCCTTTTTTAAATGGATGCAGTATGTTTTCCTAAAACGGTTTTTCAGTTAATTACAACAGCTATTGCTCTGTTGCCTCTGCAGTGAGCAAGAACTGTAACAAGTGGCTTAGTCTCTAAAACTATCTTACAAGCTTCAAATGCTGAATTCCATCCTTTCTATTATTCTAGTGAGAGTGCAAAAATGTGCCTCTTTTCCCCTAGGGACTTTGCCAAGTAGAAAGTGGAAGGCAGGAATTTGGAAAGGCACTGATGTGTGTATTTGGACAACATTAACATGCATTCCCACAATCTGTAAGAGAGCCTTTACCTATAGCCAACATAATTTATTTTAGAGAGCTTGAGCAACTAAATGTGACTTCCAAGAGGATCTTCTTTTGGCTTGGTTAGCTCACCCTATTTTTCACTTCAAGTCTGTGCGTCAGAGCAGTAGAATTTAGAGCTCATTTAGTCCATGATGGGTGAATAAAAAGCAACCAGTGCAATGTCCATGGGATGAATGATGCCTTCCATGGAGTTCTTTCTTGGGGAATCTAACTTTGTGGCTGATAGAAAAGCCAAGGCAGTCCTATCCTGTCCTGAACTGGTATGGCCACAACAGCTTTCAGTAAGTTCTGGTTTGGATACATTTTCTGCCAACCAACCATCTCTTATTTGAGATTTATGCTGGATAGCATAGCTATTGATACATGGGGGCCCTAATGATCTAGCAAACTCTCTTGCTTGCATGTTTCATTTTCTGAGGAAGACAACTTGTACTTCAGTGATTTGAGCAAGCTGGGGGGAAAAGGGGACTGAAATAAAATAAAGCAAGATGAAGCAGGCTTGCAGGATAATCAACTCTTTGCTTTTGCAAAAACAGTATTCTTGTTTGTTCTTGTAACAATAGATGTAACGGTCATTTGAAAGAAATCATTTGGCATTTATGATTTCTTTAAAAGGGTCAGTGTTGGTATGGTACTTCCCAATTTAAAAACAAATGTTCTATATTGAAATGCTATGCTTACAGGAAAACATGGTTTCACTTGCATTTTAAAGGAAGTCACAGGTGTACTGGAAGGTTTTCATTTTATTGGAGCTTCAGTGTGTCTGTCCTTGACAAAGTAATACTTTACAACTTTTACAGAAGGACAATTCAGTGAATTGCAGTAAATATTCTAATGACTCTAGACAACAGAGGTTGTATTTGTTAGTGATGGAAGCACAAAATGATCACTGAATATGAATGGCAAGAGTCTTCTCTTTTTAGAGAATTTAGGCAGGAAGATTAGTTTAATTATAATGTCAAGAGTAATAATTAATTCCCTTCTTTGTGGGAAAAGTATAATGGTAGCAATTATTGGAATTTGTAGACATCTGAGGCTTCTCCCTGTATTCAGTTTTGCTACCAATTGGCTGCTTGAGAACCTCTGACTTAGTGTAGCTGTGAGAGAAAATTGCTGGGAACAACACTAACAGAAAATAGATGCATTGGATACGTCTTTGCCTCACTTGCAAGTGTTCTGTACTCAAGCTTCAGGCTGATTTGTAAGTTTGATTAACTATTGTGGTAGCTTGTACTCAGAATAAATGACAAAGAAGTGAATTAAAGGCTGGTAAGTCTTTGTGAATATATGGGATTAATTTAAGTGCATTCCAATGTTATTTTTCACTGTTTAAGCCATTTTTAAAGAAAATCTAAAATACAAATAAATCATAATTACCTACCATTCCAACAGTCCTCTACACTGTAAAGAAGTATAAAACTCTCTAAAACTCTCAGAGTGTAAATGTGTATCAAGCCTGTCTGTCTCTGTAGATGCTTACAGTAGCAACATTAAAAAAAAAAAAAAGAAAAAAAAGGAAAACAAGAGAAGATATTGGATTTCAGCTATGGAAGGCTTGTGTGGTGTTTGATTTTTCAGCTGATGCCTGATTTCACTAAAGCTTCATTTAGTTGCCTCCACAGACATACTTACATCATCTGAGAGCTCTAATTCACTGCAAATGAACTTTAGTGATCCCAGCTTGTACAATTTAATAACAACTTTAGTGCCTTTTCAGTAAGCATCTTGTCATTCTGTAGGCCAGATGCTGAACCATGCAGAGCAGTTCCTTCAGTGTGCACTTCCCAGTAAGTGGGACTGCACAGTCATTGCTAGGGCCCCCCATACCCTCCATTTCATGGAGTTGTTACAGACTCTAACAATTCTTTTCACTGTTGCAGTCTCTACTCCTAAGTACATTGGGCACATAGATCTGCAGTGGTAGGTGAGCTGGTCTGCTACTAGCTGAAGGGAAGCAAAAATGGATGGCTTTGTCAGTGGCTGTCTGAGACTGCAACCTGACAAAAGTTTTCCTTGTCCCACCCGACTGACCTTAAATACCCTCTGAGATTTCCAGCAGTCCCTCTCCTAACATTCAGTTACTGTCTACAGCCCTTCTTCCTTCCTGGACAGGAGCTGGAGCAGGGGAATGGCACAGAGCTGTAGGTCAGGTGTAGGTCAGACAGGTGACTGTCCCTGTCATGGTGTGCACCAATGTGGCTGAAGGCAAATCACATTCCCTAGCTGAAGTTTCCTCTTCACCAGGCAGAGAGCAGGGCTGCTGTAGAGACAGTGCAGGTGGAAGCCCTAAAGGGAGAAGGCCTTTCCTTGCATGGGTAGACTGCTGGCTGAGCTAATTGCTTTGTTTTATCAGTCAGAATGACAGCAAATATGGTAGTGAAATGTGGAAGACTGAGAAATGGAAATCAGTGTATAAAGAGGGATGTCAAATATCTGGTATGTTTTGATTTTAACAAAACTAGCATCTGTCAAAACAGTCTGAAGCTTCAGAAGTCTGCCCTGGGATGTTAACTAGAAATGGAATATGCTGATTTTTAATTTTTTTTTCAATAAGGAAAAAAAAAAAGAGATTCAGCACTATAAAATACAGTACCTTCTGCTGGGAAACTAAAATGTAAATTGTCACATCCTTCTCCTACATTCCTAGATATTTTTATGCTTTAACTCTACAAGTATACAAGGAAGAGATGAGCAGTGCAAATGATAATTTTTTTGTTTGTTTATTTTGAATCCTATTGCAGGGGTCAGCACCATTTCTTGTCTGTGCTACAGCAGGCACAACCGTGCTGGGAGCATTTGATCCTCTGGATAAAATTGCTGATATCTGTGAAAATCATGGCCTCTGGCTTCATGTTGATGTGAGTTTGTGTACTGTGTGGTTTTGTTTATCACTGCTTTTTTATAATTGCTATTTTACTTTGACTGTTGGTATTTCTTTTTAGAAGTTGGGCTCTAATAACATTTCTTTTTCCTTGCATAGGGACCAGGAATATGTTCTGATTTGACTCTTTTACATATGCTGCAAAACAGAAAATAACTTGGTTCTGACAAGCAGCCAAAGCCATTTTGTTATTGTCAGGTTATATTTCAAAATTATTTTATAATCTATTTCTTCTTCTTGCTACCTCCTAAAAATGCTTCAAGAGTGGTTATATACAAACATAAGTTTTGATTCTCCCCATGCTCTGTTGGGGCATAGACACATTAGAATTGTGATGTGAGGTTTGTATAGGTTAAAATAAAGATATGATTCTGGCTCAACCAGTCATAAGTTTTTCTGTTTCATATTTACAGATTTGAATTTCCTGTGTATATCCTTACATTTTCTTACACGGTTCAGATTTTTTTTTTTAAAATTTCTTTGTAATTTTAGGTTTGGATAATAAAATCCATTCATTAATCTTTTTTGGAATAATCACTCTGCCTTTTTATGACTTGAAAGAGTTAGATGTGAATGTATTTTTTTAAAGATAGGCCACTTAATATTTTCTAAGGTTACATTCTCCTTATAATTGCAATGCCACCAATTCAGAATGGCTAGATTAAAAATCTTAGAGCAATAAGAGAATCTGAAGCAATATTTGTGGAGATTTCCAGACCTGCTCCAAATTTCTGAAGTGTTTGTTTAAAGTTGAGTTTCTAAAGAAAGATCACATAAGCAGTGATGCATGTTTGAAATAAATGTCTCAAAGACGTTAATAAATAAGGTCATTCTACATGTGAGTCAAAAGAGTTTTCTTATAGTCTTGGAGACAAAAATACAGAATTTAGGCCTAATATTTAAAATGTCTGCCAAGCCTCCTCTCTACCAAGCCTCCTTGCTGTGTGCTCCTGAGGACCCATCATATTTTAAGAAGTGCAGCACTCTTGTTACACAACTCTCTTGTGTGTCTGTGTATAGCTGGAGGAAAAAGAAATGTAGTTGGAATCTGTGTTGGACCTTAGGTGAGTCACACAGACGTGGCTGGAGGCATCTCCAGGGGCTATAGGAGAACAGTGAGTAGTCTCACTGTAGCTGAACTAAAATATGGTGGGGTAAGCCTGGGTCCTGTGCTGAACCTTAGCAAGTTGTTAGTGTTTGGAAAAGGACCCCAACTTTATTTTTCCAATTTTGCCTGATGTTAAACTAAGGTAAAAATGGACAGTTATTTTCTGTTTTGAAATGACTGTAGTTGTTAGGTGTTGTTTCCCAGTAGAAGGACAAATGTCTGGTAATGAATTGGGTTTACAGCCTGGAAGATCCACTGTTCTCTTAATATGTGATTCATGTTATGAGTGTCTCAGTGGTTCTCAGAAGTTCTATCAGTATTTTCTCTACCTTTCACACTCTGTGAAAGGTTGAATGGATGGCTGTTTCTCTATTTTTTTGTTCAAAGTTTCTAGCTGTATTTATAAGAGAACAGGATATGGGGAAAGACTGGAAGCTTTCCACAGAAGTGACATCAGGCACACATATACATACAAGCGTGCTATGGTAAAATGAGCAGACTGTGATTCTTAGTGTGACTTTTTTTTCTCACACACCACCACTAGAAATAGATTTACTGAAACTGTATATGAGCAGGTACAGTGAGACTGGGTCTCTGCCATTCAGAAAGACTAAGAAACACAGAGAAGAGTTGGATTTTTTTTTTTTTATTTTTTTTAAGCAAGCATACCTCCTATCACTATAGGATAGAATGTAACATTTTTGAAATCTTTGAGAATCTACAGTCTGCTGAAAGGCCTGGCTTCTTGTTGAATGATTTACACATTATTCAGTCTAACAAGTGTGTACTGCTGTTTCAGCCTGCTGTAACTTTGAAGGAAAAAAGGTACAGTACAATTAAAACAAAGAGTAAAACCCAAGTAAAATTCTGTCTAATTCAGGACTTTTTGTGAATCATTGATAGGCATCAGGATTATGTACTGTAAATGCTCTCACAAGCTGTTACTAAGAATATCTTATATGAATGTTAGTGGTGTTGTTTCCAGATTTACACTGATTTATCTCATTTCAGAATATTTTCTGATCCCAAAAATTGATATGTTTGCCTTAGGGGGACTCTTTTCATTAAATATGAAATGATAAAGCTTGTGATTCTTAGGAAGGTCAAAAGGGAGAATGTCAACAGAAGTTCAGTAAGCTTTAGGAAGATAAATTTCAATAAAGTCAGAAATAGTAGATAAGCTCTGACATGAAGACAAGCCGGAGAGGAAAAGTGAATTAAGGAAAACGTTTTAAGAAGATAATACCACTAGGTCCAAACTGCCCTGGTAGTCAAGCTGTTCAGTCAAGCCTAAGAGCAGAGGATATACCAAGCTTATTTTGTTCACATTACAGCATTCAAGTTGCTTATTGTATCTTAACCTCCATCTCTGATGCCTTTCTTAATAACTTTTTTCTATCAATAATATACCCTCTAGCATTCGTATATGTCATGTATGGTCTTCACATAGCTTTAAATGCCATGTGTGAGTATTTCTTCCCTGGTGGTCCTGAATTTGACTATTTTTTTTTTTCCTATTATTAGGCCAGTAGAGAAAATCAGGCTTGACCTATTAGCCCACGCTTAGGTAATTAGCTTAATCAGGCACTGCACACTGTGATTCCCATCATTCAGTTGTAAGTTATTTGCTGCATATGAAACAGTAATTTTCTCATACCTTGTTACCAATTATGTTGTGTGGGACACAGGTTGATAATAACTGTGTTTTGACCTGCCTTGTGTTGCTCTCAGCTGGATTTGTCTTAAAATGTGTTATTCTAGTTTGATCAATCTACCCTCCTTCTGTAGTCTTGTGGATGGAGGAGAAGCAGTCAACTTTACTCTGTCTTTGCAATATCTCATCAAAAAGCCAGAGAAACATGTCGAGCTGCAGCTCCAATAATGAGTGAAGACCTGACTGGAAAACCATTCCCATAGAACCATCATATCAGTGGTTCCCTGAAACGGGAAGAAAATTGGAGCAGGACTCCTCAAAGGGTAGAAATTATGTGGTATTTTGTTTAAATAATTTTGATGAAAAAGAATATGCTGACAAATTTGAAAATGACATAAGACTTCTGAAAAAGGCAGTGGGAGGACAGGATTAGAAATCAAAGGGATTTTGACAATTTGGAGGAAAAAAAATGGAAAAGCTAGGCTGCTGTTCAATAAAGATAGAATTCTAACTTGCAGTAATCAAGTACACAAACGCAGGCTGGGGATTGTTGGCTAAATAGCAGATCTTAACTGTAAAGCCCAGATATTTTTCTAGTTCACAAATCAGTGATATTTTCAAATAAAGCTAAATATCTTTCAGAATTGAATAAAGGCGGTACATAAAATGATTCTTTTTTTCTACTTCACACGTCATCTGCTTTATCTAAATTTTGTCCAAATAAAAAGATGCAGTTCAAGAAGGCCCTACAGGAGAAAGATTAGAAAATGGGAAAGCAATGTAGATAAACAGAATCCTATCTAGAAATTATGACCAATGAGGAAAGATGAAAAACACTGATATTATTTAAACTAGAAAAGACAAATAAACAGAACGTAATAGTCTACAGAAACTTTAAAAGGTGCTGCTAAAAGAAAAGGACTAATCTGTACCCCTGACCACTGCAAGTGTGACAAATGGTAACATTGTTTAGGACTGACACTTTAAATTAAAAAGGTGATATTCTGTGTTACACACAAATTAAGTGGTTTAAGTTGTGCAGCCTCCACCATTATAGAGGCCTTTAAAACCAGACAAAGCCGATGATTCTCAGTCTTCTTAAATGCTTTCTCATTAATGGTGGTTTGTTTTTTTTTGTTTTGTTTGCTTTTGTGGTTCTTTTTGGTATTTTTGTTGGGTTTTTTGTTGTTTTGCCTTTTTTTTTTTTTTCTCCCTCCCAGCCCTGGATCTCTAAGCACTTGCTTTTTGAATTGGGCAAAGACACATGGATCACAAATTCATCTTGTATTATGGTGACTTAAGGAGAGTAATATAATTTCTGTCATCTAGATCTCCAGTAGTAGTTTTTTTAAAAAAGGCAGAAAGTAGGGCAAATAATGTTGTGGAGGCAGCAATTGCTGGTCTTTCTCTCCATTTTATTTTTCACTTCAGTGCTAATTACAGGTGTAATTTTTTCATTAATTAATAACCTGTAGAAAAAAACGTGGTTGAGAGAAATGAGAGGAGTATGACTCATCTTGCTTTTGGAGGTGACACGCTGTATGAGAGATGAACTCTCAAATGCCTTTTTAGTCCTGTTTCTCACAAACAGTGTGAGAATGTCAAATACGGAAATGTTCAAACACAGAAGTTTTGGATGCAAATTCTGTAAAAGTTTATTGTATTTTAATAGGTTGTTTATAAATTTTGTAAGTCAGGAAATAACTTAGTGACTGCTTTATTGCATCATAGAATCAGAGAAGTAAAATTTGTCTCTGAATAGGAAGTTCAGTTTGATTGTCATCCCATAGCATGGCGAATTTGGGCTAGCTGGAGAAAAGAAGTTGCAAGTCATGGTTCTGCAGGATTTGAAGTCTGAGGCAAAAAAATTTCCTACCTTAGGTCCCAGCTGTAGTGTATACAGCAGCACTTGTCTCAGCAAGGATGTTGTGAGCATGACAATGTAAAATATGATGTGATCTATTAATGTGTGTGGCACTAGTGAGAATGACTTTTTAAGACAAGTTAATAACTTTCATCTCCCTTGTGAGCCTTTGTCATCCTGTCTCCCAGAGATAGCAGGTCTCATTCCTAATGTGTGGCCTGTGAAGAAAATAGTGATGATAAATTCATACATCAGTTATCACATATTTTTATTTCAAGGAAAGAAAAAAGAAAAAAACCCACAAACAGGCATATGTTTTTTATGCCTAGGTCAGGAACCTTTACATCAGTGATTTTCTTTTTTTTTACAATTTTTTTTTAAATAAACGGAGTCCAAATGTTTTGTGGACTGATGTCTTTTGTGCGTCTCTGAAGAGCTTTGCTTGCTTCACAGGTAGTTCACTTAAGTACATTCTGCCTGTGTGAATATTGAAAATCATTTTATATATTTATTTATTTACCAGTAACTTCTCAAATGCACTGTGTGACATGTCTAGTGTTTGCATTATCTCCTCATCTTTCCACTGTGGATAAATGTTGTTTGGGAGCTGAAGGTTCACAGCACCTGATGATCCTTGCAGAATTCATGAAAAAGAATCCCGTTCCCTGATTCAGGTTGTCCAGAAATTAAACTTATGTAATAAAAACTTGTTGTCTGGGTTCCTTCTGTAGTCCCTGGAGAGACATATCTGCCAAAGGTGTCACGCAAAGCTGTGTGTCTGGAGTAGATGGAACTAAATGAGGAGTGTCAGTGGAGAGCTCCTCACTACAGAGAAGGTCTAAGTGACTCTTAGAGCACACACTTAGTTCTTAGGTGAGCTGAGGGAGTCTTAAGTCATTTTAAGGTCAGTTGGGTTGCTGATGACAGAAATGCTGCTACTGCCCACTGACAGACTTTGCTTGAATGACTTATATGAATATCTGTGCAAAATCTGAGCCTGGCCTTTACACTTGCCAGGGAATATCACTGTCCACTGTTTCCCCTGTGCAATTCTCAGAGGGGAATTGTCTAGCAGGAAGAAGATGTGCGAAGTGGGGCTTTCTGCTGTCACTGATAGTTTAAGGGTGGGGGAAATTAAGCAACTTTATTTGGTATCAGGAATGAGTCTGATTATGCAAGGATATTTCAGTTCATTGCCCTTGCTTACACAGAAGGGCCACTCTCATTTGTGGCTCATGTAGTGGCACAGACCACAACCTCCACTGTTTCAGGCATAGCCCCAGGCTGCCATCTTTATTTCAGGAGATGAAACTAAAGGCAAAATTTAGCCCATTAGCTGCATAGTAAACAAAGTTTAAAATGAGATAAGACGTCTTTAGAAATTATTAGTTGAAGTATTATTGAAACTCCTTTATACAAATAACATTTTTTTTAGCTCTATAAATGTTCCAACAGGCTTCTTGGGGTGGCTCAGCTTTGATATCAGGGAAGCATCGCAGACTTCTTCATGGTATCCACAGGTAAGTAATTTTGGTCTGTGGGCTCACTTACTAAGGGTTGAGGTGGAAGTTATGTGGCCTGTTGGCTTCCATAAATGCTGCAGTTTTAAAAATAGCAGAAGTAGAGAAATAGATTTCTGAACCTGTGGTGGTGGTGGTGTGTATATTGGAAATCTGATTTGTCTGCCTGGATTGTGTATGGTCTTTTTTGATTCTTAAGTACCCATGATGATAGGCGCAATTTTCACCTCCTTTTCTCCATTTATGATTTTTGCAGGGCTGATTCTGTTGCCTGGAATCCCCATAAAATGCTGTTGGCAGGAATCCAGTGCTGTGCTCTTCTGGTGAAAGACAACTCAGTAAGCTCTCCTGACCTTTGGGTTTTTTTTTTTTTTTCCTATTCTAATAGGCTGTCATTGCTGTAATATGAAAGTGGAAATAATTAGAAAACAGCTGAAAGTCAGTTTTATTATACTGCAGTAAAAAGGCTGAATTATATTATTTTGAATTTCACCACTTAATCAATTAATAAAGAATGAATAAAAGAGCAAGGTGAAAATGATCCAAGTCACTGTACTCACAAGTGGTCAAATTTTGCAACTAGTGCCCTTGCTTGTTAACTTCTGCATATGATTTGCATTCAGAATGGAGTATTTTGTCACCTGGGCCTGGCACAATGTAGCACCAAGCTCATCAAAGCCTTCAGAATAGCTGTCATCCATCGGGACCGCAGCTGTGTCCTTTTAAGGCAGGCAGAGCTCATCTTCACATCCCCTTGTATAGGAGGGAGCAGCAGAGTGGGAGAGGGATGGGAGTCAGAGCACATGCAGGTAAAGGTGCTGAGCCTTCTCTCTACACTCTACCAGTTCTTGCTCATCAGCAGGGTGATTTAGACTTCCCAAAAGCTGTGACTAATTTAAAGGTCTAGCAAGAAAACAACAGAGCTCTGGTCTCAAGATGACTCTGCAATGTAGCAAAAATCCCTTCTTGTCTCTTTGTGGCATTCTTTTATCTTAAAAGAAGAAAAACCCCAAACAGTAAGAGGTTTATTACTTCAAGCTTCGTTTAAAAATCAGACCTGCTAAAACTTATGCCAACTGCCCAGCGTTATGGGTGAGTTTTACCTTATACTCCATAGGTTATAAGTGACTGAATATCATAAAGATATCGAGCCCCTAAGGTTTGCATCACTATTTTGTGGCCATGGTTTGTAAATTGCTTTTATAAATCTCTGTCAAAACAACTGATATTTTCTATTCAGCTGCTGGGGTTACCTATCCATGTAATTTGTTACTAACCTCTGTTAGTGAGAACTGATGAGGACCAAAGAGCGCAGTTGCTAATCAGCACTCTCTTGCAGCTGATTGCTCTAGGTCAGGGGTGAGACATGGCAGGACAGCAAGGAGAAGTGTGCCACCTCATTTCCTTAGATTACGGCCTGTGGGATTGAAGAGGATTAGATTTCAGGGTTACCATCCATCACATTATCTTTATTCTGAGCTGAAAAACAAACAAAATAAAGCTATTGACTAAGATTAATATGGTGTCTTAATTGCAGGCTTGGGAAGATTTCAGTGCTGTATTTTTAACTAATTAGGCCCAGTACAGAGATATCGCCCCAGGTAATGATTCGGCTACTTGGAGTGAATAGTGGAAATTTCTCAGGAAGAAAAAGGAAGGAAATGTAGAGGATTGAAATGTTCTAGCTGCTTTAGCCTTTCGAGTCACTTTATGAACGCTGTTCCAACTTCACCCTTTTTGTAGTTCCCATCTGTGCAGTGTAAGTTCTGGTAGAGCCATCCTATTCCACTTTTAAACCACAGCTAGGAAATATTGTGTTAGAAATACTTGTAACACAATGAATCTTATGTCTTTGAGGGGTGAAAACAGAAGTATTATGAATCACAGCATCAGATCCTGTCGTACAGTGAGACTGTGCAGAACATTTGTCTGCATTGTGAAGGAAGGATGTTTTACTCTGTCTAATTCCTGGAAAATCAGCTCTTACTCATTCTGTGTATGTGCCAGTGAAGTCTTTATATGCAAACAGACACACATACAGATTTGAGTACTTTCTTATTAACTAGCTGGAATATAAATCCTTAAGAAAAAAAGATCAAATGCATATTTAAGACACTTTGACAGAAAAGTGTTGCTTCACTTTGATCCTTTCCATACCAGAAAAAGCAGCTGAATCCAGTTTCCCATTAAAAATGCTATTTTTGCACCAGTAAGAGAAGGGAAAAGTGCATGTATCAATTTCTCACTTGGAAGCTTGTTCCACTTCTCCTAAAATACATAAATACCTATGGCTAAGATGAAGCACAGGTTTGTATGTGAACACAATTCCTTCACACTGTGGTTTGGATGCATCAGTGGAAGCTGGACGCTGAGATGTGAGCTGGAAGAGTCTGGCACACATTGCTCTGCTAGTGAGTGTTCAAGGAACCTCAGGTAGATTCTGAAGTTCTTAATTTTGCAAGAAATCAAAGCAGCAAAATGTTCTTCATGAATGTTAAGTCCCATTTATGAATTATCCTATCTCTGTTTGAAAGACTGATTAAGGAAGCTTTGTTAGTCTGTCTTCCCATTTGCTTTGAGGTCCATTTAGAAGTTGTGGAATACTTCAGAGTTAGGCTTAGTTGACTATAACTGTGCAAATTAGTCCCCTTCAGTTTCTCTTTTCCTCTTTCATACTTTCTGTATGAAAGATTATCTTTAGAAGCTGTCATCATGTTTCAGTTGTACTGGTAACACTGTAATTTCCCATTAACAGAAGTGATAGTGACTTTTTTTTTTGGTTTGGGTTTTTCTTTTGTCATATTGCTTCAATGGGGTTTAGCAGTGTTAATATATTTAAGGCGCTGCAACTGGCTTGTTAGAATGAAACATTGTAATTAAATATTTTCCTGTACAGATTAAAAAAAAAAAACTAAAAAAAAAAAAAAATTAACTGCAGTGAACTGTTGATAAAAGAGTATCTTCCAGCCTTAGTGAAACAAAATTGGAATATTTCCAAGGAAGGTAGAGATAGAAAAGAGACATACGTGTTTGGCTTGATTAGAAGAGAGAAGCAATTTCACCAAAGGGATAGAAAGATTGGTTAATCCTTTGTAAAAGCTCAGATCAGTGACTGTAGTTCTTTGGTGCTTAAAGGACTCAAGAAGTGGTCAGCTATTCTTTTTTTACTGCCATGCCCTGAATAACTTTCATCACTTCTCTAACAAGACAGTCTTACTCAGAAAACACTGGTATTTCTGAGTCATGAAGTTAAACACAAAGCTAGATAGACCAATAATCTCAAAACATTGGTGAAGTCAGTTTTGGGCTTATATGTTCTTAAAATGCTAGGAATTAGTGTTGAGTTGTACATACTTCCTTAAAACCACAGAGCTACTCCAATTTGTCCTTGCTGTCTTCCATATCTGTGTGAATATTATCTACATATAAACAGAGAACTACTGTTTATCACTAGTGACAAAGTTCTGTGACTCATGAGAGTGAACCACTAATTTAGGTAATTAAGAATCAGTTCTAGGCAATAAGCTGAATTTTTACTTATAAGTTAAGAATAAAGTCTCAATGCAGCTAAGGAAAACTCATTTTAGTACAGAATATAATTGATTAAGGTGATGATGATCCACATGTAATCTCTTCCTCATCATCAGCAACATCATAGAGATATCTATCTCCCTGATTCCCCTCCAGGACAGCTGCAGGAAATGCTCTATTCTCATTGCTTTTGCTTGGGTTTAATACAACTGAGAGCTCCTTCTCACCTCTTGAAATGAATTGCTATAGTGTCCTTTCACACTGCACTGCTTTTGACAATTTTCAAGTATGCTGTTCAAAAGATTGTCCTTATTGCCTCAGAAAAGGCAAATCACAGAGAGGCTTGTCTTGGGGAAAAAGATATTTTATTAATGAAATTGAAATGGAAGGAGATCAGAAGACTTGCTGTAGGTAAGTCTGTTCAATGAGAAAAATATGTTGAATTATGAAACTGGAGCTCTTGCTATCAGTATCCATATTTTTTCATCATTTTGCCATTAATTAGAACACACAAAAACTATACATAGACTTCATCAAAATCAAAAGCTCTTTGAAACTTCATGATGAACTAGGGCCTCTATGAAAATAGTATTTCCATTTCCTAAACTTTAACATACTGATTATAAGGCTGAGAACTTGCATTAAAAGGGTAGAAAGATAAAAGATGCTGAAGACGGAAACTCAAAGTTGTCCAATGGGGCAGTTCTAATGAAACTTTTGCAATTCTTGTGAGCAGATATAGCAGCTCAGTTACTGTGTTGGGATCTTCTTGGGAGTGAGAATGCTGAGTTAGAAAGCATACTTCTTTCTTTTTTCTTCTACTTTTTCATCATTTGACTAGGAAAATTGAGATGACTTTTTTGTTTTCCATTCCCTTTCTTTTCCCTTCTCTTTCTCCTCCACCTTTCTTCTGGAATATTTCTTTCTTTCTCACAAAGGATGATTTTTTCTTTTCCTCTCTGCTCTAGTGACAAGCAGGAGGATGTCACTGTACTTGCCTCTGGAGATTGATAATATCAGTGTCTTCAGCATGATTTCTTGAGCATGTTGCATTCCTAGTAAGATAAACAGATAAGCAGGTGGAAAAGGATCATCAAGCCAACATGTGTTGTCAGCTTCAGATGCACCAGATGCCTTTTTTTTTTTTTTAACGAATTATATTACCAACAATACAAGCTGACTCAGGGCCATGGAAATATTTGTTGCATTTTCATTCTAGAGCATTTTTTTAAAACTGTGTAACTCTGCAAATGTCCTGTGATCTTAAGTGAACTTCTCAGTCTTTTGTAATATTGCCAACTGTGTTTAGGTTTCTTGTGACAAACAATGGTTACTATTTATCAGCTAACGGGCATGAAGGGAACTATTATTCTGTGACATCCTCTATTGTGCAGCTGCATTGCATTTTGATGAGGCAGAAGATAGTGCCACATTGACCAACCCTGCTGTACAGTCACTGCAGATACATCATTCAACATTTGAAGTCAGTAAGAGACAAGACAGTTAGCTTAAATTTGTGGATGTTGCTGCCTTTTTGCTTTTTTTTTCTTTTTTTAAACACCATATCTAGTAAACTTGTTATTCTCCTGAAAATAAAGGTATGAAGATCTAAATGAATAGAGCACAATGTCTTGACAGAATGACTCCTGTTTCTTGTTGTGCAGCTGCTAGCCAGAGGAAAAGAGAGCTGTAAAAACCCCTCAAAAGTATGGATGCCTCAGTGTTTGAGTATTGTGTCATTTCTAATGTCATCATCTTGCCTTTCTTTATTTGAGAAAATTGGAAAGTAGGTGTTGGAATCTTATATACTGCACAACACTGCATCTATGTTTGGCTTTCCAGCTGTGGCTACCCTGTGCTGCAGCTGCAGGTTATCACTCTGCAAAGCAGACACCAGCCCTTTTTCCCTCCAAACTCTCATATTAACTGTCTTTTCACAAGGCTGAATGTGCTGCTCCTGTGACTAAAGAGTTCAGACCAAATTTGCTGTACTTTTACCAAACAAATATTACAATGGGTGTGCCAAACCCTTACAGAAGTTGTGGAGAAACCTTGGTGATGCTCTCCTTTTATGCTCTACAAATAGGTGTGTAGGTAGGGTTTTTTATTTGCTTTGCTTTTTTGGAGGGAATTGAAAAGTCTAGGAGGGAGAGGCAGAGTTATTCTGTGTATGCCAGTTCATTAATTATCTTTTTTTTTTAATTGTCTTGACCTTTATACTTGGTTTTATTGCCAGTCTCAAAGTCATAAGTACAGTATTGGAATGTAGATCAAGAATTGTACCTCTGTTGTGGGAATATGACACTTTGATTAAGAGTGATATCAGACACTCTGCCATTTCAAAATCAGACTTGCAGCAGATGCAGAGAAAAGGGTGCAATGAGAAATGCTTGTTTTGTTGGTTCAAATTGAAGAATGATATTGAATTGGAAAATGAGCTGTGCTCTTCTTAGCACTAACAAATCCATATTTTCTGTCTTCTGGGCCCTTGCAGGGCCACCCTCATCTCTGTTCATTAAACCTGCTTTCTGCCAGCCCTTCTCTCTACTTAATAGTTTTGCAGAGTGTATTTTGATATTTCATTCTTCAGCCAATTGCCAGTCCAATGTCTCCTCTCTTCCACTGTACCTTTAAACCTGTAACAGCCTCTGTGCTTTCTGTTTCTCAGTCTGTTGTCCGCTGGAACTTGCCACATCACTCATTAATCTTTGTCTGTTTTGTGCTGCTCATCTCTGCCCAGGTTGCCCCTCAGAAGCTGTAGGCTGAAGATTGCTGAATAAAAATAATTTTATTTAGAAATCATAATTAGCATATGTGAAAGTATTTTTTCTAAATTTATTTTCAAATGTTACATTTGTCTGAAGTGTGAGAGAGGAAAATATTGGGCTCTTTGCGTTTTTTCTGCTCAGTCAGCCTATGCTAAACCCACAGTGACCATTTGGCAGAAGGGGCTTAACATTTATTTCTTTGGGCTAAAATCTTCCCTGTCTGCCACTAACCAAAGCAGGAGTGGATTGGGCCATTCATGAATGCGTAGGAAGTTCCCCAGGGGTTGTTCTTGATCATGGTGCTTATAATGCCAAGACTGTGGGTTCAGTTCCTGTATGGGCCATTCACTTGGATTGGACTCAGTGATCCTTGTGGATCCCTTCCAACTTAAAAAAATTCTGAGATTCTGTGATCTAAAGACTGGAGCAGTGGACATAAGTGTCTCCTTTTTCTGTCTCTTTTACTTCCATATATGTTTTAGGGCAACTGTTTCTGTGGTACACACTCCCATGATTTCTTGAGATCTGAGTCAAAATTCCTCTTCAGGCTGCTGCTCTTCCATGACATTATGAAGAAAATGATCACAAAAAATGTTTGCTGGTTGTCATTGTGAATTCCCTGACTTTAGACTCATCCAGGGTCCTTAAACCACACCGTAAGCTTTGGATGGTATCCTGCCTATCCAGATCCGTTTTAATAAGCATTTGATACAGACAAGAAAATAAAGGTTTTGGCTTGTGAGGAGGTTTGAAAATGCTTATCACCAATGGAAGCCTCCATTGTGTTTCCTCATAGGGCCTCCTGAAGAAGTGTTACTCTGCCGAGGCTGCGTACCTGTTCCAGCAGGACAAGTTCTATGATGTCAGCTATGACACTGGTGACAAGTCCATCCAGTGCAGCAGGCGTCCGGATGCGTTCAAATTCTGGCTGATGTGGAAAGCATTGGGAACTACGGGCCTTGAGGAGAGAGTAAACAGGGCACTGGCTTTGGCAAGGTACCGCCTCACAGTTTTGAGTGTGTCTAGTCTGCTTGGTTGGCTGAAATGTTGGCACTGCTGATACTCCATATCCTGGAACAGACCCCATTTTTGCATTTTACCTCTATCCTTTTGTTTGCGTATAATGGGTGGAACTAATAACAGTAATAATTAGTGCTATTACATTTGCTACATTATTTAATCGTAATTATTGCTTTTAGCAATAAGCATAAATATTGGTAAACATAAAAGTCAAGGCTATCAGTCTGTATTGTGGGACATTTGTTATCTGAACTAGACACAGGACAGGGTTACCAAAAGACTTTCTTGTAGCTCAAGTGTGTGTTCTGGTGTCGATGTAAAAGAAGTTCTATGTGCCAGAATCCACGTGGTGTCTGGCAAGAACCAAATTTTCCAGTTCACATCATTCCGTATGAAAGAGGAAATGCAAAAACCTGATCATGGAAAACTCATATGAGGACATTGAATTAATATTAGGATCTAGTAGAGGTGTATGAAAGCAATATTGTTCTGACACACCGAGTGGCTTTTCTCATGTTTGCTGAAGTTCTTAATGCTTACAGTATGTTCTGTTAGGAACTGGAACACCTTTTTCTTGTGTTCTTCCCCATTCCTGTCCTCTTATTTCATTAAGTTTT
The DNA here is from genome assembly GCA_008694505.1 of Cyanoderma ruficeps. Classification (NCBI taxonomy): domain Eukaryota; kingdom Metazoa; phylum Chordata; class Aves; order Passeriformes; family Timaliidae; genus Cyanoderma; species Cyanoderma ruficeps. The sequence goes on from VZDJ01000782.1 coordinate 10,915,491, forward strand.
TGGTCTTGCAGAATTGAGTTTCACAAGTGAATTCAGCAAAATTCTTGGTAAAAGGTATTTATAAAGTGATGGTGATGACTTGGTTTCTGGGAAGAGACTTCCATACACAGGTGGCTTTTTCTTCTCTTAGAAGAAAGAAATTATTTTGAAATAAGATAATGGACCATTAAAAGAAGTTCACTGTAAGTAAAATGTATGTTCAGAATTTATACAAGAAAAAGCACAATGAAAACTACACCAAACTAGCTGCACACTGCCTTAAGTCAAATAATTGGTATTGACATTTTACTTTTTATATTAAATAACAAGTAGAAAAGAATTGAATGTTTACTTCAATCAAAATTAAAGGAATAGTCTGACTCTAATGAAGTTTCTTAAAGAAAAAATAAAAATGCTCCTGACCTAAACACAGAGTGGATTTGAAAGGAATAAAAAGAAAGAACCAAAACCAGAAAAGCTGAAAAAAGCTGTGACTTTTTTTCTCTATTTTATTTCATTAAATCCACTCAGTTATTTGGCTGGTTATGTGGGTTTTTTTAAAAATATGTTCTGGTTAAATTGCACCTTGTTTTTGTTGCGAAGCATTGTGCCATTCTTTGTCTGTTCAGAGTAACTAATCCTTTCCACTATCAGTAGGAGAATTCAGTCTTATCAAGGTCACTGGCCAAGGTCATTTGACTGGCTGTGTAGTGATTAATGACATTTCTGGGATCGATATTTCTGTTTAACATTAGGATTCAGATGGTAACACTTCTGAGGAGTGACTGGCTTGTCTCTTCTGGTTTTGGTTTGTTTTTCCATTAGGAAGAAATTTAATTTTTAAATGTTATCTGATGAAATAGATTCTTCACAGTGGTAGCATTGCCATCTTGAGTTTGCATGGACATGGGCACTGTACCATGTTTACCGACTACTGAGCTATGCAGCCGTTCTCCTCATTTGTTACAGTAGATGTTACTTCAATGCAAGGGTAGTATTTCAGTATTCCTGAGCACAGACCTGGATTAATTCTGGAATTAGTCCACTGACTATAGAATTTAAGGGCAAGATTGCTTTTTCTTTTTTGCTGGTAGCTAAGCAAAGCTGAAAAGGTTTTAGTTAATTGCAGGCATGTATTTCTGATGCAGCAAATTTTGCCTATTGGCTATTCCAGTAACATATTCTTGTTCTGGAGATGAATCATGCTTTCAGGGTATTAAATATCCCAGGATCATTGTTATGCTATCTGTTTAGAAAGGCTTGCTTTTTAAGTACGTGGGGTAGAGCATCCAGCTGATCGCTTCAGAATTCTTTTGCGTATTTTATTCCCCCCAATTATTTTTGATGTTGCTTTATAAAGTACAATAAAAAGAAAATAGAAGTAAACTTCTATTAGAATACAACTATAGTTACTATATAATCACCTCTGCATTTTATGCTTCATCTTCTTTGGATTTTTTCTGGCTGTTTCCTCTTTGACACCCACTGTTAGCCGGCATATGTCTACATTCACAGCAGATCTCCACCTCTCATTTTCTGCAAGGCTTAATCATGGCAAATGACATTTCTCTGTGTACTTGGGTCTTCACTAAGACTCAAGCCCTTCTAACATACTACATCTGTGACATGATAATAAAACTTCACTGTCAACTGTGGAAAGATGCACAAAGTAAATTGCTCCACTGCCATCAAATGATCCTGGCAAGATAAATCATGGGCAATGGATTTTCTAATGGTTGCCTTCTTATGTTATTGGCAGAGTAGTTAAGAACGTGATTAACAGTGTTGTGAACCTGACTGACATCAGGTAGCCTACGTCAGATTTTTTTACCTAAGTGATATAAAATAATGACACTTGAGGTAAGAGGGAAAGATATTAAGNAGAGGGAAAGGTATTAAGCATTGCAAAATTGCTCTAACAATTCAAGACCTTAAAAAAAAAAGGCAAGTGAGTATGCATAGGTTTCATTTTCATAATTTATTAAAAGAAAAAAAAATTGAAGGCCACTATCACATGAATAGCCTGCTGATGTTGCTGAATGTTGGTTTTATGGCACAGACAAGTATCCTCTAATAAGCAGGAAGCTTGTTTGACATAATTACCCTACAGATAATCACATCTCTCTTTCAACCTAAGCAGTAACGTGGACATTAACAGCCAGATAACAAACAAATGCACACAGGAGGATCTAAAGGGTCACAGCAGAAATGACCAGAACCGTGGCTTGTTCCAGCAAGAGGAAACACCTCACCAGTGCATGGCACAACTCCTGAGCTGTGTGTTGTGGGCATTGGCCCTCCACCGCAGCCGTGGCTTTGCTGGGATGTGTGCTGGGAGGTAATGAGTCACAGGCACAGCTCTTGTTAATGATAAGCAGCGTGACAACTCCCCAGGCGCTGTTTGGGAAAATGTGTGCCATCTAGGGTATTGTTTATTGCTTTCCCAGCCACCCTGTTCCTGCAGCATGTCTGCTGAGGAGAAGGCGTTGCAGAGACAACTGTGCTAGAGATGTCCCTGCTGGGGGCAAGTTTCAGGCGTGTGGGTAGGACCAAGGGAGGTTATTTTCACTGTATTTCTCTTTCTCACTGAAAAGAATTAGTAGTGGGATGACAAGTAATGCAGCTTCAGACAGGAAAATGCCAAATAGTGAATGCAAGAGAAGAACAGATTGGTGCACAATCAGTAGTTTAACTGCGTCAGGATTATTAACGTTAGACAGCAATATCTTCATGTGGAAGACTAAAATTTTGTTGGAATGGAGAAGCAGTGTGAATTTGCAGTGAATTTGTTGAAATCTTTCTTTGTAAGGCTTTGAGGGGGGGAAGGAGAAAAAGAGAATCCCCATCTGTGTCCTCCTTGCTTCAGAATTCCTGTGTGATATGTGCCATGGCAAAGTTGTGGTCATGTTTTAAGAATTTCTGTAAATTGAACCTGTTTGTATCCAAAATTTTGATTCAAACCCATCTTTTCATTGAAGGCCTCTGTGTTTTTCATGCATGGCAGGTGAGAAAGAAAAGAAATTCCTGTTTTAATACACTGCTAGCATAGGAGGTCCAGGGATTGTTGTACATAAGCAGTGTCCCACTGAATGGAAAGTTGCACTGTGGATATTGTGGAATGTGGGCAGTACTGGGAAAATTGCTGAGCTTGAACTATGTTCAAATTTTTAAATTCTGGGCTGAGCGTAAGAGATCCTGGTGATAGTAGAATGCAAGAGGTGTCAGAGTGACTGTGAAATAACATGGTAGCCCAGCATTGGCACTTGAGAACAAGGGATGGAGGTATTAATTTGCATTGGGAAAGTTCACCACCTGATGCAAATGGGATCAATTTGTGCCATGTGGCTCTGCTGAAAATCTGTGCCTGAGAACAGAATTTGGCTTCTCCTCAGTGCTCCTTGGCTGGCTGTGGCCTTCTTTGTTTCTAGAAACTGATAGCTATTGCATTTTCACAGCAGGTAGAAATGAGGTTTAACTCTATTGTTTCCTTAGTGTGGAAAAAGAAAAAAAAGGAAAAAGAAACACATGATTAAGACTCTTTATTTTTTTTTCTGTTATCTGTGTGTAATGTTTTGTTCTGTGCTTTAAACCCCTGATTTTTTAATTACAGATATCTAGTGGAGGAAATTAAAAAAAGAGAGGGATTTCAGCTTCTTTTGGAGGTAAGTGAAAGAAGAACTGAATTGTTATTGTTAGGAAGTGTCCATTGTCTGATTTTGTTCTTTTTACTCAATAACTGATTTGTATTTAAAGTATCTAATCTGGTAAGATTATGTATTGGAGATCCACAGATATGACTGAACACCTATAAAGTGTGCTGTGTTCCCTACCATCATTCTACCTACTTTCCTAGCTTCTGGTCCTGTATTGCCTCAGGGGGTGTATATGGACCACTTTTCTGTGCGAGCAAAGAGGCTGGCTGTAAAAAAAGCAGTGCTTGCCAGACCTACAGATAAGACTGTGTGCTGGATGGAAAAACAGTTTCACCATAAAAATGGACTTTTCATTTTTAAAGTCCATATTTTTTTTCCCTAGTTCTGTTTCGACTCCCATCTTCCTAAAACTACCCAAAAGTAGTGTGTTTCAATTGTTTTATTAAACCTGTCAGCTTATTTCCTGTTTGGTGATCTTGCCCGGGGGAGAGTGAGTGAAGGGAATAGAGCTTAAGTACTGTTTTCCAGCTCTTTAATAAGGCTGATGTGTGAGGATGTTGCAAAGACCTGTCATTTTTATAAAAACTTTTTGAATTGTTGGAAATATACTTGAATGAAAGACAGGCTGGTATGTGGGATCAGGAAGAAGAGAGTTCATAGAGGAGGATGGGAAATGGAATAGGTGTCACCATGAGCATTCCAGGTTAGACTAGACAAAATAAAAAATATGAAAAATATTCCATACTATATAACCTTTTCTCTTTAGCTTTGAAAACTGCTGATCAGTTGAAGAATTTTAGGCCAGCAGCATAGGATGGGGTTAGTAAAGTGGCAAGTCTGTTAAAAGCTGTCCATTTCTTTTTATTGTAGACCTTAGCAGAGAGCCCAGATCTGCTGTAGATGTGAAAACTCTTGGTAAGAGCAGAGGTTGTTGTGCAGTTCCTGCAGGAATGGGACACTTGGATTTAAAGTGGGTTTTAAGGGAGTTTTGTAGTATGGACTCTGAGAAAGAAGTGGAGCTTCTTGAGTTCTATGAGTTTTTCTGTGAGTTGAGAAGTTGAAAGGGCTAAGAAAGTTTTCAGGAGTGCAGGTGGATAAGCAATAAGAATTCAAAGAAAAGCTGCTATGAGGCAGCGAGGCCCAACTGTGCAAGGCCTCTCTGAAGGAAAGATGGGCTTCAGACAAGAATCTTAGGAAGATGATCCTCTGATACATGTAGTGAGGAAAAAGCCTGTAATGAGAATTGCTCTAAAGCCTGGAAATGCCACTTGCGCTTGAGTCATCTTGAACTCTTCTGTGGTATAATTGCTTACCTGCTTGGAAAAGACCTGGGGCAAGATAATCAGAAATAGAGTGTGAAGCATGGCGGGGGGTGGTTTTCTAGGATGAATGGTGTTTTCAGAGGGCGATGATGTATTTGATGTGTGAAAGGAAACTGAGATAATCAAGAAGGCAATATAGGCAATGGCAATATGGTAATGTATGCCATCTGTCTGCTCCTGCCATCTGATTTTAGATAGTTTTGCAATAAACCCTGTAACACTGAGCTAGTGCTTGCTCTTATGGGGAAAGCACTGCCTTTTCAGGGTCTGTGTTTACATGTGTACTCAAAGCAAGCTCTTTGGGGAAAGAAATGGGACTTTAAGAACTGATCTTTAATCCATTCAGTGGCAGCACATGGCAGGTTAGCAGCTCAGTTCCTGCTGACAATGATATTCTTCTTGATGATTAAATTGTATTTAATGCATTCTTTGAAGTGAAGCGGAAAATGATATGAGCAGCTCTCAGTGGCTTTTCATGGAAGAACATGTCTCAGCTGGTGGGCTCTCCTCGTTCAGGAGGCTGCCTGGGACTATAATAGCAGTCACATCCACCATGGGGCAAAGAGATGCTGTGACTCAGCCACTAAGCTCCCTTTTAACAGTGTTTTTTTCCTTTCAGCCAGTACTGATGAGGATAGCATGCGGGAGAGGAGTGGGGTGTGTGAGTTCACAATCTAAATTATCGTAATCCATATTATAATCTAGATGGCATCTGAATGCTGTTCTGCAATCAGTGAGGTCAAGATTGACTTAGTGATTTATGGGCTGTGTGGGATGGGATCAGAAGATGTTATTTATTCCTCATATTATTGTTCTTTATGCAGGCAAACAAAAAAAAAATTCCAAATTAGCAGGAAATGTATAGAGACCCTGGACTGGCCTGCTGGGACCATTTTCTCAATCATATGTGCTACAGAAGCCTCATAAGCACAAAATGCCTTATTTTATAAGGCATGGTGAACAGCCACTTCTGCTGGGAGCCTTGCAGCTAACTCTGCTGAGTTTAAAGGCAAAATTTTCCTGGAGAAAACCAGACATGTGGAGTCTCAGTCTTTGCTGAAAAGGCCTGCTTAGATATTAGACAAGATACAGTCAGGATATGGTGCAAACCGTACAAGGGGTCTTGAGATTCTTATAAAATGTGGAAATTGAGAAATTCAGCATTAACTCCAGCACTGTATAGTGTGCTCTGTGATATGACAGGAGATTCGGCAGTGTTCAGTAGAAAAGCGACGAGGTGTGAAAGTGTTAAATGGTCACAAAAATTGAGTTTTTGTATAAAAGGCATCATTGGAAATTTCCATTTAAAACCCCCAAAACACTAAAAAGAACATGTGTTCTTTAAAGTTGCTTCAAATAGCAATTCTGTAAGTTACCTTTCTGTGCCTCTCTTATACGTTTTCTAGCCAAAGTTTTTTACTGAGTAAAATAGAGTTAAAGATGGATATAGGAATAAGAAATTAAAAAGGAGCCCCTGGCAGCAAGAAGAGGAATGGATGATATGAAAAATTATTTCTGGTTT